>CAWUFW010008978.1:0-600000 GCA_963921515.1 Calotriton arnoldi
GGGCAGACAGCCATGCTGAGTGTCCTCCATGCGCACACCGCGCTGTTGACTCAGCTGGTGTCGTTCATGGAGGGCATCTCATCGGGCATGTCTGACCTACAGAGGGGCAATAGGTCCATGGACTCCTCCCTGACGGCAGCAGTGTCCCTCCTCAAACGGTCCCTCACCCCTCCTGCCTCTGCTCCATCCACACTCCCCAGCACCTTACCCATCCCAAGCACACACACACTGGCACAGGCACACACCAGCACACACACATCCAGCACACTGACACGCACGCCAATGACAAAACGCACACGCACGCACATTCAGGGGACTGAAGCCAGACTCACAGGGGATGGGGCCCTGGAACACACACACGCATCCACATGCACTGCGCAGTCCTCAGTTCCCTCTCCCTCCAAAGCACCCTCCCTTGCCTCACCTGCAGCCCCAAAGTCACAGCAGCTCTTCCTCTGTGACCTCGGCCTCTTCCCCACCGATGAAGCTGCTCCAGCATCCCGGGGGAAGAGGAAGCCCACCCACACGGAGCAGAGTGCCCCTCGCCCCCGGACACCCTCCCCCAGGCGCAGACGGACTGAGGCCCCCACCCGCAAGTCCCCACGGAGTCCTAAGAGCAAGACCCCGCCACCGCCCTGCAGCTCAAGCACCAGGTCTCCTTCCTCCATCCCTCAGGCCCCCACTACACAGGTGCCCCCACCACACCCTGCCCCAGGTTCCCCCACCCACAGATATACCATCCCCAAGATGCTCCGGCCTTCTCCCCTGCCACTTGCTCTCCCAGCACCACACCCCCCGCTGCGCTTGTCTGTGCCACTGATGTGGTGAGGGTGTCCTCCCCTCTGTCCAACCCACCTTGCCTGTTCCCCATTCTCCTCCCCTGGAGGTAGGCACTGCAGTGGAGTCCACTACCGCCCTGTCTGACTTGGGCACTGCAGTGGCGGACCTGTCCACTGCATCTGCAGGGTCCACTGCAGTTGTGCCGGCACCCATGACATCTGAGTCATGCCCCCAGTTGTGCCGGCACACACCATGTCAGACACCTCCACTGCAGTTGTCAGTGGCTCTCCAGCACCCACCACCCCTTCCCTGACTCCCCCTGGTGAGCCCTGATCCTGTCCCTGCGGTGCCTGGCCTGCCCCCCGGTTGCCCCTCCTAGTGGATTGTCCCTGGTTTTGTGCAGGCATGCGTAGGGTGACATCTGCCAGTGTCACCCTGTTTGAACTTTGACAATGGACTGGCCATTGGCCTTTGCTCTTTTTTTCTGGACATCGTTTTCAATCAACACATATGCTGAATAAAGCAACTTTCTTTTCTCTAGTGCTCATGCTTCAGATGTACATGTTGTTGGTGCTGCTAACCATGCCCTTGCTGAGTGATGGTGATATCTGGTCTCATGATTATGAAGTGTTACTGTGCAGGAACCCATGTGGTCCAGGGGGAATGTGTCCTATCATGTGGTGTATCCATGTCATCCATAGCAGCATCTGAGGGTGTCATGTGTTCAGTATTTGGCAATGGGATTTCCTACTTACATTAGCAATTGCATATCTGTGGCTTCCACCCCTGCACATCTGTTGTGCCTTCCATTGTTGGATTTGTCTACTTCCCTGACCGTGTTGCCATCTCCACTGGACATGCAGGTTTGGGCATCAATGGGGAAGGACTCATCCGTGTAGTCAGTGCAGTGCTGACTTGAGCTATGTTCCCCCAAAGTCTTCTCCCTGTGTTCTCTGTGATGTGGGTGCATGGCACATTACTGGTCATCATTGTGTCACCCATAGGTGTGTTTGCTGTCAGGGCTGAGTTTGTGTGCAGACGCAGATGGGTCACAGTCAGGTTTCCCCTTGGCACTTGTTGTTTGCCCCTGTCATGTGATTTTCAGTTTGTGTTATCTTTCAGTGATTGTGACACGTTGTGTGTGTGACTGCTGGCACTCCTCAGGGTCCGGGCTGCAATGTTGGTTGTTGTCTATGTGTGTTCTTTGTGGGTGACCTTGACTTCTTCATTGGTGTGTGACTGTGGCTGGGATCCCATTGGTTGGTGTGGTATCGCCGTCATGTCCATGTACAGCGTAGTGTGCAGTGTGTCAGACATTCAGGAGTCTTGTTGAGTGGCCATGTGTGATGTGTTTCTGCACCTTGGTTCCCACCCACCACCCTGGAATGGTCATGGGTGCATGTGCAATGTCACCAGTGCATGTGTACTTCACTGCTGCACATTGTTGGAGGTCGAGGGTGTGGTCTTGAGTGTGTGCAGATGGGAGTCGTTGCCCAGCTAGTCCCCTGCCTCCATGTTGGCCTTGGCTTACTGGCCATGCTGATTGATTTGTGCTTGTGTAGGTGTGATGGTAGTTTGTTGCTCAGGACACCTGACTGTGGTTCACAGTGTGAACGACATTTAGCTTTGTCATCACAGTGGGATTTTTATTCAGCCCAGGGTCACCACATTGTGGGGGCCCTGGGGGTGTTGCTGTGGTGTGTCTGTGTCTTGCTGTGTCAGTTGTTGTTCCTACGTGCCTGTGTGACATGTGTGATTTGTGCTCCCTCTCATCTGACAATGCCTGCTTGCCCACATAGGGGATTTGGATCCATGAGTTACCTTAGTGTGGCAGTGTATGCACATCTGTATGATTGGTATTCAGCTCTCCTCATGTGTTGTGTGGTTGCCTGGGGACACTGGCACCCCCACCCCTCACCTGCTGTGTATGATGACAGTGTTGGTCTGCCTGTTTGTGTTTGTGCATCTGCACCACTGCATTGGCATATCTTGGGTGTGCCATTGGCTGTATGTTGTTTGGTGTGTTTCCCCTGCTGTCCCTGGGACTCCTAGGTCATCGGTCAGCACAGTGATCATGGTTTGTGTGTCCCATTGCTGCCATGGTATGGTATCTGTTCACCTCACATCTGCTGTCTCCACAGGATATCTGCATTTGTGTGCCCATTGGTGCAAATATGTGGTTCTGCATTCTGATGGTCACTTCTGTCATTGTGTCATTGATGAATGTTGACGGTGTCAGCCCCCATGGGTGTTGTTTGTCTGCACATGGCCAAAGGAATGTCTCATTTGCACTGCAGTATTTGGCTCACCCAATTTATGTTGCAATGGGACACATACACTACTTTGCCACAGATGAGTTTTTGGTTCTGTGACCAGGAATGATCCATGCAGTTTGGCAGTTGCAGCTCTTTCTTTGTCAACACTTACCTTTTGGTCACTGTGATGATGGGGGTGTAGACCCCATTGCCACAATGGTCAAAATGTGCTTCAGCTATAGACCCCACACTTGCCTTTTGGTCACTGTGATGATGGGGGTTTAGACCCCATTGCCACAATGGTCAAAATGTGCTTCAGCTATGGACCCCACACTTACCTTTTGGTCACTGTGATGATGGGGGTTTAGGCCCCATTGCCACAATGGTCATGGGCTGCTTGCATTGTGGGTGCCACACACATATATGTGTGGCACATGTGCTAGGGGTCACATTGTATGTTCAAAGTCATGTTCGGTGTTGTAGGCATTTGACACAGCCTACACACGCTTGTCATGGTGGTGGGGGATGTCTTTATCTTGCATTCCCTAGGTTGTGGTGTACTTGTTGTGTCATGCATTGTCCATCCTATGAGTGGGGGTGGTAGTAGTGGTAGGCATCCTGCCCCCCTGGCTAAGGGTGGTAGTAGTGGTAGGCATCCTGCCCCCTGGCTAAGGGTGGTAGTAGTGGTAGGCATCCTGCCCCCCTGGCTAAGGGTGGTAGTAGTGGTAGGCATCAAGCCCCCCTGGCTAAGGGTGGTAGTAGTGGTAGGCATCCTGCCCCCCTGGCTAAGGGTGGTAGTAGTGGTAGGCATCCTGCCCCCCTGGCTAAGGGTGGTAGTAGTGGTAGGCATCAAGCCCCCTGGCTAAGGGTGGTAGTAGTGGTAGGCATCAAGCCCCCCTGGCTAAGGGTGGTAGTAGTGGTAGGCATCCTGCCCCCTGGCTAAGGGTGGTAGTAGTGGTAGGCATCCTGCCCCCCTGGCTAAGGGTGGTAGTAGTGGTAGGCATCCTGCCCCCCTGGCTAAGGGTGGTAGTAGTGGTAGGCATCAAGCCCCCTGGCTAAGGGTGGTAGTAGTGGTAGGCATCCTGCCCCCTGGCTAAGGGTGGTAGTAGTGGTAGGCATCCTGCCCCCCTGGCTAAGGGTGGTAGTAGTGGTAGGCATCCTGCCCCCCTGGCTAAGGGTGGTAGTAGTGGTAGGCATCCTGCCCCCTGGCTGAGGGTGGTAGTGGTAGGCATCCTGCCCCCCTGGCTAAGGGTGGTAGTAGTGGTAGGCATCCTGCCCCCCTGGCTAAGGGTGGTAGTAGTGGTAGGCATCCTGCCCCCCTGGCTAAGGGTGGTAGTAGTGGTAGGCATCCTGCCCCCCTGGCTAAGGGTGTTAGTAGTGGTAGGCATCCAGCCCCCCTGGCTAAGGGTGGTGGTAGGCATCCAGCCCCCTGGGTGAGGGTGGTAGTAGTGGTAGGCATCCTGCCCCCTGGGTGAGGGTGGTAGTAGTGGTAGGCATCCTGCCCCCTGGGTGAGGGTGGTAGTAGTGGTAGGCATCCTGCCCCCCTGGCTGAGGGTGGTAGTAGTGGTAGGCATCCTGCCCCCCTGGCTAAGGGTGGTAGTAGTGGTAGGCATCCTGCCCCCCTGGCTAAGGGTGGTAGTAGTGGTAGGCATCAAGCCCCCCTGGCTAAGGGTGGTAGTAGTGGTAGGCATCCTGCCCCCTGGCTAAGGGTGGTAGTAGTGGTAGGCATCCTGCCCCCCTGGCTAAGGGTGGTAGTAGTGGTAGGCATCCTGCCCCCTGGCTAAGGGTGGTAGTAGTGGTAGGCATCCTGCCCCCCTGGCTAAGGGTGGTAGTAGTGGTAGGCATCAAGCCCCCCTGGCTAAGGCTGGTAGTAGTGGTAGGCATCCTGCCCCCCTGGCTAAGGGTGGTAGTAGTGGTAGGCATCCTGCCCCCTGGCTAAGGGTGGTAGTAGTGGTAGGCATCCTGCCCCCTGGCTAAGGGTGGTAGTAGTGGTAGGCATCAAGCCCCCTGGCTAAGGGTGGTAGTAATGGTAGGCATCAAGCCCCCCCTGGCTAAGGGTGGTAGTAGTGGTAGGCATCCTGCCCCCCCTGGCTAAGGGTGGTAGTAGTGGTAGGCATCAAGCCCCCCCTGGCTAAGGGTGGTAGTAGTGGTAGGCATCCTGCCCCCCCTGGCTAAGGGTGGTAGTAGTGGTAGGCATCCTGCCCCTCCTGGCTAAGGGTGGTAGTAGTGGTAGGCATCCTGCCCCCTGGCTAAGGGTGGTAGTAGTGGTAGGCATCCTGCCCCCTGGCTAAGGGTGGTAGTAGTGGTAGGCATCAAGCCCCCTGGCTAAGGGTGGTAGTAGTGGTAGGCATCAAGCCCCCCTGGCTAAGGGTGGTAGTAGTGGTAGGCATCAAGCCCCCCTGGCTAAGGGTGGTAGTAGTGGTAGGCATCCTGCCTCCCTGGCTAAGGGTGGTAGTAGTGGTAGGCATCCTGCCCCCCTGGCTAAGGGTGGTAGTAGTGGTAGGC
Source organism: Calotriton arnoldi (assembly GCA_963921515.1). Lineage (NCBI taxonomy): Eukaryota > Metazoa > Chordata > Amphibia > Caudata > Salamandridae > Calotriton > Calotriton arnoldi. The sequence goes on from CAWUFW010008978.1 coordinate 5,541, forward strand.
ATCAAGCCCCCCTGGCTAAGGGTGGTAGTAGTGGTAGGCATCCTGCCCCCCTGGCTAAGGGTGGTAGTAGTGGTAGGCATCCTGCCCCCTGGCTAAGGGTGGTAGTAGTGGTAGGCATCAAGCCCCCCTGGCTAAGGGTGGTAGTAGTGGTAGGCATCAAGCCCCCTGGCTAAGGGTGGTAGTAGTGGTAGGCATCAAGCCCCCCTGGGTGAGGGTGGTAGTGGTGGTAGGCATCCAGCCCCCCCTGGGTAGGGATGGTGGTGCGCATTCAGGCCCCTGTGTGCATATGTGGCATTGGTGATGGGCATCCCGCCCCTATGGTGCTGCTGTTGCTGGTGTAAGTATATTCAGCATCCCCGTGTGTGTGGTGTGTCGTGTACGTGTTGTATGTGTTTTGTGGTTGGTGTCTGGCTTACCTTCTGCGCGTACGCGTCCGTGCCTGTTCCGGTAGTAGATGTAGAATATTGGTATGATCGGGACGAAGGGATTCATGGTTGGTTCGTGTCGTTCGTCCTTCTCGTTGCTTCGCGTCGTCCTCGTCACTTCGCCTCGTCCTCGTCGGTGCCGTGTTCGTCTCGTAGCCGTGGATCGTGTTGTGGCGCGAATCGGAGCTTATGTGCGCCTCTCCCGGATGCTTTGACGTGCCGTGCGTAGCGACGGTTCGGCGCGTACGGGAAGCGCATCGTACTTGTCCGGCCGGACGGGGCTGCATTTTTCCTTCCGTGCGACTCGATTCGGCGTTTCCGGATTCGCCTCGGTCGGAGAACAGGACCTGGTTTGGGTGAGTACGGCTCGGCCGGATTTTTTGCTGTTGTGCGCATCGTACTTGCTCGCTCGGTGTGCTGTACGGATCGGTCGGGAAACAGGCTTTCGCATGGCTTTTTTCCCGACCGAATGGTATTGGGTGCGCCTCCGACCGAGATCGGAATCGGCCCCATAATAGTGTTGCTACTTCAAAGGAAAGTTTTCAGGAGGCTTGCATCCAGAGAACAGAGACTATGGCCTCCAGTAGTTAGTTTGTAATTAAATGGTTGTTGTACTATCAGGTTTTTGTATCAAAATGATTAAAGATCTTGTTCTGTAGGTACCTGAGACTCATTAATTCACACAACAAAGAAAAGGGACTGTATTAAAAAACTAACAGAATGGGTAAAGAGAGGAGAGGTATAAAACAGGGCACACACTGTGTATGTAAAACTGCCCTCACACACAGCGAACTGTGTCATGCTTCATCATAGGGCCTGCTGACACACCTCCGCGCTAGCCAACGCTGGAGGTGGAGCAATAGGGAGGGGGAAGACAAACAACATAAAAAAATTAAAGAAATAGTGTGGGATCAAAAAAGTGAAAAAATGTACGGGCAGAATAAATTGGTAAAACTGGTAACAGTGTATCCCTGCTATACCTTTAATAATGGGTACACTGTCCAGGTGCAAGAAATGGTCCTAACCAGACCCGTGGATGGTGGTAATGGCTACTCATTATCAAAGCCCTACCCCTCCACTCTGCTAAGATGTCGACATGTTTCAGCCGGCACGTGCTAATACCCCGGCTTTCTTTAGGACTTCCACCTGATCAATCCCAAAAGAGGCTGCTGTCCCTACCTCCTTAGAATCCAGGGGTAAGGAAACAAAGCACCATGTTCAGTGCAAGCTCTGGAATAGAGCATGGTAGAGCCCTTTGCTCTCCATGAGGAACCGAGTTTACTAATAAGTCAAACTTGAACTGGCGGAGGGGTGCGAATAGCTCCCTGGATTCACACATTCGTCAAGGTGAGCTAAAGTGCAATTCAACTCCGCACTCCCAACACCGCGAAGGTTGCACTGAACATGGTGCTTTGTGTGTCATTTTCGTGTGTGGGCTTTTTTTTGTGAACAGATACGATGAAGAGTGTGTGAATGCATCAATTATTGCATGAATGAGTGGCAGTTGAGTGTACACATAGTGAATAGATCAATACAGAATCCATGCCATATCTACACACCTCACATATATTTAAAACAGGACATGAATAATTAAGCAAGTCAAGCAATGTCCACACCATATTGAGATTATACACATGGCAGATTTCAATGCGCACAATGTGCTACAGACGTGCCTCATAGGTATTAAACTAATGCTCTGCAGTATTAAATAATGATAATGTATTGCTGCACTTGACCGTGAGTTGGTGAGAGACACTCGAGAATACAGTATGTAAGGAGGTTTGGGAAGCAAGCACTGATGGACTTTGGCATCAATACATGACGATCTCTAAGGACTGAATACTACTAACATTTTGAACCCACTACCCCCTGGAGGCCGACGAGCACATCCAGAGGGGTACACAGCTAAAGTTTGAAAAGCTGGTGGATTGATGATCCTTGAATAAAAACTCCTTCCAGGCTCGGAGGAGTTAATAGATTCAATCTTGTGAATTCCCAACCCCCACACTTCCTTTTTTTGTCCTGAAGAAGACCCTACTTGATGTATCTACAAACACATATATATACAGGGTCGAAACGTCGACGTAAAACCATCTCATGTCCTGGCTCACTATAGCAATTATTTTAAGAAATAGGACTAGCTAAAGTGAAAGACCTGAAGAGGACAGAGAATTTATGTTATTGTCTTGTTTATTGTTTGAATTTGAAAGGTCACTCATTTGCACAATATGTCCCCACAGTCACCAATTGAATTGTCTGTGTATTTGTTATTGTGTTTTCTTTGTCATACAGCCCCCATTGGTATCATTTTTTTGTATAAAATTGTTTACACAATTAGCGAGAAAAATAGAGAAACAAAAGAAATAATTTAATAAATATATATATTTTTGATAAAAACTTACTGAGGTGTGGTACATATATAAAAGTCTAGTACAAAATCACTATTGATTGTGAAAGAAATAATCAGGTACTGAACCAGTACCCCGTGGTACTTACCTAACGGAACCACTTGTAGCTTTATAAATGTATTGCTGCACAGCATATGATGAATCCATCGAATGTTAAGTTACAGAGATTTGTATAGCACTGTAATGCTGTGAAATTTGGGTGAACTGTCACCCTAGTCTCATAGATTGTCTAACAAACTGGAGTCAGTTTTCGGAACATTTAAGTTGGCTCATCAATGTGTGGTACTTTAGTTTATATATTTAGTTCTGTGTGTTATAATGGTTAGTGTTGTTTGTTCTGAGAGGATATATACCAGTGTTGGGTGGAGTGTTGGGAGGATGTGTTGGCTTTAGTATGTGATGTGCTTTTCATTAAGTTCAATATTGTAGTATAAAGAGTGGCATATATCTAAGCTGTTGTTTGTCAATCAATCAAACATTTGTAAAGCGCTGCACATCATCCGTGAGGGTCTCAAGGTGATGGAGCTGTTTGCTGCTGTGTGGAGGTTCATCAGGGTTGTTGATGCATCCGGGGTCCAGGCTTGGAGCTCAGAAGCGGTGCACCTTAGTGGGTGGAAGAGCCAGGGGTCCTGGCACTAGGCACGGTCCAGGCGTGGACCGGCACAGACGGGCTTGCCTTTGACACACCTCCGGCGTGCATCTGCTGCATGGCTGCGCCGCGGCCTCCATTAAGTACATCCTGGGAGGTGGGAGGGGCACTGGGAGGCGGTGGGCGGGGCTAGGCAGGAGGCAGGAAATGGGCAGCAGGCAGGAGCGGCAATGGGAAATACAAGGGAAAATAGTGAAAAACGAGGCAAAGGCAGGAGAAAGCACTCAGAAAAATGGGGGAAAGAAAGGAGAAAGCAGTAAAAACGAGGCAAAAAGCAGAAGAAAACACTCAAAAATGGGGGGGAAAGGAAGGAGAAAGCAGTAAAAATGAGACAAAAAGCAGAAGAAAGCACTCAGAAAAACGGGGGAAAGGAAGGAGAGAGCAGTAAAATGAGGCAGAAACAGGAGAGAGCACTCACAGAAATGGGGGAAAGGAAGAAGAAAGCAGTAAAACGAGGCAGAAGCAGGAGAGAGCGATGCAGCAGCACCGGAGAGCTGGACCTGTGACCTGCTCAATAGGCGCCGTGCCGCGGCCTCCATCAAGTAAGTCCTGGGAGGAGGGAGGGGCACTGGGAGGCGGTGGGTGGGAAAACAGACAGCAGGTGGGAGCAGCAATGGAACAAACAAGGGAAACCGTGAGAAACGAGGCAAAAGCAGGAGAAAGCACTCCGAAAAACAGGGCGAAAGGAAGGAGAAAGAGGGAAAAATGAGGCAAAAAGCAGAAGAGAGCACTCAGAAAAATGGGGGAAGGACAAAGAAAGCAGTAAAACACGGCAGAAGCAGGAGAGAACACTCAGAAAAACAGTGGGGAAGGAAGAATAAAGCAGTAAAACAAGGCAGAAGCAGGAGACAGGGATGCAGAAGCACGGGAGAGCTGGGCCTGATAATCTACTTTGCAAACCAATGGTTGCTTCTGGTGCAATATATGCATACACACATCTTCTTTCCCCTTAATTCTTAATTGAAGGGTCCGACATCATGTGTGGTGTGTGGGTGGCCATGGGCAAAGTATCCAATATAATTCATAACACATTAAATTGATTTCCAATTCTTTACTTGTGCCATTACTGTTATTAAGTTATATAGGACTACCAGGTGACTCCATGTCACCTTGACTTGTATAATTTTGGTTTTCAGGAGTGTTAGTCCAATAGGTTCAAATGAATTAAATCATGACTACTTTTCCCACAATACATATTAACTGAAAGTATAGGACTATGCCCCAGTGATATGGAGTCATCTATCATAGCAAGATGCAAAATCCATCCAGAAATTAGGGTTTGACGTATAATCCAATGCAATTAACTACTCCAAATTCCCATCCTCAATGTCTTTGTATAATATTAATGTACAGTATTAAATGGAAAAATAAAGGTATTTTTCCTAGATCAACAAAGCATTCTTTGTACAGCATGGATCACAGACACCTGTTATCAGGCCCATCTGATGCTTGCACTGTTTAGTGTCACTGAAGTACATTGCTAGACTTCATGATGCATGGATTGAGTGGGCTCATTAACCCCCCACTTACAAAGTATATTTGTGGACCCACTTGTGCATGTATTGTGTGTGACCACTGTTACCAGGCCACTGATACTTTTACAAGATCTTCGTAAGTATGTACTAAGTGGGATCACGGATCACTGATGCCCCTTACAAGGCCCATTAATGTATGCAGTCTGTGGGGCCACTGGCTCCCGTTACGAGGTCCCCTAATGAAGGCAGTGTGTGGGGGCCATTGTTATTAAGGCCATTGATAGATATACTCTCTCTGGTCACTCATGTCTGTTATGAGGCCTATTTAAGTATGAACTGTGTTCAGACCCTGATTTCCACAGTTATGCCAGTTATTGCACACACATTGAATAGCTACTAACTCTCTTTTCTTGACTGATTGAGAATCTGCTTGTAAACCAGAGTAATATTCTATCCATGATACATGATGCGTTCAACAAGCTGGACTGACCCAAAGACATAAATGGATGAAGGTGGTTGGCTCAAAGCCCCTTTCAGTGTCTTCCCATGTTGATGACATGAGCTCTGGCAGACAGATAAAGCCGTCTCTACATTAGACCTTAAAAAGATGCAAACCACTTCAGGAAGTGCTGGTGAATCCAGTCTTAGCTCTTAGTTTGGGGATGGGTAGATGGATGTTCTTAATGACAGCAAGGCTGGCCAGCACTGACTGATAGTTGTTGGGGTTTCCATCATCTAAACTGGGACTCTTTCCTTCACAAGACATTTATAAGCCAGTACTAAAAAGGAAAAAAAAAGTGAAAAATAGATGTCACACCAGTGGCGGCTCCTCGAGGGAGTGCTGCGGGGCGGTGGGCAGGGCGGGGGAGGGGCTGGGTGGAGGGTAGTAAACTCCTGCATACGGCCAAACGGAGTTAAGTACATAAATAAATAAATAAAACGAATTACAATGCACGTTGCAACGCCAAATCGGCGATGCGGGGCGCACAATGTAATTCGTTTTCTTTATTTATTTATGTACTTAACTCCGTTCGGCCGTATGCCGGAGTTTACTACCCCCTACCCAGCCCCTCCCCCGCCCCACCCCACCGCCCCGCAGCACTCCCTCGAGGAGCCGCCACTGGTCACAACTACTACAGAACTTGGCAGTAATCTATTTATTTCAAGATTTGTGATGTGCACAGCTTCCCTCAGGGGTTTCCCAGCGCAGAAGCAGTAAGGTGGAGAATTTAAGAAGTAACAGATTTAAAAACCCAGGTTTTCAAACCTTTACGAAAAGCAAGCAGTGACGTACAATTTCTCAGGTGTTCTGGAAGGGAGTTCCATAATTTCGGGCCTAGGAGAAGGAGTGCCCTTTCATACGGGCCAGGCGGAATCTGGGCACATTAAACAAAGCCTGTTTCAAAGATCTCAAAGCTGGTGTGGGCTGATAGGGCACTACCAGGTCCTGAATATAAGGAGGTCCCAGTCCGGCTTTGGCCTTGAACATGTAACATAATGCTTTAAATGTAATGCGCTTAGAGATTGTGAGCCAGTGCGTCTCGTGGAGAAGATGAGAGACCGATGCAAATTTTGGAAGTCGGTACAGAAGTCTAGCAGACTTAAGTTTCTGTTCTTAAAACCTCTGAGATGGGCACAAAATACACCCTATGTACTGGCCTAAAAGTAATTAGGTGATGCACAAGTATAGAATGAGTAATCTGTTCTAAGCCGGGATTGTCAGCAACAGTGACATCTGAAGCTGTGCCTAGTGGAACAAGCACTTGCTAACCAACAGGTCTCGGCTTTAAAAGTCCAAGCTACTAGCTTTGTCTACGGTTGTTGGCACTGGCATTCAAACTCATGTGAGAAGATGTGTACAAACACATGGCTACTAAACTTGGAATGGTTTTTGCATGAGTTTACCCATTCCAAAAATGGCCACTGAGGCACATGTATGCATTCTGACACATGCACAATGTGCACTGTGATGCATGCATGTGCATGCGTCATGACACACATTTTTATTTTACCATTCTAACATTGCAGATGCCCATGTTAGAAGAACAATAAAATTAGAAAAGTGTGTGCGACACCTGAGAAAGAAAGTGAGGGTCCCAGAAGCACTTTGCAGGAGCCAGGGGCTCGAAATGCAAAATGCATGTACTCCCATGTAGTGCACAATAGCTAATAATAAATATGGTGCAGAAGGATACAACTCATTCAGACACTGCCAAATGGAAATGCTCCTGGTGAAGACAAGCACAGGAATTGGGAGAAAACTCATCAAATCTAGAGTGGACAACTGAGATATACAAGAAACTTATCTAATTATAATATCGGGACTGCTCCAAAGCCCCCTCTAAAGGATATGGTCAGGGCCACTGGAGTTATTCGGCAGGAAAGGGCCAAATTATGCGGCAGAGTTGACTAAATTATGCGACAAGAAAAGGCAAATAATGCAGCATAATGCAGCACATTTCCTGATACTGCTACTTCATTATTTTGTTATTTGTTACACTTGTTAACACTGTCTGGGCATAGGTTGCAACCACGTTTAACACCCAAATATAGCAATAAGCAAAAGAAAGGTGACCAGTCAATCTTTTCAGAGGACCTTCCACTGTGCGGCAACACGTTTTGCTGTGATTTTAGTAACTTTTGAACCGTTTGAACTAGAATTTTTTTTCTTTGTTAAAATATGTGGATTATGCAGCAGCAGATGGATTATGTGGCATATGCAGCAGATCCATAATGCGAAAAACTCAGTGGCAGCATAATCACATAATTCCAGTAGGCCTGGCTATGGTATATATTGGAAGCAACAAGTCTTTACTTAAAGCTGTCTGTAGCCGAGACCTAAAAATGATTAAACTTGAATCGGCAACATATGGTGAAATCATTCCCGTGTGGCCTCACACAAAGCTTGTAAAGTGCCAGGACACGAAAGTCAAGTTCGAAAAAGCATTCTTAGCGGTGAAGGCAACGGAAGCCTCGCTGCGGTCTGTTTTTCATCCCAATTGTTTACGTGTCCATTAGTGTAAGTGCCCTATCCATTACTATCAGCAGCCACGATCGGCAGATTGAATTATCCTCTTAACAAGGCCTTGGAGACCGCTGCCCTGTAGCCGACACCAGCCACGGTTAGAAAAGGCTTTTCTTCCGATTAATTTTCTCTGAATAGCCATAGAAACAGACAGATAAGAGGCGGAGAGAGCCTCAAACGTGGCCAAGGTAAAAGCAGGAGCCTGCTCTTCACGCACAGCTTATCTGAACTATATAAGGTCCGCAAAATCAATCATCTCCTCTGGTAAAATAAATACCGTGCGACATACAAAGTTCACAGACTATCAGACTATAAACCCCAGCACAGGTAATTACTCAAAGTTGAAATCCCCTTCCATAATTTTATGTCTTTTCTGCGCTCAGCATGCTTTTTGACAATGTAGCTGGCAGGTTGTTAAGTGAATTTATCTCATGTTACTGGTACTCAGTCACTGACACAACATATGGTGCACAGAGGTGCACAGGTTTGACCTATTGAGACTATTCGCTGGAAAGGCAGAAATATGCACCCGCAGGTGAATATGTGACGTTACAACGCGATTAAAATGATCGCGGTACGTTACATCGCAGTTTTTACAACGCAAGTCGTTACAACAACTTGCGCTGGAGGGCGCTGGACTTAGGAATAGTATGATTTACTATTCCAACACCAGTCTACGTACAGTAGGGAAGGTGTTGGAATAGTAAATCATACTAGTCCTTAGGTTAGAACGCCATCCAGCGCAAGTCGTTGTAACGACTTGCGTTGTAATACCAGCGATGTAAAGGCATTGCGATGCAATGCCCGCGTGGTAATAGATGTCTCCCCCCGCAGGTTTCTGACAGCGCAGATTTCCACTTGTTGGGAATTTGTAAAGGTTTTCAATGGTACACCTGGACATCTGCGACAGTTGTAGTTCTGATAAATGTTTGTAAGTTCCTATTTGCTCACTTGCAGAAGCATTACTGCACACAAATAGTGCATACTGTACAGTTGCACATAGGAGAATTCCCCATGCATGTAAAAGTAATTTTATTTTTTTCTGATTTTCTCCAAGAGGAAAATGCTTCTCCCCACAAAGATCCCCTCTCCTTCTACCCCTCGAAATTTGCGGTTAGTCTGTTTCCATTCCACCTTGGAAACGAATTTGCTTCTGCCCTTAACAGGAGTAAATCTCTGACATTTACTGAGGTTGGAATGAGTCCCAGAAAAAATTGTGAAAATAATTTGAGGGCGTTCGAACCCTGGAATGACCTCTGAATACTCAATGCCCATCCTTAAGAACAGAAATTACTCACATGACTATCTTTATGTTAAGTTGGATGAAAATAATAATAAATTACCTCTACACCACCTTCCAGCAAACTATGTAATCCTGGACCATGATGTACTATTTAGGAGGTTTAAAGACTTAGGGCCTGATTATGATGGCGGTGAACCCGCCACTGGCAGGCTGCCGGTGGTGGGTTCACCGCCATCATAAGGCCAATTCCCGCACGCCAGATTATAATGGCGGGCGGTGTGCCTGGCGGACGGAAAGCCCGTCCGCCACAGGTCCGACAGCAGCAATCGTTACGATTGCCTGTCAGACCGCCCCGCATCCACAGAATGGTGGTGGTGCCTAGCAGGCACCGTCCGCCGTATATTAGGATGCTGGATCCCCGCCAGCCTTTCCATGGCGGGGATCCAGCATCCTCCTGGTGCCTGCCACGTAGTGCAGCGAAATGTAAACAGTGCATTGTTAACATTGCGGCGGATGCTGCACACAGCAGCACCCGCCGTAATGTTAAACGTGCCTTTTGCGGCCGCCGTGGTGGCTGTCGCATCGTAATCTTATATGCAGGACGGCTGCCTTATAGGCGGGCGGTCCCCATCCCCGGGATGATGGCGGACAGACTGAAGTCCGTCCGCCATCGTAATCACCCCATGAGTGAGGTTGTTATTAAGAGCCATGAAATGGATCTCATCCTTCTCCAACCACAGACAAGAAGTCAGAAGGGTCATCTTGGGTGATATCATGCAGGGTTCCCCAGGGTTGCTTCTATCGTGACACACAGCTTGACATCAGGTGAACCTCCAGATCTATGCCAACAGGGCCCGAATGTTCTTCCAGCTGGAAAGCCAGCCCTGAGAGAGAGGAAGTCTCTTTTGCATGAAGGAGCCAGTATTGAGGTCACGGCATTGGGTGGAGCATCTTCAGACCCATTTCTGTTCATCTGTCTTCTCAATTGAGGTTGCTTCTTTCTACCATGTAGAAAGTGAAGCACATGTGAGTCTCATTCGACTCCAAGCTCTCCACCTTTTTTTGGATCATTAAGCTGATGAGAGCCATGGTTATGCCATGGCCAGAATATTGAAACATCATTTATAGTAGGTGGCCCAAATGTGTCTGAATGTGTGGAAAATACACCACATACATCTGTCCTGAAGTACTTCACAGACTCTTGGTGTCTGCAATGATCAATTCAAGGTCCTTTGCACTGTGCACAAAGCTTACTGAGACAATGACCCAGTGAACCCAGAGAAACCAGTAACTCACTATCCTGTCATAGGATTTGATTTTAAGGCTTGTGTAGTGCGCTGCTACCCAATATAGGTGTCCTGGCAATTGCAGTTGTTCTACTGATATATATACATCTTCAATAGCTTAGGAAATTCACCAAATCAAATTGAGTTCTCAAAGTTAAGGGCAGCTCATTCCAAAGATTAGGTAGAAGACAGGAGACTGATCAGACCCAAATTCAGGAGCCGGTAAGCTTAGAATCATCAGAAGAGCCCGCATAGCTGACCTTAGCTTACACCAAGGCTTACAGTGGTGAAGTAAAGAGAACAGAAAATGCAGGGATACCACTGAATATCACTTTTTCCCTAAGAAAAGGGTCTTGAAAATATTCCTCTTAGATATCAGCTGCCAAGGCAAGAAGCTTAAAAGTAGAGTTACAGATGTTCTCATGCTAAGATCCAAGGTAAGCCTGGCTGCCACATTCTCCATTATTTGCAGGCTTTCATTTAGTTCCATGGATATCTATAGATATATGGCATTCCCATAGATCAGGTGAGAAGAAATTACTGCTAGACTACATGCCTGCTAAATGTAGGTAGAAAAAAGGTGATCATCAGTCTCAAAATGTGTGGATCTTTTTCAGGAGCCCCAGGGCAGGCAATGGTTACTGATGAATATGAGCAAAGATCATTGAGCAACGTGCACAGTCCGGACTCGCTACTGCGTGTGGCCAAAACTCATGACTCTCAGTTACTGCACCCACCCCCTCGACTGCCCCCCCCTACCCCACTACCACCCCCACACCCTAGCAACAGTGAAAAACCCAGCCCCCAGATCCAGAGAGAAAAAAGAGAGGGCATGGAGAAAGCCAGAGATGACTCGGACAAACCTGGAGCAAAGGAACCAGACAGGGAGCGGTGAAGTGTGGTGAAACACACAGGGGCCACGGCCACCATCTGCCGGCTACCAATCTGGCCAGCCCTGCACCACTCTGTCCAATCGGTCAGCCTGGCCAACCTGGTCAAAAAAGCCGACAAAACATGCCAGGACATACAGCGGGCCATTGACCCGCCCTGGTTTGTCCGTGACTCGGGGATAATGCCAAAAAGTGATGAAAAGAATTAGGGCGCCATCGGAAGCTGTTTGAAGTGGTGTGCAGACAGAATATCGAGTTTAAAATATCGAGTTGCACAAATATCGAATCAGAAATATCGTGGTTCAGAAATATCGACAGAAGGAATATCGTGGTCAAGAATATTGACTTAAGGTAAGTAATATCGATTTAAAAAATATTGAAGTTTTTAATATCGTTTGCAAAAATATAGTTGTTAAAAATATCGATTTTTTTTATTAGTGTTATGTATTTTAGTATATGTTTTAAATGTATGTGATGCATGTTTTTTTGTATAAGAATTGTTTGTATTTTTAATATATGTGTTAAATTTTTAGTAGTTATCAATTTTATTTATTTGAATTTTGCGTTTTTAGTTCCGTAGCGGGTTGTGGATTTATAGGGGAATAGGGTGGGAAGTAATTTAATTATATTAAATTAATTGATTATTTTTTATTTATTAATATTTGTTTAATTGAGATGTTATAGTGTTAAATGTGTAAAGTAATTTATTATTAAGTAATTAATAATTTGTTGTTAATAATAATTATTTAATTTGTAATTAATTATGGTAATTGTGTAAATAATTTTAGGTGTGTGTTTTGGTGTTTATAGGTGTAAAGGGTGGGAAGTAACTTTTTGCTAATTGATGAATTAATAATTGGTTGTTAATTAATTTTAATTAATTAATTGGTAATTAATTATGGTAATTGCGTAATTAAATTTAGGTGTGTGTTTGGTGTTTATAGGGGTAACAGGTGTTAAGTAGTTTATTTATTTTTTATTAATAATTATTTGTTAATTGATATTAATTAAATTAATTAAAAATGTATTATGGCAATTGTGTAATTAATTTTAGGTGTGTGTTGTGATGTTTATGGGGTAATGGATGGGAAGTAATTTGTGTTTAATTAATTATTATATAGTTGTTAATGTTAATTATTTGATATTTATTTTGGGTAATTGTTTATTTTTTTGTGTGTTTTTACTTTTAAAGGGGTAAAGGGTGGGTATTAAATACATTTTAATTACTTTATAATTAGTTGTTAATAGTAATAGTTTTTAATTTAAAAATGAGTTTTAATTGTGTTTTATTATTTTATAGTTTAATTTAGGTGTGTGTTGTGGACATTATAGTGTTAAAGTGTGTGTAGTTAATTATTGTTTATTAGTTTTTTTAAATAATATTTTTTGAATTGATTATTAATTATGTTAATTATGGAAGTAAATTTAATTTAAAATGTTGAAGTGTGTTATTGGTGTGGTGTTATAGGGTAGGAAATAAAATAAATACATTTATGTATTAATTAATGTTTTTGTAAATATTTTCTAGTTTAAAAGAATTATTTTTTAAATATATTTATTTAATTTTATATAATTGTAGGTATTCAATATATGTAATTAATATTATAATATGTTTTCTTTTGATATATTGAATCTATATTTTTTCAATTTTTTTAATATATATTTTTTTTATAATCTTTTCTTAATTTTTAATATATATATATATATATATATTTTTAACTGTTGGAGTGTGAATAGTAATTTTTGCCTCTCCGCTATCCAACACTTTCCCTACTGTTACACTCATTGGAGTGGAAATAGTAAATTTTACCCCTCCGCTATCCAACACTTTCCCTACTGTTGCACTCACTGGAGTGGGAATAGTTAATTTTACCCCTCCGCTATCCAACACTTTCCGTACTGTTGCCCTCACTGGAGTGGGAATAGTAAATTTTACCTCTCTGCTATCCAACACTTTCTCTACTGTTGCACTCACTGGAGTTGGAATAGTAATTTTTACCCCTCTGCTATCCAACACTTTCCCTACTGTTGCACTCACTGGAGTGGGAATAAAAATGTTTACCCCTCAGCTATCCAACACTTTCCCTACTGTTGCACTTACTGGAGTGGGAATACTAAATTTTACCCCTCCGCTATCCAACACTTTCCGTACGGTTGCCCTCACTGGAGTGGGAATAGTAAATTTTACCTCTCTGCTATCCAACACTTTCTCTACTGTTGCACTCACTGGAGTTGGAATAGTAATTTTTACCCCTCCGCTATCCAACACTTTCCCTACTGTTGCACTCACTGGAGTGGGAATAGTAATTTTTACCCCTCTGCTATCCAACACTTTCCCTACTGTTGCACTCACTGGAGTGGGAATAAAAATGTTTACCCCTCAGCTATCCAACACTTTCCCTACTGTTGCACTTACTGGAGTGGGAATACTAAATTTTACTCCTCCGCTATCTAACACTTTCCCTACTGTTGCAGTCACTGGAGTGGGAATAGTATTTTTTGCCCCTCTGCTATCCAACACTTTCCCTACTGTTGCTCTCACTGGAGTGGGAATAGTAATTTTTACCCCTTCGCTATCTAACACTTTCCCTACTGTTGCACTCACTGGAGTTGGAATAGTAATTTTTACCCCTCCGCTATCCAACACTTTCCCTAGTGTTGCACTCACTGTAGTGGGAATAGTAATTTTTACCCCTTTGCTATCCAGCACTCTCCCTACTGTTGCACTCACTGGAGTGGGAATAGTTATTTTTACCCTTACGCTATCCAACACTTTCCCTACTGTTGCACTGACTGTATTGTGAAATTTAAGTTTAAATATTTTTTAATAGTTTAATGTTTTAATTTATTATAGATTTTCGTTTTTTTATATTTTAAATCATTGATATATATTTTTATTTTTATATAATTTTAAACTTTTAACAAATTAAAAATAATAGTTTATTAATTGTTTTAAAGTAAACATATATGTATAAATAATTATGTTTGTGTGTTTCTTTTTTATTACGTTTATTTGTTATATTTTATTAAAATGTATATTAAATGTATTTTATTTTGTTAAAATTAAATGTAATATTTAATATATTTAATATATATTATTTTATTTTATATTTATATAAATATCGATATTTTATACATCTATATTTTTCACATCGATATTTTTTAGTCGATATTTTTGTACTTACCTGTTTAAGTATAGGTGTAGATATTTTTGTTGTCTATATTTTTTACTCGATATTTTTTACATCGATATTTATTACATCGATGTTGTGTCAGTGAACCATTTGAAGTGGCCGGCAGGGGCCAGAGGTGAGAGAAGTGAAAGGAGCCATGTATGCCGTGTGTGCTGCAAGTGCTGCGATTCTCAGGTGGCAGCCTCCAAAGGTGAGAGGTGCCAAGAGTCACGGAAGAGGAAGCGGTCGACCGAGCTCATGCCCTCTCAGCCCTTCCATAGCAAGACGGTTGGTGGTCCTTCGTTACAGCTGAGGGCGGTGAGGGAGGATCACTGTCACAGGGCTGCAGTAGGACTAGGCTTTGGGACAGACATGGAGAAGGCAGCGGCCAGTGCAGCCAGCGGCCCACCAAGTAAAAACTCGCTGCCCAAAGAAGTTCAAACATATCTCGATCCCTACTGGCCAGCGGCTAGTAGTTCAGGAAGCAAAATACATAAAGAGGCGTAGGAAGATCTCCGTCCCTTACTGAGTCTCACTCAGTTACAGAGACATTAGCTGGACAAAACTTCATCGGGTGTGACTGCGGTATTAGTAACTGCAGCCTGAGGGTTGAGCAGCATTAGTAACTGCAGTCTGAGGAGCAGAGTAGGCCAGGCTGGAAGCTCCCCCACCCATCCAGACTTCCCCCCCCTAGTGGTACACTATCCAGCCACTCAGTCAAAATGATATCAGGAAAGACCAGGCAACCTCTAGCCCAGAAAGCTCAGAAATGCCCAATCCAGAAGAAAATCAATCACGTTAGCAAACTAATCAAATCACCTGTACCAAGTGCACTTCAGGGAAACAGCCAGCTGACATCGCCAATAGTGAATTTTTTGGCAAAGGGAACCTAAATCACAAATTCGCCTTTCTGAAAGAACCTATATCAGCAATATATTAATCACCTGAAGATATACCAGGGTTGCCGATCCCTTTAACTCCCCAAAAGATGGAACCAATGAATGAACGGGCCGGTTCGGTCAATTAGGTGCCTCAGTATTAACAGATGTTTCGTTAGTAAGTCCAACATAAAAGAATGCCCATTCCTGCGGAAAGTCTCACAGGCTGGTGGCATATTCCAAACATCATTTCAGTAGAAGCTCAGGTCCATGCATCAAACTAATCATATTCCACCCCTCGAACAGCCTGTCAAAACACTTCAAACCAAGATACTCGATGTAACACCAATCATGCAATTATGGTCGGAGAGGAGGAGGTGGACAGTTCATGGCTGTACTCAATCTCAATAGCTAATAATATGGATCTAGCACAGGCAATGGAAGTGAGGACGATAACTCAGGTTAACTACATCAATGACCCAGAGCTCAGCATAACAAATAAAACTAACATCAACACTAACATCACAACTCAAATGATCCGCCAAGAGATATTTGAAAAAGTGGCTTCATACCCAAGGACAACAATACATTCACCTGTGGAGCACTCTGAAGGCAAAGAAAAAAAAACTTCTGTCTCCAGTAGAAGAAGTAATAGTGGGATTGCTGCTATTACTTCGACAGTAGTGGGGAACTTGCCTCACACGAACTTAAGCACGCCAGCAGACACCATCTCTTGGCTATGGGAATCACTTTTAATAGCATTACAAGCCTCAATCGATGCCCTTAATATTCAGTCATACATTCAGATCGATCTGGTGAACATAATGGCTTCACACATCTCCGGCATAAATACAAAGTTGGAAAACCTAACCGGTTTAATAACTAGGGTTCAGGCCAGCTATTCACCATCTCCAGCAAATTGTTCATGGAGCACATTGATTGATAAATTCACCAGCCTCCCAGAAATTCTGTCAAACCTTTTGCAAAAGAAACAATCATCTCTGGTAAACGAGCCAGCCACTGGCACTCGAAAGAGGGACTCCATGGGACATGAGCAAGAGATAATATCTGAACCACCCGAAAAGGTACAGACAAATACTCTACAAGACGTTCTCATAAAAGTTGCTAGCAAGCAGGACCAGGTGAGAGCTCAGTCTCAGACCTCGCAATTGTCACAAGCACAATCTGTAAGCGTGCAAAGGGCATCTGTCCTAAAACAAACAAGAAGGTAAAGAAAACATGCCAGGAAGGCAAGGAACAAAATCCAGTTGACCAAGAATGTAGTGCAAAACGTAACCTACCCAATATTTGGCCTAAAAGTAAATAGAGGTGAAGGTAGCATCTCAAACAGTTTAATAGGCTCTCCCACAAATGAGGCATCAGCTACAGACTTCACAGCACACAATACAGTGGATACGTCACCGCAGAAAGAATTCATCAATAGCCCTGTAAAAAGAAGGCAAGAAAGTCAACTGGCAGACGCTACTAGTAATCATAAACAAAAGATAAGTAAAAAAGAATGTGCATCCTATTCAAAGCTCAGTTATTTAGGAAACAGTGGTTCAGGTGTGGCCTAAATGGTCCAAAGCGAGAAAGTGACCCAACAGGGAACACTTGGTTCTAAGATTTTGAAATTAATTCATGAGGGAGCAAAGGAAAGATCAAAGGAAGGTCATGTAGGTCAGATAAATGATAAACATTTATTTTACAATTTTTTGTATAGTATTCAGGTGCTCACATATATTTAAGTGAAAGGAAGCGTGACATGCAGGGTGATAGTGAGGTTAAAAAGGCATTGCATTGACAACAGTATAATGAGCTCCACAGTTATTTTACAAAGAGTAATAGGAGTTCATGTTGTATGGTGGTCGACAGCGTTTCGAACCCAATAAGTGGGGTTCATCTTCAGGACAAGGGTGAGCAAGCTGAATTAGAGGAAAGGAAAATCATCCTAGGCCCATTCGTCTGTTAATGATGTGGGCGGCTGGTACTGATTTTTAAAATTGGCTGAGGGCGTGAATTATTGGCGCCAAGGAACTAAGTGGGAAGGTCTGCCCGGGACTCGTGTTTGCTTATTTTGGAGGGAACCCGGGATGGGAAGGCAGCTGGCCGGGATGATTAGTTTTGTATTTTATGGAAAACGAACAGCAAGGCCTTTAATTGGGGGCCTGGAGCTGTGCAGAAGGGAGCGTCCTGCTTCTGCCTTCGCTGGCGTTGAATGCTGAAACATGTAGACCTACTATTGTGACAACAAGGAGCATTTTTCTCCAATGTTGCCCTCTTTCTAGTTTTAACCTTATCCTGGGCCGCTAAGAATAAAGTATATTTAGTAAGGACTCCCAGAGATAATTTTAATCTGCACCACTTCCCTCACATACACACGAAACCAGCTCCGCTGTAATCAGGCATCGTAGCACAACTGGGTGGCATTCGGCTACCCAGTTGGGACCCCAATGATGAAGCATGCCACCAACTAGGTTGGTGGGTGAGGGGTCTTTTAATAAACTAATGGTTTTATGGCACTCATTTAAATCAAAATACGAGTGAGTCGCTTTTGCGAGTGGGTCCGCCCACTTTGTTTGTTTATACTTTACTTCTGGGGATAGGGACGTACCCCGACATAATCCTCGCTCTCTCCTTTTGTTTACCCATTATCAACAGCAACGGTCATGACCGGAAGAGCGTAATAACGCATACTGAACAGGCAAGGGGAACATCAACAAGCCTAATTGGAGGCAGACAGAAACCCCCTCAGATCGAGCAAATTTCAAAAAAATTGCAGTTAAGACCAAAATCCCAGGTCACACACCACAATTCCTAGGTGTAAATTGGTTGTCAAACCCATTAACAGCCCACCGCTAATGTAGCCCATCAAGACCTCCCACAACATGAGCATCCACCTAAGCCAGGAGAGAAAACACCACCAACTTCTCATAAAGCCAGAATACAACTTGAAAGGTCCACAAGACACCCTCAACAGAGGTAACATTTTGAGGCTTCTTGTAGAAATTCCAGACTTGAAAAATATAACCTCGTCAGACTTATTTTCTGTGGAATTCCTCGCAAATAAAAGCCCCAAATAACCTGAATTAACTCTAACAACTTGGGACACAGAGGATCCTAGTGTTTGCCAGTACCTTTGAAATATGGGGATAATGCTAACGAAACACACAATGCCTAGACACTCTCTCCCCCTGCTGCAGAGTGTGAGAACCTTAGTCTCCCCAGAAATAGTCACCTTTCACTCACTTCTGTGGGGTGCTCGGAGTAATTCACCCCGTAGAACAGAAGGTTCAACACAAGCACAACTGACTAACAACTTACACCAGTGGGATTGGATTACATCAGCGCTAAATGCTCCTAGCAAAACATGAACCTACCACCTGCAAACAAACGGGACGGTGGAGGCAACCTTGCACCTCCTCCCATGGAACATCACAGGGGCTAAAACGTTGCTGCAAGGCATTCCACTCACACACCTGGAAAAATTTCGAAATCATTGCCTTGCAAGAGACGTGGTCAAGGGTAGACCTCCCAGTAGAAGGCTATGTGCACTATAATGTCAGGCAACCAAAGCACAGTGCTATGGGAGAACTAAAGGGGGTCTTGTAGTATATGAATTGCTCAATTTAGATATCACCTCTGAAAAACTACCCTATATAGAGTCAGGTCTCCAAATAATCAAATTTAGCAAATGGGGCAAATATGACAAACCGCCAGTTCTGTTTTTCAACGTTTACGCTCATACTAGCTCAATTAAAAAGCAAGCATTCCAGGAAATGATAATCTCCAGAATAACCGGCTACAAGTAAACCAACCCATCATGAGACATAATTTTGACAGGGGAGTTCAATTCAAATCTAATCTATACCACAGAAGATGATGATATGCTGACTGCTGAGAATCTATACTGGAACGTCCCGCCACAATCAAGTCCTGTAGTTAAATGGCATGATATAAAAGGGGAACAATTTATGACGACCCTGGAATTTTTGTGCATGAGGGTGTTAAATAGAAGGTTTCCAGGTGATAATCCACCTAATTTCACGTATCATGGCCCAATCTATCGGTCCATTATTGACTGTACAATCACCTTATTGCCACTTATCTCACTGCTTCAGCAATACAAAATTCAATACATCCCGGATAGTGACCACTTATATCAGACACTATCACTTGGACTAAGCCCTCCAACCCATTTGTAAACACCAGCAGCCATAGGCACAATAAATTCAACCAACTTAAAGCATCTGAGATGGAGCAATTAAACAATAGCAGAGCTCGGACTCCTGGCCAGAGACCTGATCCACAGCACTAATACTATAAGCAACGAACTGATGCATGGATAAACTTCAGTGCCAATTTGCTAACTCAAGACACCCCGGTTAGAAGAGGATCATTGTCAATACAAAGACGGCAAAAAAAACTCTCAACCAAATGTGGCGCTTTAAGAAAGGAACTAAGAAAAATCATCAGACTCTCGTGGATGACAACTCGACAATCCTTCCCTTGGAAACAACTAAAAACATTAAGGAAAGAGTACAAAAAACAACTCTGGGAGGACAGGAGATCAAACATAGAGGCATTCTGGACAAAGTTGATACAAAACGCAAGGCAGACACTACTCCAGGAACTTCTGGGAGACAATTAATAGGCTCAACAGACCAATAAACATTATAAATAATTCAAATATACCAGAAGCAGTATGGGCAGCTCACCTTGCCAATACATTTGCAATCGACATAGGTACCTCAGAAGTCATGAACTAGAAACACAGCTAAAGTGGTAGTAGGCCGATACACAATGTAACAGCCAGCACACATTACATTATGCCCAATTGTGGGTCCAATGAAGGAGAATTAAATAGAGGCTTTTATCAGAAATTTCACCAGTTTACAGTTCAACTGTGCGTCTCTCGGTTTGAGACTCAGTATTATTACTTCTCTGCGTGTGCGAATGCCTCTAACATTGAATCCATTTTTTTAATAAAGTTGCACGAAGTTTGTACAGATTAGGACATATACAGATTAAATGTATAAAGTCCTAATTTTTGGCATCGCAAAGCCTACATGTTGTTCGACCTCTATGCTTCCAGAGCGGTCAGCTGGCCAGCGCATGGTAATTGGCCAAACCTTAAGCCATCAATCCATGCATGATGAATGCTGGGAAAGAGGTGCCTAGGTATGGGGCAAGTTTCAAGCCATCGTAATATTTGATCAAGAGCGCGGTGAGCAAGGAGGCAAAGATGCAGTCACATCTGGAAGATAAAAATAATTTTAGTTCCCGGTTGCATGCCTGGAGGGTGATCCAATATTACGATGGCTTGAAACTTTCCCCATACCTAGGCACCTCTTTCCCAGCATACATCAAGCAGCACAAATCACTGCATTGCCTTACTCTGCATTCAGGAGGCCTTCCATGGGCATTGCGGTGGGTGCTCCCACAGAACACCCATGGATTTAGACCGACAACAAAGGCACCCTTGCTCAAGGGTGCAATGATGCCTGCTTTGGCGCTCGGCTGACGAAATGACAGGAATGCACCGTATTAGATAAATACGGGGCATTCCTGCCCTTCCACTTTGACATAGGACAGCGCAGCAAGGTAACTTGCTGCACTGAGCTATGTCAAAATCCCATGAATGAGGCCCAAAGTCTTTTGTGTAGGCCCTCAAGTCTCTAGTAGCTACTCAACCTTTTCTTATCACCAATACTTAAAGAAATATTCAATGTGGCCTAAGTTATGGTCATTTTATTTTACAAAGTGACTTCTTGTAACAAAAGAACACATATTTGTAATGTTCCACTGAAATTAAGCCAATAAAACTCAAAAATGTGTGTTGATCACCAGATGTGGATTTTTTATTTAGGATGCTGGATCCTTACCCATACAAGGTGATATGCTTCATCATAAAGCCCACTCCTTCCCCCTCAGAGAGGCAGCTTCTAAGGTTGGGGTAGGCACCCACACCACGAGGAGCTCTTGTAGAGAGAGTGTGAGGAATCTAGCACGATGCCATTCAATCATTCACTATGATAGTGAATCAGCAGCAGAGTCCTTAGAATTTATATTGACACTTCTTCTGAATGAAGGGTCTCTGGGTACACAGGGGGCCTGATTCACAGAACTAACTTACGTCAAAAATGTAAAGTTAGTACTTTTTGGTATTCACAGAATACACTTACTCATTTTGGTATTCACAGAATGAACTTACTCATTTCGGTATTCCCAGAAGTTAGTAGTCCTAACTTTAGGACTCCTAAATGCCTTCTGTGAATACCGAAAGTCTTAAAGTTAGGGGGGCAGATTTACAAGCCCCTTGCGCCACTTTGCGTCATTTTTAACATGGGAAAAGTGACGCAAAAGTGGCATAAGGCTTGTAAATCTGCCCCAGGATTTTTCTCAGTTTAGGAGTAGTAAAGTTAGGACTCCTAACTTTAGGACTCCTAAATGCCTTCTGTGAATACCGAAAGTCTTAAAGTTAGGATTTTTCTCAGTTTAGGAGTAGTAAAGTTAGGAGTCCTAACCAAAATGAGTAAGTGTATTCTGTGAATACCAAAAAGTACTAACTTTACGTTTTTGACGTAAGTTAGTTCTGTGAATCAGGCCCTAGATCTAGCTACCTTTTTTGAATTGTGTCGGATTGTGTGCAAGCAGTGTGTACAATGACTAGATTATTGGAATGCTGTATTTATCTGCACTTAGGCACCTCCCTAGTCAGGAACCTTGTGGACAGCCTGAAAAAGAAGTTAATAATTATAATTAGGTCGTTAAGCGTTCTGAGATGTCTAGCAAATTAATTGGTCCACACAGCTTTGCTTCATATGTGCGAGCACTCCTGCCACATCTCTCATTACTTGCCTATTGTAGGCTCATCATACCTCGAATCCTAAATTTACCACATTGTTGTGAGAGCAGCAAATAACAAATTTGCACAATATCACTCCATGCTATGTGGATGTACTCAGTTTATTTTTATAGACTCTTAATACCCTAGTAGTGCATTCCGAGATGCCTAGATTCCTAGATGTTGTACTAACTGTGGAGGAAGGGAAATTTGAGAGTCTTAGGTTTGTTGTTAGTGATTTGTTGTGTATGAAAAGAAGCTCTTCCATCTCACCTAAATTGGAAATCGGCTGCTTGGTTAGAAGCCGGACTTGTAGCTCACCTAAACTATGTTTGCATCGGGTAGCATCGCCTATCCAACTATGCAGCACAGCTGCCATGTTGGAATGCCTCATTTAAACTGAGATGTTGGCATTATTTGAGTGAACGCGCAATGTGTATGTGTAAATTGTTGTTCCACCTTAATATTCACTAAAGAATATCATGCTACCAAAATATTGTGGCAAAATTTCAATGACAAATATTGTGAAGGTAAATTTATATAGGTTTACTTTACTTAACTCCACATATATGTACCTTAATTATATATATATCTTCAAGGTAAGAAGATGTGTAGTTAGGAATATTTAGTTACCTATATGCACTTAACGTCTCTATATGTCCGCCCTCTGCTTTTTTATAGATTTTTTGGTTTACGATGTTTCTGTTGCCTCTATTTTGACATACAATCATGTATATTCGCAAATCTACTCTTTGTGTGAGTACTCAAACACTGTGAACAGCCTAGCAGTGATTCATGTGGTGAGTGCTGCTGATTGCTTATTCCATCAAGCTTCAATCTTAGTGGACTCAAGACCAAATTGTAGAAGATTTATAAGAAAGGAATTATTGACTCGCAATAAAATTGACCCCACAGCTATTTCCCAAAAGCCTTCAGTAGATTTAATGTGACAAACAGGCAATGCATTTGAGACAGCATACACCCCAAAGTGCCAGTCAAATCTTAGGATGCTTCAGAAGTATGAGAAAAAGTTACCTTGTCTTTAACAGTCTGGGTCTCCAAGAGCCAGATGCAAAAAATCGAATGCCTAAATAGCCATCTAGTCGACCAATCTCCCAATTATCCATGTGTAACTCAAAACTCTCAGAGACAATAAGGACCCATGCTAATAATTATAATCTTGAAAGCATTTAACATTAGACTTTTATCTTTAATACTTTTGGGATGCATACGATGTGGCATGGTATCCATTATCCATGCATGCCATGAAAACAACATAATCGCCAAATAAGAGGGTAGGTACAGGCTTGTGGACACCCTAGGAGCATCCACTCTAGCATGCATCATCACCTCAGGAACACATTAAATAAGATTGTTATGAGAACACACTCTAGCTGCGCCTCAGTTTTAATTGAAAAATAATCAGAGGGTCTAAATGTAACATAGTAATCTGTGTACAAGGCCACCAGTAGGCCATCCAGGGGTGTACTTTGACCATCCCTGAGAAGAACATGCCAAGGAAGTGGCATATTAACAAAGTCAAAAGCGGCTTTCAGATCAACAAGCCTGATGAAAAGGTGCCCTTTCCCAAGATGAATAGATGCCATAATTTTTCAAGCGGAGGCTAGAGCATTGTTCACAGGTCTCAAAACTCTCACGAACCCCGCATGTAGGGGCAAAATAACATAGCACTAAGATGACTCTGGCTGTTGAGGATGTCAATGTTGTTACAGAGTTAGGTTTGTAGTTCCCTTGAAACCCTTAATTAAACAGAGGCATGATCTCAGCACTTTTCCAGCAGGATGGTGGGAACCCGAAATACCTCCAGATAACCATAAAGAATATCAACTAAACAGAACCTCCATGGCCCCTGTGCCCCCTTGAACACCATGCTCTAATTTATACCGGTCTAAAGGAATACAGGGTAGACCCAGAGCCTTATTTGAGTTTTTAACCTCCAGAGCCTTTACTACCTCACCATACAACATTCTCTAATTTATACCAGTCTGCGGGAATACAGTTTAGAACCAGAGCCTTATTTGAGTATTTACAATGTAAGGTGATGATAGATAAAGGACAGTTGAACTCCTTAGAAAGTGAGTTGAAGTCATTAATCTGAGCCCCTGGGAATAGGCTGTCTTAAACAAAATAGTAAAATGCCCAGTTTTGGGTACTAACAGCTGAATCTACTCGGGTATGTGGCATATGAAGACCGAAAACATCAGCAACCAGAAATCCCTGTAGGTGTGTTAAATGGAGCTTCTCCAAGATCTTCTTACATTTTTTTTGCCTCCTTTTTTTGTCACCAATCAGTGTATTGTAACTCAGCCTCACAACCAGTAGCTCTGTTGACATTACATCTCGATATAGTGCTGTGTTCCTTGGAAGCAGCTTTTCCAAGTAACATTCTTCAAGCAAGCCCTGTCCTGAGACTCTACTATGGGCCTGACGTATTATTTACTGGTCACAATAGGAGACAGTATTTTTGCAAACAGTAAAGAATTTTAATAGGTCAGTTCTTAAAATCCAGAATCATAATGGGTAGCAATCTGGACTAACTCATGAATATTAATGAGGTAGGTTGCAAATTATGACTCACTATGATTGGGAACCATCACAGATAGTGGCCTGCTGGGGTCAGCAAACCCAGTGTCTGTGATCACATTTAAAACTACTCATCTTTTTTGATGCAGCCCATTTTCGTTAAAGGAAACTGGACTGAGTTTAATTAGAAAAGTTTACTTTATTTTTTAGTTTGTTTAAGAGTTCCCGTGGACCACTAACCCTCTCCCAAACTTTTATTAACATTCACAAAGGGGAAGCGGTCAACAGCAGACCCCTTCACATTCACAATTGAGTTAACACCCCCAACCTGGTGGTCTGCAATTTTTCAATGGTATACAACTGCTACTTCGGTTCTAAGCCATTGATACATATAGATAAAAATTGGTATTTGGAAGGGAAGCCTACAACACGCGCCTTCCAAGTAACTATTCCTTATCCATTTAGTTACCAGCTCCTAAAATGGGATTAGTACATTGCTAACAGCAGTTTTTTAGTCTCAAACTCTGAATTGAAGCATTTCCTACCAAAAAACAGCTTTCTCTATATGGCTTCATATTCTTTACCTAGATAAAGTTTAATCTCCTCCTCTTCCTTGAAAACAAAAACCAGATATTTGATCATCTATTTCCCCCTGGGAAGAATTGCGACTCCAAGAAAATTTGGGGGACAACATGCTCTGTGTCGATAAGGGCCACTCAGATTAGATTAGATATGTTTATCTGGGATATGTAAGTGGGGGGAAAGGACAAACCCCACTTACAGGCTCAAGCTGATGGCTTAAAAACAGACACTATCATCTTTGCTAGCTATGCAAGTGGATGTTTGGTTCGTGTAGTCTTGACAACTAGTGGCTTTATGATAGACCTGGGTATTAATGGCCTTCGAGTCGATAGTGGGGCTCAGATGGGCACATGAAAGGTAACATATAAGTGCTGAAAATAATGGACTGTAGAGGAGGGCTTCATAGAATGTCACAAGCTAATAGTATGGGATCTGAAAAGTAGTTGATTTTCCCTCACTGTCTTCATTTGCTAAGGTACGAGCTGAGCCATTGCAGTGTTTCAAAGAAGCTGGCGTAGAAGATAAAGTAGAAAGTGGTGGAGAGGTTCAGGAGAGCGCGTACATGTGATTTGGAAGTCATACAACCATTAGGGCGATTTACATACTGTTTCTGGGTTGGAAATAGATTGACATTGGTCATTTTGATTTTCAATAAATATCAATCTGTGTGACAACTCCAACATGGATTGGCGATGGACGGCAGTTGCCTAGTACATTGGGGCACAATGAGGATTTTCAGGTGATTATGAGGATGTGATATTTAAGGTATTTGGACACTAAGCTGAAAGTAACAGAGCTATTGATAATGCGATGATGGAGGCAGCAATGATGTCCATGTGGATTTATAACTACAATGCCTCCAGTGCAAAGGGAGGAATAGCTTTAAGAGGCAAGAAACTTAGCCGATAATCTTTCATGTTGGTTTGTTGGAGTGTGTCCACACTATACGCTTTCCACATTTTAGCACAGATGATTTAGATGCTGTCCTCGACAGCCTAGTAGAGAGAGCCTGAGGTACTAGTGAAGTGTAGTAACTTATCCTGTGTCTATTTGATTGCGCACTTAGGTTAAAATTACATTTAAGTTAGGTGAAAATAACACTTAAAACATTGAAATTCACCAGTAATAATTATCTGAACTAATTATAACGTGTGCCCCCGCCAAGCACTACTTATGACCTCACATATTGCATCGCTCATTACATGGTCAATTACATCACTGATGCCATCTTGCAATCGGTGTGACAGTTTGCTTTACAAGTGTGGCATTGAAAGGTATTCAGTGAGCTATATCTACAGCTCATGCCCTCCTTTCACGGTATGTAACTGTGGAGTTAAAAATTGTAAATCTATACTTAACTATATCTATACTTAACTATATATCCTAACCTTCAGACTATTTTAGTAGTCAATATTCTGGCTATGATATTGCTGTAGGATGATATTTGTGTGCCGGATATTCTAGCATACAACCATGCAGCATGGCCTTATCAAGATTTAGTTGTGGGACAAGTCTGTGTTGATGGTTTGGACAAAGGCATTTAGTGTGGTGTCACTTTCACCACAGTCAACTGAGATTTTTAGGCTGCTCGTATTATCAACGCTGGTTAGTTTAAGAATGGTATTTCCTTTTAAGTGTTTAGCAAAATATTCAAATCATTGAGCCCGATTTAGAGTTTGGTTGATGGGTACTCCATCACAAACATGACAGATATCCTGTCTGCCTTATTACAAATGCATGATATCCTAATGGTAAAGGTGAACGGGTATCTGTCACATTTGTGGCAGAGTATCAGTCTGCCAATCTCTTAATCAGTCCCATTGTATTTTTTGCAACTTGTCAACTACCTCTCAGTCTACGTTGATACTACCATTCACATATGATTATTAGACTCTGTAAAGTTTTGTGAAATTGATATTTATAGAGGTTTCACTTCCCTTTTGTATTAATCACTTGTAATATTTATTTGACTATTTCAAATGTAGATATCTATATAACTTCATGTATTCATTGTTGTTTTTTCTTTGTTTTTACCTATCGATAATAATTGTTTTCATATTTCTTCTCTTTTTGATTGTATTGTTGTACCCTAAATACATTTAAATATTTATTGATATGGACTTTGTTAATGAGAAAAAAATAAACAAAAGTATAACTGCTTAATGAACCGCATTTCCAATCTACAACACATTTGAAAAGCAAAACTCTTTTCAGATCTGAATTTTGCCTCTTGGCTGCTCGGGCTGCTTGGATGCTCTGTTCCTCTCAGGCTGTTCCAAGGCAGTGCAGCCCAGACGGAGGAGCTGGCATTTCTTTTGCTAATGTCAAGGTTGCTCTTCAGATCACAAGGGATTTGCCAGTAGATGTTTGATATCAAGTCACACTCTGCAGGTGTCTTAAATGATCAGAGCATGGGTATGTGTCATAGCGTAGGCGGGAGCAGGGGAGCCGGGCTGCTTGTAAATGCGGAAACTGATGAATAGACGAGCAAAGCCTGATGTCACCGTGTATAACTATCATGTACTCATGGCTTCCAGTCTTTCCTTCTCAATGTTTGTCACATAGCAGTGTCATGAGTGATCTGCCAGGACAGCAGGTGGGACCGGCAGGAGGCAGGTGAGGATTTCAAAGGGCAACTGTCCCTGCTTCATGCAGAAATCCATCTTATCCAATGCATGGATAAATGCATTGGATGACTTGCACCTGAGAGAACGATGGCTTCACCCTTGTTGCTCTCGTTTACCAGCATCTGTCCTCACTGCATCATCCTCTCTCCTGCCCCACTGTTGCCAACGCTGTTGGAGCACAGGCTGGCTGTAAATGTAGGTGGGTAGGAGGTCTCCTTCCTCACCATAGGAAAGGTGAAGAGTTTGCCTCTCGCCAGTCTGCAAGCCACGGTCATTCATTTGACTGAAATTGGTGCTGCAATGAGGCATGTTTATGTTTATGTTTATGTTAGGGAATTTATTAAGCGCACGTATACCAAAGGTCTCTTGGCGCTATGAGGGGAGGGAGAACCTTCCTGAGGAATACTAACAATAGGCTGAAGTGAACAACCAAGTTTTCAGTTTTTTCCTGAAAATGGTGTACTCAGATGAAAGTCTGATGTCTATCGGGAAAGAATTCCAAAGTGTAGGGCCAAGAACAGAAAAACGGGAACCGCCCGTTCTCTTGCACTTAAATCTAGGAATAGTCAACATAGACATTGTGGCGGATCTGAGATTTCGTTTGGGTAAGTACCTTGAGATCTTTGCAGATATGAATTTGGGGCCTTTTTCGTGAAGTGCATTAAATACCTTGCAGCCTGTCTTGAACATGAATCGCTGGGTCACCGGGAGCCAGTGTAACTGCTTCAAAAGAGGTTTAGTATGGCAGTGTCTCGGTTGCTGAAAGACCAACCTAGCTGCTTGATTTTGAATCAATTGCAGCCTGTGGGTCTGATTTGCAGGAAGCCCTAAATAGATGGCATTGGCATAATCCAGCCTGGACATAATCAGAGCAAGCATGATAACCATACTTGCTTCCCTGGTGAAAAATTTCCTGATTTTCCTAAAAGTCCTCAGGTGGTAAACACAGGAGGAAGTAACCAGGTTGAGCTGTTCATGCATGGATAGCTTAGCATCGATTTTAATCCCCAGACTTTTAACTGAATTTTTGGAATAGGTGGAATGCCCAAGGCAGCTGGCCAGTGTACTGGCGTCCACTGATTGAGTCTGTTATTGGAGATGACTATCTCAGTTTTGTCTGAGTTTAATTTGAGATAGTTATGACTCATCCAATCTTTGATGAATAGCATAGTATATTGGAAGAAATCCTTAGATTCCTCCGTCTCATCAATCGGGAAAATCAGCAGCATGTCGTCTGAATCATTATATACCTTCACTCCCCTTGTTTGAAGAGCATGAATCAGAGGACAGATATAGATGTTAAACAGGTGCGGTGAGAGAGATGAGCCTTGCGGTACACCACATGTGGTGTTGACCCAGGCTGATTTAAAGGGTGCCAGCCTGACAGATTGAGTGCGTTCCTTTAAAGAAAGCATCCAGTCCAGCGCCTCTCCCCTCAGGCCCGCCGCTTCCACTCTATCCGCTAATATGGTGTGATCCACGGTGTCGAAAGCGGCGGATAGGTCTAATAACACCAGGGCCTGTGTACACCCCCTGTCTGCACCCTCTTTCAGATCATCCACTACACTCAAGATAACTGATTCAGTGGAGTGTGAAGGCCTAAGGCCTGCCTGATGGGAATCCAGGAAGTTAGTCTCTTCAATGAAGGCAGAAAGGAGATTTGCAACATGTGCCTCCAGTATCTTCGCCGGGTATGGGAGGAGTGATATCGGTCTATAATTAGTCATTAAGCTAGGATCTACTCCAGCTTTCTTTTGCAGCGGAACTAGCACTGCCTCTTTGAAAGCATGAGGAACCACCCCTGCTCCAAAGAGATGTTAAGAAGGGAGAGAAAAGTGTCCGGAAATTGTGTAAAAAGATCTTTTGAATCCTAGCAGGGCAGGGGTCATTAGGGAGCCAGATTGTATCTTATTTCTAAGTTCTACTAGCCGATCTAAGGTAACATTTTGGAAACTAGACAAAGTCATGGGATTAGTATATCGCTTATGTAATTTCCAGTCTTGAGAGTTAGAGGAGATAGATTCCTGGATGACCTTAATTTTGTCAACAAAGAAAGTATTCAAGTTGTCGCATAAAACTTGTGAAGGAGTAATGGCCGATATGATGCGATCAGCACTAGAGAGTTCTCTAACTATTTTGAAAATATCTTTGGATTTATTTTCAGAGCTAAGCTCCCTATTTGTGTAAAAAGCCTTTTTAGCCTCCACAATGGCAACTTTATACTCAGTTAATGCTTTTTCATACCTTTTCCTATCAGTTGGTGAGTAGCTTCTCCTCCATTTCCGTTCCGCCTGGCGGGTTTTAAGTTTTACTAGTTTTAACTCTGGAGTAAACCAATAAGAGGTTTCATGCCGCCGCAGGACCCTCTCTTTCCATTGTAATGGGGCATGTATCTCACAAGCCCATAATTGCCAGTTGAAAATAGCTCTTTCCATCTCATTAACATTATCTGTTATAAGCGGGAGAGTAGATTCCAATGTATTGAGGAACTCTGGTAGGTGGACACGATTCCAATTTCTAGTCAATAATTTTGTGTCATTCATCGATTTACATAAAGATAGGCCGTTTATAGCAAAGTGTATCAAGTGGTGATCTGACCACACACATGGCTTGACCATTAAGTTACGGACCAAAAGATTAGAGGTCTATAATTGGTCTAAAGCATGCCCTTTAATGTGGGTGGATTCCATTATATGCCCTTCTAAATTCAGATTATTCAGTAGGTCTGTGAGCTCTTTGGAACCCCGGCTCCCCCCTTCCTCTGTAGACCAACAATTCAGGTCTCCAATTAAAACAATTTTTGCAAAGTCTATAGTAAGTGGGGTCAGATAGTTAGCTAATTCAGTGACAAAATCTCCTATTGCAGTAGGGGTCTATAAATCAATATGCACACTAATGTCGATTTAGGAAATATTAATTTTAATGTGAGACTATCCACTGAGGCAAATTCAAATGAGGCAATGGAAGTGGCCGAGAGATCTTTTTAATGATTGCTGCTACTCCTCCTCCTCTTTTCCCTGGAAGTCTATTTGCCTGCATCAAGTAATAATTGCTAGGGAGAGCCGCTAGGATGTCAGGCATAGATTCCAGCGTAAGCCAAGTTTCTGTGACTAATAACAGATCTGGTGCTTCTGTTTCTAAGAGGTTAAATATTTCCAATTGGTGCTTAACCAAGGAGCAGTATTGAGATAAATTAAATTTAGCTCTTTCAGATCATAGGTCTTTATCCTGGTAGTGACGTGCTCATTCTGATTTAAGGGCGGGGATTCAAATGCTGGGATGGGCAATGGGGCAATAGGGTCAGGAATCAATAGTCCATGATGTTCCAACTTATGTCTGATGTGAGGTTCAATTCTCTGGTTAGCTTTAAAGGCCAGAGAATATAATTCCTGCGAGGAATATCTAATTAGTTGAGCATTGTGACAGGCCCCCAGCACCGATCGGCCGCGGACGGGCGCAGACGGACTTGCCTTTGGTGCGCCTTTGGCGCGCCCGCTGCGCGCCCGCTTCTCCATCTGCTTATAAGGAGGACGTGGCAAGCTCCAGTCCGTTAAGCAAATCCTGGCCCCTCCTCCCCGCAACCGGAAGTGAGTGGATCAGGCAAAGTCAGGCAAGATGTCTGCCCCCCCTCCGCATCAATCAAGCACTTAGCTCGCGGCGGACCGAGGGGCCAGCACTCCAATCCCCCCACAGCAGGACTCAGATAAATGCCAAATAATGAGCTGTAATACTGTTTAAAAACAAAGTTAAAAAACGCAAGTTAAGAATATAAAAAGCTGACCAACAGGCAAAGATGCAGTGTCATGAAGGTAAATCCCTCCAACGATAAGGCTAACGTTTGAGAGCACTCAGGAAGCTCCCTCTCCGCTGCGCGCCCGCTTCTCCATCTGCTTATAAGAAGGACGTGGCAAGCTCCAGTCCGTTAAGCAAATCCTGGCCCCTCCTCCCTGCAACCGGAAGTGAGTGGATCAGGCAAAGTCAGGCAAGATGTCTGCCCCCCTCCGCATCAATCAAGCACTTAGCTCGCGGCGGACCGAGGGGGCAGCACTCCAATCCCCCCACAGCAGGACTCAGATAAATGCCAAATAATGAGCTGTAATACTGTTTAAAAACAAAGTTAAAAAACGCAAGTTAAGAATATAAAAAGCTGACCAACATGAAACCACATTGAACAGCGTGTACCAGAGTCAAGATAACACAAAGTAACCTATTGGCCTGCATTTTGGCGTGGATTTTGAGCTCATCATTAATGAATGAAATTGGGCAATATTATGCGCACACATCAAAGGGCCTCCCCACTTTGTGCAATACTACTATTGTCACCATGTCTAGCCCATCAGGCAGTCCCCCCTTTGCAATGGCTTATTGTACATGTCCAGTAAATGCTGCAAAAGGAATGTTCTGAATCGTTGATGATACTCAACAGGGAATCTGGCAGGTCCCGGTCTCTTGCAGGACTGCATGTCCAAGAGTGCATATTCAAGCTCCTCTGCCATGAAGGTTTGGTCAAGGTCCCTTCTGTCAGACTCCAACAGATGCAGCAGAGGTAGGTCTGCAATTAGGGGAGGCAGGGGCTCCCTACTGGGCCTCTCTCTCTCTTCCAATAGAGGACTTTATAATAATCATTAAAGACATTTGCGATCTCCTGTGCTCCCACCACCCTCCTTCCAGTTGGGTCAATTATCAATGAGATTACCCTCATCTCCACACCATGTGTAGCCAGCTAGTAGAGTAGTTTACTGGACTTATCTCCCCATTTGTATAGCCTCCTTTGTGTACTGATCCAGCGTAGCAATGCCCGTTTAAGGCAGAGCTGTCGTACAGCCACTTTATCGATTGCTGGTTGGCGACCCTTGATTTTGTCCCTACTCCCCTTACTCTCCAATTATACTATGCGTTTTTCCAGGTCCTTCATTCACTGCATCAATTATTGGCCCTTAGCCCTAAAGTGTGACTTTGCCACCCCCTGCATGTATGCCCTAATGGTGTCAGGAGACTCTACAGTACCTTTGTTTAAGTCTAGGAAGGTATTTAACACATGTTGAAGGTGGTGTGCCACTTTCTTGCTTGCGAGGCACCAGCCCCAAGTCGCCATATCGGCTTATGTTTTGGGGCTGGGAGGTTGTCTATACTTGACCGCATTTTGTGGGCCACCATGGAATGTGTGTATTCCCCCTCCTGTGGGTGCCAGACACGCCAGGTGTTGCAGACCCCAGGGTCAATGTCCAGGATGTGAGGCAAGTCCCTTTCCTGGGCCAGTCTAAGGCACCTTTGAGCAGTCAATATGTGGGGCCATTACCTTGTTGAAGTCTCCCCCTTTGATAGATGGCCACATGGATGTTTTATCAGTATGGCTTAAGCGTATCTAGTGTCTCTCCAAGAAGCTTTGGGGGGACAGAAACACTCGCTAGATTGTGAGCCTTCCCAGCAATTACCCCCTCTACAGTTACATACCCCCCCCCCCCGGATCTGATTCCGTACGGAATACCACCCTGGGCACCTTGTTATGCAAGAGAACAGTCACCCCCGGGAGCCTGCATGTATCCAGCATGGAACGCTCTCTAGTACCCATAGCTGGCCCGGAGGCGTCAGTGAGTGCCCAGGAGGTGGGTCTCCTGCAGCATAGGGACATCCGGGCATTGCCTCTTTATGAACCCACGGACTGCTACACACTTCATACAGTCAAGCAGTCCATTTACATTCCATGTCATAACCTTTAATCCCTGCATTAGGTGGGTGTTATCCTAGGTCCCTCCCCCCTTACTGCTGACTGCTGGGATGTGCCTATTCTGTACTCTGGATCTCTTACATGCTGTGCTGCAAACTGTGGCCAACAGGGCCAAACCTCCCTGTCCAATTTTCCCCATCTCCGCCACCCCATACTTCCATCCCCACACAAGCATCTGTTGCCCCAAACAATACCATCACAAGTGTTGCAATTGAGGCTTCCAAGTGCCCAGCTCAGAATCAGTAGCAAGAGGATCAGGTGTTGCTGGCAAGATAAGTACATAGTTATCTGTTTGGAGCCCGGCATTTCACCGAATGGTCTCACAGTCAGGTTCTGAGTGTTGTATTAAGCCCAGGGCTTCGGGCACATGCATTTCGAACTCCTCGGTCCTCGGAACCCGCCCAGTGCCTGCATCACTGTTGGTGTCAATGTGGCCATGTCCTCTTCACAGACCCACTCATCCCACCTCTGAGGAGCCCGAGGGTCATCTAGTGCGCTCTTGCTTCCTGCAGGGTTGTTGTGCTCCAGTTTGATCCTGTGGGTGTGATCTGCTAGCAGTGAGTGCATTCAATGATGAAACAGGATGACATCTTTTCCTTAGGGATCCATGTCAGGGTCCAGTTTTCCATGAAGGTTTCAGGGGACCCCACCTCTGCTCCTCAAGAAAGCCTTCAAATCGAAGATTATTTCTTCAGGTGTGGTTTCCCACATCTTCTAAGCGGTCTTCCAGGACACATGCTGCTGAGGTTAGATGAGTCACCTCTGCCTTCAGCATTGTCACAGTGTCCTTCAGGTCAGATATACATCCTTCTGCCCCTGCCAGTCTATTGACCGTCATCTGCAAGTCTCAGGAGCACCACATCTGTCCCACTTTCACCAATTTTGGTCTCTAAGGCCAGATGTTATGCTTGTATGGCCTGCAGAATTCAGCAACCTCTCGAGAGCAGGAGCACCGTGAGGTAATTTCCTCCTCTCCCCCAACTTTACCTGTAGACGCTGGAAGGGCAGTGAATTTGTCAATTTTCATATGTGCCTGGTTTGGGGGGGCACCCCTCCCCATGGTGAGGAGTTTTTATTA
This sequence comes from Calotriton arnoldi, assembly GCA_963921515.1. Taxonomy (NCBI): domain Eukaryota; kingdom Metazoa; phylum Chordata; class Amphibia; order Caudata; family Salamandridae; genus Calotriton; species Calotriton arnoldi. Next base: position 40,399 of record CAWUFW010008978.1, read on the forward strand.
AGGTGTTAAAATTATTATTCAGCTGGCTGGCAGGTGTGACTTAGGGTTCCCTCTGCCATGGAGAGTAGGTGCCATGGCGGTCACCAGCCACCAGCCCAGGGGACATCTCAAACACCACCATCTTATCAGCTCTCTGCTGGAGGGCCTGAAACCACCGTCTCTGGGGGGGGAGTTCTTCCTTCAATAGTCCACAATGGCCCCTTTTCCTCCCTGTAGTCTCCGTGGCAGGAAGCTGACTGTCTCTAAGGGTTGCGCCACTCCTCGTTGCAGGTTGGCGTTGGCTCCTCTTCCAGGATTCTAGTGGTGGCCGACCAAGCTCTGATTTGCGAGCCCGGATGCCGCACAAGCAGTCAGGCCTGAGGCACTGTTCTCTTTGGCGTCTGCCATGTTCACTCAGACGTGGGGTCCCAGTGAGCCTGGGGCAGGCTGCAATGGTTTCTCCCTGCCACCCGCTGGGGCTCTACGGTGTTTGTTCACGGTCCACAGGAGGGTCTGTCACTCATCCTCCTCCACAATTCGGGTTCAGCCTACCTTTAGTGCTGTTGATATGTGCTGTGCAACCCCAGTCTCCCCTGACCTCAGGATCGGACTCCCAGTGTTCGCACCCGACAACTGGTATCAGGATACAGCCACCACTGCAGCCTCCACGCTGACCACGCCTCAGAGCCCGCTCTTCGTTGAGCCGCTGTTCCAACCTTCACCCGGCTCGCCTGCAGTTTAGTGGGGCCACAGGCAGTCTCTAGGTGCCAGTTGGGCCTTCCCACAACTGCTTGCAGCATCTGCTGCAGCGCGGGGCTTCTTCCTCCAGCCCAGCCGCAGAGTCTTCCACCCCTCGGTCAGTGACCGCGTAACAGCAGCCGCATCTCCTCCAGCACCTCGGGAGGGCCCCTACCTTGTGTTTCTGATCAAGTCCGCTAATGGGGCAAGTTTCCTGGGGGTAGAATTTCGAGCCAGCAAGAGGATGGATGCAGGTTTAGGAGTCGGGAGCTCACCAGGAGATGTCTGACATCTTGGCCTTCCCAGCCATGCTCCCCCCCCATTTTATCAAACTTTTAACAATCATTGAGTGGATGGATGGCGAATAGAGACAGGGCTACATATGGATCAATGAATGAATAGTTGGATGGTGATGAGTGGATGGATTAATTCAAGAATGGATGGCAATGAATAAAGACTTTTAGCTACATTGAGCAAATGGTCTCAATATATTAATCAAGGATGGGCGCTCTTTTTATCATTTTACCACCAGCATTAAAACCTCACCCTTCCCAACACTACTACAACCAATTCTTATGAAACATGCATAGCCTGGAAGTATTTGACAAAGAGAACTGATTTAGTACCTCAAAGAATTAAACACAAAGCGTTAAGCTTTAATCTAAAATTGTAGAAAAGATGAGATAGCCATGTATTGGCCTATTTGCATCAATCCTGGCTTCCACTTGACCCTATTGTGTGATCCTAGCCAATTATTTTTCACAGTGCCCGCTTTTCCTTCATTATCACATGAAAGCTCCTTTACATACATCACTCCAGGGTGTGCACTGCACAAAAGCAAAAAGCTATAATGTCACTCCATATTTAGTAACACTCTAGGCCATGAAGAGCAGACAAAAGACAGCTTTCCTCTTGGTTCCCTAATAGCATCGTCGTCAGGGTGGTGAAGGGGGCATGAACGTTTCGAAGTTCATGATTAGAATCAGTTACTTCCAAAAATTGCCACTCAATGCAATTGGTATAATTTAAACTGGAATGTGTTGCAAATATCACTTTTTAAAGTAATTCACTAGTTTGACTTTGAGGAGTCTTTACCTAATATGTACTGGACTCTCTGAGCAAATCAACAACACACCCCTAATCCCCTCCCCCTCAAACCCCTGAATGTCAGTGGTGCTCATGGTGACCCTGCAGGAGACAGACACCATGCAAATGCAAACATAAATGGTTTTGAAGAAGATTTTAAACCATTTGTTTTGCATTGTTTATAAAGTGGCAAGGTTCTGCAGGCAGGCGATTCAGCTAGTCTGACCCCCACCAGCAATGAAACGGGCCCCCACCCTGCAAGCCCTCAGGAAAAATGCCCAGTGCCTGGTAGCACCAATCCGAGCCTACTGCCAACTGTTTAGTTTCTGCAGTGGCTGCCCTTCCATTAGGGCGGAGGAGCGTCACCCCCCTGCTGCCAGCGCAGCAAATGTGAAAAATAAAATGGAAACACTGTATTTTTCACTTTTCCCAGCCCTAGCCGTGTTTGGAGGTGGGGCCACCCTTGCTGACTGGCAGCAGGTGAGTGGTGCTCACTCCATTTTAGAATGTGCATGTCACTTTGGCCAGCTGTCTTGTGATGGCCAGCCTAAAAAGCGCACTTTAAACCTCTTGAGAGCAGACACAGGCCCCCAGTGCCTGAGGGAGTGTCGATGCAGCCCGCTCCAACCAATCCTGGCACTGCTCTCATGCTGCTTAACATTATTAGCAGCATTAGAGCAGTGTCTGGATTGGTGTGGGGAATTGCTGCAGACCAGCGCTGACGGACTGGAAGCACAAGTTGGGGACTGGAGGAGGCGAGCCAGCTCATGCAGTCTGTTGCAAAGTCATTCTGTGTGCCCTGTGCACCCCCATTCTTTACTGACTGGTACTGGTGGTAACTGACTCTGACTGTCCCTGGGCTCTGTCTAACCAGGCCCTGGGCAGTGTTATGTTGAAAACACAGTGAAAACACCCACATACATGAGAGTACACTATATATTAGGGCACACTTACAATTGGCATGACCTACTCTATAAGTCCCTAGTATATAATAGGACAGGGGGATTAAAACTACCTATAAGTACCTAGTCTATAATAGAGCCTGGCAGTTTAGAAGCCAGCAGCCCTTTCTGCACTTGCACGTGTGCACTGCTGAGAGCCTGAGGTCATTTTAAAAGAAGCCCTGTGTTGCAGCACTGCTTTTAAATGTAAATTGTGCCCAAACACGACTTTGGTGGTAGGGGCACTTAGAAAAGTGATAAACTACAATAATGTGGCATATTAGGTACCCTCGGTGTCTCCCCTAGGTGTCCCGGGGGTGGGGAGTCATGCAATTATAAGGAGGGCCTGTATAAAAGATGTTTTATATGCCCTGGGGATAGCAAAATTGCACGTTTCACTTTCACCATTGCAGTAAAGTGCCTCCCAAAATCTACTTTGGTGCTAGGAGCACTGTGGAGTGAGGATCTACGCTATACTTGCATATTCAGGACCCCTAAGGTCTCCCCTAGGCGTCCCAGGGGCAGTAACTATAAGCAGGGGCCTGATAAAAGATGTTTTATATGCCCTGATGGAGAAATTGTACATTGCAGTTTCCCCGTTGTAGATGCCGAGCTCCCTAGGATAATAATGCAATAGATTATGAATGCATACGTATTGCTATGGAATCAAAGAAAATATCATTCAAGGATGTAGGAGAATATTATTGATAAATCCAACAATATGCTATTGTTGAATTTATCCTAAAATATACAGAAAAGAAGTTATAAGACTTTCTTGTCTGTAAGCCAAACTCAAGCCTTCCTGTGGTCGTTGCTGATTGGTAAAAGTTAACAGGATTAGCCAGGCTGCTTTGATGAAGTGATAAGTGGCTCACCCAGAGAGAGGCTATCTGTTGGAGAGAGCTCTGCTACACAGGAATGCCAGAGCAGGGGGAGGGGTCGTAAAGCATGAGCTTCAAAGGAGCAATAGGACTGGCAGAGAATGCCAGGTCCAGCTACTACCTATCCCCTCTGACCCAGGCAGATGGGAGGCTTAGGGAAGAATCCGCAGATGGTACCACCCCTATCTAGGAGAGCTATGGAAATGAGCCATACTGGAGGTTGGTTTGACTAGTTCTTGCTCCGCTGCTGAGATTTCAGCCACACTGAATTTTGGAGGAATAGTGGTCTCTGGGAAAAGATTATGCCATACTTTGGAGGAAGTGGTCATAATCTGGGGTCTGCACTGCACCTCATTGGACAGGAGTGCTCTCCTGCTTGACCCCAGAGAACACTGAATAAATATGTGAGAAGAGCAAAGCCTCTCAGATCTGTTGCTTGATCTTGAGGAGGGTGTAAGAGACACTAAATTGCTGGGGGCAGACACTGCCAGTCTGGGGAGAGTCGAGACAGGGGCCTGGCTTAGCTCTTAGAGCTACACTACAAGTCGACCCATCAACCGATATAAATCAGGCAACAAATGTCATGAAAAAATATGATAAAGACTATAAGATGAAAAAGTATTTTTCAACATTTCTCAGTGCCTTAATCAAGGACATACGATGATATCACTGAATTAAGAGGCATTTATTTAAACATGAAACATTCAGCAATACACCCATGCCCTGACGAGGTTGTTATGAGTTACCTAAATGTGTCAGTTTGTTTTCAGTTATTCATTTGAGTTCAATAAATACACTTATCACACCTTACATAAACCTGACACTATACACATGTATGCATGTGCACAGTTATAAGTTTTAAAGGTGTACTTTTCTGTTTAGAATGTTTCCACAGCCACTGAAGATCAAACACAGTGACATAGCATGTCTGAAATCATGCTGCACTATACAAGCATTTCCTTGGAGAGCTGTAACCTAGGGAGCAAACTCTGTGCGGGCTCCAAGGCCTCTTCATAATTATTTAATTGCAGTCATTGAGGTGTTGAGCCTTTCCTGGAGTTCTTTTTCACAAATCAGGGGAGCCCGCAGTAACATTAACGTAAAATAGCATCACCTGTCTTCCCTTACTCTCATGTCTCACTTGGCTTGACAAACAGATCAATGCTCAACACATCAATGAGCACAATTAAACAATTAACAAAGCAAAGAGGACAGAGAGAGTTTGCTCCTCAGGCTACAGCGCTTCAAGGAGACTTAGAGGACGTGCAGCATGGCTTCAGTGAGACATGTTTGCCTTGCTACTGTTTCATCATCAGTTTGCACTATAAAATCTGGGTGCTATTGCCCCTTGCATCCACCCCCCTCTGAAATCTGGGAGGGGGGGGGGGGTGTATCCCTCCTGTCCCCTACAGTTCCTATGCCTATGGGTACTAATTTTCTGAGTTCTGATATGCCATTCCCAAGTGCATATGACCCTTTTAGTGCAATTATGTTTCATGAAGTTTGATGAGCACCAGAAAGGAGCCCCAAATTCCTTACAGCTTTTCCTACTTCGCCCCTCAAGTGTTTGCTGAAATTCCCGATTTGACCAAAAACAAGAGTTGGGAGCAAAACTGTGATTAAAAGTGTGCTGAAAAAACCTGCACCTCTGAAATTTTCCCTAAAACCACTTCGTAAGCGAACACCTGGAGAAACGTGGATGGGGAAAAGCATTAGGAATAAGGGAAAATCTACTGTAATCAGTGTGCAAGCAGCAGATCCTGTGGCTATCTCTAATGCTGAAAACAAAATTGTGTAGTCAGGGGAGAATTTTTCGTCTGGTAAATACCGCACAAGGGGCCAAATGTATGAAAGTATTTTGCATCCGCAAATGGCATGATTAGGTCAAATCAGCCATTTGCGAATGCAAAATAGCCTTTCATGATGTATGCAAGGCTTTGTAGTCGCAATTTTAGGTAATCGCAAAAATTGTGATTACCTAAAATTGCGACTACAAATAGGGAATCGCAAATTGTGATTCCCTTAGCACAAGTATGAAGCATAGTTACCATCGACTTCAAGTCGATGTTAACTATGTGCAAACTTTGAATAATGCACAAAACTGCATTTTTCAAAGTGCCATGTAGCGCATACATACCCCTAGGGCACGTGTGCGCTTTACATGTGTACATTTATTTTTTGGGGGGTACTTCAGTGTTCCTTGGGCCCACGGGCACCCTTAGCTTTGCATTACCTGATTTGCGATTACCAATTAGGTAATCGCAAATTAGCTAATGCAAAACTATTCACCTTTTTCCTTTTGGCCCATAGGAATGAATGGAGTAATGTTACCTAATACCGATTCGCTATTTACCGAATCGCTATTAGGTAATATTTAGGAGTCGCTAAATCTTTGGCGATTCCTTACAAACAGAGCATTTTGTGAATACCAAATAGCGATTCGATAAAAATCGCTATTTGGTAATCACAAAGTGCTTATTTGATACATCTGGCCCAATGCATTATCGTTTTTTTAAAGGTGTGGAATCTCCAGCCCAAATACTGCCAGCTCAAAATGAGCATGTGGCAGATTGTGTCCGCGCACGATTTATGTGTTTTTGTTCAACTGGTAAAACAGCATTATGAAATTGAGGACATGCCCTATAATTAGAAATAAAGACAAATGATGCTCCATTACCCGCAATGGACATATTTAAATTATCTATTTGTGTGTATGTGTATATGTATATATGTATTGTGTTATTGCTATCGGAAAGCTGCTTTGGAGCACCTGTGATTGTAAGAGAACAAATATATCTCGGAGAGAGAAATATACAAAATCCACTGGGTGACTCAAAAATGCACAATTACTAACTAGATTTACCAGTGTGGACATACCTCCATGTTAGACAGCCAAAAAGAAAGAGTCTATAGGTCCTGGCAGCCATATACCACTATAATCTGTCCTGCCCATATTCAGTTCAGCCATTGGCTACGCATCCAGTTTTGGATGCCCAAAATCATATTGGGGAAATTTGCAGCTGTGATCTTCACCGCACCCATAAATTTGAGTACAAATTAAGTGGCATCAGCGAACCTGTAAAAATAGACTCAACCGACCTATGTTGCGCATGCTCAAGTTTTGGTATTTACGTAAAGGATGGGTTACAGGATGAGCTCTGGATTACCCAACACTTCACAGGCAAATTGTGGCAGGAGGTAAAAGAGAGAAGGACACATGCTTTCGTCCTGCCTGAGGGAAAGGATCTTGTTCCTGTCCTAGTTGGATCAGGGGCTGCGATCTCCAGACAACTGACTGCAATTTAAATGGCGAAGATGCCCAATGACCTGGAAAGATCGAAGCTGATGAGGCTTGTGGTACTGTCATCATCAGTTGCCATGTGAAGAACATACACAAAACATACCTGCAGAGACTGTGCTATCTCTTGCAGCTGAAACCAAGCCTGAAAAGAGACCAAGCTGACCGATAACTCCACTTAATGCTAAACCGCAACTATAGCTGCCTTGCGCAGCCTGTAAGGCAGATCTTTAGCTTGAACACTCTCTGTGTGGATCAAGGTTTCATCGGAAACCTGTTGTATCCATCATCCTCCAGTCAGGTGGCACAACAGCCCATGAAAGTGGTCGATTGAGACATTCTGACCTGGACCGGTCAATGAAGAAGAGAAGGCAGGCCCTGGTTATAGGAATAGAACAGAGTTCGTAGAGGATCGCAGATGTTGCTTAATCAAACAGTGCACTAAGTTACTCTTCGGGAATAGGAGAAATATGGTAAACCTTGGAGCTTTAGATTTGAGTAAATATCTGTAAATATCTAAATCATCCAGTTTTTCCCAAATAGAGAACTTAAGAACGCCACGAGTGTTGTTGCAAAGCTCTGATAAAGGGTACACATTTACTAGTGATGCAGAGATGGTCGCTCGACTGCTTTAATGGCTGAAAATGTCCATAATGTTAGTTGGCAGGAATAAGGCTGCTTCTTGTCATCAAAGTTATGCACATAAACAGCTCAACTTTCAGGGACTAAGTCTGATATTGAATGCCAGACAACACGACAAATGACAGCAGTATCTATTCTTAGGCTTCCGTGGCAAGAATGTTACACACCAATAAACAGAACTGCAAAGGCTGGACGGCAACACTATGGGCCTGATCCGTCAAAGTAACTTACACTTTTGAGTAAGTTTGCTACTTTCAGCTATTCACAAAATCCGAGTGTAAATTTACTCAAAGTGTAACTTGATTGGGGTGCCTGACACCTGACCTGCAGCTGAAACAAGATGGTCTCTGACACCTGCACTGAGAGCGGATTAGTTTTGATTTTGATTTCGCTGTGAGCAATGGCACAGTAAACTGCCTGTCACGTAATCCTCCTAGCCCTTCTTTAAATTTCCAAGTGCCCATCCTTGCATCCATTATGATCTGGAAAGGGCAGTCAGGGAGGGGTTTGGTGGACCAGGACAATTACTTTTTCCTCGGTGACCAGTGCTTGGTAGAATTTGCCATTCATTAGTTCAGCCACTCCTCGTGTATTCTGTGGTTGTGAGAACCTTTGATGAAGAGGTATTCTGTGTTCTCAAGGTTAAACTTGGTGTGATTTGCAGACATTCAGAGATCTGTCCTACTTAAAGAGTGGTAGCCTTGCACAGTATAAGAGCCCCCGGAAAAGAGGTGGTAGCTTCATGCACGTACTGCTACTATGTCTTACACCTGCTTAGTCAGGTTACATGCAGTTCAGACTCTATCCTCATTACTGCTGAGTCTAACCATAACTTAAAGTGCCCTTTTCAAATAGACAACCTTACAAAACCTGACTCCAAGCATAGCATTTGAGTATAGGCAGGGCTTTAAGTTGGATGGAAAAAACTGGGGGGTCTCTCAGAGGGTCGTGGCCAATGTAATTAAGGGCGTGGCTTAAAAACACATAAGCTAAAAATCTGTGTTTAGCGTAGTGTGCCGCCCGACTTGTGTTTTGCTGTTTCTGTCATTGCATCCAAATATATGATACAACAAGTAGCATCATACCTACAACAAGTCACGACTACTGGCTTTGTCAATGGTTGTTTTTTTTTTTTTTTGCATATTTATATAGCGCCGAAGGTATTGGAGCGCTTTACATGAGCACAGTATTTATATTACACATTAAGGCACGGGGAGATTAAGTGATTTGCCCAGAATCACAGGATGTGGACGCGACCCCGAGGCTCGAACCCTGGTTTCCAGCACCAAAGTCGGCAATGTAGCCGATGGACCACACCCTCTCCCCTATTCATAAGATAAATAAGCAGCAACTATGGCTTGTATATAATATTGAAAAAGCTTCGACTCAAAGCCCTGTTGACACCACAACAATGTTGCTGCTCCTGGGTTTCAAAAAGAGAAGGGAAATCCAGAGAGAAAATGACTCTCTTTAAAGTATTTCCCTTCCACTACAACGCTCACCTGGCATGACGTCATGCCGTAACTTCTCCACTAGTGAGAAGTGAGCAGTGTGAGCACGCGCACATCGATGTGCCTGCTGTCCCTGCACCCCGGAAAAAAACGGACCACCTGTGCCAGGGCACCAAACAGAGCCCGATAGAGACCCGTTTCGAGGCCCCCTTTAAAAAACTGCTGATGCTCAGTGAGCACCGGTGAGCCCCGGCCCACTTAAAGCCTTGAGTATAGGAAAGACAGCTCTACTGCCTTTGTCAATGTTTGTGAAAGAACTGCCCTCCACCCCCCCCCCCACCCCCCCAGGCATTTAATCCACATATTGGTTAAAATCAATCAAGAGAATAAAAAAAAAGAACTTGGAACTAGCGCCCAGTAGAGAAAAAAGATGACTAGAGCTAAATATTAAGTGATATGGAAATCCATAACAATCAGCTGGCACTTCTGCTGCTATGTATCATATGTATCTATGTTTTCATAGCAGGGGATTTAAGATGGGTAGGGTTTAGGAAGAGCTGTGTTTGGGTTCGCTCTGGCGCTATTTTTTGTTGTGCGCAGGCACTAACGGGCCAAGTGCCAGCGTTGGTTGCTTTATTGTGCACACTACAGGATGGCCTTATTTTCTTTCTTCCACCTAGTGTATCAGCAATATTAAAGCAAATATTATGACTGAAAATGATAGACGGAGGAATGTTGCCATCTAGTGGTTATCTATAAGAATGGCCATGTACATCAGTGTTTGCTTTAACATTGTTTATGTGCTTGTAGTGGAACATCCAGTGATTTGTTAAGAATAAACTGATGCAAATACCTAGAAAGATTTTTGCTTCACCTCATCATCTCAGAAGTGACTAGAATTAATATTCATTGTGTCGTGGTGTAGTCAGTCGTTTACAGTCGGTGAAAAGGCGCATATCAGCTTTAAAAACGAAGAGAATGTTCCAGTACAAGATGGTTAAATAAAGTTATAATTTATCTTTCACGTCTCTCAGGTTGTGAAGAGCTGATAAAAGAAGTTCTGGGTGTTGAAAATGGTGGACCCGACCCTTATGAGCCCGAGTACGTGGATTACTATTATCAGGTAAGGCCCCCGATCAATGTATGTAGTGTCGCTGTATGCAGCACGTGACCCGCTGATTATGGGATGCGTCACACTCAACTGCACACATATCAGGAAACCCAGTTTAGAAAGTGAAAGTCTTTCATTCCTCCCTATTCTTCGAAACTGATTTTACTTAATAGAGGTAATTATGGGTACTGTTCCCAGTGACTCACAAATCAAATGGATGCATGAAATTATAAAAGTATTTTACAGTTTTTCATGACACATGCAATGAAAAGATGTAGCAGCCTACCGTCTCCCATGAATACTAAAGCGAAAAGCATGCTATGTATATTTCACGTGGCTTTCAAAATTCAAATATTTTATTCGTGTGAAGTACTCCTGACGCTTAAGGGTGTGCCCGCTTCTAGATTTTGTTACCCATAGGCCAAATCCAGAGAACCTTTTCAGTGCGCCTGTCCCCTTTTTAGGAATTTCTGCAAAACTCTCCAATAATGTCAGTTTGCTGTTCCAACATCACCATGGCCATGTATGGCGACCCCTATGACAATAGTGTCCCGGACAGCATCAGGCCTCGCTTTGTTTAAGTGCACCCAGATCTATGACAGTTCTTTCTTTATTCATGTGTCTTAAGTAGTGCCGCAAAGCCACTTGTGAGTGCTTGCACGATGGCAACAAGCGCAGAGATAGACAGGGTAAGGTTGCATTGTATTCCAACATTTATATTTATGTAGTGCTTACTATCCCCATGCGGGGCACTTTTGCGCTTGCCTACATGGATAGCATGGCACACTTTTTAGGGTGTGTGGTTAGAAGTGTGTTGTCTTTGTTTTGCTCCTATGTACAAAGTGTTTCTGTGTTGTGCATAATGACAACCGGTGCGGTTATGGTCTTATGGGATGCAGAATATAGCATGCTACAACACATGCTTTTACATCGCGTTCCATTACAACGCGGTCGCTACAACGACCGCGTTGTTAGAACGCGATACCTTTACCACACAAGTCATTAGATCGACTTGCTCTAGATGGCACTCCAACCTTAGGAATAGTATAATTTACTATTCCAACTCCACCCTGCGCAACAGTAGGGCAGGTGTTGGAATAGTAAATTATACTATTCCTTAGGTTGGAGCGCCATCTAGAGCAAGTCGATCTAATGACTTGCGTGGTAAAGGCATCGCGTTGTAACAACGCGGTCGTTGTAACAACCGCGTTGTAAAGGTAACGCGATGTAACAACCGTGTTGTAAAGGCTGTTTCCCGGGATGCAGCGCTTGGCAGTGTGGAGGATGGAGCGGTGTGAGAGAAGCACGCAGTTTATGGTTTTCAGTAAACTTTCAGCTTTAAGCAGCTCTGCAGGTCCCTTTATGGCATTACTTATGTTCATAGCCCATTTAGCCTTCTACTGCACTAGGACGTCCATTCTAAATATTTTGTTTAAAGTTTAGGGTCCTGAGCAGACATGGGTTGGAGGAAGACATGGTGGGCAGCTCTGCTAAGATGAACTTTGGTAATTTCATTCCTTATCTGATTGTCCTTGTCAAATGTCAAGCAATCATAGTACGTAGTTTGTTGGGACCTACAAAAGTGGACTAAATGAATGTCCTCTTTTGTACAGTGGCATGTGCCAGATATCTTCAGTTATTCCATGCCTGTTCATTTGGGGATGTGTAGTTTATTGCTGTGGACTGGTACAATACTGGGTGAGGGACATGACCCATAGCAGTTTTGTCTTATGTGAGTGTGAGAATGTGAAGCAGTTTAAGGAAATCATTATGCAGTCTTAATGAACTACAGTCAACTGCACGCTCCCTGAGTGTTATGGTATTAGTGTCAGCCAGGCAGGTTATGTATTGTACTGTACTGTTATTGCATTTATATAGTATTTACTATCCTGATGAGGCGTAGAAGCACGCTGCTCTGGAACCCAAGGTTAGTGGGTTTTTTCTGTGATTATTGTTGGTTACTGAGATTAGTTTGCGCTCATAAGGAATACCATTCCAAGCATTTACACCAGTTTCTATGTGGTAGATCAAGTTAATAGGAGTTACCTGTGAACTTTAGCGGGAGGGGGTATGTGAATTCATGCAAATGGTTGGTGGTAATAATCGATGAGCTACGCAAGATTAGGTATTGGTAAGTTGCAGGGGTATGACTTTTAAATGAGAGGCTGTGATCTTTGATATGAGGTGTGGGCAATATGCAGAAATACAATGATGGGGATTAAGGCGAACATGCATGTGACTTAGAGTCAGCTTTGGCCATAGAGAGAAGGTGTGCAGAGGGTGGAAAGTGAAGAGAAAGTCATTCAAAAGAGAAAGGAGAGTCAGCAATCTTAAGTTTTTATTCAAGGAAATTTTCATGCAGGTTTTTAGGAATATTGTCGATGCTTTTTTGAGATAGCATGCAAAACTATATAGAGAAGCAGCATTATTTGCATTTGGTGTTGTGCTATATTAGGTCATTTTGATAGGACCTGTAATTAGGAGAATAGTCTCTCAGCTGCTAGGCCATCTGTTCAGAGGTTCGATGTGTAAGGTAATGAGTTGCTACATGTATAGGGAAATATCGCAAGCTTTAGGCCGTGCCCGATGGAAACAATAACCTTATGATCATATCAACATAAGATTATGGACAGGGTAAATAATGCAGCATCGAAAAGGAGATTCTGCAAATGCTGGAGTGGATGTTTTGTGATGCTCACCCTTAAAGTTTGGGTCACCGTATTAATTAGAAAAAAGTGTGATGCATTATGAATGCCCCTGCTGAGGCATGGCACTGGATAGAGGTAGGGGCAGCCTCCCAGACAGTGGAAGTGTATTACCTGCATTCCTATGGGTTGAGGATGGAGACTTGAAACTAGAGTGAGAAAAAATGGAGACAGGGGTTCTTTTAGAAATTCAATGAGGGCCTTGTTGGGAAGGGGCTGCTGATTATTTGTTTTTTCTGAGAACTCTAGGTTTGCTAAATAGTAAGTGTGAGGGATGGGACTACAGTTTCTATAGTTCAGATGAGGATTTTTTTAGGCAAGGCCTTTCCATTTGTGTCTTTGATTACTGACATAGGAAGGCTGAATGACAGTCAGATCCAAGTTCTTGCACGTCATTGTGCCTGTGTCGTGGGTGGTCCAGATTGGAGACAGCCCAAGTGCTACCTGCCGTGAGAAGAATTACTTTGCATAAATTTACTAAAACAAACCTTCCTCCTCTTACAAAACGGAAAACAAATAAGACAAATGAACTCATAGACATAGGACAAATACCAAGCAAAGTGATTCTTGATAAAGGTTGCTTTCTTCCTCTTCTTGAAAGATGCAAAAATTGTGTTATTTCTCAGTTGTGACAGACTGTTCCAGGCTCTAGCTCCTTGATTCCTCTATGTGTGCACTCTATGATAAGAGACATGCACAATTTTGCTAAGAAGTCATAGTGAAGATCTTGCATTGTTGGCTAGAGGTTTGTTTTAAAGAGAAGATTGAGTGGCCTGGTCTTCCAGAATTTGTGGTGCATTTCACAGGGTACTTTGAATTATTTGTACGGGACTCTGTCATTGGCTATTCATTTTCATTACATATGGGGGGACATACATTTGCGGAAGAGAATCTAATGCACGAAGTACCATCATCTGACGACTATGGTTCATAGCACTTGTTTGTCCTGTGGCATACATTGATATTAGCTACTAACTATGTTTGAAAAAGCTGTATATAGTGTGTAAAATTACAGTGATCTGCTAACTACAATGGGTAACACAGTTTATACTATGAATACATTGCCTTCAGTTACTAATTGCGATGAATAATACTGTTGTACTGTGAATAGATTGTCATCTCCTACGAACTGCAATGGAAGTCTTGTGAGCAAATTGCCACCATCTACTGACTTCAGTGGTAAACACTGTATATACTGCCACCCTTTTCTAATTAGCAATACTGCATTATGCAATGTGACTATGAAGGCAACATCTGCCTACTTTAGATAATAATAGTGTCTATCTATCTATCTATCTATCATGTAGTGTCCCTGACCTAACTCTAACTATACTGATGGTATTGTCGCTATTGTAATACATACATACTAACATACATGCATACATACATAAATATATGTGTGTATATATATATATATATATATATATATATATATATAGATAGATAGATAGATAGATAGATACTAATTATTTCATTTTTGGTTCATGGTTACCGATTATTTTTAAAAGATGTTTATAAACTTAGGCACTGTAGCTTGACTCGGGTGCTAATGATTACGACTTTGTTTGACCATTGTTTCATTCGTCCTCAACAACCTATGTAAGATTTGATCCTTGGTTAGGCCTTTTCTAAACATTAACCAGAAGTGTAGCGCTTTAATAAAACAATAATGTGATTCAAAACATTATGTTTATTACATGGGCAGTGATTGCATGTGACACAGACTCAGAGGTATTTCCTTTGGTCACAATGGTGGGATTGCTTGAAAGTTGACCTGCAATGGAGTCATCTTGTTCAGGCATGAATCTGCCCTTTATTGGGTTAACTAAATGTTTACGTTCCGTACTCAAGCTGCATTCTCTGTGCACTAAGATAACAACAGATATCTACCACTTGGTCTAGTCATCAGTAAGCTAGCCAAGCAGTGATATAGACATAGTGCCTGGCATCATGCTCATACATTATTTCAATGTTGGAAAAAGAAGTGACTACCTGAGAAAGATGCACTTAATTAAACATAATGCAAACTGTGATCCAATATATTAGTATTTTTAAAGACAACACTTTGGTGTATGATGAGTAATAAATGTGATAACTTAGTTAAGTAACTTAAAATGCATTTTCCTACTGATTATATGAGTTACTTATTGACATGGTTTGTTTAAACTGATGACACATATTATTTATAAATAAATATGATGTTATTTTAAAACATGGCATGCGCTCAAATTGCGTGTGTTTTTGTTCATATGTAAAATCTGCATGTTATGAGATTGTTGTCTCATTAATTAAGAACAATAACAGAAGAATGGAAGACCCCTTATTATTTGCACAGTTGGTCTGTTCTTTAAGTGAAAGCTTCAATCAAAATAAGGTATTCTGGCATCTTTGGTGATGTACATTTTAGACACCTGCTCTTCATGTTTGTTATGTGGGCTGCTCGTGGCATACTGAAAACACTCCAGGGATACATGTTGGTGATGCCATGGGCAACCGCCTATGTGGCCTATATATAGGAAAGGTGATTTCTAAATTCCACATGCGCGATATTACGTGGCCCAGAGTTCACAACCTTCCTTAGTTCAAGTGCAGCCCATTGAGTATAGACGGAGAGGTTTCTTGATTGAGGACTCTGTTTTTAAGCAAGCCTTACTCGAGGCCTGACCTGAAGTTCAGGAGGAAGAAGCAGCCTCTCGCACTTAAGGACAGTAGTGACTGCTACCGAACGGGCATGGGGGGAGGGTGGTGGGCAGGGGGGATATTAAAAAAAAACAAATACTTACCTAGATGCGGCTGACCGGCCGTAGCCTCTCCTCCGTCCTCTTCTCTTCTCCCAGGCAGCAGGAAGCGCACAGCCTCCCAGACTCCCCTGACCAATCACAACACTGCCATACAGCAGCGTTGTGATTGGTCTGAGTGCCGTGGTTCAGCGCTCTGTCAGCAGCTGGGAGGCTGTGCATGACAGGACCGAGATGGCTGGCCAAAATGTCATGCGCACTTAGGACGTGCCTACCACTCCTCCCCCAGCTCTAAATAGCCCAGTCCCACCCTGCCCCCCAACAAATTGAGCCAGTACGGTTAAATGAAATGATAATAACGTTGAGTTATTATTATTTTATTTTTCCGTTTTGAATTGCTCAGTGAGCAGTGGGACGACGCTCCTCCGCCTTAGTGGAGTAGCCGCCACTGCATAGGGACCGACATTCTTCATCCTTGGATGCTCTGCCTTGTTTTGTTTTGTTAACAGAGGTTTATGTAACACTGTTTTGCTATTAGTATGGCTTTGCACTGCTGTTGGTTTAGGCTACTTTCAGGCCTTGTTTTTGAGGACTCTGTCGCTATGTGTTTTCTGATTGAGTAGTATCAGTTATGTCGGTGTGTTGTGTATATGTTGAGTACAGTTTGTTGTGTGTAACTGGAGATCTTAACCAATTCAGGTGAGTGCCACTAGAGGGATTGGTATGTGCGTTGCCTGGATTTAGGTATGTGCATGAACTAACTCACACTACAAAGTCTAATGAGGGTCACTGCTGGTGTTACCCTTCCCAGTTTAAGCACAAATTGCCTGAATAAAACACAGTTGTTAAATGTTGTTCAAAAACCAAATGAGTTTCAGTTGGCCTGTCATATTTGAAAATTGTTGTCATGGTGGAAAGCATGACATAACCCTGAAAGTCATCTGAATGAAGTGTTCTTTAAGAACGGTAAAGTAGGCCCTGTTCTTTGCATGTGGGTCTTAGTCAGACTAGCCCATTACCTCCTCGTCTGTCTTCCTCTCACAGTTCTTAGGTATTATTCAATCTCTTTACCATGCAGATAATGATCACCAAACTTGACTTTACTTTCCCTAATCCAATATGGCCCCTATCAAAGGGAGTACAAATACTCCATATCCTGTCAAGTACTTCCTGTTTCTTTTTCTGCAGCTGATCAATTGCCATTTTGGCTGCAGGTATGAGATATGTTTTTTTCTTTTGATGTACTTTCCTTCTTTTTCATTGAGACCTCCTTTAGTGGTCTTTGTTATGTACTTTTAGATCATTGGGCGTATGCTGGGCGTGCATGATCACGGGTGCATCTGGGGCTTGCAGGGAAGCCTTTGACAGCCTCCTGAATGTTTTTTAGTTTATACCCTTTCTTTGTGGATGTGAACCGGGGTGCGGGCACTCCTTACTTGATCCACAACATTGTAAAGCAGAAAATGGCAGTCGCGTGGCGTCTGTCTGTGTTCATCATGGCGCCCGGGGTTTATTTAGTGAGCGCTTCTTTGCGCTTTCACCTGTCCTTGGTAGACTGGAAGCATGTTGCGAGAGAGCAGCATCGCCTACGCAACCAGCAGTCTTCATCAAGATATGGTTTCCGGTGCCGGGCTGGTTTCTGAAACTGAGGCTGCCTTGCCGCATTCAGGTCTGCAGACCTGGTTATGGCCCTAAGAGGAGCGATGTGGAGGACATTCCCTCAGTGGCAGGGCCATCTTCAGGGGTCACTGTGGCCCCAAATCTCCAGGGTATTATTGCTGCAGCTGTGGAGGCTGGGTTTTGGGCCCCAGAAGGGGCTCCTCCTGCTAAAGTCTCTTGGTTGGATCCTTCTTTGGAGGGTGATGATGAGGACCTCAAAGGCTGTTTTGAACAGGGTGCAGATTTGGTTCTGCTCCCAAAATCTTCTGCTCAAGCACTTACTGATGATGTTTTCTTTTGCAATATCAGCGTGCGGAGCCAGAATCTTCGCCCTTGCATGCTTCCATTTGTTGTGTGCTTACTAACGAATGGAAGGATGTTGAGAAGCAATCTTTTCCTCACTTTCCTTTTAAACATTATCCTATGGGTAAGTTTGGGGAGGAGTTTCCAGGCCCCGTAAAAATTGACAGCATCATGCCTGGATTATCTACCCAGGGTGCTGGGGTTTCAGAAGATGCATTACCATCTGACACAGTGGACAAAAGGATGGAAAGGGCAGTGAAACAGGCCTACGTGGCTTCAAACTTTGCGGTCCGTGCTAATGCCTACTCCACCTAGGACATTCAGTCCCTCCTTAATAACTTCCATTCTTTGGCTGAAAAGGTTCAGGAGGGTGCAGGTTTCTCAGCCCTCCTGGCATTAAAGGAGCAGCAGGTACGTTTTATTTCAGACATATCGTTTGATAACCTGTGTGCTGCAGTGGCTGCTCCGAGCACTACCATTGCGGCCCTTTGCAACATCTGGATGTGCTCTTGGAAGGCTGACACGGCTCAGAAGACGGCCCTTTTGAAGCTATCTTTCCTGGTGCTAAGGTTTTTGGCAGTGATTTGGAAGAACTGATAAAAAATCAGCAGAGAATAGGAAGCTGCTCACTGCCGTGCCAGGCACATATGGTCACCGATTGCTTGTGAGGACGTTTAAGTGAGGCCACATAAAAAGAAATGTAGACATCTATTGGGGAGAGAGGTTTAACACGTTGGTGATGGTAGGCTTGTGACAAGCCAGCCACATGAGGGTAAGGGGAAAGTCAATCAGTGAGTGACTTTGACATGGTCAAACATTAGCTTTGAGCTCCTTCCTGAATTGTAGAGAGGGATGCAGTCTGCACAGGAGTGAGTGTTTACTAGATTCTCGAATCATAGACCCATAAGACTGGTTCCCTTTCGGGGCATACTTACCATTGGTGCAGCAGGTGCAGTGGCACTGGGACCAAGAGCTCTGAGAGGCCCACTGAACCCTAATAATTGCTGTATTTTATTATGCCAACAGCAGTCAAAGGGGCCATTTTCTTGTTTGCACAAGGCCCATGGCAACCTTGCTAGGCTACTGGTCCCCTTTTCCTTTCCTTCTTGACATAACTATAATTCAAACACTCGTGGTGAGTCAGAGATTATCTGCAACGTAAATGTTTGGTTTCAATTTGAAAACTGTCCACATCACACAGAAGGATTTTACTTTGCTGCAAGCTTGGGGGTGGGGGCAGTGGAGCTCTCCTTGGTTGTGGGTGATGTGGTTGCATGTCTAGAGGTTTGTGATGAAGCAGTCAGCTACAGCTTTCTGTGGTGTATGAGCATTGTGCAGTATGCTACTCAGCAGGACATTGCCTCTGTCGATGGCAAGGGACTGTCTCAGTTTTGTTTTTAGAAGTTCCCCTGAATGAAAGGTTAGACTTTGCTGAAAGGTGAGGCATGGCTAGAAGCCTTGGATCTTCATTTCCTACATCCATGTTTGGATTTGAGGATGAAGAATAGAATGCCACCTTTGAAGAGCACAAACTCTTAGTTAGGAGTGAAGTTAGGTTCATTGTGGAAATCCAGATGTGGATGGTGACAGGTAAGGGTCCGAGGCTCATGGAGTCATTGGAACATGACGTTTTAAGGTCAAGTTGTTTGTGTTTGGTGTGCTGGTGTAGGGGTGGCTGGCTGGGTGAGCAGGACTCCCACGTTTTCCATGCATAAGGTGGCCTTTGCAAAGAGACTATGGAGCCCTGGGGGACACCACAAGTGAGTGGGAGCGGGGAGGGAAATCCGGGGGAATTCTCTGCAGAACGAGGCATTTGTCGATGAGGAAAAAGGTTAACCATCCCAGAACATTGTAAGACATGTCCCATGAAGCAGAGATGGCTGGTGGTACGTCCTCATGGTCAACGGTGTTAAAGGTCGCGCAGAAGCAGTGAAGACGCAGTTGGGTATGCATGCTCCAGGATTGGGTCCTGCCTCATAATTGTATCATTTTTTACATCAGCTGACCTTTTCACGTTTTTACTATTCTCTGACTCCTAGGCACTGAGAAGAAGCCACAAGGCGACTATTTGCCACCTTACACAGCACCTTACACATCACCTTAATAGCTTAATAAATACGTTTTTCATCTGTTATTTTTCTTTACATTATTTAACTTTGCATGCCCGTTAGATGGCGCCACGACCACAACAGAAATGTTAGCTAGTAGCTCGGAATCCTGTGTGGCTATTGGAACCTTTATCCACCTGAGTCAATACTTAATGGAAAATTGTGCATTTCATCTAATTAGATTCAGGGCGTCAGGGTACTGTAAGATATCAATTAAAGCAAACACGCCAAAAGAGAATGTTGTAAACTTTACCGAGGCTCTTTTAACTCCACCCTCAGTCATTGTTTGTTCATATGTCAACCAATGTTTGATTGAGCCATTCATGAAGTGTGGTATTTTGCTGTTGCATTAAGAACAATGGTCATTTCTGTGACGCGGCAGGCGTGATAAGCCCTTTTCAGTTTCCTTTTTAAATGTGCAGTCGTTTCTTGATTTGGGAAAAATGCATCAAACTCTGAAATCGCTTCTGATCTTTTCAGCCAAGATTGAGTATATGGTATGACGTAGGTTTGATACCACGTTCCTATTAATCGTTACCAAATGAAAGCTGTAATCCATTTTAGACATTGGAAATACTTGCAGATAAAACACAAGGCGTTAGTCAGCCTTTTGACTCTGTCAATTCTTGTTGCCAATGATTAACAGCATCAGCAAAAATAACAATAAAATGTTGTTGATGCTGAAGAGCATCTACAAAAAACAAGCATTGTCAAAGCCGATAGGTCTCGCCTTCGCAAGAGGGAGTTGCGTACAGCATTGTAGAGTGGAGTAGTGTTTTACAGTGGAGTAGAGTTTAATGGAGTACAGCATCATAGTGTAGAGTAGTGTAGAGTGTAGTATCGTAAGACTGGAGTGCCATAGAGTAGAGTAGAGTGATCTACAGTGAAGTGGCGTAAAGTACAGTGGTGCAGAGTGGATTGGTATAGAGTGTATTGGTTTTGAGTAAAGTGGTGTAGAGTGCATTGGCATAGATTGCAATGACATAGAGTAGAGTAGCGTAGAGTGCAGTGGTGCAGTGGCGTACAGTAGATTGTTTCAGAATAGAGTGAGGTGGCATAGAGTGAAGTGGTGCAGGGTAGAGTGGAGTGGTGCAGGGTACAGTGCAGTGGCGTAATGTAGAGTGGTATAGAGTGCATTGGCGGAGTACAGTAGAGTGGCATAGATTTGAGTGGTGCAGAGTAGCGTACAGTGGCGTAGTGTGCAGTGGTGGAGAGTGCAGTCTTGCATAGTGTGGTAGAGTGCAGAGGTCCAGAGTAGAGTGGTTCAGAGAGCAGTAGCATAGATTACAGTGGTGCAGAGTAGATAAGTGTGGCGTAGAGCACAATGCTACAGAGTGGCGTAGAGTGCAGTGGCATAGAGTGCAGTGACATTGAGTATAGTGGCACAGAGTTCAGTAGTGCAGAGTAGTTGGCATACAGTGCACTGGTGTAGAGTGCATTTGTTTGGTGTAAAGGCGTGTTGAGTGTATTGGCGTAGAGTGCAGTGTTTTAGAATAGAGTGGTGTAGAGTGCAGTGGAGTAGAGTGGAGTGGCATAGAGTGATGTAGAGTGCAGTGGGAGAGTGCAGAGGCATTGAGAAGTTTTGTTTCAGAGTAGAGTGAAGTGGCGTAGAGTGGAGTGGTGCAGCGTAGAGTGGAGTGGTGTAAGGTAGAGTACAGTGTCATAGAGTAGGGGCGTAGAGCCCATTGGTGTAGAGTGCAGTGGCATAGAGTGCAATGTTGCAGAGTAGAGTGGTGGTGAAGAGCAGAGTGGGGTGGCCTAGATTGGAGTGGTGTAGAGTGCAGTGGCAAAGAGTGCAGTGGTGCAGAGTGGGGTAGAGTGCACTGTCATAGAGTAGAGTGTTGCAGAGCAGAGTAAAGAGTTGTAGAATGAAGTGGCCTAGAGTGCAGTGATATACAATGCAGTGATTAGAGTGGTGTAAAGTGTAGTGGCATAGAGCGCATTGGTGTAAAGTGCATTGGCATAGAGTAGACTTGCATAGAGTGGTGTAGAGTAGAGTGGACCAGTGACACACAGTAGAGTTGTGAGAGTAAAGTGGCACAGTGTTCAGTGGCGGATATTGCAGTGTTGCAGAGTAGAGTGTTGTATAGTGCATTGGTGTAGAGTAGAGTGGCGTAGAGTGCATTGGTGAAGTGTGGGGCAAAGTAAAGTGACTTAGGGTGTACAGTAGAGTGGTGTAGAGTGCAGTGGTGTAAAGTAGAGTGTTGCAGAGTAGAGTATAGTGGCATACAATGCAATGTTGCAGAGTAGATTGGCGTAGAGTGCACTGGCAGAGTGTATTGGTTTTGCATAAAGTGGTGTAGAGTGCATTGGTGTGGAGTGCAGTGGCACAGAGTTCAGCGACGTAGAATAGAGTGGCATAGGGTAGATTGCAGTAGCGTAGAGTGGAATAGCACAGAGTGGAATAGAGTGGTTTAGAGTGCCATGTTGTAGAGTACATTGTTTCTGAGTAGAGTGCAGTAGTGCAGAGTAGAGTGGCATAGAGTGCAGTGGCTTACAGTGCATTAATGTAGAGAGCAGTGGAGTGGTGTAGAGTGGTGCAGAGTAGAGTGTAGTGACATAGAGTGCAGTGGTGCAGATAAGAGTGGAATAGAGTTCAGTGGCGGAGAGTGCAATGTTTCAGAGTAGAGACGCATAGAGTGAAGTGTTGTAGAGTGGAGTGATGTAGAGTAGAGAGTAGAGAGTAGTGTGCAGTGGCGTAGATTGGCTGAGAGTGCAGTGGCAGAGTGCAGTGTTTCAGAATAGACTGTCGTAGCGTGCAGTTGTGTATAGTAGAGTGGCGTAGAGTGCATTGGCATGGAGTGCAGTGACAGAGTGGTGCATAGTGGTGTAGAGTGGATTGGCATGGAGTGCAGTGATGTACAGTGGTGCAGAGTAGGTGTCATAGAGAGCAGTGGTGTAGAGTACAGTGGTGCAGAGTAGAATAGAGTGGCTTAGAGTACAATGGTGTAGAGTGCAGTGGCATAAAGTATTGCAGAGTAGAGTTTAGTGGCATACAGTGTTGCAGAGTAGAGTATACTGGCACAGAGTGCAGTGGTGCAGAGTAGTTGGCGTAGAGTGCAGTGCCATAGAGTGCATTGGTTTTGAGTGAAGTAGTGAAGAGTGCATTGGCGTAGAGTGCAATGGTGCAGAGTAGAGTGCAATGGAGTAGAGTGCAGTGGCGTAGAGTAGAGTCGCACAGAGCACAGTGGCACTGAACAGAGTAGAGTGGCGCAGAGTGGAGTGACATAAAGTAGAGCAGAGCAGAGTGCAGTAGCGCAGAGTAGATTGTTTTAGAGTAGAGCAGAGTGGTGCACAGTAGAGTACAGTGGTGTAGAGACAGAATAGATTAGAGTGGCATAGAGTGGATTGGAGGGAGTGATACAGAGCAGAGTGTATTGGCGCAGAGTGCAGTGGTATAGAGTGCAGTGTTTCAAAGTAGGGTGGCATGAAGTGGTGCAGACTGTAGTGTTCAGTGGCGAAGAGTGCAGGGGTGCATAGCAGAATAGTGTGATGTAGAGTGCATAGAGTCGAGTGGGGTAGAGTAGATAGGCGTACAGTGAAGTGGAGTAGAGTGGAGGAGTGCAGAGTGGAGTGAAGCGATGCATTGTGGAGTGGAGTGGCATAGTGTGGAGCGGTGCAGAGTAGAGTGGTGTGGCATAGAGTAGAATATGCATGGTGTGGTAGCACACTTCCATTACAAACAACACATCTTCAATTGAAATGACCATTACATTTGCATAGACATACAGTTTAACACCATAACCGCGGTGGCAATTCCGCCGCAATGCGGGGCGTTCCATTAAGTGGGCGGGGCCGCGTCGGCCAACGGACGTGCGCAGCACTACCGAGGTAGTGCTCGCGACGGCCGACGGGCGCACTTAAAGGGCTAACTGATAAAAGTAAACAGTGCACAAACGATAATGTGTGGAAATCTTATCACCTCATGTATTGTTGTGTTTTCATCGTTTTAAAATATTTGTTTCAATCACACTTCAGAATTACCAAAAATGTGCTTCATTTGGGCTTTTCTAATTCTGAAATATCTGCACAGTTAATTTAAATTTTGTTGTGTGCTTGAAAAAAAATAACATCTTACAGCCTTCTTCAAGCACTCCCCTTGAGCCAGCATGATTGTCACATAAATCCTCTCACAGTCAGGGAAAGAAAAGTAAACACCAAGCTCCCTGGAAGATAGAGGCTGACATTTGATCTCTGTCTTTGAATGCACAGCAAATGTGACAAGATAAGAACAAAATTTGTAGGCCTGTTTACAGAAATTGAGCACTGAATGGCGAATACAGTAAATAGGGTTTGGGCAACATGGAAAGAATTCGAGCTGGACATCCTAAAACAAATAGAGCCAGCAAATAAAAAGCAAGCAAATGTGAGTTACAAATCACAAAGCCAATGGTAAACAACGGGTGGAATGCATTCCCAGGGAAGTTTTCTGAATGTCCCCAAGATGTCGTTAGCAAACCAGACAGCTGTGCTGTCTGGGAGGCTTCAACCTAAAATGCAAATGACCTCAGCAGAATGATTACACATATGCATGCATGCATCACCAAGGCCAAAGGAGCAATGGAGGAGTGGGTATGGGCAAAACGAGCAATGGAGGAGCGGGCGGGAGGGATACAGTCAATGAAGCTGAGAGGAGCAAAGCAACAAAGGAACTGGTGGGGGGTAAAAGCAGAGTTGGGCAGAGAAAGCAACAGACAAGCTGTGGATGGAACAAAACAAAGAGTGCAGGGATGTGATGGGGAATGAGCATGCATAGGAGAGAGCAAAAAAACACAAGGTACTGAATAACAATACATCAGGTAGGAATAAAGGGAGCAACCATTGGTAAAGCCAATAAGTCTTTCCTATGAGTAAGCTATTTGCCTTGGCAATTGGGTGGTGGTGGTAAACGGGAGGGCTGTGGGGGGTGGTGAACAGGAGGGTGGGTGAGGGAGAAAGAAGGATGGTAAAAAAAACACTATGAAGCAGCCAGCAGTGGCCGCATCATAGTGCTTTTGTTTTTCCTTCTGTCTGTTGGGGGAGGGCGAAGAAACCAAGACGGAAGCGGGTGGTGGAGGAGAAGAAACAGTGATGGGCGAGTGGGGGGGAGATAAAACAGGGACTGGGGTGTGCGGGGGGAGAAGAAACACGGACAGGGCAGGGGAGAAGAAACAGGGATGTTAGATAAAACGGGAACATAAAGAAGCAGCATGGGTGGGGTAAGGGAAAAGAAGCAACATAGACGGAAGGTGGGGGAGGCAAAAGAAGCAACATGGACGAGAGGTGGGAGAGTGGAAAGAAGCAACATGGACGGAAGACAGGGAGGGAAAAAAAGCAACATGGACAGATGGGCGAGGTAAAAGAAGCAACATGGATGGGGGTAGGGCGAGGGAAAAGGAGCAACATGAAAATAGTGTATCTGTAACAAAAGAATGTGTGAAAGTGTGTTATTGATGCAGTGAAAAAAGGATGGAATCCGGAAAAGCGTATATAAGAGACAGGGTCAAGCAAGGACGAAACGTAGAAGGGAGAACATAAAGAAAGGTGTTTGAAAATGTAACAACAAATCGAGTACATTAACGTATGTGTAACCATTAACTAAATCAAGAAAACTAATGTAAAAAGTATAGAAAGAAAATGGAAAGTGTAAAGCAAATGAACAATAACAAAAAAGGTAAAATGCAGAAAGCGGCAAGATGTGCACTCACAAGGACGGTTTGATGGTAAAGAAAAATGTAGCTCTCACAAGAGAAACAGTGGAAGGACTTGGGCCATGTTTCATGGGAAGGTTAAGCAGACCAAAACAAAATTAACACAGGGAAGTGCTCCCCATATAGAAGCAGGCAAATAAGAGTGACAAAGAAGCCAGCCAATGGTAAGCAATGAGCATACTGTAAGACCACAGTATATAAACAAAATGTTTTGCAAAGACAGCTCATGCACTGTTTAGGCGAGACTTAAAAATGGTGGAAGTGAATTTACCAAACACATTGGTTCTGAATAGCGCCAGCAACAACCTATGATTATCTTAGAACCACTGCTAAGATATCTTTGCAAGAGAGAAAGGAACAAAGAAACAGTATGAGATGTTGTAAATCAACAGACACTGAACAAATCACTACAATGGCTCTTATAACTTGCTTCTTGCTCAGCAAGGACAATCTTTGACTAGCTCCAGTCCTATTGGGAATCAAGCCTGGAGCGAGGAGTGGATACAGGAATGATGAACACCAGCTAAGCAGGATGGTTACAGAGACTGATGTAGAAGTGCTGCTGAGATGGAGAATAGCAGCACACTTTTGGAGACAGAGCACAGAGGTAAGGGAGTAAAAGAACCTAGCAGGCAGAAAAGGGTAAACGGAAAGAGATGGATAGTGACTATGGGGTTCGAAGGACAAGAGGGAGTGTGGAACCAAGAAAGGTAAAAATAACAAATAGTCAGGGATTGCAAATGTTGAGTGATGAACTGACGGAAGCAAAGTAAGCCAATACAACTGGCAGATGTTACAAGGGGCAACCCAGTGCCTTTAATGGCTTTTTTATAGTCACTGACTGATAAGGCCCCAGATGTCCCACCAACAACTTGGAAGTGAGTATTAGCCTAACTTCCATGTTCTTGTGCACCATATTCACCACGCCTGACCTCTTCTGAACTTAAAGAAGGATCTAAACCCTATGTGCCCTGGTACTGTATTTTGCTATTGTGACCTTTCTTGATACTCAGTGGTCCAGTCCATTACTGTGTACGACCTGGACTTTTGCAGCTCACTCTACCTAGGTCTTCCCGTAGCCCTTTTAATACAACTTCACAAATACAAAACCTAGCAGTGTGGCTCATCTTCGTATTCCCCACCATGCTCGTATCTCATATCTATCAACCCTGTCTGCTTTAGTTCTGGGTTCGAAGCTGATTATTTTTTCAAAAAACTTTGTATGGTTCATTGGGCCTTCCAAAGTCTTGGCCCCTCGTGATTTCTTCCAGAATCCATCAGTGCATTCCTTCTTCTTTTCCCCTCTAACACCTGGTGTTATGTGGAGTCCATTTGCCCACAATGTGGGCCGTTCCTTTTTATGTTTGCCGCCATACGATGGATGTCATTGCCAACTGAGCTGCGTTTACAGCATAATCATCTTGCCTTTGGCAAAATTTTAAAAACCTATATGATGCTTCTCCGTAACACCTCTCTTTAGGTAGGCTAGAAATGCTTCAACATCAGAATACCTTCTGGATGATAGATCATACTCCAGAAATTGCTAGAGTAGAATAGAACATGGTTTGTAAATTACAGCAGAACACTTTACTCCTCGCTTTACTCCGAGATCTTTGTCTAGACTGTTAAAAAATGGTACTATATCCAGACTACCTGGTGCATCTGGTCTGCCCATTTGCTTGCACGCTTCTATGCTGTAGGTATGCATGGTAATGAGTCTTGGTTCTCAGACTGCCCCTTGTGTTATTCTTTCTGCTGCTGCCTGGACATTCAGTCTGCTTTGCAACCCCTTGGACAACAAGCCGCCGTGTTCCCAGCATCGTAGTATTCTGGACTAGCTTTCTTTCTCTTTCAGAATGTAAACTTATTTGATTCGCCTTTCATCTCTCTATATTAATATTGTGAATTTAATATAAATAAAGCCAAGGAAGAACATGGGACTCACACATAGGTTATCATTTTAATGGTATTTCAATTACAATCTTATTAGATCTACATTAGAAACTATGCTAGTTATAATAATATATTTGCTAACAGTTTTACTGTTGAAGGAGCAATATACCAGAAATTCCTCCGAGTACTGTACAAGGACAGGCATAACCAGAGATGAAAAGAGAAACTACACAAATACGTAAACAATAAAATAATAAGCCATCAACGTAGGAGACTCAAAGTAAATAGAACATGATCATTAATAACAAATAATTTAACATTTTCACCCCCAAGCAGAGGCAATATACCCTTTCCTCATGTCTTTCTTTTCAACAGAGACAAGAAAGCCTGCCATTCTCCTATGAAGGCCACTAAATTCATGATGTGCTTGTGGCACCAATTAATGACATTCCAGGACTCTGTAAGACTTGCTCAAGGATTGGAAAGGTGACTTGGTAGCCAAGTGTCTTAGAAGGTGGACAGTCAGTCATATGGTACACAAAGCCCTACCATATGGCTGTCTGTAGTGCATGGGGAGCTGTAAGCATGCTGTGGCCAGATATTATCTTGAAATTTTGTCACATCTTGTTTCAAGTTTTATTATTAAGGACCTGTAAAACGTCCTTTGAAGTCCAGTGAACCCTGGAGTTCCAGTTCCTAGTTATTGATGCGTAGTGGGCCCTAGGCCACATTCTAGAATAATGACTGACACAGACACCAGTAGAATGGGTGTGGAACTGGCCCAGGGCTCGTGCGCATGCCTTTCATTGGCAGGGTCACCTGACTGGTGACACATGTGATGGATGGGTGTCAGTGAGTGTAGGTACAGCCCCTAGGGAGGGGCCGCCACGTTGTATGTTCAGCAACCCACTACAGGTATGACTCCAAGGGCGATGCCTAACATGTACATGTTAGGAGGCAGGGGTACAGTCAAGAACCTATGTTTTACCTTTCTGTTTACAGTAATGTTGCATTTCCTACAAGGGCTCATGCTGACCCTTGTGCTTGCATATAGCGCTTTAATCCCCTTCAGTAGTGGTGCACTCACGTACAATTGTTCAGTTTTCCCCTAAGACTGCTGTTATGATCTAGAGGATGAACGTGAGAAATCCTGAGAGGCTTCATAGCCTGGCATTCTTTTCCTGGTACACATTTTCAGTGTTACACAAAAGGAGGAACACTCGGGAAGGAAATCTGTCTGGGCTCAAATTAATAAGTTGCTTTCCTCTATCCATTTGTGGAAGGTGTTTATGGACATTTTAAAGGAGGTATTTTTGTTTACTTCAGTAAGACTCGTGGACCTGTAAGATGTTGAATTGGATTGGTGGCCCCATGACATGTGACTTAGTGCCATTATAGTACCATGTGAGTAAGGTATTGTATATATGTTGGTTTGGTATTATAGGAGTGGGATTGGGGCCAATCGTTGCAATATGCTTAACATTTTCTGCATCTATAGAGAGTGTGTCATTTGTAGTGGAGTAACTAATTAATGTATATTGGTGAAAAATAGTACTCTGTTTTATTATCTAAAAGTATCCATTTCAAGCACTTTGCTCTATCCCAGTTCCCGGTGTTTGCTTGCCTGTTCTTACGCTGGCTCTCTTAAGAGGGATCAAGACAGTACTACTGACTACTTCACTCAAGTGACTCTCAGTCAGTGCTCGACCTCATTTTACCCGCCTCGTTTGAGTTCCTCGCTGAATGCTAAAATGTGGGGTATGGTAGCCCGGCATGTCGCATATTGAAATGTACCCTCTCAAGCGATCTGATACTGCTGAGTAAATAAAGTGACATTACAAAATGCAAGGTAACTTTAGATGATGTTAAGCAAAGGTGTTCAGCTGTTGTACTGTTTCAATACAAAACATGCAATTAAAATATAATTTGGATTTGCCTTCGTCTGAAGAAGCAATTTTCACGGTATCAGGAAACATGTGATGGCTTTAAAGGTATGACCTACTTTGGCAATTCATTTGGATGAGTTCACTGATCTAATGGAATCATTTGAACTACTTGGCTGACATTGTCATTAATTTAGAAACTAAGCAAATAAACTAAGCATCACATTTAATAAAATCTGAATGACACTGGAGACATGAGCATTGCACTTTAGAGGCCTGATTTTTCGGCGGTTAATTGAGCGGTTTTGCCCCTAAATTTAGTCTGCTTACTTTGCGGATTAGAGGCTGTAGCAGAGAGCTAAGATTCCTATAGTCATTAGAATGAGAAATGGACCTTTTGGGACTCCGCGTCATTGTACCCATTTTCTGCTCTGTACAACATTTCTTGCATCTAGTGTACATGTCACCTACATAGTGCCAATGACCACTGGGCACATCCAACCAATAGGTACAAAGCATTGCCCTCAGTAATACCCTCTGCTCATCACCACCGTCCCTGTACTCTCTGGATGGTCCAACCTCTTACCCCATTGCATGATGAACTTGGCCAACCAGCTCGGCCCTCCCCTCCAGGGGGGCCGACCAAGCTATTTGCCAGGGCCGGTTTCGGTTCCCAGTTCGGCCCTGGGTGAAGCCCTGTGTTCAATGGTGGTTGCTCCTGGGCAGTTGTGGTGGGGGTTGAGAAAAATGAAAATATCTCTTACCTGCCGGCCAGTCGCCGCCTCTCCTCCGTCCCCTTCTGTCAACCCGAAGCACACAGACTCCAAGACTCCCCTAGCCAATCACAACGCTGCTATCACCAGCTAACAGCAGTGTTGTGATTGGTCTAAGCGGCCTGTTTCAGCGCTCAGACAGGGAGTGGGAGCCTGTGCATGTTTTCCACCCAGGCTGTGCAATACAGCCGGGTGGAGAACATGCTAAGTATGCTTGACTGCTTGGCCGGCCCAAAACGGCCGGCCATACCGTCATGCGCACTTACCTGTACCAGCCACTCCTCCCCTGCTGGCTGTGATGACAGCCCAGCCCTGGCCCAAAACTGGCTTCAGCACAGAAAAATAAAATGATAATAACATAGTGTTATTATCATTTAATTTTTCCTTTTTTGCAGTGCTGAAAAGCAGTGGAGCGACTCTCCTCTGCTGTAGCGGGGGAGCTACCCCTACCCGTGTGCTCTCAGCGCAGGACATTGCCCGCATTCCTCTTTGTCTCAGCGCCTGCGAGGTGTGGTGTACAGCAAAATACAGCCGGCTCTGTGTATCGTGCCTGGTTTATGACGGTGCCCTGGACACTTTCCGCACCTCCATAGCTTAGTGGACACAGACATCTGCTACTCTGTACCCTGCATCCCTTCCACAGCTCCTCCTGATTATTGAACATCCTTTTTTAAAGGTATAAATGTACATATATTGTAATTTAGCAGCTCACTCCAGGTATTCTTAAGCATTAAATGATGTGGGAATCACATTCAAATATTGTACATGCATAACTTTTGGAATCACATAGATTCCTTCCACAGATGTCAGTGGCGCAAAGATCAGTAAGCTAAAAAGCCCTATTTTGTTGCATAGAGACATTTATTATGCAAGCAGAAAAATCTGTGTTTGCCCATTTAGCTCCTGCCAGAACTTCAAAACTGGAGCAGCTCTTAGAAGTAGGCCTTTTGGACTGATAATTGTGGCATTGATTATAATTTTTTGATTGTAAATTCTCTCAGCTCAAACGTTTGTGTGTTTATAAATATAATGCAAAAAAACGAAACTATGTCTTTGAGGCTTTTAATGAGAAATTTAGAGAACCTTTTTCGTCTTACTTTTTTCAGTTATTCCAAAGTAACTTGGAGAGATAAGTTTGTTTGGCTTGGCAAACACAGCATGTCTGTCAGTTGTAAAAAAGATCGGAGTCCAGGTTGCCATTTTGTGCACAAAACACCCTGCTGTCAGTCCGATTCTGGGAATGTAATTCATGGTGCAATATGTTTGTCCACCAAGGGAGTGGTTTCCTGGGAATGGGCTTTAAAGAAAAAGGTAGTGATGTCATAGTGTCACTCACATGGCACACGCCATTCTAGGCGTACAGTATAATAATAACCCCTGCATGATACAGATTTGCTTTAAAATGTTATGTCTTTATCTCATACCTACCCTACATTCATGAATGAACAGAAAATAATTCCAGACATATTAGTGTTAATATTAGCAATTCAATCCCACGCATTGATAATTGTTTAGTGGAAGAGCTGTAAATGTACTCTTGTCTGCTGCAAAATGTATTCTGCTCACTGGTATTACTTTCAATGTCATTGTAAATATATTTTTCTTGTCAGGGTGTGCACGGGTTACCCTGACATTCTAGACACCCCCAAAATTCCCCCCAATCAGAATGCCCACTTTTGCTGAATCGGAGACAGTGTTGAAGCTCAATTTCATGCGGCAACGTGTTCTGCATTAAGGCACCTCCCAATGCATCAAAAATCTGAAATACAGTCAATTAAATAAATGGTGAGACCCCAATAACTGAGATCTAGATCAATGGAATAGCTAGGGTTTCATTAAAAAAATTCAAAAGTAAGTGGTATAGTGTAAATACCATGAAGGCTCTCAATGAAAGGGGCAACACAGAGGAATGCAAAATCAGGCGTTTTTCCCACGTGGGCAGCTAAATGGGGAGAGAAATGGACAGTATCCCTAGTAGAACCAGAAAGTCTTCTGGCTCACCCCCAAAATTGAGGGGTTTTTATACATTATTTTCACATTTGAAATTTACAGAATTGCAGAATTGCCGTGATGTGAGCAAATGTAGCACTTTATCAGCAAATAAGAGCACAGTAAAATTAAACATCATATTGCCTCAACATCTAAACACTGTCTCAATACATGAATAATTATCATGCCCCCCTCTATGCTAATGTCACCCGGAGATGCTAGAGCAAACTAGATACATGAACAACAGCGTGTTAGATGAATGAATAGGGTACGGTGGTCTAGCCGATAGACCGTGAATAAATAGTTGCAATTTCATGACTGAGCAGAGAAAGTTCATCGAAGTCAGTAGGAACAACGACAATGGAAAATAAACAATTAATAATAATCTGCTTGATTACATGCTGCAGAAACCACGACAGTGAGATGTGCAGGAGGAAAGACATGAGTGACAAGGGTAACTTCATTCTTGAGCAAGATGGAGTTTATACCTAAACTGAGACTTAGTTAACAAGGATCAGAAAAGCTCTCTTTTACACAGAGATTTTCTTCAAAAGCAACAGTACTATAACAGTGTATACATGTATATTCGAGTGTGAAAATACATTCTGCATGTCATTAATGATGCAAATAATTATGAACACATAAAGAAACTCTAATATCAGTGACCCATAGATTCTCATGAATCATGGAAGCATTTCTCTTAAATGAGAAAGTAAACAGGCAGACTTTCTAGAAGCTTGATACTATTCCAGAATGCCCATGCTACAGTCTCCAAAATGCTACCTTTTCTTTGGCCATCAATATGGGGCAATGCTACTAGAAGACAGCCATCGAGTTATCAAAACATCGGTTGTGAAGGAAGGCAGCAGCAGGCTAGCAGTAGACGTTGAGGGGTAAGAGTGCATAAGCCTAGAACAGAAATTGGGAGGAGCACAAAATGCAATAGAGGACCTATTATTCTAGAATTGAGGGATGCAATGGCAGGATCACAAAGGGTATAGAGCAACAGCGGGGTTACAAGAGCCCAGGAACTGCAGAAGGGACACAGAAGGCATGAATTTGCAGCAGCAAAACATAATTCACAGAGTTTTAGAGGCAGGCCGAACAGGGACCCCAGACGACAAGGAGCTGCAAAGAGAGAACAGAAGGAAGAGAACATTAGCGGGCTGCAGCAGAAGCACAGGAACGAACATTGGTATGTTTGAAAGCAGAAGAGTTTGGCATAAAATCGTTCAGACATGTTGGCCAGAAACATGTTCAAGGCAAGTTGTGGGAGCTTTTAAGTAACGCTGCCAAATACAATCCCCCAAAGCAAGCACTCTGGGAAAACACAGGCCGAGAACTTTTTGTGGAGTGCCACTTGTGTTGCTGATTTTTCTTCAACCTTTTTGAGAATAACAAAGTGGTGCAGATCCCTCAGACGTATGCCTATTGTATTCCAAAGTATCCTACATATTATTCTCCATATTCTTAAAACTAGCACCAGGTGCTTATTGGATTCTGTAGCCCATGAGATCATATCTAGATTTCAAAGACATTTCACTGTTCGAATTAGATGAAGCCTCCTGCTGTAGGCTCACAGAGTTGTAACAAGTTACACTAATAAATACGGGATCTTTCATTTTAGCTAAAAACTCTCATAATGCATGTTGTAGATTGGGTACATTTTGGATTTTCCTCTACTTGTTCTAGGCTTTTGGTCTCTCGTAGCAGCTAGAGATGTAGGCGGGGAGCTATTGGTCATGGAGGGGATTATTAAACTGATCAAAGTGCATATAAACAATTCATTACCTTACATATTATTTTACTAGCTTAAGCCAATGGAAAGTGATTTTAAATTACCTGTTTCCTTTCAGGTGTGCCTCATCTTCGATAAATTATGACCTAAATCAATAATCTTCAAGTAGCCAATACTGAGATTAGTCTGAAATGGCTCCCACTCTTGATTGGGTGAAGTAACTGAATGTTTCCTTTCTGATTACAAGAACCTTAAGTGGTCAGGGAAGTTCTGAAAGTGGAAGTGACATCAACCAGAATGTTCACTGTAGATGTTTGTGATGGCAATGTATCTTGCTTAGATCACTGCTTTTTTGTTTCAAGAGATGAAGTTCATGGTGACAGTATTTAATTGAAGTTTAAAGCAATGCACTTCATCCCCGAACTGAGAGCACAGTGCCAGAAAATGAAATCCTAAAGTTTAAGCACTCGATATCTGTAAGTGGGCATTTTTGTAAACTTGTTTGCATAGTGAGTACTTCGTGCAGAGCTGTTTTTCTAGTACAGTAAACCTGACGAGAGTGAATGTGGTAAAAAGGTTTTTGGACAATATCCCTTTCCTCATGATCTCAGGTTACATCCACAGATGCGCCAATGACGTTGTCCTCACCCTCTGGCACTTTTTCTGCCACTGCATATTATTGAGGCTCTAGCTACCTTAGTTCTGGCCACTGATCCGCATTTTCATTTGAATGTATCCAAGCAAACAATGTTTTCGTACATGAATTCTTGTACCGTCTTCCCCGTTAGTGTTCATGACATTAGTTGTTCTTCAGTTTCCTATAAATGTCAGACTGACAACAAACCACATTTTTCAAAAGTATTCCCAGGTCAGGTTTTGGACTTTAGATAACACTGATAGAACAGGAGGTTGGTTGTCTGAAGATGGTCCACTGATGTACCTGAGAAAATTGATAATCCTGAAGCTGAGCTGCAGCTATCAGTGTCAGTGCTAACCAATGAAGTGACTGATGTTTGCTGCTCTGACAGCCCAGGCCAGACTTGCGAACCAAGAGCGGCCCTGGCAAAAATGCTCACACCAAACCCGCTCCCTTCATCTCCTTGCGCAATCTCTCTTTTTCCATTGATTCTCTCTCTCCTCCTGTCGTCTCTCTCTTCTCCCTCTCGGGTTGCATTCTCTCTGCCTTTCCCTTCTCTCCCTCTCTTCCTTGAAGCCTTCTTTGAGCCTGCTGCAATTAACCTCGTGGAGCTGGGAATAGCAACAAAGCCACTAAGAGCAGTCCTGGGGTTTTAAAACCGGCCTCCAAGGGGTCCAGCCAATCGGGGAACTGCCCAGTGGAAGAAAAGGCCTGCCTGGCCCTGTTGGCAGCAATGTAGTTGTGGAGCTCCTGTTATAGATAAGCAACGCTAGACTAGAAAATAAATGTGTTGTAATGTTGTGCAGTGTTCTGCTTGCAAGGACTTTATCAGAATGGTTCTAATGGTTCAAAGATGTTCGTAAGTGTGGTGTGAAGAAGTGCTGCTGACTTTGCCAGAAGTGGTGGATTCTTCTCGAGGACGGGGGAGCATCGCCCCCCCACCCGCTGCCGCCAGCTATGCAGGAAAAATACAAAATGGAAATATTTCATTGCCATTTTATTTTTACCGGCGCAGTGGGCACTGCAGCAGCGCTAGCCCCGAGCCCAGAGACATGCTGACCCTGCCCTCTGCTGGAGGACTAAAGCAGGTCTGGCTGGACGCTCCAAAGTGCGCACATGTCACTTTGGCCGACTGTTTTGTGCCGGACAAAGAGACATGCGCGCTTTGAAGCACTCGACCCAGCTGTCTTATGACAGCTGGGTATAGACCAAGCACAGGCCTCCAAGGCCTAAAGGAGCGTCCAGCAAGCTCGCTCCATCCAATCCAGGCGATTCTCTCATGCTGGTTAACAGCATGAGAGCAGCTTCTGGATTGGATAGGTGAGCTCTTCATGCATCGGAGAAGAACACTGAGGAGGACGCGCAGCCCCTGTTTAAGTGCCCTCTTATTTCATTTGATATGTGCAATGCATGTAAGTGAAGGTTGTGTTTTATTTTGTAGTTAGTGTTGTTTTTATCTGGGCTTTTGATGGGTGGGGGTATTTTATTTTTGGGGTTTTGGAGGGAGGGGTGGTTTACTTTGGGGTTTTGGAGGGAGGGGATGTTTTATTTTATTTTTTGGGGAAGTGGTGGGGCACTTCACACTCCCCACCACTTTCAAAGGATATCAGCCACCCCTGTTTGCCAGCTGTATGGTTTTGGTGGTGTGTTGTATGTGTGAAGATGTCATGTACTATTTTGGAAATTCAATGTAACTGTAATTGTAAAGGAGTTGTGTAGTGGACTTGATGAAGTGAAACGTGCTGTTAGAAGTCTGATGATATTTGATTAGAGCATATCGAAAGTGTGTTTCCCATATGAAGTTAGCTCTGTCTAATGAGTACTTATTGGATAGTTTTGTGTTGTATTTTGGGCTTGGGTGATGTCTACAGGGCCGGCTTTAGGGTGGTGCGACTAGTGCAGCAGCACCTCGTGCTACCTCTGGGGGGGGAGGTTTGATGGGGCTGTGTTTACAAATAACGTATGGGTTTAAAAGCTCCCGCTGTAGAGTTCCTTGTGTGTCCGGCAGCTTTCAGGCAACAATAAAAAATGTCAAGATAACTCTGGTGATTAATATTCCTGCTGGAGCGATATGAAGTGTTGTCCAGTGACAGTTCTGACTCATCATATAGTAGTGCAGGGGGTTATTGTGCCAGCTGCAAAGAACATGTACCATGCAGATTACAGAGCTGTATTTTATGTGGATAGTTCAATCCGTTACTGCTTTTGTCTGAGAGACCTTTTGTTACTTGCCGTTCATAAGTTACAATCCCAATATAGCACAGTGACCTATGAACTATGAGCTGTAATCAAAGAGCTGCATGCAAACTGCAAGGCATAGGGTTGGAACTTTATGTTTTTCTCCTGTCATTCATTATCCTAATGTTGCTAAAAAGGGTTATTTTTGGGTAGAAATAAATTTGTATTAATAAAGCCAACCCCAACAACTGTGGTATGTGTTAAATGCAGAGTTTGTGCTTCTCCAGACCAAACACTCTTAAAATATGCTGCCTACCTGTATGGATGACACGTGATTCCTACACCTTGTAATCCTCATTGTTTTATGTAACATTTCCTATAGACTGATTTACACGCGCATGATTCAGCTATATAAATACAATAACAATTGTCTCTGTATGGCGTGTGTGTGTGTGTGTGTGTGTGATGTAAAGTGCTCTGACACCCTACACTGGTATGAGTAGCGCTTTAAAACAAATGAAATGCATGTGAGAGAGGAACTATGGAGAAATGAGGGACACTGTTGGAGGGTGGTCGTGAGGCAATCTGTAGAGAAGGAGGTCATTGGGGTGCGACAAAAAAAGATTGTCACACCAGGATCCACCAGCGCTAAAGCGGACTCTGGAAATCTGTAAGATAGCGACAGGCGTACATTCCCAAAACTTGGGCTGTGTAACAGAGGTACGTTATGTGAAATAAAGAATATTAAGTGTCATTTGGATGGGGAAGCAATCTATGCCATGCAAGTGAAATAACTCTGGTCCTGTAAATCATGCATATTTCAAGTAATTGATTAATGTATCCATGCTCTAATACTTACTAGCACAATACGAAGGTCACCGTAACCAACTTTGATGCTACATATCACCATTGTTGAGTGAGGTTTGGGGTAGGGTGACATGCTGTGGTCTTTGCCTCTCTTGAGTCACTTCCCCACCCAATGCTCAACAATGATGATATTTACAAATTTTGTTATATAAAATTATTATTACCCAGTAGTAAATGAGTTTGACCCTCAAGATTTAAACCTGTGAACCTGAATATCACAGACAGATTTCAGCAGCCAGTGTTCAGCTTGCTGGGCTATCTGCAATTATGCCACCTTGTTATAAAGTAGCATGTTACACTCCGTGCATCTGTATTTATAGTGTGTGTGTGTGTGTGTGTGCGTGCGTGCGCGTGTGTGTGTGTGCGTGCTCACTGAGCTCTTTCACCAAGTAGTTCTCTTTAAATCAAGATTCTTTTATTAGAGAGCAGCTCAGACCCGTCTGCGTGTAGTGAAAATGAGGAGCCATCTGTCTATCTCTTTTCACCTCAGTCTCTTAAAATACAAAATATTTTCAATATATGAATTTAATGTCTCCATTTTGATAATATTCGTGCCCGATCTACTTTCAGCCTTAATAAAGGGATGCTCGAATAGCTGCTATTGACTTGGATCTCAGCGCACTGGCTTGGTAAAAGGTTGTGTAAATAAACTGCCGAGTCTAATTACTTTGTAACAAAGGTCCCCCAAATCTGCAGGAGCCGGGACCTTTATTTCTAATAATCATCTCAATATTATGCTTTGTGTAATGTAAAATAGGCGGGTGCGCAGGAAGTTTTAATATATCGGGGATGACAATTATACCGAGTTTATACTCCTGTACACCTTAAATTTATCAAAAGTAATGACCCAAAATTGGTCTTCTAAGAGCAGCTGTGCATGACTGATCTCCAGCAGCGCAGTCATACATTCCAGCAAGTACCACAAGAGCATTAATAGGAACCAAGTGTCTTGTTGCCTGTAAGGACACTTTTATTAACAATATGAATCCGTAGATGTGAATGTTCTGTTATAAACATTATAGGGCCAGATGTACAAAGCTATTTAGCATTTCTTAATGCGCCAAATCACTATCTCGGACTGTAATTTCGTCCTTTTCAGATGTATAAAGGCCCCTGTGCTACCAGGTAGTAATCGCAAATTGCAACCGCGATTTAGGAATCGCAAATAGGGATTCCCTATTTGTGATTTCTAAAGGACATGTACATAGCATTTCCTAAATGTGAATTGGGCATTTAGGAAATACTATTACCATAAACTTGAAGTCGTTGGTAACCATGTGCAAAATTAAAAAATGCATTTAAAAATGCATTTTTTAATGTGACATGAAGTGCATGAAGGGGCATATGTGCACTTACATGTGCATGACGCATTTCGGGGTGCCTCGAGGAGGGCCTTAAGGCCAGAGGCACCCTTGGGTTTGGATCTCCTAAAATGCGATTTCCTATTAGGAAATCGCAATTTAAGAAATGGATACCATTTCCTATTTTACCCATAGGTGGGAATGCAATGGCATTTCCTATTTACGTATTCCTAATAGCGATTCCTACTTTGTAGGAATCGCTATTAGGAAATCACAAAATTAGTACATATCATTTTACATTTCCTAAATAGCAATTCCCACGGAATCGCTATTTAGGAAATGCAAAATACCATCTTTGTACATCTGGGCCAATACGCGCACTCTTTACACAAGGGGACATTAGAAAGAGTAGTGTGAAGAAACATACCTTAAGAAAAAACAGTCTCAAACAACCTTCTTGGGAATGCACCCAACTTTTGGTAGTTCTTTCCCCCCGATCCTTAAAACCAACCCTGCATCTGGAGTATAAAAAGGTGAGCTAAGGGGCCTCTTATTTCAGTGGCCTTGCCAAGTCCTGATACAAGCCTGCTGGTGCCCAGACTTCCGGTGCCCCAGATTTCTCCTCCTAATCCAGCTGTCACTGCCTTGAGGATTTATTTGCATTGACTTTCACGGCTAAAAGACATATGGATAATCTGGCTTGCCATCAAACCATGTGACCGAACAATACTTCTACTGTGTTGTACATACATTTCACTTTGGATATAAATGTTGTTTACACTTGTACTCTGTGTAAGCACTCTGCTACTCAACCAGCTCGGATACATGCTAGATCAAACCATAAAAATATATCACTAAAATACGTACAGGAAGAAACTAAATTTAATTAAAAGTTGTAAAGTTTTCTAGGGTTTTATGAAGGATACATGAACCGCAGTCTTTATTAGATCTCTGGGTATTGTGTTGCTTTGGCCACTAGTACAAAAAATGTGTAGTGTGCAGTCCGAATCGCCTTGAACATAAGGTCACAGGTACATAAAAATGGCAGCGTACAGACTTCATGATGGATGGTATAGTCTGCAGTTCTGCCTTACTGGACAATAGTCCATTGTAAAATGCATGACATCTTGGGCTGAACTGCTTCCTGTACTCTCAACCAGTGGAAGGGGTGCACAACAGAAAACTTGTGATCCCGCCTTGTAAGGCTGAATATCATCCGTCTAGCAGTATGTTGAAGCTGTTGAAGCCACATTAGTGGTACTTAAGGCGATGCAGAGAGGCACTGTTAGAGTTGTCCACACTCTACTGCACAGCTTGGATCCCTCCAGGGAAGCTCAATAAAGGAAAGCTTGTATCAGCAATTTTCTCAAATGGTAAAGTCCTTTCTGTACAACATACTCAATCTGTAGGATTGTAGTAAGACCACCTGTCTATTCAGCACCAGCAATAAACTTTTTTGTTTTTGTTTTAGCTGATGCTGGGTGGCATGGGCTATTGCCTTTACTAATGTTTGTTACATTATAGCGTAATGGCTCTGTGCTCATCACCACTAGAGGAAAAGTGGCGCAGAAGAAAGGAAATTAGCTCTGGGACAGAAAACAGCTGGATGCTTCATATATCCTTGGTTTGACAGAGAAGACTTCCCTTGTTTAACACGCGTGGCGAAGCACATGTCTGTGTAAACTAGACGCTGTGTTTTTTTTTTAGCTATGCACATTAACCCTAAACTATGTGGAAGGGTCCTTCTTTCCTATTGAGGCCGATCATGAACATAGGGCTTGGAAGTGATGCATCGAAAGGCACATAGCTTCACTTGGAACTGTGCCCATGCTTCTCTCTTCCAGTGCCCACTGCACGCAGGCCCCAGGAGCGCTGCTAATGCACTGCATCCATTGACATTTCACATTGCCAGTCAGTGCCCTCTCCACACACTGCAAGCATCCAGCCTTGGCAACCAGTGTCAGCTCTTCACACTACTCACCAGCGCTCGCTCTTCACTTTGCCCCTGCCCAGGGCTGGCTCTTGCCAAGGGTGAGCTGGGCCCAGGGTCCAGTCTTCAGAGGGGCGCACTGACCTGTCTCCATGAAGGTTGTGCATGCAGCTGTCTCACTCCGACCTGGCTTCAGAGATTCCGCTTAAACTACGTTTTTCTTTTTCTTTTGACATGCAGCAGACACCGTATTTAGCACCTATTAACTCCCGCGATCCCCCTCTAATCTCCCTCTCACCTCCTCCTGTCCCAAATGTTCACACCCCATCACCATCAACAGTTTGTCACCAGTGTGAAGGAGGTAAGATGTGGGTAATTAAGGTGGATTGGGGGAGGAGCAGACATGTTTGTGTTTAGAGGCGGTGCCTGGGTGAGGGGTCTACTGGCCTGAATAGAAACGGGACCCCTGCTGGTTCTTACATTAGTGACTGGCAGCAGCATGGGCGCCAAATGTGTTTCCGCCCAGGGCGCTCTCTGAGCAAAGGCCGGCTCTGCTCCTGCCAAGCCCACTGGTGCTGGCTGCTCACATTGCCCACCATAGCTAGCTATTCACAGTGCCCACCATAGCTGGCTCCTCACAGTGCCCACGGTTGTAATCTTCTTATCCTACCTCCGGTCCCGGGGGAATACATTGGGCACCATTACATGAGATAAAATAGCACCTGTTATGTAGCGCGCGCTTAGAGACAGCAATATTCTGCTAGGAAGGGCTGTTTAAACAGAAGTTATTGCAAATTCCTGGAGGGGAATCTGGACAAGAGAAGAGCCCAACCCACTAAATCAGTAGCATTCAAAATGTCCAGCCGGCTTAGAGCCCACTGCCCTAAATTTAAAGAAATGATAGTGTGCCAGCCACATGCCTTCGGTAGAGTCGTAACGGTCCCTGGTCTCTGTATTTATCACCCTGTGATAATAAGTAGAAACATGACATCCTCTAATCGGCCATATTGATGAAGACAGCTGACAGACTGTCAATGCGGGGTGCATTGCTCGCTTCGCGCGCTTCACCGTCCCTTCCAATTCAATTACTTCCGCCGAGTAAACAAATGGATTCTGACACCGTGACAGTAAGCGGAGGGGGGCGGGGCTTGTCACAGGCAGCTGTACACCAGGGCCGGGTGGGGGCCGATTTTGGGCCCCTGGGGGCCGTTTTTGTTACAGGGCCGTTTTTGCAGCAAAGCTGCAAAATCGGCCCTGTAACAAAATCGGCCGAAACCGGCCCTGACAAACAGCTCGGCCGCACCCCCAACCCACCAGGGTGCCAGCCGAGCACTTTGCCAGGGCCGGTTTTGGTTCCCAGTCCGGCCCTGCTGTACACACGAGGTGATTGACATCTGAGTAGCTGGGGGAGGGAGGGGCGGCGTCTGAGTTCTGTGAGCGCCAATCCTGGCCCTTCTTCAGTACACTTTCTCTGCTTTTTACCAAACGCTTAGCAACGCGCAAGATTTCCAGAGAGGAACCGTCTCCTGTATTCCATGGCGCATCTCAATGATGTCTGCTGATACTAAAGCAGGGTGTGTTTGAGATTTATTTTCTTTCCACACTAAAATTTTGCAAGAAAGATACTTCTTGCAGCACAAACCACATAATGCTGCCTGGGTTATTTTAGGTGTATGACTAATACTGCACTACATGCCACCTGCTTACGTAAAGCATTGCACAAATATACATGCCCTGATCACAGCACATAATTGATGGAGACAGCCTATACATATTTTATGTCCAATGGCGTGCAGTGAAAGAGGACCGCGAGGGCCTGCAGCAGCCTTGCAAGGCGCCTCCTGCCTTTCTCTGCTTCTTGCTTTGGTCGCTACATCCTTGTGTGGTGTGGCCAGACTGTACTTCCACAGACACCTCTCCCATCCCAGTCCCGTGAGAAGCAGGCCCTGGGCCTTCGTGCTCAACTGCAAGGGCCCAGGCAAGTGTACTGGCGCACAGAGCTGGAACTGGAAAAATTACTCCAGGAACCCATAAATTGGGGGTCAAAGTGTGGCCGAGGAATGGGAATGGAAACATGAGGTTCAGAGCTTGAAAAGCAGAGCCTTACAAACAACTTGCACATTTATTTAAAAAAAAATCTGTCCCAAAGAAATTGGCACCAAGAACAAATGTGACAGTAACTGTGTTCTAGCTTACTTAATTGGTCATAATGAGGCTGCATTTAAAAATATCTTACACAGTTAAGACACCTGCTCCAGATCTTTGTGTGCCCAGCAATGCTAAGGGCATTATAATAGCGGTCAGATAACTGTGGTGGTTAATGCAGTTCTGGGAGAGTTCTTCGTTTTGTAAAACAGTGAAAACACCACACAAAAAGGATCCCACACCAGCTTAGAAAATAGACCAAAATATAATAAATAAAACAAGGGCAAAATGACAAAAATCCAATTAGTAGAACCAGAGATATGGAATTTTAAAGTTCCAGATAAAAATAGCACCAAAATGCACAAAGCGCCAACTGTGAATATCTGATCGTGCCGGACCGGGATAAAGTCACAAGTTCAGCCCAACTGCGATATACCATGGGCCGGCTACAGGGACCCAGTTAGGCCCGATGAACAAAGTACCTTAATTCCTGGTTTGCGGGCGTTGCGTGTGATTCGCGTCACAGATGCATTGAGCAGCTGAAGCGATGCGTCGGTTCCGAGATGCAGTGAGGCTACGATGCAAGTGCCTGTGCCGTCACTGAAAATCCCATCAACCGGGCTTCCGATCGAGGATGCAGCGCAAAATCATTGCGATGCGTCAGTTCCGAAGAGCTGCGAGGCTGCGTTACAGAGTCCGGCATTATCATTGAGGCTGCCGTTGGTAAAAGATGTGAGGGCCTGCTCCAAGGATGCATCACTCAGTCGAGGCGATACGGCGGTTCCAAAGAGCTGCAACGCAATGTGGGTCTTTGCGACGGGTCCAATCCACATAGCATCACCGATGCATCATTCTACTCTGGTTTGCCCAGCAGAGAAGATGCATTGGTGCCGCTGGAGCCACATAGGCTGGCAGAGCACCTTAAGCCCACTTCCAAGGGTCCAGGACTGGGGTGGCACCACTTGGTAGGGTAGCCTCACAGATGGCAGAGTCCAGGTGCAGATGCAAGGTTGTTGGAAGCCTGTTATATCCCGAGGCTTCAGAAGGCCAACAAACTACCCCTTGGTGTCACTCTGGGTTCTGGGTTTAAGAGATACAGGTCCATTGCTTCTCACCCAGGCAAGGAGGCAACAAGCAGCAGGTCACCACAACAAGGCAGCAGCACAGCAAAGTAGTGGTCCACAAGAGTGCAGTTGAGCAGAGTGGCCGTCCTTCATCAGCCCAGCAGTCCTTCTTCCTGGCGGAGTATTCACAGGTCCAGAAGTGTACTGAAGAGTTGGTGTCTGAGGTTCAGTATTTATACCCAGTTGTGCCTTTGAAGTGGGGGAGAAGCTTCTAGAGGTTTCCCTTTGAATTCCACAGGCATCCTGCCTTCCCTGTCCTGCTTCAGACTAACTACAGGGGGTATGCAGCCTTTTGTGTGAAGGTAGGACACAGCCTATTCAGATGTAAGTGGGACTGTGCCCAGCTCCTCTTTCCCTGCCAGCAGTGGCGGCCGCCACAAACAAAGGGTGCTGGGGCAGATGGAGGTAGTGCGGATTTTTGGGGGGTAATAATATATATTTTTTTTAATGGAACCTACCTTAAGCTGCCGGCCGCCTCCCATGTCGCATCGCGCCTTCGTGTGCTCCTCCCGGTCCCAGGCTCCCAGCATACATTGGGACAGACTCTCTGTGCAATTCCTGCGCTGCTCTTTTACTATGAGAGCAGTGTGGGGATTGGCCTGAGCGGGCTAAAAAGATGCTCTGCTCAGGACAGGG
Source organism: Calotriton arnoldi (assembly GCA_963921515.1). Taxonomy (NCBI): domain Eukaryota; kingdom Metazoa; phylum Chordata; class Amphibia; order Caudata; family Salamandridae; genus Calotriton; species Calotriton arnoldi. The sequence goes on from CAWUFW010008978.1 coordinate 84,823, forward strand.
AGTCTGTGCAGTTTCCCCCCTACCCAGCTGTACAATACAGCCAGGTTGGAGAAACCCAAGTGCGCATGTGTACATTGTACACTTAGAAGTGCACATAGCACTCCTCCTCCACCCTCCCCCTCCCATGACCTGGCCCCCCCCCTCTCCCTACACACACTGGCTCAGAGCCGGCAAATCAAAAATAAAACGATGATAGAACATCGTTTTATTTTTCACCTGCTGGCTCTGAGCCAGTGGGGCGACTCTCCTCTGCCATTGCGGCGGAGCCGCCCCTGCTGCCAGTGATAGCCCATCTAGACACACCTAAGCTCCCTATTGTGTGTGGCTGTCTAGGAGGAATACACAAAGCCCAATTGTCAGCTACACCCAGTCATGTGACCAGAGACAGGCTACAGGTACTAAATGGCTAAGGCAAGAAAATGCCAACTTTCTAAAAGTGACATTTTCAGAATTTCAATTTAAAATACGACATCACCATAAGTTAGGATTTAAATTGTGATTCCAGAGACACCAAACATGAACTGGGTATCCCTTGCCATTTGGGAATTACACTTATAAAATGTAATAAGGCAACTCCAATGTTACTTTATGGGAAAGATAGGCCTTGTAGTACTGCAGAACAAATGTAAGAGTTTTTCACTACCAGGACATGTACAACTTAAAAGTACAAGTCCTACTTTTTAACTACATTGAACCCAGCCCTCAGGGCTACCCCAGGAGTGACTTATCTGGTTTGAGCCTGGCAAAAGGTTTATTTTGCCAGGTCGAAATGGTAGTTTAAACTGCACACACACATGCTGCAATGGCAGGCCTGAGACATGTTTAAAGGGCTACTGAAGTGGGTGGTACAATCAGTGCTGCAGACCCACTAGTCGCATTTATTTTACAGGCCCTAGGCACATGTAGAGCCACTTTACTAGGGACTTATAAGTAAATTAAATATGCCAATTGGGAATAAGCCAATAGTATCATGTTTAGAGGAGAGAGCACAAGCACATTAGCACTGGTTAGCAGTGGTAAAGCGTTCAGAGTCCTAATGCCAGCGAAAACGAGATCAGCACAAAAATTGAGGAAGAAGGCAAAACGTTGGGGGAAAGATCACCCTAAGGCTGACAGGTCTAACAGTTTTTCTAAAGTACTTCTGAAGTGATAACAAGCAGTGTGCCTCTATTCCCTCCTATTGCATTGGCATCTAGATATTAGGCCCCAGATGGCTTTGAGCCACGTTGATACTTGAGCAACTATAGGGCTAATGGCCCTTTAAATCAGGACTTTGTTAGTGCTCGGCTGGAAGTGAAAATAAGAAAGCCCCCTTGTTGCCTGCAAGTTGCTGCACTGAAAGGAGTGCAGCCAATGTCTGGGTGATGCTGAATTGTGTGAAAATGACACCAGGACAAGTTCAGTATATTTCCCTAGGTCAGCAAGATGGCAGATCCAGCCCAGAAATAGCTGCCAGAATCAGGATCATGCGCGATCCCTTACTTTCCATCACTGCTGGCACAGATAGTTTAGCAGCAACTCTGACGGATTCTCTCAGTGGCAAGGTCATGAATAGATTGGTTGTGGCAGATGCCAACCACCTGGTTTTGGTACCACAGAAGCAGTTATAAATCCCGTCTGTAACAGTAAGTGCTCTGCGTGCAGGAAAATGTGCATGTAGCACCCATGAGCAGCCTTAATTTTTGAAAAATGCTGGGGTCCTAAGTATTTCTTAAGAGCTCACTGACTGGTGCTGCCCATGGCCGGTATCAGCAATGATGTTATCTTGGCACGACCTCTTCAATAGATTCCTTAGATATGAATCTTTCGAAGAGGTCTTTCTAAGATAACATCATAGATTCCTTAGATAGGAATCTATCGAAGAGGTCGTGCAGAGATAACATCATTGCTTATACCGTAATCGGGCAATAGAAAACAAATAAATGTAATAGGATACTTGCACCATGAGATTCCTATGAGAAATGTCATAAAAGAACTAAAAGCCATGAGGAAGAGGGCTTTTCCCTTGAAACGGGTGTTGGCTGGCTATAAATCAATAAAGATGCATTTGAAGAAATATGACGAAGACTTGGTGTGAATTACTCTGAGACATCCGAAAGTAAAAGTTTGAGAAATGAGAGAAAAATGAGATAGGATAAAGGTTGATTACGTACCTCAGCTTGATTGATTTAAACCGTCTGACAGTGAGGCTAACACACTGACTGCATCTATTTCCATTAACAGTGCCTCAACTTTCACCCCAAACGATCAAGGAATTGCACGGAAGGAACAATGGATTTAAAATAGGGCATGGGTGTGATTTAGGCCAAGCAACTGAGTTGGGAGGCACAGGTCGAGATAACTCCATGTATCGAGGAAACTAAATATTGAAGCAGAGTGCTGAGAGCAGAGGATAGAGGACAGATCTGCCCACTGTAATACACTTAACTCCTGCCTCCTGCCCATATGTTGTTGTGCTGGGTAATGTTCCTGGGTTAGTTCCCCAGACAACAGAATCAACTGATCAATTAAAAACAAAAGGTCACACACTGGCTACATGGGAACGTAAAGTCTAACATTTGTTATTATGACAGCATTCTTTTTGTCCGCCGGGTCTGAGGGGTTGGACCTCAGCCAAAATATTTTAATGATGATTGTATAGTCGTTAATTGTAGATATCCATCTATAGTTGGAGTCTTGTGCATTAATCAAAGTTAGGGTTGATTCATTTAGGACAGGTGAAGCTTTTGCGGTTGGGCATCTGAAACCAGTACTACGTCAACCAGCTTTTGATATACTTCTTACTCCTTATTTGTACCCAGCCACTAATTAAATGACTACTAACCGCTTCTTTGTCCTTTCAGACCCAGACGAGGATGATTTACAGAGGATGCTTGAGTCTCACGAGGCATGAGTCTCACTTCTATGTTCTTAGTACTCTGACCCAGGAAGTGGCAGCTGATCCTAATACTACTCTCCCCAGCCATATTATGGTTGAGCCCTGCCCAACCCTTAGCTTTTTGTAGCCATTTGGGCATAGCAGAGATCATGTTGCCTCGCCTACTATGTGTGTTGTTAAGAATGTAAAACTAAGTTGGAACATAGCAGGTGTGATGGGTAAATTAAGCCTGGATAAATGAGTTGAATATATCAATCAATTTGATATTGTTCTACTTCAAGAAAACTGGCCAACAAGAGATGTTCATGTTTTATTTGTCATACAGTACCAGCACTACCTTCTGACTCTGGTCGGGCTTGGGCGGGTCTAACAATCTAGTTTTATGGTAGTGCTGCATTGCTGTATTAACCCTATCAAAGATGACGTTTGGAATTGTCAGGCTTTTTATTTTGTTTAGTCAAACAATTTTAGTTTGGTTATAGTTAATTTTAAGAATGGTGATTTTTCCATTAGCAATCATTCTAACTATTGGTATTTTATTTGAATTTATTGAAGGGGTGGTAACTAGATATTCAAGAATTGAGAAAGATTTAACTCTGTTGTTAACTGGAGATTTCATATTTGTGTGCTGCAAAAGCCTTACCAGCAATTAGTCCCTTTGATATTTATGACATGATTGATCATGCTTAGTATCGGGACCAAAAGGTACCATGTTAGACAGGTATCTGCTGTCCTGTAGCCTCTGCAATGCCATAGAGTCAATTGGTCTGTCAGAGTCTAATATAGCGATTTATACAGGAAGAGGGTGTAGCTCGATTATCGACTACATCTTTGTTACGAGGAACTTGATTAATTTGATTTTAGCGGGCGAGTATAAGGAAGCATTTTTAGTGATCACAATCCTCTTACCATCTCATTAGATAGCCCCGTAGTGAGATATATGGAGCCAGCTGAGGATCATGTTAAACGTTCAACAAAAGATAATGGATGCAGGCTGATTCGGAAATTTGCCAACATGGTCAATATATTACACCAGCTAATTGTAGGCAACATACACTTGGTTAATGGCTGTCTTTCCCCTGACTCTTTCCCCTCTTTCTTTGTGGAGTGTTTCTAAAAGCTGAATGTTAATATGAGGGTCTTATTCCTGAAGCCACAAGGGAATCCCTTCAAAGAGAGAGAAATCCTGGTTTGAAAGGGTCTGTAGAAAAGTGAATGCCAGGTTGTGAAAAGCGCTGAAGTCCTCCCCTAGCAATAGGGATGAAATAGCATCTTGTAGAAAGGAATATAAATCGTCTCTGAAAAAAAGAAAGGCTGATCTACAGTTTGAAGCTTGTGGAAAGTTGGTTAGCTATAAAGGATGCTCAGGCAGGCTGTGAATTCAAATAAATTCTCAAAAATGCCCAAAAAGCCCTGGGCCAGAATATTGGACCAGAAGATTGGTTAACTCACTTTATTTGGATTTACTGCCCTTGACAATGGTAATAAGCATGTTGGCCCAGAGGGGAAACAGCATTTACAACGCTGTCAACACAACACGCTTCCATTACAACGCGGTCGTTACAACGACCGCGTTGTTTCTACGCGATCAATTACATCGCAAGCCGTATCAACGACTTGCTGTAGGGGGCGTGCAACACCAGTGAATGTGTTGGATTTTAAATCCAACACCTTCCCTGCTGTTGCACAAACTGGAGTAGGTATTCCTAAGTCTAGCGCGCCCCCTACAGCAAGTCATTGAAACGACTTGCGATGTAATGGATCGCGTAGAAACAACGCGATCGTTGTAACGGCCGCGTTGTAATGGAATGCGTAGTGAAAGCATTCGTTGTAAAGGGCCATATTCGGCCCAGAGCTGCCTAATTTTCTCGTTAATTTTACATTTACTTTGGATGAGGTGATGGGTGCATTCATTAATTTAAAAAAAAGAAAGAAAAAAAAGCCCTAGGCTCTGCTGGGTTCCTTATGGACCTCTATTAAGACAATCTCGTGTTCTGGGGACCTCTCTTGACAAATACTATAAATGCAGCTTGCAAGACCAGGCTTCCTCAGTCTTGGCGTTCAGCTATCATTATGCCAGTATTTAAAAAGGGGAACTGTCAGGATCCTCAATGTTACTGTCCTATTTCTTTATTAGATTCTAGGATAAAATAATTGGTAGAGTTATCCGTATGAGGCTACTGCTCTGTACTGCAGAGTTTAAGATACTGTCTGAGGTACAGCATGGTTTTGGGACAGTCCTGGGAACATTAGGGTAATGTCTCAATCTGCATTTGTTGATTTGTAAATATAATGTTTCCAAGCGCAGTTCACTGTACTTAGCCTTTATGGACCTTTCCTGTGCTTTCAATAGTGTTAACAGGTCAAAGCTGTGGGAACTCTTGCTTTCAATGGGCTTGGACAGTGGGCTGGGGACGTTTTGCGCATTCTTCACTATGATCAATCTGTATCTTTAAGATTTGTGTATGGTGGGGTACCAATCAATTATTTCTCGCTTAGGCGTGACATACCCCAGGGCTGTGTATTCGCTCCTATTTTGTTCTTGCTATACATCAATGGCCTTGATATGGCATTAAGTGAGAAAGGGCGAGATATGGCAATAATTAAAAATAAAAATAAGTCTGTTCCCATCCTTATATAGGCTGACGATACGGTTTTATTAGCCAGAGCTCCTGATGGTCGCAAACCTCTAGTTTGATGCCTTTGTAGATTGTATGGTGCAATTAAATTTGGAAACCAACCATTTTTTTTTTTTTTTAAACAGATTTTATTCGAGTATCTGCAGGTACATAAGAACAGTGCTTTGATAATTGGGCATTCACATCATACAGCTGACATTGAGCGCAGAGACCTGTGGTTGATAAATGTCCAGCATTAGTTGCAGTTTATCAGCGGTCATGGTCCACGTACCAACTGTCCCCAACATACTCCACACAATGGAGCGGTGCCCCAGCGGGCTTTTGCTACGCCCCTCTAGTAGGGGTACTCCATCTCCACAACCCATCCCAGTACCGCATCACAAATACCACAGTAAACAATGAAAGATCAAGGAACTACCACCCTACCCCCTGCCAGAACTCCCCCCTCATTTGGAAACCAACCATTTAAAACATTTATTAAGACTTGTGGTCCAAAAAGCCTGAAGACTCATTGTTTAACTGTTAAGGGAAAACCACTAGAAATGGTAATCCAGTTCTACGATTCGGGGATTACCTTTGATCATTTCGGTTCATGGGCTCCTTGTATCTCAAACAAGAAAGTGTGTTTTACACAAGTAGTGGGGTACATTTTTAATTTACCATTGATTATAGGTCAAAAGCCTATTGGCCCACTCTTGGAAATATACAAAAGGAAATGTATTCCAATTTTGACTTATGGAGCGGGCCTCTGGGGATACATTAGTGTTAGTACCCTACAAGTTGAGGAGAATAGGGTTTGTAGGAGCATTCTTGGCACACCAGTATGCAGTCCCCACTTTGCAATAAACCAAGAGATGGGCTTGAACCAGTGGCAGCTGGTGGCATTTGAAAGTGGTGGGGGGTAAAAGTTTGGTATGACTTTTATGTAGTGAGCCACGCGAGCAAACTTAATGGACAAACGTGGGGTCCAGGCTGGGTCCTCCTCCATAGAAAACATTTTTAAAAGATTGGCAAATGGTGCATTTTAAAGCAAATTAATTTTGTGATAAAGCAAGACTTATAAAGCAGTGGGAACATATAGTCTTGAAATATTAAACACTTTAAAAACTGCCCTATATCTTACTGCATTGATATGTTCAACAGTAACTGTAATGTGCAAATTGTATAAGACGACAACTTCAGCCTTTCAAAGTATGTGGTTGCCCAGTGTCTTGCACTGCATGCAACATAATCTTTGAAAGAAAATGCTCTAACCAGGCTTCGGGAAGGACCCACAGCTGCTGACTGCAATCAGTCATATAGAAATAAGTGAAGACCGGTCTTTAAGTGGGATGAAAAATGTGGGGGCTCTCTAAAAGGGAACATGTAAAATAAATTTCAGTGATTCCCATAGGGTGCTACCCGACCAGTACTTTGGTTTCTCTCTGAGATGTAATTGCCTCCAGATATATAACACAACAACTGACCTACACCTAAAACCTGTCAGTACGATTGGCTTTGTCAATGATTGTCAGCTGTTTAAGATAAATGAGTAACAACAAGGATTTGTTATAAATAATTAACCTTGAATATGTTACAATTTTGAAATTTCAATAATATTGAGGCCTGTGGAAGGAGTTTTGGCCTCCAGTTATGTGTGCTTTATGTTAGATATGTATGCCCTTTTTCTCTGCACATCTCGTCCATCTGCACATCTTCAACCACCTCTCTTTCCTCTTCATCACCCTCTTTTTACTCTTTCCCCAAAGCACTTCCTCGCATCTCCCTCACCTCACCACTTCCAAACATACACTGCACTCACTCACATTTAAGCAATTTATTTCCTTTTGCTTTTGCCCTGTAAATATTTTGGCTTCTGTGCACCCCCTTCACACACATTTCCACGGAATTGCAATTACTACTGGAATACATGATGACCATTGTTCTGTGTGCTCTGCAGAGAGGTCAACCCACTGACAGGCACTTTGCTTTAGCTTCAGCATCAGAGCTCTCAATCAAAGCCCCTCACAAACACCTGGCACTGTTCAAAGTATGCATGGAAAAAATACAGAAACACAACATGATTAAATAGCTAACTCTAGAGGAAGGCAAGATTAAGTAAAACGTAAAATAGGAGAGGAACTAAATCACTGACATGCGTTGCCTTAATGTTTTTAACACTCATTGTTCGTAAATCAATCCATATTTTTGGCATTAATGTAGTGAAGGGCATGAAGATGGGGCCAGTTTTAATGTCGTACAGCAGATAACAGTCTACTGGAAGCACATATCTCTCGCTTTGCGTTTGACTCGGATATTTGGATCAACTTCACAAGGGAACAAGAACCCTGGCCAGCTCGTCTTTTGGATCAATTTTGCTGGAGAACAGATACAGCAGCTGCACTTCTAATGGGGCCTGCGACATTCAGGCAGGGCCTGGGTTGTCCAAGTGGGGAGGTTAGCGTGGCGAGAGGTCTCAGCACAATATGCACAGCAGAAGAGTAGCATTCTAACACTTACCATTACCGAGAGCAGGACACCAAAACACAAGTGCTTGCATCCACTCCTACGTGTAACAAATGGGAAAGGGTGGGATCTATGCCTGTGAATGATGAACAGCTGCTCTCACACAGGGTCGGAGACTCCAATACCAGAAACCATGACGCTGAAAGCGTCACTGGCCTATAGTGGACACTGCCATAGACTACAATGGCAATGAGCTTCTTTAGAGCAGTAAGCCCTGCGTCGTGCATTACAGTTTAGAAAGTTGAGTTACTGCCTGGCTTCCTTCTCCTGCTTCAGAGCGAGGTGGGACAGGCAGCCTCGTACAGATAGCCCAGACTTAAATGCGTCAAATGTATCTCTAAATAAATTGATCTATTTAATATTTGTACAGGAATGTGTAAGAATTTCAGGCCAGAGCCCTTATGGAGAAACCGCCTCTGGCTTGAACTCAAGGACCATATTAAACTTGCATCATTACTATTTTGGTCTTCAATCTGGTGTAAAGAGTATGCCTCGCTCAATAAAGATGTAATTGAAGACTGCTTATCATTTGACTTGGGGGAAATAATACCCTGGCTTAAATATATTAGATCTAACACCCTTAATGTCGGAAGACCATCTGATGTTCTTACACCATATAAGTAAAGGAAACAGGATAAGATTTTGATTAGAAATAATTTCGTGGCTGCAATGCAAAGTTCAAGGGAAAAGGCAGAGATAAGAAAACTTTCCATACAAGATTATGCCTTGATTCAAACTTCTGCTGGTTTGAAGCCTTACCTGGAGCTGGTCCCACACTCGTGGGAGCGGGTGCTCCTGACTAGGCTCAGATTGGGCTTCATCAGGTGGCAACTCTGCTTTCCTTTGGGACATTATGAAACTTCAAGTATTTGCAGTTGCCTATGGGATGAAATTTCTGCTCAGAACTTGTTGCGCTTTTTATTTTTCTGTACATTTTATCAGCCGATGACGCTTACATTTTTCCTTCCTAGTCTTAGAAGGCAACATTTAAGAGGTGTAGACTGGCTTTCATTTACTGACAAATGCTTTTTTGTTCTGAGATCTACTCAAGAGTGAGATTCTTTATAAAATCAGCCATTCGATATCGCAATACTTTAATTTTTCGAGCCTGAGGTTGATGCCATGTTTTTGTCAGTCTGCTTTTTCACGCTCAATCTCATAAGTTTAAAGTCGAAGGGAATTATTGTTTTATAAGGTTTTGAAAATGTTTCTAATGTGATTTTAATCGTATATTACTGTGATCTGGAATTCTATGTATCTGGTAGGTTGATTGTTATTGGGTGTATTTTGTTGTTTTTTTATGAGTGCTTTTAAATGATTGAATAAAGTATATGAATGAAGTCCTGGTACCCAAACTAGAGTGCCAGTGCCCACAACCTGCTACCACCAGTAAAAGCTGAGGAATGTTTTGAGGCCCTGTGAAGTTTATTGCGCTGGGAAACTTCTTGCCATACATTCTTGTTGTAGAAGCAGTGGTAATACATTAGTGGCTGGCGCCTGGGATCAAATGTTTTTACCTATTACAAAACGAGGAATGTTTATTTGTCCATTAGATTTCATAATACTCCTTTATTGTTCCATTGTGCTCTCCCTCTCCCATTCCTAAGTTTTTCCCCTGTGGAATTTGAGGGAGGTGAGACTTGTTTTTCTCTGGAGAGGCTGAATTCTTCAATAACTGTTTAATATGACTTCATACTTTGTCACCATGTTTTTTATTAGTAGAGCATAATTCGTTTTAAATGAGTTATGCTCGTGCACAGTTCATAAGCAGCCTTTTCCAGGTTGGTACAAGAGGGGTTGAATTTTATTGTCCCCTGTAGCTCCCTACTTTCAAGTGGACGAGTCCAATCATAAATTTCAAGATAGACATCTACACAGAGGCACAGTCTGAGTAGTACAAAATCGAATGACAAGTCCTAAATGACCCCTCAATTGGTCACCAACGTACCTCATTGAAACTCAGAGGCTTCAGTGGGAGAGGATCAGTCCTGACAAGATGTGCACCTGACGCCAGTTGCAGGTTCTTGAGTAACAAACATTGATACCTGTTTTCTTATACTCTGCAGAGAGCTCCACTGGTCCCCACCCAAAAGCGCTGCCAGTTCACACTTCTCACACACGCATTCAAGCCACTACATAACACATTACCCGCATATCTCAATCACCTGCTTCACTTCCAATAACCCACCAGACACACCATCACTCAGCATCACTCTCACTCTCACGGGCACATGCACCCCACATCCACAGAAGCAGGACCGGTGGTCGATCGTTCTTTTACCAAGCCGCCACATCCTGTAACTATCTCCCCCAACACATCAGGGCCTCCTCCTCACTTCTTGAATTGCACAAGAAGCTGAAGGCATGGCTTATCAATTAGGCTTCCTGCCGGACCATCGAGACTGCCTGTACTCAGTCCCAGCCTCACCACACACCTACTCTCACCTACTCAGGGCCTGGTACCCTCACGGGTGACAAGCAGTGCTCTACAAATCCACCTTAAGTTAAATACATGAATCAGAATATTTTCATATAGCATGAAGTACAGCTGTTTCAGGTTAGATTTGCAATGTTTGTATTTTAGCTTTTTAAATCTACTTTCTTTCAATTAAAACATTTTTCATTAACATGAAAGTTAGGGCCACTTTACCACAACTTCAGCAGTACCTATACTTGGCTCTTTTGGTGTAACTTGCTTTGCATGTGCTGAAAAAAATGAGACTTGTATTTGCACCGCTTTGTAAATAACCACAGAGCCCTGTCAAGTATCACGCATCAGACGTGACACTAACGCATTTCAGTGTGGTGATCCGCATCACCGCACTGAAATGGAAAGTCACGCATAAATGGCATAGCGCCTCCTCGGCTGTCAGGCCGTAGCGCTGCTAATCATGCACCAATATTCAATGCAGACTGAACGTAAAGCTAAATTTAGCAGTGCGCTATGCGCCCTGCTTCTGGAAGGCTTCGGAAGTGGCTGAGCTGCAGTGCTACAATGTAACACTAGTATTAACCACGTGGCGCCGCAATCCTGATAGATGACATCAGTAAGAGCGCGCCGTCGCGAGCACGTGGTTGTGGGAGGGAGGCTTCACTTGTAATGGCAGAGCTGCTCGTGGTAAATAATATTGAAATAAAACAAATGAAAAATGCAGATCCCCGCGACCGGCCGGAGCCGCCCCATCCCCACCGACCGTGGCGGCTGCTGGAACTCTCATCTTTTGCTGAGTCACTGAAGTATGCCCGAGCAGATGACATTTGCGGCGGAAGTCGCTGCGGCCACGAGGCGCCCCATACTGAATTGCCGCTCCTCTCCTCTCACAAAGTGAGTAAGTGCCTGCTGTTAAAGTAATTCAAGAATAAGTGTGTAATTCCTTGAAATAGCGAAGCGACGCCCTTCAGATGTACACCAAAGAGCAGGGATGGCAGAGAGGGGCACTTGACGCGCTGTATGTATATGGGCTCATGGGGCACCGGTTCATGACCGCAGCAACAAATGTAGTGCACTGCAGCGCACAGGGTCGTGTCATTTAAACAACCCTAACCCCCAGTCCAAATTACGTATTTGGAGCAATGTTTGATAAAGATGGCAGCAGGTTTGAGCACCGACGTTTTGACACATGACATGACCAGTGTGCACAGCTGTTCCGTGCTCACCCGATTGCTTCATTTGACTTGACAGAGTTTAATTCAAGGCCTCCCAGACATCCCCGCAGGCCACCCGGGCCTTCTCTTGGATCAGTGGTATTATACCCACCTCCTTTTGCACATATACTGGCCTTCGTGAGGGGCACTAACCTCACGTCAGCCAATATCCCACGCCCGCCAATGTGTCTGCCACATTCCAATGGCACCTGACAGTTTGCTTGCCTCCAGTATGTTTCGAGCACCAATAAAACTGTCAAGAAAACTCTGGTGACTAATGGACCCGCTGGGGATCGATCAAGGTTTGTCTAGTGGAAATTTTACACAGAAGGTTAATGTGCCTGCTGCAAAGCACGAGCATCATGCAGCTCACAGAAGTGGATATAATGTAAATAGGTTATTTGGTTACTGCTTTTGTCGGAGAGATCCTTTCAATAGTTGCAATTTACAAATGAAAATCTCCCCCGATCTTTCATTATCCTAATGTTGCAAAACGGGTTCAGTTGGGTAGAAATCAATTGTTATTAGTAATGACAACCCCAAACCATGGTGGGACATTTTAAATTCTGAGTTTGTGCTTCTTCAGATCAAGCACTCTTAAACTATACCCAGTATGAATGACGTATGACTCCTTTCCTATACCTCTTTTGCAACATTTCATATACACTGCTTTACACACGTATGATTTATTGTCTCCATGTTTGATGTACAGTTCTCTGACACCCTAAAATGGTACAAGTAGCTCTAAAAAGCAAAACAAAAGCATGTGAGAGAGAGTGGTTATGGAGACTTAAGGGTCACTGTTAAAGGGTGGTAAATCGCAATCGTCTTCATTGCTGGATTTTGCTGGCGAGAGTGTGTCACTCATAGTTGTTGAAATGTCACTCATAATTACACTGAAATTATGAAAATGTCACACATAGCAATCTGACACCTTGGCAGCTATGGAGTTGCACTTGAGTTACACATGCAATTCCTTGACAATTCCACCTCCTGGGAATGCCCACAAGTCCACCTTTGCTAAAAAAATAAATCGGACTCAGAATCCATTGTCATAGGTACTCCTATTTCACAAACTTAGACAGGCATATAAGTAAGTTTCAAACTCATATTTTGCAGACCTACGCCCGCATTTACACCTTTATAAAATAGGTATTTATTTGTATGTGAACCATATATATACCAGGTCTAAACTAGCTGAAACTCTATTGAAAATTGTGCCCTATATTCTATAGCTGCTGTCACTGAGTTGCACCACTGGAAGGACCTCCTCATCCAGGACATTACATCCTTCAACTTTTAGGAGCATATATTTTTTTTAATGTTTTGTTTTTTGTCTCAGAGGAAGTCTCTGCCTTTTGCTGAATTCTGGAGCCCTTCAAATTTGCACTGGCCCAAGTTAGGTCCATGTGATGTGGATTGATCTCTTCCCGAAACACGTTGAATTCCAAACAGCTAATCCAGTTTATTAGATTTGCAGAGTTATCATTTTTTGCTGAAAGCAGACAGAATGAAGAGATGCATGCAGAACATGGTTCTCTACTACTAATTAATGTTCGTAATCGGTATTGATAGAGAGGAAAAACTGATAAAATCCGGGAAACGTGAGAAGATTATGATGTGTCGTTCATTAAATTTTGGCAAAAATTAGACCGTTTAGAAATGTATAATAATGTAAAAAATATATATTGGAAATTAATATTGATTAAGCAAACTTATGAGCAAAATATTTGCAGAATCTCTCTATGCAAGCAAAGCAAATGAAATCGCTAAAGAGCAATAGTGTGCAGGAAAATCTAGCTTGACGTCAGATCAATTATTAGACAATTATTGCTCAAATAGATTGGTTTCTGCTCTTTTTAAATACTTGTGTTTGTACTTCCACAACTTCAGCTGGAAGGCTGTTCGAGTGCATTTACCACTGCTGAACGGATGAAGAACATCCGGCAAGGAGGCTCAGAGAGTTAAACGCTTCCTGCTGACATCTGCAGGTCACACGTTTCAATCCCAGCACAGTCAATGTATCCTTCCAAGGCTGGTAACTTGAATACCATTGTATTGGCTAATAATGACACCACTTGATTCCACCATCTAGAGAGGACAAAAAAGTCTAATCATGCACTGTACAAAAAGCAATTCACTGAGACCTTTATTCACGTTTTTAAAAGCTACTTAAGTGGGTGGCACAATAAGTGCTGCAGGCCCACTAGTAGCATTTAATTTACAATCCCTGGGTACATGTAGTACCACTGTACTGGGGACTTCCAAGTAAATTAAATGTGCCAATTGCGTGCAAGCCAATGTTACCTTGTTTTTGGGAGTGAGCACGCTCACGTTAGCACTGATTAGCAGTGGTAAAGTCCACAGAGTCCTATCGCCAACAAAAACAAGATCAGCAAAAAATGGAGGAGTAAGGTAAAACGTCCGGGGGAAGACCACCCTATGGCTGGCAGATCTAATAGTGTTAATGTAGGACAAGTGTGACGGACAGCTCCATCAACCATGAGTTTCCTTCCATTGTGTGGATATTACTTTTCTTTAATTACTGCCAATTCCTGCCAGGATATACCTGGTGGTCAAGTACAGTAAAAAAGCCATCCGACCACCCACTCTAAATAGATCGAATGGTTGAATTGCGATGTTTTACCTCCAACGGCCCCTACTTCCTAGAGCCGTCAGAGGAAGACTGGTTGGTAGTATGCAAAATGTGAAAATCATATGAAGATACCAACTGGGCACTTCACATCTTGCGAGGTGGAATAGTGAAGTAAATATTGGAACTGGCTTTGTGAAGTGCACAAATTAACAGTGTGTCTGAATATCTACAAAAAACCCAAAGCGGCATTATATTCACTAAGAAAATTGATACCGGAATTGAGAAATTCTTGTAAATACCACTCACAGCACATAGACAGTACATAGACCTAGAATCATTTTTACAATGGCCTAACGATGAGCCCAATGGGTACGGGCAGCAGAATGAGTGTTCAATAACAACGCTGTAGTCAGTATAGAACAGCGAAAATCTGGTACGGGCTCACAGACTGTAACTCCGATAATTAGAGATCTAGAAAAAACTTGCATCTCAGAATCCAAGAAATGGTGGGCGATGACCTTGCGGACAAAGTACATCGAGTGTGGCAGAGTTCCTCAAGGTTTAAGGATCCTAGTAATGCCCACATTTGATGATGTGGATCCAGATTTGTGTGAGGAATGGAAGACAAACACGCAAAAGTGTTCCATGAAATTAATGGGCACATTAATAACCCATGCCAAACGTCGCATGGAACAGACAGCCATAATAGAGGAACTTTTAAATGAAATAGAAGATAGAAAGGATCAGGAAGAAACAAAAACAGTATTGGCTAAAATGGAAGAGTGCATTGCTAAACATGAAAAGAATACAAAAATATGCAAGGCACACTAGTTTACCAGGGGCAAACTAGATTATCAATATGGCAGAATATATACTTTTGCCAAAAGATTTAAGCCCTTGAGAGCCAAAATAAAAATGAATGCCATTGGGCAGCGGAACGGCGTACCCAATGACACTGATGCTAATTCCGAACATGGTTTCATGGGGAAATGCGGTTATTCAGGGTGGCCACGCCACAACGAGGCAGAAGAAGAGGTCGAGGACGCGGTAGCACAAAACTAGGAGGAGGGAGGGGAAAAACCACCAATATTTAAGCAGTTCTGAATTCGTGGGTGGAAAATCTAACACAAACCCGAGTCATTAACATCTCTGACACTATCCTTACACCTACCCAAGCAAATATCTTGCATTATGGGCTGAGTTTCTGTCCCATCATGGGCCCAGATTTTACAAATTTGTGAGAAAGTTGAAATTATGCGAATTTCAATGTATGAAGATACAGAGTAAAGAACCAGTAACTAGAAAATCTCTGACACTCTAATTTCACAATTGGTGACATCCCCGAATTGTTAACTACACATGGAGCATACAGATCAGAGACCTAGTACATCCAATATATTAGATCCGGGTATGATGGGGATCTCACAGTTGGAAGATATGGGGTTTTCCACAGACACTCACAGTGAAAGTGTCTTGAAGCCACGGAGTAGGTTCAGTGGGAACCTAATTGATGTATTTCATGAACTGGTAGTTGATGATATTAACAAACTCCCTAAAAAATCAAGCCATAAAGGACTGAGCCATTTTACAGCTAAGGATTGGCAAGAGCTGAATCAGCTTAAGGATAACCAATCTTTCATCATCAAGCCCTCTGATAAGGGTGGTAATACCATCATCATGAATAAAGACCAGTACATCAAAGAAGCACACAAGCAGCTTAACAACAAAGATCACTATGAGGTTCTGAAAGCAAACCCCACAAGTGAATATCTACTTGAATACCATAGCATGTTGAAACAATGGCTGGACTCTGAGCTCATACAATCTCAGGAGTATATATATCTAAAGGTTGATTATCCAAGAAGTCCGGTGATATATTTTCTACTGAAAATACATAAGGACAGAAAAAATCCTCCCAGAAGGTCAATTGTGAGCTTGGTTGGCTTATTTTTAGAAAACACATTGAGAATTCTTTGTGAAAGGCAGCGAGTCTTCTAAGACCCTCAATGCTGCCCGGTGCAGGGTTCCACCTCTAATTCACTTTGGGTTCGCTATCAAAATAATGAGGCAAGCGCTGGAAGAGAAGAAAATGGTTTATTTCTCATGAGGAGATCACGTCAACTGAGACACCGGGATGTCTGAGGGAAGTGTTCTGCTGACAACTCCCTTGGCTCTTCCTTTTATACAGGTTTGACACAATGCATTTGTTTGATCAACATGGTTACAAAAGCTTGGGGTCCCCGCCCGGGCAGGTTGTCACACAAGCCCAACAGTAATTCTCTTCCCACCCAGGTCAAACAGACAATCTTATCTTGCAGCTGGACCTTGCTTCAGGGTCTAAAACATGTGAGACCGGTCAGATCTAAGAGTCCGTTCTGTTGATAAAAACAGGTCCCATTGTTGGTAACAACAAGTCTTGCTGTTTGCAGTGCAATAAATCATTTTGCAAGAGTCTTTTTGGTGTTTGGAACCTGTTTGTGTAACTAGGTGTAGTGAAGGGTAGAGCGTCCAAAGGCTTGTCTGAAAACAGGGATGAGAGGAAAAACGAGTTTGTGGCAGCAAGTGGCGCTGAGGTTTGTTGTGGCAATAGAGTTTATAGCCCCCAGCACAGTACCAGGTCGGTCAGAGGGATGCTAGTAAGGGCAGGGTGAAACAAAGGTGACCAACAGAGTACAAAATGGCTGTGATAGATCAAAATGACTGCAACTTATGTGCACATAGAATTCCACCAGACAAGATGGCGCAGGTAATGTTCATAATTGTCATTTTGCTTTTAACAGTGGCCCCTTTGAACATAACTAGCCAGCTTCTCAGTCTATTTCGATCTCCATAATGTCCTGTATCTCTTGATCATACATCACTCTCATTTTTGTTAGCCGAGTGTCCATAGTCTTAGGGTGCAAGGTAGTTATGCAAAGAGAACACAAAGGTGGTATACAGTGTATACCCAAACAACAACCACATATTGTCAATACTGGGACCAAGAGAATCATTGATATTTTCCAACCCCACTCCTTCAAGATGCCCCAAAGCCAACTTCCAACTGTCCAAGTCTCTGATCCTTGATGAATTTCTGAAGATAGTCTATGGAGATGTTCGATTGCTTCATAGACAGAAGGTGAATTATCAGGAATGTATACACAGCAGCTGGCACTGATGATGCGGCATGCTCCTCCACGGTCCGCTAGTACCACGTCCAGGACCATGCGATTTTGCAGGGTAACCAGACGGACCGCTTGGAGCTCAGCAGTGTTGTTGGTGAGGATGCCAGCAGTGACGTTCAGGGCGGTCTCTACCGCTTGGGACAGATGTCTGATGGCTCGGATGTTTGCCATCGGACCCCATAGCAGGACGAGCCCTTTTGCTGCGTCGAGGAACTGTGATGAGGCAGAGTCTGCTTGATCAATGTCTTTAGAACGCTTTTCTCGATAATGCTCTGCAGGGGCTGTGTAGGTTGGTGGCAAAACAAAGGCGATGTAGAATGTGCCCCCCCCAGTTTCTTGGGAGCCAGGTGTAGGCTTTGGTTCCACAAACAAAGTACATATTGGGTGATGCAACAAGCGCTGGGGGTTGGCAGTGTTCAAAGTCCTTACAATGCTACAGGTGCTGTGACCCACATTCTTAGTCCCACGGCCTTCAATGCATACAAGGCCAGAGACGTTCACCACAGATAGGGCCACATTCAGTGTTGCAGCAGTTCTTTTCTTCAGGTAGGAAAATGTGGCTCTGTTAGGATTATTGAACACTTGCATTTCCACTCGTTCTTTGGCGGGGACAACAATCTGGAATGTCGCATTGAAGGTGTGAGGGCAGAAGGGGGCGGCTGTCGTTCCTGTTTTGTTTCGCCAGAACTCGTTGTAGAACTGGGCGATTGTTCCGTCGGAAGTGGCATTGTCTTTGTAACTTTCTTGTAGGAGCATCATCCAGGCAAGGCAAGATCCGTGAATAGAAAAGGGCGAAGGGATAAAAGGGATGGAATGTTCAGTGGCATGTGGTAACAGCCCACAGACCCAACAGTTGGTAGCATTGGTGGCAAGATTGTGTTGGTGCAACATCTGCACGAAAGAATTATTCCAGAATTTTTGCGTCGTTCTCGGAGATGTGGCGGTAGTGATACCAGGTAGTGTTCTTTCTTGGTGGTTGGTTGCATGGTGGGTGACAATGTTCTGTATGCAGGTGCATTCTCTTCAATGACCCAGAGTGCGACCATTAGCAGGAGACAGGTGAGAAATGCGGCTACAAGTGCAATTGTCTTTGTGCTGTGCAGGTTAGCAGTCTTGGTGTCTTTGCGGTGGTTTTGCAGGTGTTCAGTTTCTTCCATCATCTTCGAGGAGCTCAACAACTGTTAGGACCACAGACCTTTGTCTGGCGCTTTCCTGGTAGCGTTGTTTGACTGTGCTACCGATCTGAGACCTTGACTCAGTTAGTGGCCTGGTCGTTGGAGCTCCCTCCTTTCGTCGATCTTAGGTTGTACCCTTTCCTGGATGGCACCGTGGGGTCGGGAAATTCTGATAGTTCGAGGGTGTCTTCTTGTGGGTAGCACCTCAGAGCTGGTCGGTCTCTCGCGAGTACTTCCTCTTGCACCTCCACCCCTTCACAGGTTGCCAGGGTTGGAGGGACTCGTTTGCAGTGATGGGCATGCAGCCAGTTTCGTTTTCCTTGCACTCGGAGGGCAGTTCGGGTGGTAATCAGGACTTGCCAGGGGCCCGTCCACCTAGGCTCCAGATTCTTCGTTCTTTGGAAGTTGCGAATTAATATATGGTCGCCTGGTTTTATTTCATGTCCCGGGCCCCTGGATACGTCAGGCAAGGCTTGCTGCACCTGTTGGTGGATAATTGTTAGCTCGTTTGTCAATTTATGCAAGTAATCCGACATTAATATGTTCGGGACATCGTTAATGCAGGTGGGTCTTGGTGCCGCCCAAATGCTCATAGGCCTGCCGAAGACCACCTCATACGGGGTCAGTCGGTGTTTGGTTGGGGTGGAGCGCATCGATAACAATGCCAATGGGAGGGCGTCGGGCCATTTCAACCCGGTCGTGGCAACTATTTTGGCTAGTTTTAGTTTCAACGTTGCATTGTCTCTCTCCACCAGGCCCGCTGATTGGGGGTGGAAGATGGCATGGAACTTTTGTTTTACCCCCAACCCTCTCAGTATGTTCTGTATCACCTCGGCTACGAAGTGGGGGCCGTTGTCGCTCCATAAAATTCTGCAAAGGCCGTATCGGGGAAGAATTCTTTCAGCAATACTTTTGCAGTGGCTAAGGCGGTATTGTCGCGGGTGGGATAGGCCTCCACCCATTTGCTAAAAGCGCACACAACCACCAGGACATATTTTAGACCAAGGCATCTCTCTAGTTGAATGTAATCCATTTGAAGGATTTCAAAGGGGTGGTCAGGGACTCCAAACCCTCCCCGTGGTACTACTGTCCCCTTCCCTGGGTTGTGTTGTAGGCAGACTATACATTGTTGTACTAGGCGTTTTGCAGATTCTGCTATCTTGACGTTATGCCATACTCTGGTGATTAGTTCAATCATGGGGGTGGAGCCTATGTGTGCTGGTAAATGTGCCATGGTCAATATGGGGATGAGGTAGGCATTGGGTAACAGCCATTTATTTCCGTCTTTAGTTCTCCAGCAATCTTCCTCGTCTTTTAGTCCCACATTTTCCCACTCGGTCAATTCGTCTTGTGTGCCTGTAGTCTGTATGTCCCTTACAGTGGTCCTAGCGTCAGTCCATCGTTCAGCTTGTGACCTGGTCACATACATTCGTGTCGTAGTTCTGTCTCCTGCCGTGGCTCGGGCAGTAACGTCTGCTAGTGCATTTCCCTGTCCAATGAGATCAGTCACTTTCCTATGTGCTTGGCATTTTATCACTGCTAACTTCTTGGGGAGGAGGACTGCTTGCGTCAAGGCGGAGACTAAATCTCCATGCAGGATGGGTGTACCGTGTGAAGTCAGGAACCCTCTTTCTTTCCATAAGATCCCAAAATGGTGAACCACCCCGAAGGCATATTGGCTGTCGGTGTATATGTTAACTGTCGTGTCAGTCGCTAAGATACATGCTCGTGTGAGGGCAATGAGTTCTGCAGCCTGGGCTGAACGTTGGGGAATACGGGCTGTTTCCAGAACGGTTCGGGCTGTGGTGACAGCGTATGCAGCTGAGGTGGTGCCGTCGGGGAGTTTGATGCACGAACCATCCACCCATAGTTCTCCATCTGGTTCTAGAAAGGCGATGTCTCTGAGATCTATTCTACTCTTTGTTTGTTCATCGGTTAGTGTCACACAGTCGTGTAGTGGAGTCACGCTAGGATCATTTTCGGGTAAGGGTAACAGTGTGGCTGGATTGAGGGTGGTGCATCGCTTTAGGGTAATGTGCGGTGCTAGCAGGGTCAACTCATATCCTGTCAGTCGGGCGCTAGTCAAGTGTTGGGTTTTGGTCTGGTTTAGTAGTGTGTCGACTGCATGGGGTACTAAAACAGTGACTGGATTGGAGAGTACTATTCCTTCGCTCTGGCGTATCGATACTGCTGCAGCTGCCACAGCGCGCAGGCACGCTGGCAGTGCTCTGGCTACTGGATCGAGGGTGGCAGAGAAATATGCACAAGGGCGTTGTTTTTGACCAATTGATTGTGTTAGGACAGACAATGCACATCCTTCTCTCTCGTGCGTGTAGAGGAAGAATGGTTTGGACTGGGTCAATCATCATTCGTCCTACGTCTGAATCCTCCCTAGCCCATAAGTGTGATGGCAAAGTGTCCAGTAGGGATGCGTCAGTCTCGGAGATGGGAAACATGTGCTGATTAGGGTTCTCTCTATGGCGCTGGGGGTTGTCATACAGGACGACACGCACTCCGTCTGGTGAGCATCTGATAGTCGCATGGAAGTGTTTCAAAAGGTCGAGACCCATAATGGCGTCTGGGGTGTTGGAAGAGAGGAGGAATGTTGTTTCAACGCTATTGTTGTCAAGGTTAAAAGGGATCGGTCGGGACAAAGGGTTGGTGGAGGGCGTACCGTCAAATCCTATTGAGGTCACATGTGAGCCTGACAAGGGTGCCCTTGGAATCAGTCGTTTGGATAGTGCACTACGTGTTGCTCCCGTGTCTACCAGAAATGGCGACTTTGTGCCCAGGACCTCAGTGGTAACATAAGGGCCTTGCTGATCAACATAGAGCTCGACTGGATCCCTCCCTTGCCTCTGGCTGTCCTATGCAAAGTCGTACGTATTGTCATAATCTGTCTGTTGGTACTGATTCTGTTTGGGATGGTCAAATGTGTTCACTCTTCCTGGCCTTTCCTCGCTTGCTTCACTCGCGTACCCTCTCCCACGTCCTCTTCCTCTCAGTCCACTTGCTATTTCCCTCGCCCGTCTGCCCCTACCAGCTCCTAGCAAAGCCGGGCATTGGGTTTTCCAGTGTCCATATTCTTTGCAAAATGCACATTGATCCTGTCCTAGGTCTTGGCGTCCTACATATGATGTCGATGAATTGTTTCTAGGTGGCTGTACTCTAGGGGTATTCTGCTGGTATCCTCCCCTATATTGCTCCCTTCCTGTATTCGCCCCCTGGAGTTGTGCTACCTTTACCCTTTCCTTCAAGTCCTTCTTTTTCCTTTCTGTAGCCCTGTCATTTTTGTTTCTCTGATGCTCATAGTACTGGGCCATTTGGAGAATGGCCGCCGGTTTAGATGCTGCCCAACTACTTTCGCTGGCTTGTAATTTCTGGGATACATCTGGCAGTAGTCCTTTGACATAGTTCTGCACAAATAAGTGGTGTCCGGTTGCGGTGGACATGTCTTGTCCACTGTAATCGGAGAACACCGTTTCAAATCTGGAGAAATACTCTGAGACATCCTCTTGTGGTTTCTGGCGGCACGCGGTTACTATGGACCAGTCTATCTTTTTCTCTGGGATCAGCGTTTTCACTTTCTGCACTATTTTGTCAGGGAGGTCCAATATTGCTTTAACCGGTTTTTGACCAGGGTTCCGCTGTTTATCTAGTGTGTTAAGTTGTTCCCATGTATGACCAAGCAGTTCAGTATGGTCTATTTTCCTAATCTGTTTCCACACATCTGCTGGCAAACATAACCCGAAGAACAAGTCTATGTCGGCAAGTGTCATTATTGTTGATCCCAGAGCGGTACCTAGCTCGGTGTAAAGGCGGTGGGGTTCTTTCGTAAATCCGGTAAAGATTTACGGAACGTCAAAATGTCCTGTCTGTCCCATGGTTGATACACCCAATTGTAGACCACCCTTCCTCTAGCATCTTGATGGTTCATATCGTCATGAGTCCCTTGTCCTCTAGGAGGTACCCAATAAGGGGCAGCTCCTTTTATCGGCATCATGCTATCTGGTTTTTCCACCGGGGGTCCTGCTATCTTAGATGTCCTGTCCTTATCTATCCGTCCTTGTTCCACGAGGTGACGGAATACCTCCAGTGTGGATGAAAAGAGTTCTGTAACATCGTTGTCGCCTTCATCTCCGGTGTCTACCTTCCTATAGAGAGCCACTAGTCGCTCGGGCCCTACATCTTGGTACTTCTCTTCATATGCAGTAAGAGTGTGGTAACCGAGACGTACAATAAAGTATCGTTTGCGGTTTTCAACATAGGAGTTGCATATGTCAGTTACATGCTCTTCTGTCTCCTTCCTATCTATGAGGGATTTAACTACTTTATCAATGCCTGCTCGCTCATTTTTACTTAATTGCGGGACCCTGGGCGCTCCTGTTTCTTTTGATCCTACCTCTACTACTGTATCCTTTGATGAGGCATTTGGTGTGGGTGACTCGGTGGGAGCAGAGGCGGTGGAGACTGAGGCGATCGTGCCATCTCCGGCTATACTTTGGTGGTCCTGTCGTTGTACTACGGGATGAGTAGGGGCGTAAGGGGGTGGCATGTATATGATTGGGGGACCTAACAATAAATCATCATCTACCCTTTGTTTTGCTGGTAACTTGGGGTAAAGAGTCGAGGGCGTTCTAACAGGGCATTGATCTGATATTTTTGATTCCTGTTCCTTTTTATCGATTTCCTTTTCTTTTAGTTTTTCTTCTAATCTTTTACAGGCTTGGTAAGCTGATTTTCGCGTTTTTTTATCTTGTCTAGCTTCGTCCCTTTTCTTTCTTTGAGCTGCCTCTTTTCGCCATAAGCCAAAACTGTCAAACATGGCTGGTCTAGTTTTCTTTTTGTGGAGAGCTAATTCTAACGTTTCTATTTTAGCGGGATCGAAAGATCCCGTCAGTGGCCACTGATTTACCCGGTCCTTCCTAGTGTATTTATGCCATAGTTTGCTATAAGCTATGCTGGCTAATCCATACTTTACGTACATGTCCTTGTTAGGGGTGCCTTCCGGCGGTGCCGCTGACTGACCTCTAACGAACGGTCTGGTCCAAAACAATTACAATCAAACAATCTAGAGAAAACAGGCATGACGTATTTATCGGTCAAAATGAATATCTCAATCAATCAATTTAGACAAAAAGTCTGCACTACCTGTCCTTCGCTGCCTGCAAAGAGAGAGAATATTCCTATTCTTTGTTGTTTGCAAGCAGGGAAATGTCGCAAATAACTCAATATCAAAAAAGGAATACTAGTATTTCAATCAAACTATTCAATCAATCAATCAATTTAAGTCGGGTTTTTTTCACGACCTTACCCGGACCATATGGACAGTTCTTCGTCTTCCCCTTCCAGCGCCTGGTTGTCCTCTCACTCCAACAATTAATGCGGCGTTCCTCTAAGGTCCCAGTCAGGACCGCAGGTCACTCGAGAGAGGTCCGTTCGGAACCGGTGAAGTTCAGTCGATCGGCAGCCAGACAAGGGTCTTCTCAGGCAGGTATACCCCAATCGTTTAGTTGTTCACTCCGTCGTTAGGACCTCTCTACCGGACCCACGCATCGCTGATGGGCCCCTACGCTGGGCGCCAATTTGTGAAAGGCAGCGAGTCTTCTAAGACCCTCAATGCTGCCCGGTGCAGGGTTCCACCTCTAATTCACTTTGGGTTCGCTATCAAAATAATGAGGCAAGCGCTGGAAACTGGAAGAGAAGAAAATGGTTTATTTCTCATGAGGAGATCACGTCAACTGAGACACTGGGATGTCTGAGGGAAGTGTTCTGCTGACAACTCCCTTGGCTCTTCCTTTTATACAGGTTTGACACAATGCATTTGTTTGATCAACATGGTTACAAAAGCTTGGGGTCCCCGCCCCGGGCAGGTTGTCACACAAGCCCAACAGTAATTCTCTTCCCACCCAGGTCAAACAGACAATCTTATCTTGCAGCTGGACCTTGCTTCAGGGTCTAAAACATGTGCGACCGGTCAGATCTAAGAGTCCGTTCTGTTGATAAAAACAGGTCCCATTGTTGGTAACAACAAGTCTTGCTGTTTGCAGTGCAATAAATCATTTTGCAAGAGTCTTTTGGTGTTTGGAACCTGTTTGTGTAACTTGGTGTAGTGAAGGGTAGAGCGTCCAAAGGCTTGTCTGAAAACAGGGATGAGAGGAAAACGAGTTTGTGGCAGCAAGTGGCGCTGAGGTTTGTTGTGGCAATAGAGTTTATAGCCCCCAGCACAGTACCAGGTCGGTCAGAGGGATGCTAGTAAGGGCAGGGTGAAACAAAGGTGACCAACAGAGTACAAAATGGCTGTGATAGATCAAAATGACTGCAACTTATGTGCACATAGAATTCCACCAGACAAGATGGCGCAGGTAATGTTCATAATTGTCATTTTGCTTTTAACATCTTGACCTCTTTTTATGTGAATATGTTGCCACCTTATCCGCTTACATTCAGGACACAAATGATTTTTAACAATAATTCACAATATCCATTGGCATAAAACCTACATCATGGTGACTATGGATGTTACCTCCCTCTATGCATCTATTAAACACGAATATGGTATAGAGACTTGCAGATGTTTTTGAGAGCTCGCCCCTCAACTGATTCAGCATACCCAAATGCTCATCATCAGTTTGAAATATTGTCTTACACACAATGTTTTTTTGTTTGACAATAACGTGTATCTCCAGAAACAGGGAACTGCCATGGCTGCATAATTTGCGGCCACATATGGAAATTTATATATGGGACGGTGAGAGAAGTAGCTTGCATGGTCAGACAGGTATACCCACTATTTGAATACAGTTGTACTTTGGGTGAGCTTTATTGCTGACTAATTTTTTATTTTGGATGGAGAAGAAGCTCAATTGCAATCATACATCCAGGAATTGAATGATAACATCTACAATGGCCAATTAACAGCTAAATGGAACAGAACCAACATTACATTTTTAGATGTGATTCTCGATTCAAATGATGATGTCATCAATACACACATTTTCTGTAAAAACACAGCTTGTAATTCCATTCTGCATGGGAATAGTGGACATCCCAAAGCACTCAAATGGAGCATTCCATACAGCCAACTCATGAGAACTCGTAGGATCTGCTAAGCAAATACCCATTTTCAAACTGAAGCCAAGATCATGATTGACAGATTTATGGAAAGTAGAAATCCTTACAAAATCCTGAATGAGGCTCATCAAAGAGTACTATGTAATGTAATGTAATGTAAACTCTACTTGTAAAGCGCACTGTGACCCAACGGGTATCCTGGCGCTGAGAGACGGGGGACCTGTGGCCACGGGTCCAGAGGATGGCATGGAGAAAGAAAGACTACTATTATACTCTAGGATAGAGCCAGGTCTTAATTTTCTTTCTGAACGGCAGTAGGTCTTTCATCTGTCGCAACTCCGTGGGTAGGCTGTTCCAGAGCTGTGCTGCAGCAACACTGAAGGCTTGCCCCCCCAGTTCAGCTCTTCTAATCCTGGGTACTTTCACCCAGTTGGCCAAAGATGACCGAAGACAGCGAGTAGGGGTATACCAGCTGAATTTGTTCTGCAGCGGTTTGGGCCCTAGACCGTGCAGTGCCTTAAACACGATACAAAGGGATTTAAATTGAATCCTCTGCGAAATTGGGAGCCAGAAAGCAGAGATCAACTTTTATTTGGCAGTGGATGCAGTAAAGCCCTCGTGTCTGCATCCTACAACAACATGGACCTGGATCAATCCCAGATCTATTTTTTCTTGGAATATAGCAATGAACATCACTTGATAAGGTTCTTGCTCACTCGAAACTGGCATGTTCCTCAACATGATGAGCACATTATTACCAAAATAGACCAGCATCCACAGATCCCCTACCGAAGGGCCAAATCCTTGGGTGATATACTGACTACAAGTATGCTCATTGATGATAACAAATTCAATTGGCAAACAAAAAGGAATCTGAGATTCTGGAAATGTGACCAGTGCAAGGCATGTGCCCATGGCCTGAACAGGAACACGTTTGAGACATTTGAGGCTACCACTCGCCATATAACAGAGAGAATCACTTGTAATATGGATTTCGTAGTTTATTTATTTTTGAGTTTTATGTGACTGTCGAATGAAATATGTGGGAAGCACCATCACTAAAGTAAAGATCCGCATTCTACAGGACATTAGCGCCATAAAAAATCAGGATAGACATTATCCTATGGCCAAGCATTTTTGGGAGGTGCATCAAGGGAACCTCAGTTGTCTGAGATACATTGGATTAAACACAATAAAGCCCATCCCCGCAAAGGTGATCTCGAGCTTGAATTACGTAGATGCGAGTCCAAAATTATCATCTGTGTTTGCACATAAAAACCCTGGGGCCATAATTTGGATGCTGAGTTACATGTCCTCATTTGATGAGACTTTTTGCCAGCACAAGAACTGTAACACACTGAACAAGTGGTAGCTGTGTTGACATGTACTCTAGGAATTTTGAGAGAATTATGTTTTCCATGACTCCTTGTTCGTGAAGCTCCTTCCTTGACTATGAACACTATCCTTATTTGGCCAGATAGAAAATTAATTGACATTAAGTCCTTTGTACAATGATAGATTGGTATTTGATTAATTGTATTTTATTTTATCCTTATTCACTTTTTACACATAAGCACATAGGGAATAGAATATTTCTCTCATTGCACAGCACTGGTACTTTATGCACACATGTGGCCTTACTATGCAATGATGTTGAACCATTTGATGCTACACGCTCTTTTTATTGTAATTTATAACATTAACATCTATAGTAGTTCCTAATATGATGTGTGATCATGGACAATCTTTGTTGGACCCAGCAAACTATCCGTGTGCTTGTGGACTGCACAGTAGCAGCTTCTGTGGCCAGATATTCTAATAGATTTTATCTACCCCACGGTGATGGTTCACTGACATAATATTGAAACCATAATTATTGTGCTACAGAAATATCATGTCAAAAATATCGTTTTACACTAATATTGAAAAAACATATACAAAAATATTGTTTAGTAATGTATATATAATTAAAATAGTAAATCTTAAATATTTTAATATATAATAGTAATTTAATGTAATTTAAACATGTTTAAATAATTAAATATATATATATATATATATACTTATTTGAACAAATACACACACATATGTATGTATATGTTGATATACACATATATAACGTAAAACTTTTATTGAAAATATTAATGTTAATTTATTTTATGTTTTCCAGTTTTTTGAGGAAATATATATATATATATATCTTTTTTTATATACATATATACAAAAATAAAAAAAGTAACCAATAAACTGCCAGAAATTTAAATATATTGCCGATTTAATTATACTTAAGAAATAGACAATAGGCAAAAATAAGTTTTACTAACAATAGCTTTAAAATGGCATACATTTCTATGTATAACAATTCTAAAATTAAATACACAAACACATAATAATAGTATATGTTTAACTATTACATTCTAGGAATAATAAATATACTATTCCTACACCAGTCTATGCAACAGTAGGGAAAGCATTGGACTCCGGAGAGGTAAAATTGACTATTTCCATTTTAGTCTGTGCAACAGTAGGAAAAGCGTTGGACTAAGATGGGTGTAAAATTTACTATTCCCACTCCAGTGTCTGCAACAGTAAGGAAAGCGTTGGACTCAGGAAAGATAACATTTACTATTCCCACTCCAGTGTCTGCAACACTAGGGAAAGTGTTGGACTCAGAAGAGGTGAAATTTGCTATTCCCACTCCAGTGTGTGCAACAGTAGGGAAAGCATTGGGCTCAGAAGGGGGACAATTTACAATTCCCACACCAGTCTATGCAACAGTAGGGAAAGCATTGGACTCAGGAGGGGTAAAATTTACTATTTCCATTCTAGTCTGTGCAACATTAGGGAAAGCGTTGGACTAAGAAGGGGTAACATTTACTATTCCCACTCTAGTGTCTGCAACAGTAAGGAAAGCGTTGGACTCAGGAAAGATAACATTTACTATTCCTACTCCAGTGTGTGCAACACTAGGGAAAGCATTGGAATCAGGAGGAGTAACATTTATTATTTCCACTCTAGTCTGTGCAACAGTAGGGTAAGCTTTGGACTCAGGAGGGGAACAATTTACTATTCCCACTCCTGTCTGTGCAGCAATTGGGAAAGCATTGGACTCAGGAGGGTAAAATGAACTTTTCCTACTCCACTCTGTGCAACAGTTGGGAAAGTGTTGAACTCAGGAGGGGTACAATTTACTATTCCTACTCCAGTCTGTGCAACAGTAGAGAAAGCGTTCAACTCAGGAGGGGCAAAATTTACTGTTCCCACTGCAGTCTGTGCAACAGTAGGGAAAGGGTTGAACTCAGGAGGGGTAAAATTTACTATTCCCACTCCAGTCAGTGCAACAGTAGGGAAAACATTAGACTCAGGAGGGGTAAAATTTACTATTTCCACTGCAGTCGGTGCACCAGCAGGGAAAGCTTTGATCTCAGGAGGGGTAAAATTTACTATTTCCGCTCTAGTGTGTGCACCAGTAGGGAAAGCGTTGGACTCATGAGAGGTAGAATTTATTATCCACTCTCCAAAGTGTGCAACAGTAGAGAAAGCGTTGGACTCAGGAGTGGTAAAATATCTATTCCCACTCCAGTCTGTGCAACAGTAGGGAAAGCATTGGACACCAATGGGGTAAAATTGACTATTCTCACACCAATCTGTGCAACAGTAGAGAGCAAGTAGTTCACTTCAAACAAATAATATATTTTAACAACTCTATTAATAACCAGAAATATAAAATTCTAAATATAAAAATGATATGTCTAAATTTGAACAAAAATAATTATCAATTAAAACAAATATTATTAATTTAATTATAATGCCACACTATATTCCCACAAACACTACCAACAATTAAAATGTAACAGAAATTAAAAAAGTATAACACAATTAATATATTAAATAAATCAACATTTGTTACTAAATGAATAATTATTTTTTTATTTATTATGACTTAAATAACTTCCTACCCTATTCTACAACAGCCACAATAAAACACACCTAATATATAACATAACAAATTAAATTATTAAATATTTTACAAATGTATCAATAAATTTAATATTTCAAATAAAATTAATAATTAATTACTAATTAATTATTACTTAACTTCCCAACCTATTCCTCTACAAACTAACAACCCCACACCAAAAATGTAACTTAACAAATGTGATAATTTCACAATTTACATAATTATCAATTAAATAATTGATAACTAATTAATAATTATTTATCAATATATAATTTCTTAATTAACTTCCCAACCTGTATCCCTAAAAACTCAAGAACCCACACCTGAAATATAACTTAATATATTAATTACACAATTTGCATAATTATTATCAATTGAATAATTATGATTAATTAAGACTTAATTATTTATGATTTGTAATTAACTTCCCACCCTTTACCCCTACAAACCCCACAACCTGCACCTAATATAGAACGTAAAAAATATATATTAATTACACAATTTATATAATTATCAATTAAATAATTATTAAAAAGTAATTATTGGTTAATTATAATGAATTAACTTCCCACCCTTTACCCCTACAAACCCCACAACCCAAACCTAAAACATAGCTTAAAAATACATTAATTGCACTATTTACATAATTAATTATCAATTAAAAAATTAATATTAATTAAAAATTAATTATTAATTATAATCAATTTACTTCACACCCTCTATCCCTACAAACCCCACAACCCACTATGACACTATAAATTACAATTAACAATTGAATAAAATTTATAAACAGCTAAAAATTGCAAACTATATTTAAAAATATTGACACCAATTATACAAACAATTTATAATGTATACAATTAAAATATATACTAAAATACATAATTATAAAACTATATTTTTTACAACTATATTTTTGTAAATGATATTAACAACACAGATATTTTTGACATCGATATTACTTACCTTGAAAAATCAATATTTTTGACAACGATATTCTTGCATCACAATATTAACAAAATCAATATTTCTGTGACTCGATTTTTTTGACTCAATATTTTATCCAAATACCACTGTGACACCCATAATTGTCATTATTTCATACTATGCATAAAAGGGTGCAAGAGAGACTGGATTGATAGTAGATGATTTTAGAATGCAATTTCATAGATTGGCCATTGAGCAGGCTTCGAATTCGAGCGCTGATCAGTATTGCTTATGTTGCACAATATGTAAGTGTACAGTTCCTTTAGTAGATTCAAGGGTTCTATATGAGAGTATATGGTTTCTATTCACCCAGGCAAAACATTAGCACAACATCAGCACTTTACCCCTATATATGGACTTTCACAGGGACTGTCATTGTAGCCATCACTTGCAATTATGATGTTAATATAAGATGTAGAAATTTATTGTGGGGCTTTCACTATCAGTTCTATTGATTTATCAGTCTTAATAGTATTATCATCAGTCTTATTGATGGATTGTCATCAATTGAAGCACTTTAATCTTGCACATTGACACTTTATAGTTATCGTTGCTGCTATTAATGGTGATTGACTTGCATTGAGTAGCACACATGAATGACACTTGGTCCCTGTTTGAATATGTGCTATTGGTTAAACTCTAAACAACCTTAGCACTTATAGTTTGCACAGGACACTTTAGATAGTTCCACATTGCTGCTATTACATGCATCTGGCACATGACACTTTAAATTGATCGACATTGCTGCAATTATGTGTACAATGCTTTATTGTGATATATACACTGACATGATTTTAATTGTTCCATCATTGCTTTTTGTAATTTGTGATTTGATGACTGTCACGTATAGTGTGCACTTTATCAGTGAACTCCGGATCACCTACCGACCCCTGCCCACACCACGTCTTCAACAAAGCCGACGCCACCATCGCACCCCATCTCCGGGACATCATCAACTCCTCCTTCCACACCGCCACCTTCCCGGAGAGCTGGAAGCACGCCGAGCTTACCGCCCTCCTGAAGAAACCAACGGCGGACCCCACCGACCTCAAGAACTACCGTCCCATCTCGCTCCTTCCGTTTCCGGCCAAAGTCATCGAGAAGACCGTCAACAGACAGCTTGCCGCCTTCCTCGAGACGAATGGATCCCTCGACCCCTCGCAGTCCGGGTTTCGGGCCAACCACAGCACCGAGACCGCCCTTATCGCAGCCACCGACGACATCAGAACCCTAACCGACAACGGGAAACAGCAGCCCTCATCCTCTTGGACCTCTCCGCGGCGTTCGACACCGTCTGCCACCGCACCCTAGTGAAGCGCCTCAGCAACATCGGAATCCGAGAGAAAGCACTGGAATGGATCATCTCGTTCCTCGCCGGAAGAACCCAGAGAGTCCGCCTCCCCCGTTCAGATCCAAGGCCACCGAAGTCATCTGCGGCGTTCCACAAGGATCTTCACTCAGTCCAACCCTCTTCAACGTCTACATGAGCCCCCTCGCAGCCATCGCACGCCAACACAACCTCAACATCATCTCCTACGCCGACGACACCCAGCTGATCCTCTCCCTCACCAACGACCCCACCACCGCCAGAGCCAACCTACACGACGGGATGAGAGACGTCGCCGACTGGATGAGGAACAGCCGCCTTAAACTGAACTCAGACAAGACGGAAGTCCTCATCCTGGGCTCATCACCCTCCGCCTGGGACGACTCTTGGTGGCCCCCGGCCCTGGGCACCGCGCCCAAGCCAACGGACCACGCACGCAACCTGGGCTTCATCCTGGACTCCTCCCTGTCGATGACCAGACAAGTCAACGCCGTCTCACCTTCGTGCTTCAACACCCTGCGCATGCTCCACAAGATCTTCAGATGGATCCCCACTGAAACCAGGAAACCGTCACCCAGGCACTCGTCACCAGCCGACTGGACTATGGGAACACCTCTACGCCGGAACCACAGCCAAACTTCAAAAAGACTCCAGCGCATCCAGAACGCCTCCGCACGACTCATCCTGGACATCCCCCGACACAGCCACATCACCGGACACCTGAAAGACCTGCACTGGCTCCCCGTCAGCAAGAGAATCACGTTCAGACTCCTCACCCACGCACACAAGGCCCTCCACGACCTGGGCCCAAAGTACCTCAACGACCGCATGACCTTCTACACGCCCACCCGCCAGCTACGATCAACCAGCCACGCCCTCGCCACCGTACCACGCATCCGCAGAGCCACCGCCGGAGGAAGATCCTTCTCCTACCTGGCAGCCAAGACCTGGAACTCCCTCCCCACTCACCTTCGGCGAACCCAGGACCATCTCTCCTTCAGGAAACAGCTCAAGACCTGGCTGTTCGAGCAGTAACTTACCCCCTCCCCCAGCGCCTTGAGACCCTCCCGGGTGAGTAGCGCGCTCTATAAATGCCGTGATTGATTGATTGATTGATTGAATGTGGCATGTTGAGGAATCAATGTCGTGCTTTCTATATTGAGAACTTAGACAATTGAAATGTGTGTAATACCAACATAGGTTGTATATATATAGTGCACAATATGCGACGCATTGTATGTGCTAAAACAACACAAGCTGTGCTATAGGTTATCGTATATGCGCACATTTTGAAGTGCCCTTTACATATTCAAACTTGGGAGTTATTTGGCTCCAAGCTTTAAGAGGAGTTACTGAACAAACAGTATTATATATGGTGATAGTGATTGTTCCCCCTTTAAAAATACATAATATGCACATATAATTTGAAATATCTCTGTGAAATCGTTGCTGATAATGTTCTCGTGCTCAAAGATAATACGCTTATTTTATATTGTGTCTGGTTCCTCACGTTGTGAATGCAAGATGGCGCTCAGGAATGGTGTCTTAAGTGCTGAACATCGCAGCTAGCATTGGTTTAAAGGGGGCAGTGCAATGAACGAAGGACTCTTGTTAAGTCACTTTGGGGAAGGGAAACGGGTTGCTCAGTTTAAGGTGTAAGCCGAACCCCGTTAGCGTCCTATTTATGTCTGGTTCACTCACATTTGGAAAGTACAATAAAAAAGAAGTTACTTGCATCTCGAAGTGCCAGTTATTGGCTTCACCATTCGACAATTGTTCTCATTTACGGATGTTCACAGGTTACGCAGAGAATGATATTGAAGTAACTGTGAGATAGATGAAGTTACTTTGTGAGTCCCTGGTCCAGCACACTTCTTCTGGATATGCATGAAAATAAGAGGCCTTTTCTTCCTGTGCATTGCATGAATTATATACTATGATCACTGTAGAAATGTCTGTTAAAAAGAGCGTATAAATGCCAATAAAACTGATTTAAAAGAAAAGCACTGTACACAAAAGAAGTTATTATCTATATTACTTGTGAGCCGCTCCCCCACAAGTCTACATGGGAGTCCTTGCAGTTATACATCTCTATTAGATTTTGATCACATCATACACTGTCTTTACAACCCAAAGTTATTTAAGTCGCTCTGTTTTATGCCCGCTTTTCAATCGCTGAGTCTTTTTACATTATTTTCCATTTGATTTCTGGGGCAGGCCGTGTATCACCTTGTTTGCTCTTCTGGGAGCCGTGCCTAGTCCATATCTATCATTTTCACAATATCGACTTGAAACAAGATGTGAGCTGGTTCCTTTTCTCTATTCCAATGCATTTGCATTTAGTCATGAGATGTGCATGTGACTTATTTAGTAGCTTATTTGAATTTTGGATGTTTAACCGAGGGCCTTCATTCTTTCCTCTGGATTTTTCAACAATGTCCGGCAGGGATAGGGAGAGAGGTGTCGTTCAAAAACACCTTCCAGGGATATGTTTTGAGTGGTTCCAGCCTGGCTATCTTTTCCTTCTACTCTCTAGCATCACTGCTTTTTCTGCAAGAAATATCCATCTACTGGCTCCATGTACCATTTTTGATGGACCAGGAAATCTACTAGTAGGTCTCCTATAAGAAAAGTACTGCTATTTCTTTGGAATCTAACAAGTGCAGGACAGCCCTCCTTTTCATCAGGGAACGAATCACTTTGTCATTGAAGGTGAGTTTGTGAATCACTGTAATTTACTCAAAACAAGAAATCATACCATAAGCACTAATAACTGCTTTAGCTACTGAATTCCCATCTGCACCAAATATGGAGAAAAAAAAACTTTAAAAGGAAGAAAACATCTCCTTATTGTAACAAGACATAACAAAGACGAATTTAAAGCCTGAAAGTTATACTTCAGCATAAGATAACAAATTAAAAGTGTATGGCAGGAACTGGAATTGCAGCCAGGCCCTGAAAGGCTCTTGTACCACGGTCCATTACATGTTTATGAAGGCTGGGCAATAATAGACATTCACTGAAACAAGAGATATTAGCAGACTTTCTGTGCTTTAACTAAAAGCCATGCAGGTCCTAAAAGACACAGGAGTCATCACCACATACAAGCCAGGCAGTTCTCAGTGCTGAAAGTCAGAATGTTCTTATGTGGATGTCAACCTTCTTCAGAAGAGGCCTCACTGGGTTCTCCATCAGTACGGTCAGCTGTCGCACTTCTTCTCTCTATTTTAGCATTGCGTTGCCTTTGCTTAGTCCTGAGAGGTCTCTCCTGCATTTCAGAAGGATTAGGATCTGACAAATTTTTACTTTTCTCAGCCTGTTCCCTGGTCTTGATAGAGTACTGTTTCCCATTGATTGTGGATTTTAGGCAGAAGGGGATCCTCTAATGGTATAGGAGTTTCTCATTGTATAAGATGTGTTTCCCTAACTACCTATCAAGCATATATAGCGAAACATCATGAAATATTGAAAATCACCTTTGAAGTGAATAGTGTGCAATTGTCGTGATGCTACAATGATGAGTCCTTAATGTGAAAGTAATGGAACTTTAATGAGTACAGTTAGGGAGAAAACGCACTGTGTGTGCGAATCAGTACCATCTCTAAATTATTCAAGGCCTGAGCAATCATGTGAAACAGTTTCTGAACGTGGAATTAAAGAACAGTGTTCAGGACATCAGCTTTGATTCCTCTAACAGTCAAATTATTTCATCTGGAGTGATTTTCACAATCATACAGTTTCTCTTGAAAAATTAAGTGATGATGTTTTAGGAAGGTCAGCCTCTCTAACAGTACATCCTCTTCATGGGCTTGTTCAACCAGTGACATCTCCAATTGATCTGCTTTATTTTCAACCTTCTAAGGTGAAAGATAAAGCTTTTGCAAAATCTTGATGCATTGCGGAAGTATATTTCCAGAATTCTTGTATTAGGAATTATGCGTCGCCTTTTGTTGTGGGAGCTGCATGTCACCTTGGATTGGTACAGGCTCTAAACTGACTTCAGAGGGGCCTGAAATATGCTTTGCAGCTTTTGTGGTTATCCTCTGGCTCCAGAACATCTCCTTGATTGAGGGGGTCTTCGCCACCTTATTCTTTGCTGAGGTCATCTAGGAGGGAATATGAGACCTATAAGTTTCCCAGTGACCTCAAAGAGATGGGCTCAAAAGTTTAAAGGTACAATAGCAGGGCACTGTTGGCCTAACCAGACTAACCTCCTATCTGATGCAAGTGCCCAAGTCACAAGGAGAGGGGTACTGCACGATATTGCTAAGTTGATTTCTCCAAGCCTGAGCGGCCAAACACAAGAGGACCGTTCAGTTTATTGATCATTCATATATAGCATGTATGTCCTTCATGTATTGTTTCAAAAACTTCTCACAAGCCAGAAATGATAATATTTGTGGCCACTCGTTCCACCTTCTCCGAGTGGCTCACTGCAGCTGCTAGTAGAGACATGAGTGCTTCTCTTCTACGACTCTACGATGTATACTGTTGTGCATGTACTGTTCATTCCCCCATCAATGTAGTATTTGTCAATGTGAATTCTGGGGCCTTCAACCCCCAGGTGCTCATCTTCTATTTTGAAGCGCCCATCCCGGGTCGCTGGGTCAAGTGTGGGCAGAGGGACCTACTGCAAATCCTGTAACTATCTTCCAACACCCGAATGACCACTGTTTCCTGAATCAATACCTGTTGTCAGGTACTGTCGGAACTCTTCATGTCATCCACGGAGGCCTTAGCATAGGCCTGGCACCCAGAGCTCAGCAAGGGCACATCTCCCTGGGTCCTCATCGTGGCCACAGCCCAGAGAACTATTTTTTTCTAAGACATTGGTTACACATGAAGAGAAAACATTGAGCACACAGGAAGCATCAATCTTGAATCAGAACAGTAAGCCATTTCCACAATGCAACTAAGAGATTCCCTACCAATATGATTATTATGATCATTATTATAAAATTATTTTTTAATGCACACTGTTACCCAAGAACTGGGTGACATAGTGGTACCTTCAGCTGTGCTGGAACAGACTTCACTTAGAACTTAAAAGAAAGGAAAGCGACAGAGCTTGAACGTTATTTCCTGAAACCCAGACAAAGCAGACGAAGAACATTCCAGACAAAGAACATTCCAGTGCTATCGCCGTTAGTATGTAGCTGCTTCAACTCCCATGGCAAACTCTAGATATGACAAGAAGATTAGCAGTTTATGAGCCCACCTTCCCATCAATCTGATTGGCTGCTGACAAACGTCAATTTCATTTTCTGATTAAAATACTGGCTTTTGAAGAAGAAAATGGCCCTAAGGTGTACTATCTAATTCCAAGAATGTAGTCCTTGAAAATTAGCTCCTCATAGTGTAATTCGCTATGGCTGCACACAGCAAGACATTGTGTGTCAAATTGCTTTGTTACTTGTGGTTTGCACGTCCGGAATTACAGTGGCACTGTGAACATTGTGCAGTGAGCACTGCTGACACATCTCATTAGCATGATGTCTGCCCAACCGTGGGTTCAGCTCTCATATGAAGCGCGACATATCCTCGACTCTCAGCTTCTCGTGTCCAGATCAGAGTTTTCAGCCTGGTGGGGTCTTGACTTCTAATTGCTCACATCTGTATTGAGTCACATTGTGTGGGAAGGCGACAACCTGTTGGAGCGTTTCCTTCATTCGCTCAGAGGTGTTTTTGTATTTTGCACCATATTCGCCTCAGGGTAGCGTGACATTACTTCTTCAACACTGTTGTATCAAAGAGAAAATACAGAAGAGACACATATGTCAATGTGATTACAAGTTGCATTATGTTTGATAAATCTAGTTCGTTTACAACCACATAAATAAGCTGGGTGATTCGACAGACGACAATGAGGGAAAATTAAATGATTAATGTTCCCTTGTCGGCTGTCGAAATCCCCCCCCCACCCGGCCCTGCCGCCCCACCGCCCCACCGCCCTTACCTGCACGGTCCGCGGCTGGTGGGGTGGGTGGCACTCCGCCCTGTGCGGCACTGTTTTTGGGGAGGGTGGCGGAGGTGAGAGCAAGTCGTGTCTGTCAACTACCACCATCACCCCACCCCCGAGAACAAGTCGTCCATCGACCGCCAGACCCCTCCCCCGGAAAAAGTCATCTATCGACTGCCACCCCCCCCTCTCCCCCCGCCCGCACTTACCTGCACCAGGCAGCAAACTTAGGGTCCGCCCCGGGTGGCAGTAGGTCTAGTTACGACACTGCACTAAACAAGCAATCTAAGTGCGAAAGAAGGCTAATGGCGGACTCTTGTTATAGGAAAACGTTGCAGAAAATGTCTAAAAAGCGATAGTTGGTAGAAGCAGTTCAGAAAATACTATTTCACTTGATCTGTAATTTTCCATAATATGTTTCATTACTTCAACCCTTTACTTCCTTTTATTTTCCCATCTTGCCACTCCCAAAATATTTTCAGTCATATATTATGACTGAGCACCTCATTGGATGGAGCAGGGTAAAACAATACTTTACGATTTACGTAATGGAAATTTAGATCATAAAATGTCTGTTTTATTCACTTGAATTTTTAATATAAAAGAGCTAAAAACACACAAATCTCAATCTGTAGACAGGAGACCTAGACAGATTTACAGGCACAATCAATAGTGCTGTCGCTTCTGTTACAAACATTTTAAAGTTTGCAACAGAAGACAGAATGCACCAATCATGCAGGCTGCATTTCCCTGATTTAAACCCTGGCACTTTAGAAAGTTAAAAAGCACTTTTGTAGATCTTTCATGAATGTCGGGCATCTCTGAGTTTTCCAGTGAGGCAGAAGATAGAACACGGATGCAAGAAATCCCATTTTGTACAGGTAAACTCAGCAAGGCCTTTTCTACAGAGCCTGCTAGATGACCCAGGCTGACTCACTTGACTTAATGGGGGGGAGGGGAGGAGGGCTTCGGTGTGACCGCTTGTCTCCTTCTATAATGCAGGCCTGGAAAATGTTTCTCTGGGGCAGGGATGGGGAGTTGGCCTTGATTCGCTATAGTATTCTTCAGTGGTGACCCTCTGTTGTCCTTTTCACCCATCAGGCAATTTTGAGGGCGGCTGAGTAAAAGTTTAAATTTGATATTTGAGAAATGTTAATCTACATTCAACAGTAGACAGCTTTCCTTCTTTGAAACAGTATTGTTCACTGTGAGAGTTCCAATTAGATTGATTGCTATTTCTTTTCTTCACAATAGGCCTGTCTGGCCGCCATAAACAATCTTGCGCACTTCGCATGTTCTCCTTGCAGGCTGCATTACAGCCTACATGGAGAACATGCCCAGGCCCCCAGTCAGCGTCTGAGCACCGAAACATGTCGCTCAGACCAATCACAATGCTGCTAAGGCAGCGCTGTGATTGGCTGACTGGTCGCCTGGGGTGTTTCCTGTAAGGCCGAGTGAGGGAGGACTACGGAGGTGAGGAAGTGGCGAGAAGGTATGTTTTTATTTTTATTTTTTTATTACCGCTTCCCCCGCATCCTCCCCCCCTCCCGCCTGCCTACCTCCCACGTCCTCTCCCCCTACCTCTGATCAGTGCCGGACGCCGCTGGTCCCTAGTCCCACCCCTCCAACACCAGGCTGTCTCAGGAGCTACAAAAAGTGTGACCAGGTGCTACAGCCCCATGCCAACACTGATGAACCATGTGCCCATGCCCTAAGCCGGTGTGAAATCCTTTCCCGCAATCCGGATTGCTGTCTGCACCCTCATTGCTGCTCTAAGAAGAATGAGATGGAGGATCCCCATTGTTGTAAAGCAATCTTGGAGGTAACCTTTCCGTCTCTGAAAGAAATAATACCACCCACAGCTAATAAGAGGGATGGGTGGGTGGGTGACTTGCGCCTGGTCTGCTCCCACCACCCACGCCGAAAAGGAGGTGGTCGGGCCAATTCGTCCTTAATAGGCCCAGCCCATGCGGCCGCAGGTGCGGAACTGATGTGCCAATCCTGCATACCCATTCCTGTTCCTGTCGCTGATTCTGTGACTTATCGGACCGGTGACAGGAACCTCCCCATGACCCTCGAAGGTTTTAGGTGGCTTGTTATTTATTGTAATCCATCCTCCTCATTACAGATGATGCCATGCAGGAGCGGACTGGCCTGTAGGGCAAACAGGCAGTGCCAGAAGGGCTGGTCTGACAGGTCAGTGTGTGGACTGGTTTTTTGGCTATTTGCAGGTCTATTTTATGGTCCGCCTCGCCAGTGTTTACTGTTGAATTCCATAAAAAACACTGCCTGCAGCAAGCACAAATGTGTGCAGTCTCCCAATACCTTGCAAAACACTAACACACTGTGTCTTTTCAAATTCAGAAATGCCCCAATTTGCAAACATGGGCACTTTCTTTAGCTACCTGATTAACTAATGGGGGCCGCTTTTATTTTGGATCTTGGCCCTGTTTTCTGTCCCAGTCCGACCCTGTCATCATATTGGCAAGAACAGCAGAAGCACTCCAGAAGAAAAGCTGTGCCTAAAATTAGATGTGGTCTGTTAGAAATGGGGTTTCCGGTTGGTGAGGATATGCACTTAAACCAGGCAGAACCCACCACTCTAGTCAGGATATGGGAGTTACACACACAAGATAACCCCTGCTCACCCCCTTGGTAGCTTGGCAGTGCAGTAAGGTTTATCCCAGAGGCAATGTGTAAAGCGTTTGCGCAACACAAACTCCAGTGACACACTAGTCACGCCACAAAAAGAGACTCCACACAAGGTTATGTAAAAATATCCCTTGTATTGTACACAAAGCACATTAGACCACAATCACATAAATCACTGCGCCACTAGGCACTTGTCATAAAAATGCATGGATCATAAATCACTTCGCCATAAGGCAATTGTCATACACATAACAGTTAGTGCCCTTACATCAAAGACTTATAAGGTGAACATGTCATCAAAACATTAGGCATAACATCACAGAGCACTAAAGTAAATACTCATACATTACACAGGTCATAATATCATGCAAAACACCATCATTGGGCATATTATGCAGTTTCTGATAACAGTACTTGTCTAACCATGCAGGACACCCCATTAGGGCATAAAATGCAGTAGTTGGGGTACACATCAAAAACAAATTACATCAGGGCAGGAAAATGCAATAGTACCAGACATAAGTCAGCAATGAAGGCGTAGGAACCAAAGTTCCTAAATCCCCAACCCGTCACCGTGAAGAAACGAAAGAAACACCCCAGACCGCCTGGCCTCTCTCGCCATTGGCAGACTAGCAACCCTAAGCCCATATAGGCCTCTGTATCCCTGCACTCCTATTACAGGGAGCACGGTATTTTCGGCCTCTGTCTCAGGGCAGCGGGGACCTCCGTCAACTTTTACCCCGTAGAGAAAGAGCCCATGGTAACGCGCCCCACCAGACTTCCACGGGAACTGTGGTGGGCTGAGGTTGGGCCAGCTCCACCGAGAGCGCACGGCCCCAACTAACACTACCTTACTGCTCGCTGCCACAGTGTGCGAAGTTCACGGGACCCACACTGCGGCAGCCCGACGTCCTTGCTAAACCCAGTCTGGCTCTCTGGCCACCCAGCGGGGTGGAGCAGTTTGAAGAACACCACGGCTGCTCTTCTAATCCCAGCAGGAATCCTCTTTCCTCAGCGCGGCACTCCGGCGCCTTTCACCCGATGCGGGCTGCGCTGGGATTGGCTCTTCTTCAGGGACTGGGCCCGCCCTCTAGAGGCATCAGTGTTGCCCAGCAACGTGGGAGCTCCAGCCCCGGGCTTCCTTGGTTTTTTATTTTAGCAGCCACACACACCCGCGGTGAAGGAGGGAGAGAGCACTTCCTTATCAGCCAGCTCTCCCCTCCCGCTGCCCACACCACAGGGAGTCCTGCAGTGCTCAGCACGCACAGGTAGCCAACTAGTACAGCTTACCGGCCCCAGTTTGGAGTGCTCCTCTGAGAAAGGGGAAGCACTCACCACACGCTGGTGCCACAGAAGAAACGCTCCACAGGCACTTGGGTTTTAAATGAAGAACAAATAAAAGGGTGAAGGACACAGCGCTGTAGTGGGGCAGACCACAGGGCGCTCTTACAAAAGCAAAGCCCACAGAGCGCTGGCAGAACAAAGAACACAAAGCTCTGTAAAAGTAAAGCTTGTAGAGCACAGCGCATGGAAACTTTGGTGTCCCTGAGTTTCCCAGAACAGGAGGCCAGCACACCCAGGCCCTTGGAGAGTTCCTCACAAGCAGGATACCACAGCAGGGCCAAAAGAGTCAGTCCTATTCTTCCACCACAGACGGAAGCAGCAACTGCAGGCCAACCCACCCATCGCTCAGAAAAGTCAGTGCTCCTCACACATTCCTTCAGCTCTTCTTCTTGGCAGGGTCCTCTTGTTTCTTGAAGTAATCTAAAGTCCTGGCGTTTTAGGTCTAGTACTTATACCCCATTTTGTCATTGTTCTCTTTGTGGCAAGGGTCTCTGAACCCAGGCCAAACCAGCCCTGTCCTCCCTGGTGCAGCATGACCATGGGGGGCAGGGACAACATTGTAAAAAGGAGACACAGCCTATTCAGGTGCAAGCAAAACTCCTCCCACCTCTCTAAATGCAGACCAGGTCTATTCAGCACAGGGATGAGTCGCCCAGGCAAGGCAGGACACACCTCAACTCCCCAAGTGACTGTCTAGAGTGAATGCACATCCCCAGCGCTTGTCACTCAAACACCAGACGCTGAATAAACAGACAGGCAGAGGCACACAGAATGATAAAGCAAGAAAATGCCAACTTTCTAAAAGTGGCATTTTCAAACTGAGAATTTAACCACCTTGACTAAAAGGTGCGTTAATAATTTCTGAGTTCAGAGAGCCTAAACTCCATTTCTCTATCTTGCCCCTATGGAATTTATACTTGTAAAATGTTACAAAGCAACTCCCATGTTAGCCTATGGGACAGATCGCCTTTCATTAGTGAAAAACAGTATTTCACTATGAAGACGTCACACACACCAGTACATGTCCTACCTTTCACATACACTGCACCCTGCCCATAGGGGTACTTTGGGCCTTCCATAGGGGAGCCTTACATGTAAGGAAAGGGAAGGTTTTGGCCTAGCAAGTGGGTGCACTTGCCAGGTCACATGGCAGTTTACAACTGCGTGCGCAGACACTCCAGTGGTAGGTCTGAGACACATTTACAGGGCTACTCATGTGGGTGGCACAACCAGTGCTGCAAGCCCACTAGTAGCATGTGATTTACAGGCCCTGACACACACCACGCAGTTTACTAGAGACTTATCAGTAAATCAGATATGCCAATCATGGATAACCAATCATATAACAATTTATACTGAGAGCATAAGCACTTTAGCACTGATCAGCAGGGGTAACGTGCCCAGAATCCTATAGCCAACAAAAACAGGGTCAGAAAAATAGGAGGCTAAATGTTTGGGGATAAACCTGTTGAAAGGGCCAGGTCAAACATGGTCATTAAAAAGGACAAGTCCAAAATAGTGTTAGAAGAAAAAGTATAAGCTAAAGAAGGTCAAATTAAAAAGTGGAAAAGTAGAAAGGATAAGTATTATCCTGAAACGTGCTGTTGCTGCACTGCAATAAGCAGCATCACACTCTCACCTGAATACACTGTCTTTAATAGTATTGCCCCTGTTTCTTATCTCCCATTGCATTGTGGACCTTGTCGTTGTTGAATTCCAGTTTATCTGCTACACTGCAGGTTGCAGTAGCCCAAATGTAAATGTTGCAAAGCATTAGTGTCAGTGCAGTTATTCACAAATTGTGCCGTGCCACTCATAGAAACTCTTGCCATTGTGTATGCAGCTAAGTAGTAATAAGATGATGCTTCAGTATCTGTTGCAATAGCAGTCTACTCTGCAAGGGGACATTTCTGATGCATCACCGCCTGCCCGAGGCAACTTAAGCTTGAATCTTAAAAGTGTCTGTTGTGGCCGCCATGCAAAAAAACAGCATCAATGACTCTCAGTAGTATCACAGTTAGTCAAGGCTAGTCACATATCCCAGCTGTTATAGCTGGAGGACCACAGAAGTGAGTGATTGTCTCTGCATGATCCATCACCAGAAGTGAACAAGCACTCTGACCTCTGAAGCTGCTGGGAAACTCACTATGCAGTATGATGTGCGCCTTCACCAGTCTAGTCTTTGTTCTTACTGTTTCTTACCCATCACTACCCATCACCTATAACTTCTTATGTCTGTTCCTAACTACAGCAGAATTGCTCCTACCTATTGATCAGGAAAGCACAATAGGTGTTCCCTACCAGTTTTACCTGTTCTATCACTGTAGTCTAATAATGTATATGGAAAAGCATAAATGAGTGAGTATGAGGCCATAAAATGTTTTTTTGGTTTAACTTGTTCGCGGTTCTCTATGCAGGTCCCATTCGCAGCGGCTTACCCCTCATTTCTGCCTCCAGAGGCTGTTCAGACCTCCTTGATTGGACCTTTGGTGATATTTTTCTTGAGTTAATGTACACTTAACACAATGTGACAGCTTGTTAGACATCCAGGGATTGATCTGCTTTCCACTCTGCGGAGCTTCTCTCATGCGGAATGATTGACTGTACCAGTGGGTGCGTGCGGAGAAAGCACGGAAATGTGACAGGCACGTGGGGATGGCTCTGAGGCGGGTCACCTCGCTGTTCTACATGATGGTATTATCGCAATAATGTTTCA
This sequence comes from Calotriton arnoldi, assembly GCA_963921515.1. Taxonomy (NCBI): domain Eukaryota; kingdom Metazoa; phylum Chordata; class Amphibia; order Caudata; family Salamandridae; genus Calotriton; species Calotriton arnoldi. Next base: position 129,445 of record CAWUFW010008978.1, read on the forward strand.
GCGGTAATTGATTGTTCCCAAGGGAACCACAAGCTTCTGCATGTTCCTTGACGAAAGTGACAGATCCACATTCATAGGAACAAATGTTCTCTCTTTGTTGGTACTTAATGCGATTCAGAATGATTACAAGCACTCATCCACTGGATTCTTCACATGAGGTACTAGAATGAGTTGTACAACATGGATCCAATACCTGGACTATGATCACTTTGCCAAACTGTCGAAAGAAATACTAGTAATTTCAGACTTGCTTGCTGCAATGTTCTGGTGCAGCACCAGCACTTTCAACAGGTGCAGTGGCGTAACAAAACTTGAGGGGGCCCCCCTACAAAGTCCATGGAGGGCCCCCCCCCACGCTCCGGACCCAGTCAGGAGCTCTCAGGCCCTCCATTCACAGTGCCAGAGGGGGGCCCCTGCAGCTCGGGGCCCTTCCGCACCACGGGGGCTGCGGGGGCTATTGTTACACCACTGAACAGGCGCACAGCATTAGCAACATCAACACGTTTATTAGGCACAAAACTAGAAAATAAACAGATAGTGTCAACAATTCACACAGATGCAACACCAAAAATGACACAGGTGCAACACCAAGGCTGTGGCTGCATCTCGTTGGTCTCTGCCTACTGAGCCATTAGTCTCGAGAGACAACTGGAGCATAAAGACTCCGCCACCACTTCCCTGTGCTCTTGGCATCACCTGGGTGCTGATAGTCACCACTTATTGACCTGGTGACTCACCAGCCACCCTAAAACAACAGTTTCAGTACACCTTGCACTCACCACTGCCTTGCTGTACCAAAGCATCCTCATATAAGCCTGACTCTGAACTGATGGATACACAAAATGTCTTACATGATATATGATTTATCACCAGAATAGTTGCAAGTTACCGACAATACTATTCTGTGTAGCATAATACTAATACCAAGTTATCTTGTTAGCATATCTTTGGTTATTATTCGATAATGCAGCTATTTAAGTGGACACTTTTTGTAATGGCCTTAGATATTTTGATGTTTATGAGTTTTGTAGTGTTATGTGGGCAAAAATCTAAAAAATGCACCATTATATGTTGTTGTCTATTCTTGATTAAACATAAAATAATTTATTGTTTTTCATTGGGCAACATGATATTGGAGATGTGTGAGATATGTGTTGCAGACTCAGGGTTTCTTTGGTGCTACAGTTACCGTAGTGGGGGTAATAGGTAGCAGCATTCTAAAATCAATTGGAGAACCCCTTTAATAATATGGCTCTGGATTTACTGCGACACACGGGCATCACCTGTGCAAGCCTTACTTGCCCACAATCTGTACTTATTTTGTAAAGTGCTGGTGCTCAAAGCACTGCTCAGAAGCCCGCAGCCAGTGTTGTTTTTTTTTTCCTTCAGAATTTTATATAGCGCAAACGTGACCCGAAGGTATCAGGTATCAGAGCTCTTTACATGAGCAACAGTTGTGCTACACAAGGAGACATTCATTTTTGTTAGGCACGGGGAGATTAAGTGATTTGCCCAGAATCACAGGATGTTGTGCGTCGTTGCCGAGACTCGAAACCGGTTCCCCAGATTTGAGGGCAACCGCCCTAGCCATTAGGCCACATCCTCTCCCCAAATGTTGTGAAATGTCAGCGCACCAATATCAAGGCTGCATGGTCTTAAAAACGACCTCCTGCCTCTTTAATGCACTGTCAAGCACTCCCTGCCCCTTTATCTCACTCTTAGCTGCAGATTCTTGCTTTCCCCCTTTGTGGCGGTTTTTATGTCTTCCTCTTTTTTTCCCCTTTCTGTGTTTTTCCCTCTCTTGCTTTTGGTAAATGTCTGATGCAGATCAAATTAGAACCAGTCTGCAAAAATGAGTGCCTGTGGCCCCACCGGCAACCACCGGCTCAGATTAACCACTGCCCACAGTACAGCTATAGCACAGGACTCACCAGTGCAAGGTCCCATCCCCCCTCCAAAACCAGGTGCAGCATTTCTTTCACCAGTGCAAGCTTCGACCTCTCATACAACTGACACAGCAGAGCCACGAGTAGTGTAAGTTGCCCATCTTCAGTGAACAGCGACAGAATTGCATCAGCAGTGCAAGCCTCCCTCCTTCTGGAACAGACACAGCATGGCATCAGCAGCTGAAGCTTCCTTTCTTTACGGAGCAGCCACTGCATGACAATCATCAGTGCTAACTATCCTGACTCACAGAAAGGTTAGCACATAGGTATCAGCAGTTCAAGATGCCATCCCTCACAGAGCAGTAGGCACAGCTTGGCATGAGCAGTGAAGACATCCCTTCCTCACATAACAGGATCAGCATGAGCATCAGCAATGCAAGATTCACTTGCACACACACAACAGGCACCACATGGCCATTTGAAGGGCAAAGGTTCCCTCACTAGCACCACAGATAGAACATTAGCATCAGCAGTGCAAAAGGTCCTTCACTAGCACCACAGATACAGCACTGACATCGCAGTGCAAACTTTATTCCCCCACAGAACAGCTGAACCATGAGCATCAACCGGGCATGTTTTACGCACACAGGCAAAACAGAAACTACATTGAAATCAATGGCGCAAGTTTCACCACCTCAGCATTGCCTGCTTTCCTCACCAATGCAATAGGTACAGCTTGGGCATCAGCAATGTAGCCTTATGTCCCTCACAGACCACATACATCATGGGCATCAGGAATGCATGCATCACCCTCTTATAGAACAGGTATTGCATGGCTTCAGCAGTAAAAGCGTTCAAAGCTACTGGGACTTCTGAGAGGATGCAAAACCCGCAACGGTTGAATAATACTGAAGCGCATTTTCCTATTGGTAGAATGTCCTGTCTGTCACAAGCGTGCCATCATGCTGTGCCTTTAGTCATAAGAACTCCATTTAAGATTGTTCCTGTCTGATCCCACCAGACCTATGGAAGAGCCATATGGGCAAATAAATGACTCCTGAAGATCAGCATACCTCAGCCCTGTCCTGAAGACACCTCTGTGGAGGACATGTACACACCGCTGACACCCAACATGCATGCACATGGCCCGCAAGCACGGCCACTATAAGCCTCAGACTCTGAAGTCAGCGCGTGTCTTGGGCATGGTCAGGCACACTCTGGTGTCAGCAAGCTGCACTAGGACAGGAGGGGAGCTGGACTGGGCCAAGTTAATTTCGGGGTCAGCACCGCAAGTGGAAACTGGATTCTGCAGTCCAGTGAGCAGCAGTGCCAGAGGGAGAGGCACTGTGGGGGTCAGCAAGTGGCCCCTCAAGGGGAAGCTGGAATCTGGGTCTCAGTGAGGGTTATGGCAGCCTGCAGGGTTAGGCATACAGAGAGATAGAAGATAGGGAAAGGCGCTATCAGGTCCTGCTCATCCCTACAGGGTCTCTGGCACTGTGCCGAAAAAGAAAGGAGGGGGAGGTTAAAGGAGATATAGGCAAGGGCTGTGAGGAGAGGAGGTTGGCTGCCAAGGGCAAAATGCAACATGGTGAGACACAACAGGTATTCGTGCAGGCAAGAGGACAGGTGGTGCGTGTCAAGGTGGCAGGGCAGTGGATGGTGCCATACGGGACTTGCCAAGCAGTCTGGAGGCAAGGCAACAATCCACTGGTAAATTCCAGCATTGCATATTAGGCTAAGAATACTAGCAGTGTAAGTTTAAAGGAGAGCAAGTCTCATATTTACAGCATTTAGTATTAGTGAAGGCCAAAAAGGAGAATGCATGTCCCTCTGTTGGCTGTTTCCTGGTTCAAGAAACTGATCAGGAAAGCAGAGGTCGCAAGTGGGAGGAGGTCCATCAGAAATGAGGGGACTGTTTCAAAAACACAGATGTGTACAATAAACACAGACTTAGAAGTGCTCCATGCTGAAACATGCAGCCAAAGGAAAATTATAAGCAGAGGCAAATCTCTGCTCACCAGTGAGATGCCTGGTTGCTGAGTTCTGGTTTATCCGTAATTCAATAAAGGGTGTTCTCCAAGAGACACAGAAATAGGAAATTCCTTTAGTCAAATCTGACAGCCAAAAGTGCTGATTCTGCAGAAAAGCAGTCAGCAGGGGTAAAACAAGGCAAGGTTTTGTATTTTTATCTGTGGAAGAGCAAGTCAAGTAAGCACAGAGATAGGATGATATATGCAAACTTAACAAGGTGGGCATCAATCCTAAAGTAATTGTTTCAAATTGCTTCAACAGGTTTTGTGCAGTGTTACATTACTCCTAGGCCAAACACCAGAGTTTCAGAGATCTCCCACCTTAGAGCCGTATCTCGTTTCAGCCAGTGGCTACCTATCCAGACCATCTGATCCCGACGCCAGACTCGGGCACAACAGGAGTGAATCTGTGGCTGCAGGATCTAGGCATCTTGCAATGTACCAGCTGTCTCTGGCTGCAGGATCCAAGCACCTAGCAATGAACCAGCCATCCCTGGCTGCAAGATCCCGGCACCTCATAATGTAACAGCTGTCCTTGGCTCCAGGATCCTGGCACCTTGCAATGCATCACCTGTCTCTGGCTGCAGGATCCAGGCACCTCACAATGTACCAGCCGTCTCTGGCTGCAGGATCCAGGCACCTGGTTATGAACCTGCTGTCCCTTGCTGCGGGACCCAGGCACCGTGTAATGCAACAGCCGTCCCTGGCTGCAGGACCGAGGCACGTTGCAATGAACTAACTGTCTCTGGCTGCAGGATCGAGGCACCTTGCAATGAACTAACTGTCTCTGGCTGCAGGATCCAGGCACATTGCAATGAACTAACTGTCTCTGGCCGCAGGATCCAGGCACCTTGCAATGAACTAACTGTCTCTTGCTGCAAGATTGAGGCACCTTGCCATGATACAGCCGTCCCTGGCTGTGGGATTGAGGCACCTTGCCATGAACCAGCCGTCCCTGGCTACAGGATCCAGGCACCTTGCAATGAACGAACTGTTTCTGGCTGCAGGATCCCAGCACTTTGCCATGAACTAACTGTCTCTGGCTGCTGGATTGAGGCACGTTGCCATGAACCATCCGTCCCTGGCTGCAGGACCGAGGCACCTTGCAATGAACTGTCTCTGGCTGCTGGACCGAGGCACCTTGCAATGAACTAACTGTCTCTGGCTGCATGATCCAGGCACCTTGCCATGAACTGTCTCTGGCTGCAGGATCGAGGCACCTTGCCATGAACTAACTGTGTCTGTCTACAGGATCGAGGCACCTTGCCATGAACCAGCCGTCCCTGGCTACAGGATCCAGGCACCTTGCAATGAACTAACTATCCCTGGCTGCAAGATCCAGGCACCTGGTTATGAACCAGCCGTCCCTGGCTGCAGGATCCAGGCACCTTGCAATGAACTAACTATCCCTGGCTACAGTATCGAGGCACCCTGCCATGAACCAGCCGTCCCTGGCTGCGTTATCAAGGCACCTTGCCATGAACCAGCCGTCCCTGGCTGCAGGACCTAGGCACCTTGCAATGAACTAACTGTCTCTGGCTGCAGGATCCAGGCACCTTGCCAAGAACTAACTGTCTCTGGCTTCAGGATCGAGGCACCTTGCCATGAACTAACTGTCTCTGGCTGCAGGATCGAGGCACCTTGCAATGAACTAACTGTCTCTTGCTGCAGGATCGAGGCACCTTGCCATGAACTAACTGTCTCTTGCTGCAGGATCGAGGCACCTTGCCATGATCCAGCCATCCCTGGCTGTGGGATCGAGGCACCTTGCCATGAACCAGCCATCCCTGGCTACAGGATCCAGGCACCTTGCAATGAACTAACTATCCCTGGCTGCAGGATCCAGGCACCTGGTTATGAACCTGCTGTCTCTGGCTGCAGGATCCAGGCACCTTGCAATAAATTAACTGTCTCTTGCTGCAGGATCGAGGCACCTTGCCATGATCCAGCCATCCCTGGCTGTGGGATCCAGGCACCTTGCAATGAACTAACTGTCTCTTGCTGCAGGATCGAGGCACCTTGCCATGATCCAGCCGTCCCTGGCTGTGGGATCGAGGAACCTTGCCATGAACCAGCCGTCCCTGGCTGCAGGACCTAGGCACCTTGCAATGAACTATCTGTGTCTGGCTGCAGGATCCAGGCACCTTGCCATGAACTAACTGTCTCTGGCTTCAGGATCAAGCCACCGTGCCATGAACTAACTGTCTCTGGCTACAGGATCGAGACACCTTGCAATGAACTAACTGTCTCTAGCTGCAGGATCGAGGCACCTTGCAATTAACTAACTGTCTCTTGCTGCAGGATCGAGGCACCTTGCCATTAACTAACTGTCTCTTGCTGCAGGATCGAGGCACCTTGCCATGATCCAGCCGTCCCCGGCTGTGGGATCGAGGCACCTTGCCATGAACCAGCCATCCCTGGCTACAGGATCCAGGCACCTTGCAATGAACTAACTATCCTCTGGCTGCAGGATCCAGGCACCTGGCTATGAACCTGCTGTCTCTGGCTGCAGGATCCAGGCACCTTGCAATAAATTAACTGTCTCTTGCTGCAGGATCGAGGCACCTTGCCATGAACTAACTGTCTCTTGCTGCAGGATCGAGGCACCTTGCCATGATCCAGCCATCCCTGGCTGTGGGATCGAGGCACCTTGCCATGAACCAGCCATCCCTGGCTACAGGATCCAGGCACCTTGCAATGAACTAACTATCCCTGGCTGCAGGATCCAGGCACCTGGTTATGAACCTGCTGTCTCTGGCTGCAGGATCCAGGCACCTTGCAATAAATTAACTGTCTCTTGCTGCAGGATCGAGGCACCTTGCCATGATCCAGCCATCCCTGGCTGTGGGATCCAGGCACCTTGCAATGAACTAACTGTCTCTTGCTGCAGGATCGAGGCACCTTGCCATGATCCAGCCGTCCCTGGCTGCAGGACCGAGGCACCTTGCAATGAACTGTCTCCTGGCTGCTGGACCGAGGCACCTTGCAATGAACTAACTGTCTCTGGCTGCATGATCCAGGCACCTTGCCACAGAACTGTCTCTGGCTGCAGGATCGGAGGCACCTTGCCATGAACTAACTGTGTCTGTCTACAGGATCGAGGCAGCCTTGCCATGAACCAGCCGTCCCTGGCCAGCAGGATCCAGGCACCTTGCAATGAACTAACTATCCCTGGCTGCAAGATCCAGGCACCTGGTTATGAACCAGCCGTCCCTGGCTGCAGGATCCAGGCACCTTGCAATGAACTAACTATCCCTGGCTACAGTATCGAGGCACCCTGCCATGAACCAGCCGCCCCTGGCTGCGTTATCAAGGCACCTTTGCCATGAACCAGCCGTCCCTGGCTGCAGGACCTAGGCACCTTGCAATGAACTAACTGTCTCTGGCTGCAGGATCCAGGCACCTTGCCAAGAACCAACTGTCTCTGGCTTCAGGATCGAGGCACCTTGCCATGAACCAACTGTCTCTGGCTGCAGGATCGAGGCACCTTGCAATGAACCAGCCATCCCCTGCTGTGGGATCCAGGCACCTTGCAATGAACTAACTGTCTCTTGCTGCAGGATCGAGGCACCTTGCCATGATCCAGCCGTCCCTGGCTGTGGGATCGAGGAACCTTGCCATGAACCAGCCGTCCCTGGCTGCAGGACCTAGGCACCTTGCAATGAACTATCTGTGTCTGGCTGCAGGATCCAGGCACCTTGCCATGAACTAACTGTCTCTGGCTTCAGGATCAAGCCACCGTGCCATGAACTAACTGTCTCTGGCTACAGGATCGAGACACCTTGCAATGAACTAACTGTCTCTAGCTGCAGGATCGAGGCACCTTGCAATTAACTAACTGTCTCTTGCTGCAGGATCGAGGCACCTTGCCATTAACTAACTGTCTCTTGCTGCAGGATCGAGGCACCTTGCCATGATCCAGCCGTCCCCGGCTGTGGGATCGAGGCACCTTGCCATGAACCAGCCATCCCTGGCTACAGGATCCAGGCACCTTGCAATGAACTAACTATCCCTGGCTGCAGGATCCAGGCACCTGGTTATGAACCTGCTGTCTCTGGCTGCAGGATCCAGGCACCTTGCAATAAATTAACTGTCTCTTGCTGCAGGATCGAGGCACCTTGCCATGAACTAACTGTCTCTTGCTGCAGGATCGAGGCACCTTGCCATGATCCAGCCGTCCCGGACTGTGGGATTGAGGCACCTTGCCATGAACCAGCCATCCCTTGCTACAGGATCCAAGCACCTTGCAATGAACTAACTATCCCTGGCTGCAGGATCCAGGCACCTGGTTATGAACCTGCTATCTCTGGCTGCAGGATCCAGGCACCTTGCAATTAATTAACTTTCTCTTGCTGCAGGATCGAGGCACCTTGCCATGAACCAGCCGTCCCTGACTGCAGGATCCAGGCACCTTGCAATGAACTAACTATCCCTGGCTGCAGGATCCAGGCACCTGGTTATGAACCTGCTGTCTCTGGCTGCAGGATCTAGGTACCTTGCAACGAACCAGTTGTCCCTGGCTGCGGGATCGAGGCACCTTGCCATGAACTGTCTCTGTCTGCAGGATCAAGGCACCTTGCAATGAACTAGCTGTCCCTGGCTGCAGGATCAAGGCACCTTGCCATGAACCAGCCATCCCTGGCTGCGGGATCGAGGCACCTTGCCATGAACCAGCTGTCCCTGGCTGCAGGACCGAGGCACTTTGCCATGAACCAGCCGTCCCTGGCTGCAGGATCCAGGCACCTTGCAATGAACTAACTGTCTCTGGCTGCAGGATCGAGGCACCTTGCCATGAACCAGCCTTCCCTGGCTGCAGGATCGAGGCACCTTGCCATGAACCAGCCATCACTGGCTGCGGGATCCCAGCACTTTGCCATGAACCAGCCCTCCCTGGCTGCGGGATCGAGGCGCCATGCCATGAACCAGCCGTCCCTGGCTGCAGGATCCCAGAGCCATGAACCAGCCATCTCTGGCTGCAGGATCGAGGCACCTTGCCATGAACCAGCCATCCCTGGCTGCAGGATCGAGGCACCGTGCCATGAACTAACTGTCTATGGCTGCAGGATTGAGGCACCTTACAATGAACTAACTGTCTATGGCTGCAGGATTGAGGCACCTTACAATGAACTAACTGTCCCTGGCTGCAGGATCGAGGCACCTTGCAATGAACTAACTGTCCCTCGTTGCAGGATCGAGGCACCTGCACTGCCTTCTCAAAGGTCCCCGGAAGCAGTCTAACCTTTGAACATTCTTTTACCCTTAGTCCCAAGAGTGCTGTAAAATACAGCCTATTAGTAGAGAACGGCTCTGCAATGTGTACTTAGTTGTGCCACAGACCCCCAGGTGAGTTGTAGCAGTGCAGCTACACGTGATGTAGGCAAGCCATATGTATTGCACCTTATCTGTGATGGAGTACTGAGATAAAAGTATTGGTACTTTGTTTCCATATCTGGCAGTCCATTTACAGTTACACAATTCCAAAGCCCCTGCTGGGAAGGATGGCTTGTAAAACCACTTTGTGCGGGTTGTCCCCGGCAGGGCACCAAAGCTTCTATAAAATAGATAATATGTATCAAGCAGATTTTTAAATGTAAAGGAATTGACATGAATGTTTCCAGTAAGTTACAATGTAGTCCTGAATTTGGTGATTTAGTTTCCGGTGGTTCATTTTCATGAGGAGGAGCTTCAGGTATCAAAAATCTAAACACTATTTTAATTTCCTCGTGTTTTATCCTGTTATCACACATTCTGCTGACTCCTAAATTGAAGTATTTGCCTGACTCTCACAGCGGGATCAGTCTCGGTGCTCTGCAGTGAACAGGACCCATCACAGGCCCTGGTCTTTGGAAGGAATTGTGGAAAAATGGCTGCAGACTGATAGGTACTGTAGTCGCGAGAAGCGGGGTTTAATTGACCATAGCAATGGACAAAATGCTCTTGTAGCAAAATTGTTTCCAGTGCTCCCAATCTGCAAAAGGCTAACCTTTTAGTGCCGTTTCTTATTGCAAAGAGATATAACACAATCTTTCAAATCAATGCAGTTTGAGGCAAGATACATACTGCGATCTATCACAGGAGTCCCTGTCCTCCACTAACCTTGCCAGTCAAAAGTAACTGACCACTCAGCACTTTAGAATCCATAGCCCGGCGCCAGAAAGTTTTCTCATTTTATGTCATTTCAAGGTCATTCACTTCCTTTACAGCGGCCATTGTCTATGAGCATTGGACCTCACAGAGGGTAGGAAAGTGCTCTACAACTGCTAGTTAATGGCAGCCGCTGCGCGGTGAAGGTGCTGTCCAGTAGCCGGTAGTGGACTTGCTCCTTCGCAGCACAGCTCCGTCTGGTAGCTGCTGCTGTCCCCCGTATGCTGCTGCTGACCCGGAGGTCAGGAGTTCGAGGCTCTCCTCCACCCGCAGGCTCCTGCCTGTGCCTCATCCCTGGTGGTCCAGTGTAGAGAGTCACTGCTCTGCTGCTTGACTGGCCTTCTCTCTGTCTTTCTGCTTTTTCTGTCTCTCATTCTGTAATTCTCTTTCTTTCATTCTGCCTTTTGGCTTTGCTTTTTCCTTTTCCTTATCCTCCTGCTTTCTCACTCGTCGCCCCTGCTGCCCCTGCGATCCCCGACTGCCCCGCCCCCTCCTCTGTCCTTCTCTATTTCTGCTTTTTCTCTCTGTCTCTCTTTCTGCTTTTCTCTTTTATTCTGCCTTTTGGCTTTGCTATTTCCCTTTTCCTTTCCTCCTGTTTTCTCACTCATCGCAATTCCCGGTGGCCCCGCTGCCCCCCTGTGTCCCTTCCCGCTCCAGCGTTTTTCCAGCTCCTAGCTGTCCAGTCCCACCCCCTCCCTCCCCGCAGCACTACTTAATGGCGGCGCAAGGAAAGTGGTTTTATTTATATTTTTATTTTACTTTCCCTATCCTGTCGTCAGCTCTCTCACCACTCCTTTGGACATAACCCCATTTTTTAAACTTTCCTCTACCATCCTTTTTCCTTCAGAGGTCTCCATTCTGAGCAAGGGACTATCATGTGTGCCCATGAAGAGACCTCGTTTCATCACCATAAAAATAGAACTTCACAAATCCTTCTGTAAGCTCAGGCTACATCACGTTTTCAAAGGTAGTTCCTGTAAAGCACCTCTAGGTGCATGAGCCCCTCATCCACTTCTAAACCCTCCTCCATATCCTATATCACATGAAATTGTTGTTTTTGAAAAAGTGATTTAAGAGATAGTGAGACCCTGAGTACTGAGATGGCACACCAATTTTAAAATCTCTCATCATCTAGCCTTGGGTAATAATCCTGCTGTCACTCTTAAACTTGCTGACAAGTGGGGTGCAATCGTCATACAAAACACTGTTGATTACTGAGGTGAAATAATCACACAACTCTCTCTACCTGAAAGATACATCCAGCTGGACGACGTGGACATCCTGTAGTCTCTGGCTGAGGTTCCACTCTAAAATCCCCATGACAGTATGATTATTTTTCCTCTATATCAGTTATACTCAAAGTACGGCCCGGGGGTCGCATGTGGCCCTCCTGACCTTTAGATGTGGCTCCCTGGTCAACAGCAGCACTGGTCTGCTGTTTACTCGAATCAGCCCTAACATTAAAAAGATGTTAAATAATTGGACAAGCATTTGTTTTCAGGATAGTTGAAGTTATAGAAAGGAAGTAACTAAGGTTTCCTGCACCAATTAACTTTAGAAGCACTTTCATTTTTAAAGAGATCTTGCAACAAACCTATGAAAATATGATAAGGCTTCTTCAAATTCAAAAAGTGTATTTCATTAACATGCAGCTCACCTTAGTGCATCAGATGATATCAGTGCATTGAGGAGGTTTTTTTTTAAAGTGATATTTTTCAAACATGAATTTAAGAAACATTCATGCTTCCTTCAACCCACACTGACAGCCATCACAATAGTGAACTAAAAGGCAAGTTACTTGTTATGTGCACTCTTTGGGTGACCTGGGTTGATATTATACATTATAGTTTATTAAATCATACACAGGAGAAGGTTTTGTAGAGCGCACATCCTGAAGTCACTAAGTCATGTATTTCAAGGACCTCTTTCATGTGATAATGAAGAAAAAGGAGGGAAAGTGAAATAAAACAATTGCCTAGAATCACACAAAGTGGGGAAGTCGGGATTGATCCAAGGTTTTCTGGTTTCACATTATGCAATTCAGCTACTAGATGTGCATGCTTCACTTCCCCTACACTCACCTTAAAGTCCCCAACACCACCACCACCCTCCCCCTCTCCCACACCGCCACCCGGCTGTCATCAGACCAAACGTTTTTGCCCCTGGGAAAAGTTTTGTGAGTACCCATGCTCTAAATAGATTATATCAAGGATTCTACGTAGTTAATAAATGTAATTTAGGAGATGTCCTTTGACTATAATAACTAAAACCTAGTGACCACTGACATTCAGTCCCTATATCTGAATCCTATATATCCAGACCCTACCAGTCCTGGAGCATACTCTGAGTGCTAGACCTAATCCGGTGCTTGTATCCATATAATTCATCATATCCTTTTCCACAATTAGCATTAAAAACTATAAGTGAATTTTATCTTCAAATCAACGGCATGGCAATGCATGTATGCTACGGTCCAAACCTGGTGAATCTTATTCTGGGCAGTTTCGACTACAAAGACATTCACTGCACTGACCATCCTTTTCTACACCCCTCATCTATTTACAAAGTTTTTCTGATTTGGACTGGTGACTCTGACAGTATACAGATTTTTTTGAGATGAAACAGTTGAGCACTGACATCAAATTCACAATGCAATCGCACAAGAATGAAATAAAATTCCTTGAGCTAACCATTAATATCTCAGAAAGCACTCTCTGTACTTCACTATTCCGAAAACCAGCAGAGAGGAAATTAATTCTTCAATGTACCAGCCATCATCTGCGCAGCCTGAGGGACACTTGCCCTGTGTTCAATTTCTGAGACTTCAGAGAAACTGTACCCTTGAAATTGACTATTTTAGGGAGTTTAGCCTGCTGATACAGAGACTTCTTGATAGAGGATATTCCAACAGTTCACTAAACTAAGTGGAACCAGTACGTCTTCCCTTAAACCATGTAATTTTGGCTCCTCTCTGGGTGACCGTGTGAAGGGAACCGAATCATGTGACACATGGTGGCACCATGTGAGTTGGTAGGTCTGGTGGTGTTGCACTCATATTGCATGTATTATCTTAGTGTCCCTTTGCAGGGGAATAGCTCGGTCAGTAAATATGGGGGGATGGTGGGTCAGCCTCAGATTTCCCAACAATCGTGCTGATTAAAATACGTTATACCAGTGGCAATGCAGGATGGGGGCCTTCAGGATCAGTAGGAAGGGAGAGGAGTGCAGATTGTGAGGAGTACTTATCACCCTCATTTTGTAAAATAACCGTTTTTAAGACATTTAAAACAGAGACAAGAGTGTGTGTGTGTGTGTTTTTGTCCGCATGTGAAGTGAAATCCGACAAACACCTCACCATACCCGACTTAAAGCACTTGTACCTATCTATTCAATACAGAATACATTTATATGGGGGGGGGGGGTAACCACCCCAAACACAAACATCCCTGTCCCTTTCCTCGCACAAATTCCTGAGCAATGCTAAATAAATCTGGGCTTGTGCATCACCCATTTCCATCCTTGCAAATTTCACCACCAGCATGGCTTCCTCACAACCACTTTATTATGATCTCATGTCTCATGCATCAGTTTAATAAAGTCATATTTCTTCTGAAAGTATTAGCTGCAAAGAAACTAGTTTGTGTTTTAAGTGGATTGTTGTTTGGGACAAGAACAGCTATTGACCCTTCCTTGTAGGTTTATCTGCTTTACACAAGGGACAATTACACTAAATCCTATTATTCCCTTAAAGGAAATACATGATATTGACTATTGGCTTTTTTCCAGAAACTGAAATTACCTGAGACCATCCCCCCAACTAAACAAAAATTGCTATATCTTCATTGTACATAATGTGAAAACAAGGGTCCAACATTTGCTTCTTGGAAATATTTCTTGCAGTCAAATAGTTAACTGTGCCCCATACCAACAGGAAAGTTTCAGGAGAAGCCCACTCCCTTCATCAGGACTTTAATGGAGTTTGTACATGATCCCCGGCTCCTGCCTTTGGAAATGGTGGTAACGGGTTCCCCATTACCGCTTCTCCCACCAACAACGCAGGAACAAATTATGACAAAAAGCAGAGCAGTGATCATTTCTGAAGCGCAGATAGTGGGATCCTGAGAAGGTAGATCCTCAGACTTATACTTTCCGTTACCTGAGCCCTTTATCTGCACTGTGTGAACAGTTCAATCACTGCGCGTGCGCAGTACAAGAGAGCGGTCTCCAAACATTCTGAAGAGGGCGCTGCTGTGATCTGCTACAGCTTGTTTGATTCCATAGCATATCCATCTAGTCTGGGCTGAGCAAAGTCAAAGTTCACATACAACCTAATGAACAGCACCATGTACCGTACATTCTTATATTTTCGCATTGCCTGTTGTGCTGGCGGTCTCCCTAAACAATTCATTCATTAGAGGGAGTGGTGTAAAAATAAATACAACAGCACAGTGTTACCACCTACTCAAACAGCACTGCGATGCACTCTCTCGACTTTCAAGACGTGCCCAAAAAGTCCACCTTGTGCCATAAGATGACCAATAGAATAAGGTAGCAAAAGACACACAATTAATGGACGGAATGCAGAAAAAAAATCAAAACATTCACCCCTCTGTCAAGAGATCTGGGTTAAATCCATCTTTCTTTTGCTCACCATGCCACCTCAATTTAGACCTGGCCATATGCAAATCAGTCTTGACCCTGGGCCTCATGGGAACAGGCCAGCCCAAACTGCCAAAGCAAGGTCCACCCTGGACGGAAAACGAGCATCCTAGGACCGGTTTTGGGGTTTCACCCCATATCAGCCAGGATAGCTTGAATCCAGTGGCACAGTGAGCCTGGGACCCACGTCTGGGCATACCCGGCGCACTTAAGGCGAGGAAGCAAAAGACACACAATTGATGGATGGAATGCAGAACAGTTCAAAACATTCACCCCCAGTCAAGAGATCTGGGTTAAATCCATCATTCTTTTGCTCACCATGCCACTCCAGTTAGAACCTGGCCATATAATCAGTCTTGACTCAGCATCATGGGAACAGTTCAGCTCGAACTGCCAAGCCAGGACCTCCCTGGACCGGAAACAAGCATCCTATGACCGGTTTCAGGGTTTCTGGCTTGGCAGTTCAGGCTGGACTGTTCCCATGAGGCACAGGATCAAGACTGAATTGCATATGGCTGGGTCTGAACTGGGGTGGCGAAGTGAGCTAAAAAATGATGATGGAATCAACCCAGATCTGTGACTGGGGGTGAGTGTCTAAAAAGGTTCAGCGTTCTGTCCATCATCTCCTTGTGTTTGCTTTGTTCACCCTAAGTTGGCAGAGTATGCCCAGACATGGGGTCCTTGCTCACTTTGCCACTGGATTCAAGCTAGCCTGGCTGATGAGGGGTGTTACCCGGAAACCAGTCCCAGGACGCTTGTTTCCGGTCCAGAGTAGACCTGGCTTGGCAGTTCGGGCTGGACTGTTCCCATGAGGCATAGGGTCAAGACTGATTTGCATATGGCTGGGTCTGAACTGGGGTGGCAAAGTGAGCTAAAGAACGATGATGGATTCAACCCAGATCTGTGACTGGGGGTGAGTGTCTGAAAAGGTTCAGCGCTCCGTCTATCATCTCCTTGTGTTTGCTTTGTTCGACCTAAGTTGGCAGGGTATGCCCAGACGTGGGTCCCTTGCTTACTTTGCCACTGGATTCAAGCTAGCCTGGCTGATGAGGGGTGTTTCCCCGAAACCGGTCCCAGGATGCTTGTTTCAGTCCAGAGAAAACCTGACTTGGCAGTTCGGGCTGGACTGTTCCCATGAGGCACAGGGTCAAGACTGATTTGCATATGGCTGGGTCTGAACTGGGGTGGCGAAGTGAGCTAAAGAACGATGATGGATTCAACCCAGATCTGTGACTGGGGGTGAGTGTCTGAAAAGGTTCAGCGCTCTGTCCATCATCTCCTTGTGTTTGCTTTGTTCGCCCTAAGTTGGCAGGGTAGGCCCAGACGTGGGTCCATTGCTCATTTTGCAAATGGATTCAAGCTAGCCTGGCTGATGAGGGGTGTTACCCCCAAACCGGTTCCTGGATGCTTGTTTCCGGTCCAGGGAAGACCTGGCTTGGCAGTTCGGGCTGGACTGTTCCCATGAGGCACAGGGTCAAGACTGATTTGCATATGGCTGGGTCTGAACTGGGTTGGCGATGTGAGCTAAACGATGAAGGATTCATCCCAGATCTGTGACTGGGGGTGAGTGTCTGAAAAGGTTCAGCATTACATCCATCATCTCCTTGTGTTTGCTTTGTTCGCCCAGTAGAATCAGGTGGCACATTTGCACAGTGAAGGCAAATTTTACTGTCACAAAGAGCGCCCATCTTGTTATTGCCAGATTGTGCTGTCTCCTATGTTATTTGATGTTATGCACTTGTACAGAAAATGTTTACAACCATTTTGTTTTTATGGCGCAAGTCATAAGTATACTTCAGAATGGCTTGCACGTACTATCCTGTTTAAAATATAAAGACATTCCTGACCACAAATAACATACTATTATGAGTAACATTATAATAAAGGGTCCTATTAATTAATTAATGAATATCTACAAGTTTGTTGGCCACTTAACAAGAATGTGAATGGCTGCTCTTGCAGTGAAGTCTGTATATTCACAGGAGTAAACCAGCATATGAAATGGAATTAAAATCAATCTACATACTACAGAACCGTTGTGCTTTGCTTACGCCATTGGGCGCGTGGCGCTATACAATTTCTCGCTGAGAAACCAGCCACCATGTGCAGACACACATAAAATGTGACAGCATGCACCGTCGAATCTCGTGGCATGGTCATCTTACCAATGGAAGGGCTCTGTTCCCATCCTCCATTGGAACCATGCAGGGTGTTATAGTGCCTAGCAGGGAACGATGGCGCTGTGTGTTTAGTTCTGTATAATCATATCATTTCTACTTGCTAGTGTCTGAGAAACAAATACATATTCTGAAGAGGCCCAGTGAGACCAAACGAGGAATGAATCAAGCGCACAATCATTTCGATGGACTGCTTGGGCTGTATTGTGGTGCCTTTTTGGGTGCCGTCCGACTAGATGACCATGTGACATGTCACAGGGCATCCGGAACGGGCAGATTCAAGCAGATGCCCGCTGGTATCAAACGTGATCTTGTTTTGATTTGGTTTTAGTTGAAATTGCGTCCACAAGCATTCATTTTCCAGGAAAGCCCACAGGCACGTGTCGAGCGTGTAACAGAGTGGCCACTGTTAGGGTTAGACGTTGTTTTTCAAATATTTCCCTGCTAAATCAGCGTTCTGCTGTCTCAGGAAACGGAGCTGATAAGAGCTGGGGAAGACAGGCATGTGACTGCCTTGATAAGCGCCTGGAAGCAAAGGTGGATACGGCCCCTCAGCCCGTGGGAGATGAGATTAGTGTTCTGCATTGTGCAATGATAGTGAACCGGTCCCACATAGCAAGACATTTGTGATTTATGAATCGCATCCAGACATTTGTGATTTATAAAACGTATCCACTAAGTTAAACTTTAGAGAAAATTGTCCTCTTTCCACATTTGATCGTTTTATGTAGAAAAGCATTGTGATAGGCGAGAGCCGGGTGGCTTGAGGGTGTTGTTCAGCCTCCTGCAGACGCAACTTGAGAATTTGAGTCCCCTTGTAAACAAACATAGCCCTACAAACCCCAACATGCTTAGCAGTACTCGCTGACGGTCAGAACTGGCTGCAGATCACCCTCATTACATGGAGCCAGTAATTGGTATTTATTTACTGAATGGGTTTTTCTAACAATTTCACCAAAGTGCTTTACAAAATGTAAGTGTTTTGGTGAAATAATTTATGTTAATGTTACAAAGGATACAGAGCACAGGAAATGATGGAAAATTAGAACCAGAAGAAATCAAGTTGAAAGGCAGAGAAGAAGTCTGTAATATGTTGCATAAAATAAGCAGTCGAAACAGTGAAACTATCATAACATATAAAATGGGAAAAGTCAAATCGAGTCTCAACCGCTGCCTCAAAATGAAGAGGGCAAGGCGAGCAAGGTAGATAGAATACTGGCATATTTCTAATTAGTCTTTTAAAATGATATGAAAGTAATATAAACTCTTATGTTATGCCACACTAAGTTCAAAGAGCCCAAAACACCTCAACCGCATGTCCCTGAGTCTCCAGACTCAAAAACAAGACGCAGCACCCACACTAGAGCTAATACTTGGCGATCTAGGACTGCACAAAACATACCACACCGACTTGCTCAAGAAGAACTTTCTGTTAATGGGACAGAAAGGAACAAGCATTGGCAAAGCCAATAGGTCTCACCTATGCAAGACCTATTGGCTTTGCCAATATGTTTTAGCCATGTTGTACACCATCGTGGCTGCTCTTCAGCATGGTTAAAAGTAAGTGGGGTTAAGAAGAGCAGTGTAGAGTGGAGTGTCAGAAAGTGGAGAAGAGTGTATTGGAATGGAGTGGCGTGGAGTGGTGTGGAGTAGAGTTGAGTAGCCTGGAGTGGAGTGAAGTGGGGTGGTGTGGAATGGTGTAGAAGGTGTGGAGTGTCATGGAGGGAGTAGTATCATAGAGTGGAAGGGCGTAGAGTGGAATAGAGTGTCAAAGTGGAGTGGCATAGACGGTCGTGGAGTGGCGTAGAGCATAGTGGAGAGTCATAGAGGGTGTTCCATAGAGTGGAGTAAAGCATTCTAGGGTAGAGTGGCATAGAGTGGAGTAGTGTGGAGTGGAGAAGCATAGAGTGGATTCATGGAGAAGAGTAGAATGGCATAGAGTGGAGTAAAGTGTTGTAGAGTTGAGTAGCGTTAAGTAGAGTGAATTAGCATATAGTGTCATAGAGTGGAGTGACAAAGAGTGGAGTGGAGTGGTGTAGAGTGGAGTAGTGGAGTAGAGTGGAATAGTGTATGGTAGACTAGAGTGGAGCAAAGTGGCATGGAGTGGCATAGAGGGAGTTGGGTAGAGTGGAGTAGTGTCATAGAGTGGAGTAGAGTTTAATTGAGTAGAGCGTCATAGAGTGGAGTATCATAGAGTGTAGTATTGTAGAGTGGAATAGAGTGGCCTAGAGTGAAGGGGCGTAAAGTACAGTGGTACAGAGTAGATTGGCATAGAGTGCAGTGATGAAGAGTGCATTGATTTTGAGTAAAGTGGTGTAGAGTGCATTGGCACAGAGTTCAGTGACATAGAGTAGAGTGGCATAGATTGCAGAGGCATAGAGTGCAGTGGCGTAGAGTAGATTGTTTCAGAATAGAGTGAAGTGGGGTAGAGTGGCGTGGTGCAGGATAGATTGTAGAGGTGTAGAGTAGAGTGGCATAGAGTACAGTGGCATTGAGTAGAGTATAGTGGCGTAGAGTGCAGTGATGCAGAGAAGATTTGCATAGATGCATTGGTTTTGAATAAAGTGGTGTAGAGTGCATTGGCATAGAGTGCAGTGATGCAGAGTAGAGTGCAGTGGTGCAGAGTAGAGGGCAGTGATGATGAGTGCAGTAGCGCCAAGTGGAGTGGCACCGAGTGCAGTGGCACAGAATGCAGTGGCACTAAGTGCAGTAGTGCTGAGTGCAGTGGCACCAAATAGATTGTTTCAGAGTAGAGTGGAGAATGGTAGAGTACAGTGGTGTAGAGCATAGTGGCATAGAGTGCAGAGTTGATTAGAGTAGCTTAGAGTGGTTTGGCATGGAGTGCACTGGTGTAGAGTAGAGTGGTACAGAGTAGAATGCATAGGCGTAGAGTGCAGTGGCATAGAGTACAGTGTTGCAAATTAGAATGACACAGAGGAGTGATGCAGAGTGAAGTGGAGTAGAGTGCAGTGGTGAAAAGTGCAGTGATGCATTGTAGAGTAATGTGGGGTTGAGTGCATTGGCATAGAGTACAGTGGTGTAGAGTAGAGAGGCAGCGAGTGAAGTGGTTTAGAGTGGAGGGGTGCAGAGTAGAGTGCAGTGAAGCAGTGTGAAGTGGCATGGAGTGTCGTAGTGTGGAGTGGTACAGAGTAGACTGAAGTGGTGTGGAGTGGTGCAGAGTAAAGTGGAGTGGGGTAAAGTGAAGTATACTTTGTATGGTAGCATACTGCCATTACAGACAACACATTTTCAGTTGAAATGACCATTACATTTGCACAGACATACTGTTTTACTGATAAAAGTATACAACGCACAAATGATAATGTGTATTAAAATATTTGTTTCTACCACACTTCAGAATTACCAAAAAATGTGCTTCCTTTGTGCTTTTCTAATTCTGATATATTCTGAAATATCTGCATACTTAATTTACAGACATTTAAATTTTGTTGTGTGCTAGGAAAAATACAACATGGTACAGCCTTCCTCAAGCTCATCCCCAGTAGACAGTATGATTGCCACATAAATCCTCTCACTTTGAAGTCAGAGAAAGAATAGTAAACACCAAGTTCCCTGGAATACAGAGCATGACATTTGACCTCGGTTTTTGAATGTATAGCAAATGTGACAAGATAAGAACAAGATTTAAAGGCCTGTTTACAGAACTCGAGCACTGGTGGAAGAATACAGTAAATAGGGTAAGGGCAACAGAAGAGGCGAACTCAAGCTGGACAGCCAAAAACAATTAGAGCCAGCAAATAGAAAACAAGCAAATGTGAGTTACAAACCCCAAAGCCAATTGTAAGCAATGGGTGGAATGCATTCCCAATGAAGCTTTCTGAATGTCCCCTAGATGTCATTAGCAAACCAGACAGCTGCACTGTCTGGTAGGCTTCAACCTAAAAGGGATAGCAATCGGGCTACTAGATATTTTCTCTCTCCGAAACATTACCACATATTCAAAGTTTACCTGAGGTTTGCTGGTAACACTGTACACCCCAAGTTAGTTTCCAAATATCTCTCTGTTGTCTCTGATCAGCAGCAATATTATTTACACTGGGTAATCCCATATGTTTCCAGACCGGTATAAAATTTGAAAAAATTACTACTGGTAATGTTGATTCAGAACCAGCTATTTCTGAGAAATTTTACGCAGACGTCTAGATTTCAGATTATGTGGAGGACTACATAACTGGAATCGCGACTGCGAACCATCCCACAAAAGCAGACCATGATGTATTCAAATGCACCCACCACTGTGCGCTTTCCGTAGACACTTGCATTAGTACCCGAAACTCTACACGCAGAAGAGCAAAGAAGGAACATAAAATGGTAAACTCTCTGGTGTATAAAGCCCCCATGAAATGTCAGAACAAAACATTACATTACATCTTTTAATTGTTATGGAGAACAAGGCTCCTTCTGATTTGATAACTTGATAACTGGGCAAAGTATTTTCTACAGCAAGCAGGACTTCATCTGATCATATAACCATATATAATAATTCCATAGAGTTCCTTGCTCTGAATTTCTCTAGGGACAGTCCTAACGGTACCCTGCATTCTGTACATCACTATACATTAGCAGGACCTAGAACTCGCACGGCCACTTATTGAGATAGCGCTTTTTCCATTGCAGCTGCCAAAACCTGCAGTTCTCTGCCTGTCCAATTACAGCTACAAACTGATTTGCTTCAGTTTAGGAAACAGGTAAAAACTCACCTATTCCGTTGTCACTAACTCCTCTTATTTTTCGTGCAGTTTCTGTTAAGCTAGTGATCCAGTGCCAATCAGGGATCGATAATCAATAAAAACACAATCACTGGCCCATACTCATACACCCAACACATGAATCCCTGTTGCGCTGTTTCTAGTTTGAGTTAAATCAGTTGTTCACAAACTACAGGCTCGTCCTAACACACAAGATACATAATTGAACCTGTAATCAACTCTCTTTCCTCTGATCGATGGACAATTAGTTGAGAAGTTGATGGTAATAATTAGAACTAACTATCTATCTATACTACTAAATAAATCACAAACTCGGAGTAAGGTTAATAATATTTATCGCAAATAATGTGAAGGTAAATGCTCATCATGTACAGTTTTACAAGGCAAACAATGCATAAATCACAGAGAGAGAACATTTATCAAAGCAAAAGTGTCAAACTCAAATCATAATGAACAGAATGCAATGAAGGAGTGGATAGATGAAGAGACAAAGGTTTCAGAGACAGATATACATTTGCAAATAATTATGCAAAGTACAGATCTTTAGCTATACTAACCCAAGTATTTCAGTGGAAAATCTACCCCTGGCCATGGGAATAGATGGGGTTCCCGAGAAGATTCAGGGAACAAAGAGTAGGACAGGAACAGGAAAACAGGTAGGCCTCAATCTGGATACAGCAAACCGACGGACAGCGACAAACTCCCTCTCTCTAGCCTCTCCAAAGACGCGCCCTTAACACCCCCCAGACACCCCAGTTATACTCTAAAAACCTTCATGTCCAACCCACCATTGTAGCAACATTTTCAGAATCTTAGTCTCTCATTGGTCAGTTTAGGGGGTGTTCTATCACACCACCACAGTCACGTCCATGTTTTCACAGCATTCTTTGTTTTACATTTCTAATAATACATAAACCACGTCTCATGAATACACGCTTTCTCCAACTAGAAAGATGTTACAAATCTCTACATTTTCATTGTCCGCCTCTGCAGCTTCCGCGGAAGAAGTTTGTACATTTGCACTTGGTCCCACGGCCATCCTTCCGTTACTTGGCAGACACACAATAATTCTTGAAGGTTATCAGCTTTTGCCTTCTCCATTCTCTCTCAGAGCTCGATTTTCGGTTTATTTATTAGTTTTCTTTTAACCCCCAACTTGTCATGCAACGATGTAGGCCCATGCAAGCATCACTACGATGAATAAAACACAGACATTATTAATTTCATGAAATATAAATTCTCACTGTTTTACCGCCCACCATTTGCACTATCCCACGTTATATGTCTAACAAAGCATTAACGTGCAAAAAGCAGCATTATTATTATTTTTATTTTTAAGCAGAACGCGAATGCGGCCTGGTCTTTCATGCATTAGTCCTCGTATTAATGTACACATGCACATAAGCATTTCCCCGTGTCTTCGTGTTTTGCATATTAGTTTCACCGCACACTGTTAGTAAATGTTACCGAGGAGTTAATCCGAGCAGGTTTTATTTTCTCAAAACCCTGCTCCATCCATTCCCCCCTTTGATGGCATTTTTGAGCCATCACAAAAATCAACATCATACCAATTGCCACCTTTTATTTTCATCTAAAAGACTGTACTTCTTTCCCGTTTTGCCATTTTCTCATCTAAATCTTTCATCATTTCATAATGATTTCCTCACATAGCCTCTAGTTCTATTTCTTCTCTTTTTCTTTTCCTAGCTCTACGTTTATTGTCTGCTTCTATCATCTTCTTTTTTCCACATCTACACTTACGACATTTATATGCCATTATTATAAACAAAATCACTACAGCTATTGAAATAATTGGCATTAGTATTTTTCCTAATAAACTACTCCCAAATGTGGAAAACCATTTACCTACAGAGGAAAAACTCTTACTAAGTTTCTCCCAAACACCGTCAACCTCCAGTTGAGTCAAATCTTCATGTAATTTCGTAATATTCTTTATATACCCCTCAAGACTTTTACTTTTATCAGGGATATAAGTACAGCAGTGTTGTATTTTCAACATGCCAGACTCCTCCCTCTTTTGCCAACAGAATATCAAGGGCAAGTCGATTTTGCAAAACCATTGAGCTAATCGCAACCATTTCAGTATCAATCATCAAAAACCCACCAGCAGTGTCTGTTGATAAACGGTCAACCACTGTGGACTATTTCCGAATTCTATGCGAATTTAGAACGACTCCAACTGAGGGTATCAGTGCACCAAAAATATCACCAATTATTTCTGAAAAACTTGCTCTCTTTTTGCATGTTAGTCCATGCTTTATTTAATTGATTTTATTATTTCTATCTACGTGATATACTTTGGGAAATACGATCCCAAAATAACAACTACCATACCAGTGTGCTGGCAGCCTATAGTAAGCATTCTTACCACACACATAATATACTCCTGGAAATACAGGATCAGTTCCACCTCTCAATCCCCATCCACCAGTTATCAGGAAAGTGTGTTCACATTCAGTAGTACCAATGAAATAATTATTATATTCAGTCTTTAGTCTAAGTAAGCAAAGTTTCCCTTTATGATACCAATCCAGAGACATTGCAGCGTAAGTCTCGCCTTTCTTATAATTTCCCTCTCTAAAAGCCCATGGTGGTACATGTGACTTCTGTTCAGCAGCTTTTCTTTGAAAATCCTGTCTTCTATCTTCTACCATGTTAATGAATTCTTTTTCTTCAGCCCGCAAACTACATGTTAGATTATTTCTATGAGCATATACTATATCTATTGTCTGCGTAATATGGAAAAATTCTCCCATGTATCCCGCATTTCTATTACTATACACCTTATTCATATCCTTTCTAATAGGAATTTCTGAAAACATTAAATCCATGTTTGAATAATAGTACTGCAACTTCCCCGTCACGTAAAAAAGACTAGTTAGTACACTACATGACATGCCATATGTTAAAGGAAGGTGATGGTAAGTCACCCCCTCTGAGACAGACGAAGGTAATTGCATGCATACGTAACAATCTCTCACATCCATTGTGTCAACATATTCGTAAAGCAATTTTGTAAAAACATTTAACGAGAAATCACTAATTGATTTCTCATGATTATAAATGCTATCATCAGCCTGATCATTGTTAGTTTTAGGATTTTCTTTAGTAACAGGGTCCATGCTTTCACTTATCACATTATTAGTATTATTCTTGTTATTAGTTACCATAAGAACAGGTACAAAGACAGTTAGTATTAACCACATCACCATTAGTAGCAAGACACTACATAGCAAGCTTTAATACATCTAGGTTTAAAACTAGGTTCTTGATGTCCAGTCACTATATCTTCTGCCATTTTGTATACTATAAAAATAAAAATCTAAGAAAAAACCTAAGAAAATTCCTAACAATTCTCTAAAGATTTTGACAAACTTGTCCAAAAACCGGAAAATTAGTGTATCCTACACTTCAAGAAGAAGGCTTTCTTCTTTACCCCCTCTTTTTTTCTTTTTTTTTTTTTTTAAGAGTATTCTTCAAATCATCTGGAACTTCCCAATTATTTTCACTGAATTTTGTTGCACCTTAATTTTTCACTGTTCTCTTTGTAAGGCAGTCTCAATTTGCTTTCATCAATTTGCTCAGTACCAGTACCAACTTCTCTTTCTATTTGATCTGTGCTCTCAATTTCTTCCAATATTACATATGTCCATTCAGGAGCTGTGTATTTCTTGCTTGGGATTCTTATTCTCTTCGTTCTTTGGACTAATTCTTCTTCTGATTCTTCTTGTTCAGTTTGACTTGATACTTCATTTATTTGTTCTGGTTTTCTCCTTTCAAGAGTGTATGTCAGTCTTTTTACTCCACTCGGCCAATTGTCACCCTTTTTCGCTCTCTTAGCTTGAACCACTTCTTCACCTTTTCTTTCTGGTTCACAGGTTCTTTTATTTAGTCCCTTTCTTTGTTGAACTTGCTCTTGATTTTCAGTAACTTCCTCTTCTTCTGGCTCAACAGCAGTCTTATGAGACCCAGTAGCTGGTGCGCACTCTACTTGACTTGTGCTTGGTTGTTCATCATCAACAAGCTTGTCAGAATCTGTCCCTCTAGATTCTTTAGCTTCACAACCTTCAGCTTCTGGTTTCTTATCTTCATTCACCAGTTGCTGCTCTCCTTCTTTTTCAAGTGGACTTGGGACTCTTCTGGTATGACTTGCGTGGATCCAGTTTGGTAAGCCACCACACTTCACTGCTGTTGTTGTCACCAAAATAATCTGATACGGTCCATGCCACCTGGGTTCTAAACAAGACTTCCTCACGTGTTTCTTGACAAGAACCCACTCTCCTGGACTCAGATCATGTGCTTGATCCAGCTGTGTTGTGGTTGCAAATTCTCCAACCTGATGAGACACAGAACGCACCAGATCAGCCAATCCTTTGCAATAATCAAGCACTAGATCATCAGCAATATTCATCAGTTTGTTTGCTGATACAATCGCTTGTCTCATTGCTCTTCCCATTAACACTTCATGAGGACTCAATCCAGTCTTTTTATCTGGAATACTTCTAAGACTTATCAATACCAGTGGTAAAGCGTCAGGCCATTTCAGTGTTGTGGATGCACACACTTTCTTTTCCCAGTCTAGATTTTATAGTGCCATTAATTTGCTCGACCACTCCAGATGCTTCTGGTCGATAGGCACAATGCAGCTTCTGCTCAATTTGTAATGCTGCACAGATCATCCGAATTATCTCATTATTAAAATGAGATCCCCTATCTGTCTCTAAAGTGACTGCAAAACCGAACCTTTGAATTAGTTCTCTTAGAAGCAACTTCGCAACAGTCAGACTATCATTCCTTCTTGTTGGATAAGCCTCTACCCAACGAGAAAACAAACAAACAACAACTAACACATATTTTAGTCCGTTACATGGGTGAAGCTCGATGAAATCGAGCTGGAGCCTCGTAAATGGTCCTGCTGCCTTTCCAATTCGTCCCCAACTCACAACTGTCATTCTGCCTGGATTTTGCTGCTGACATAATACACCTCTGGCATAGACGTTCTGCAATGACCTTGAATTTTGGGTTATACCATGACTGCTTGAAGAGCCTGATCATTGCATCTCTTCCAACATGTGCAATTCCGTGGTATACCCTTGCCATTTGAGATAGTAAAGAATCTGGCATCACTGGTCTTTCATCTATATACACCCAAACTTCATCTTCTGCTCTCTTCTTGCAGCCTGATTTTTTCCATATTTCCTTTTCCTCATCACTTGCCTCTTCTTGTAACTGTCTAATCTCATCCCAAGTTTCCCAGGAGGAAAACATCAAGTGGCAATAAGTATTTTTCTTTTCCACCCCTCTGTTTATTGCAATTGAATTTTGTGCACAGAAACGCGCTACTTGATCAGCGTATCTGTTGCCGCTCGTCACATAAACATTTCCTGACTTATGTGCAGAACATTTGACCACCGCAATTTTCTTGGGCAATTGTAAAGCATCCAATAAATCTTTCACATTTTTACTATTTCTAATCGGAGAACCTGAAGAAGTCAGGAATCCCCTTTGCATCCATAACTGACCGAAATCGTGAACCACTCCCAAAACCATATTGACTGTCAGTAAATATGGTTATTCTCAAATTTTTGCCAATTTTGCATGCTCTAATCAGAGCTATGAGCTCAGCAATTTGTGCAGAGTTTACCCTTTTAGACAGGATGCTTCCAGAACCGCAGCCACTGTACATACTGCATAGGCAGAACTCAATACGCCTTTTTCATTTCTCAGACAAGATCCATCAACAAACATCACACTATCTGATTCCTCTAGCGGAGTATCCTTAATGTCTGGCCTTGGTTTCGTGCACAAATCTGTCACATCCAAACAATCGTGATCTGCTTCATCTTTCACTTCCTCACAAAATGGACTAGGCAACAATGTTGCCGGATTTATTGTCGTACATCTCACCACAGTCACATTTTCAGCACCCAATATTACTCTTTCATACCTAGTCAGCCGACTGTAGGTCATGTGCTGTGTACGTGTTCTTGTCAAAAGAATCTCAACTGAGTGTGGCACATATACTTTAACTGAATGTCCCATCACAATCGCTTCACTCTGTTCCAAGCTCACACAAGTAGCAGCTACTGCTTTCAAACAACCTGGTAGCGCTGCAGCCACTGAATCCAAAGTAGCAGAAAAATATGCCACTGGACGTCGTGCCATTCCATGTCTCTGAGTCAAAACTGAAAGTGCACACCCATCTCTCTCACAACAGTACAACGCAAAATCCTTTATGTAATCCGGCATTCCCAATGCAGGTGCTCGACAAAGACTGTCTCGTAGCTCAATAAAAGCTTTCATGCTTTCATCATCCAATTCAATCGGATCAGTCACATCTTTGTGTGTCAACCTCTGTAGAGGCTTTGCAATTAGTGAAAAGCCACTGATCCACTGTCTGCCGTATCCAACCATTCCCAAGAACATTCGCACTTCCTTCTGAGTTTTAGGAGGGCTCATTTGTTGAATCACACTGATCCGTTCTGGTGTCACCTTCCTGACTCCTTTCTCTATTTTGTGTCCAAAATATTGGACCTCCTGTTTACAATACTGTAATTTTGCTGGTGACACTTTGGGGCCGATTCCGATCTCGGCCGGTAGTGCTCGAATCGGATTCGGATTTGCCGGATCCGATTCGAGCCCTGTTTCCGACCAAATCGTACGCGGGTCCGGCCGAGCGAGTACGATGCAGGCACCTGCGAAATCTCCGACCGACTCGAACGCAGCTTCAACACGCTCAGACCGACTCGCATGGACAACGACTCGCACCGCGCTATGGGAGACGCTTTCTGGCCGGGTAAGTGACGATGTGTGCCGCGACACACCCGATCGACTACGCGCACGTCCGGCTCAAGCAGCTGTCGGAGCCGGACTTTAGAGGATCCGCGTGGACCCCCTGTACGCGTAGGCGCGCGAGTCGCACACATGGGGACACCTGTGCATGTACGCCGCGATGCGCATGGACGCGTACACGCTGTAGGGGGCGCCCTTGACCGCCTCGCACCCATGGAGTCAATGGGAGCCCGCGTACGCGTTGTACACCAGGCTCCCATTGACTTCAATGGAGTCCGACCGAATCGAGTCCGTATGGCATGCGAACGCATCGTACTCGTTCGGTCGGATCTGCTAGGGTCCGATTCGGTCGGAATTCTCTCCGGGTCCGGCTCGGTCGGAGAGAATTCCGGCCCGAATCGGAATCGGCCCCTGAGTGTCTACCTTGTGCCAGATGGTTCAGTAAGGCAATTGTATCTGTCACACATGCCTCTCGTGTTTCTGATGCCACCAGTAGGTCATCAATGTACTGAACCAAACCCGATTTTTCTGGCATAATCAAAGTCTCCAAACATTTTTTCAAAATCTGATTAAAAATCGATGGACTCTCTGTGTACCCTTGGGGAACTCGGCACCATGCCAAAACACGGTCTCCGAACCGGACCGCAAACAAATACTGGCTATCCGGATGTAAAGGAATCGAGAAAAATGCTTGACACAGATCAATTACTGTATACCATTCTGCATCACAGGGAATTTGATATAGAATCACTGCTGGATTTGGCACTATTGGACAACAGGGTACCACAATCTTATTGATTTTACGTAAATCTTGTACTATCCTATATTTTCCGCTTAGCTTTTTAATTCCCATAATAGGCGAATTACAAGGACTGCTTAGTATTTCTCTTAAAATACCTTGCTCAATCATTTGGTCAATCAGAGGAATATCTCCTGCTGTTATCTCGGGACTCATTTTATATTGAGGTGTGTTTGGAAATGTTGCACCCGGTTTCACCACAACCTGA
This sequence comes from Calotriton arnoldi, assembly GCA_963921515.1. Lineage (NCBI taxonomy): Eukaryota > Metazoa > Chordata > Amphibia > Caudata > Salamandridae > Calotriton > Calotriton arnoldi. The sequence goes on from CAWUFW010008978.1 coordinate 158,891, forward strand.
ATAGGATCCACACCTTTCATCAGACCAATCTCTTTTCCTGAGAAATCCCATACATCAGACCTTACTGTATTTCTCAGCTCTGCAGGCAAATCTTTTTCAGTAAGATGTGAAAACAATTCATCCACTTCTGTCCCTTGCTTCGCTAACATCATTTTAAACGCAACATCCTCATCTGGTGTCTGGAAAGCAATACCATCTGGTGTACAATAGATAGTGCATTTCATCTTGCACAGTAAATCTTTCCCTAAAAGATTTACCGGAGTCGTATCACATACCACGAACCGATGCATGTCTCTGAATCTTCCAATATGAACTTCTATTGGCTTTGTTATTAGGGTTTTGATATGCTTATTGGAGACTCCTACGACGTGGATAGTTTCTCCCGATAGGGGTAGGTTTGGAATTTCTGCTGCTCTCACAGTAGAACGGGTAGCACCAGTGTCCACTAGAAATGTAATATCATTACCTTCCACTTTTCCATCAACAAATGGACCTGACTGATCTACCTCGAGAGTTGCGCCAAGTACGCACTCTTCCTCCCCCCTCAGGCACCGTCATTGAGATGAGTCTGAATCACTCTCATTGCACTGCAACAAGTATTGCGAAACCATTTGCACTTTGTGATTCTTACCAATTTGCTCACCTGCGTGAAACCCAGTGTTCGCACTGTATCTCTGCACTTGAGCATAGGAGCTTGGCATAGGAGCTTGTGGTACCTGTAACTGTGGAGTAACTATCTGCTGCTGTTGCTGTTGTTGATTCACAACCACCTCATTCTGCATCTGTGAATTTAAATTTTGATTTATCCCATTATCTTTCTGAACAGATCTACACTTGTTCTTCCAATGCCCAAATTTTCCGCACGCATGACAAGGATATTTCCTTTTCATTCAATCTTTATTCATTTTACCTCTACCTCTACCACCACTCGTTACTTGACCATTCTGATTCTGACCTTTCATCTGATAATCTGTTTAGGAACCACTGTTTCCTTCTTGCTGTTCTGCCACTTTCTCTTGTGCCCACATCATTTTCTCTTTTAGCTTCTTATGCCTCGATTCAATATCATCACTACAATACTTTGCATGCCTCAGTATCTCATCAACCGTTTTACTCTGCCAACAAATCAAATGTTGCTGAATCATATGACTAATTTCTGGTTTTAATCCAAATACAAAACGATACACAAAATGTCCCATATCTTTATCTCCAATATTCTCAAACCCACTGTACTGTTTGAACACCTGTAACAACCTTTCATAATAAGCATGTACTGACTCCTTTGGTTCTTGGGTTGTTCTGTCAATTTTAACCCAATCTGTTTCTTTTGGAGAAATGTTTCCCTTCAGGTAAGTGATTACCTGATGGTATTTCTTCATCACCTCATCTGAAGGTGCACCTGTTTTTGCATCTCTAGGATATTCTTCTTTAGGCCAATCAACAGCAATCTTACACTCTGTCCATAAATCTGCTGGAACAACAATCTCAAACAAACCATCTAAATCCTTTAACAAGACCTTTGAAACCTTCACAAACCTCTCTACCTGTTTGTACCATTCAACTGCTTTTCCTTCAACCTAGGGAAGTCATTAGTAAAAGATAATATATCCTGTCTTGTCCAAGGAACGTGAACATATCCACCACCCGGAACTTCTCTCATTGGACACACCCTTTCAGCCTGTTCTGACTCTCTTGGTGGAAATAAAGACGCATTTTTATTGGCAATCATTTCTTCTTTCTTTTTCGCCCATCTACCTTTCCACCGTTCTCCATCTTCCCATTTCTTCAAGATACTCTTTAATTCTTTTATTTGCAATCTTTTGACAGAAGCATTCAAACTCTCTAAATCCTTTTCAGTAAAATCCAGTCTATATGTTTTCTGTAACACTCTTGACTTTTCTATGTCTACTCCATATTCACAAGCAGCCTCTGTCAACTTTTCATGAAGATTTCTCACTTTCCAAGTAATATTTTTGCACAGGAATAACAACTCTTCATATCGATAATTACTCAATCTGTCTGGGCTTATTGTACCAATAATCATTTCTTCCAAATCCACTCTCAGTTTACTCACATCTATACTCTGTGGTTGAGGTTTTCGCTTTTCCATTCCCCTTATCCAGTCATCTAACTCATCTGGTGAAGGTCCCATTGAACTCCCTGATACTGGAGTGACATTCTGCACTATTCTCCTCGGATCCACTTGCGCACTTCTCTTAGGGGTTTCAGTTAACATCTCACAAACTGGCAGATCAATTAATGAAGTGCTTGTTTCAGCTTGTTCAGCCTGATCAACTATCGTTACCACTTTATTCCTGTCTCTATTCATTGGGACTGTCAACGCATGTGCTCTTGATATATTCTGTTTTTCTCCGTACAACGGAACTATAGGCCCAATTGTTACTGGCACTGTTAATGCTTCCGCATTCAGATTCAATTGATTAATTTTCTGAGTCAACTCCTCTCTTCCCTATTCAGCATGTCCATTTCACTCTCTTGTACTACTCTAGCAACTACCGGGACTGTGGAACCTGTGGAATTAGTGGGGTTCCCATTAATGGTGCATTTGGGACTGTTTCACTTGAGTTCTCTTGATAAGGTGGAGGTCTTTTAGTCAAAATATCATCTAGCAACTCATCATCAGAATCACTCGGGTCAAAATCTATCCTTGCTGTCTCTACATTTTTCTTCTTCTCTTTACATTTTTCTTCTCTTTACATTTGCCTCCAGTTGCTTCTTCAGCAACTAAAACTGGGTACAAACCATCCGCTATCACAACTCTCCTCCATCTTTTCATTTTATCATCCAGTTTTTCAAAAGGATACCTAGACATTATACTCCTATATCTCCTTCCACCCCTATACTTCTCTCAATCATACGCTTCTTGTTCCGATTCCTCAAGCGCTTCATACTGGGTAGGTCTGGGATTTGGTTCTAAAGAGTTCATTCTTCCTCTCAAATTCTGTAGGATCCTTACATTAAATGTACCGTGCTTCGGGAAAGCTAAAATACCATCATCTTCCGTGTATTTCACCCAATTTTCTAACCAAGTACACGTATGGTAACCACGTTCCAACATCATAAAAGAAGCAGCTGTTCTTGGAGGTGGAATAGGAATTAGCTCTCTTGTAATTATTGGTTTGTCCTTTTTAAAGAAACCCTTTATCTTATTAATCAGCTTCATTTTTTCCAACCCTTCTCGCTAAAATACAATTCAATAAACAAACAACAAACTCTTCGTACTTCTGTTTATTCTATTTGCTAACAACCGTCCAATACCAGCGTGACTCACACCAACCAACTAATCAGAACACTCCTACGTAATCAGTACCTTGACCAATACCAGCGCGGCTCACAGCAATCAACCAATCACAGCACTCCAAACGCCAGCTGTCTGACCAATGCCAGCGTGGCTCTTTGTGACTTCAGTATTACTCCAACTACTGACCCTCCCTTTACAAAATAATACGGCAATGTTTTTCTATACTTTTCTCAACAAAACTTGTTAGAAAACAAACATAAAACAATGCTACCTTGTCTGTTCACTAAATACAGAGATAGTCTCCACTTCAAAAAGAAAGATTCTTTCACTTCAAGTAAAATAACGACCAGCGCTATTCTACACCCGAACAAGCTACAGGAGGACTTGGTACTCCTCTAGGGATACTAGCCAAAGTTTCGGAAGAGGATTTTCACATGGAAAGAGGTCTTGGTACTCCTTTGGGGATGTAAGGCCAGAGTTTCGGAAGTGGACCCTTCGCTATTTTCAAACAAAATCTGCTCTCAAACGAATAGTCCCTAATATAACACTAACAGCCTCTCGCCGTTAAGTATTATGACAACAGACAAAGTATTTCTGTAGTGTGATAACTTATCCACACTATTCTTCTGCCTCTTCAGGCTAATACATTATCATCCCGGGATCTTAGGTAAATCTGTACCCGTGTTTCTAGACAACATAGAACAAAACACTAACTTTTCATGTTAAGAAAAACAAATAATCAATCAATAATTATTACCAAACTAATCAATAATGAACCATCCTCTGCTACCAAAAACTGATCCAGCGCCAATCAGGGATCGATAATCAATAAAAACAGAATCACTGGTCCATACTCATACACCCAACACATGAATCCCTGTTGCACTGTTTCTACTTTGAGTTAAATCAGTTGTTCACAAACTACAGGCTCGTCCTAACACACAAGATACATAATTGAACCTGTAATCAACTCTCTTTCCTCTGGTCGATGGACCATTAGTTGAGAAGTTGATGGTAACAATTAGAACTAACTATCTATCTATACTACTAAATAAATCACAAACTCGGAGTAAGGTTAATAATATTTATCGCAAATAATGTGAAGGTAAATGCTCATCATGTACAGTTTTACAAGGCAAACAATGCATAAATCACAGAGAGAGAACATTTATCAAAGCAAAAAGTGTCAAACTCAAATCATAATGAACAGAATGCAATGGAGTTGATAGATGAAGAGACAAAAGTTTCAGAGACAGATATACATTTGCAAGTAATTATGCAAAGTACAGACCTTTAGCTATACTAACCCAAGTATTTCAGTGGAAAATCTACCCCTGGCCATGGGAATAGATGGGAATCCCCGAGAAGATTCAGGGAGCAAAGAGTAGGACAGGAACAGGAAAATAGGTAGGCCTCAATCTGGATACAGCAAACCGACGGACAGTGATGAACTCCCTCTCTCTAGCCTCTCCAAAGACGCGCCCTTAACACCCCCCAGACACCCCAGTTATACTCTAAAAACCTTCATGTCCAACCCACCATTGTAGCAACATTTTCAGAATCTTAGTCTCTCATTGGTCAGTTTAGGGGGTGTTTTATCACACCACCACAGTCACGTCTATCTTTTCACAGCATTCTTTGTTTTACATTTCTAATAATACGTAAACCACGTCTCATGAATACACGCTTCCTCCAACTAGTAACATATTACAAATCTCTACATTTTCATTGTCCGCTTCTGCGGAAGAAGTTTGCACATTTGCACTTGGTCCCACGGCCATCCTTCCGTTACTTGGCAGACACACAATAATTCTTGAAGGTTATCAGCTTTTGTCTTCTCCATTCTCTCTCAGAGCTCGATTTTGGGTTTATTTATTAGTTTTCTTTTAACCCCCAACTTGTCATGCAACGATGTAGGCCCATGCAAGCATCACTATGATGAATAAAACACAGACATTATTAATTTCATGAAATAAAATTCTCACTGTTTTACCGCCCACCATTTGCACTATCCCACGTTATATGTCTAACAAAGCATTAACGTGCAAAAAGCAGCATTATTATTATTTTTATTTTTAAGCAGAACGCGAATGCGGCCTAGTCTTTCATGCATTAGTCCTCGTATTAATGCACACATGCGCATAAGCATTTCCCCGTGTTTGTGTGTTCTTGCATGTTAGATTCACCGCACACTGTTAGTAAATGTTACCAAGGAGTTAATCCGAGCAGGTTTTATTTTCCCAAAACCCTGCTCCATCACTAGCGCAAAGAGGCTTCGCCGTGCAAGCGCTCTAGAGATACCTTGCCATAGGCTAAATGTGTTAGTCCAAACCAACAGAAATTAAATTACCCAAGAAAAAGGAAAACATGTAACGTTAATTTTATGATGTGTGGTGAACAAAAGAAGCCACTTTATCATCCTCTGTATGAGGCTCTGCATTTGAACCCAAACTACACAGAGTCAATTGAAAAGAATAAATATTTTCTCTTGATGAAATGCAGTTGCTGCAGCATAAACACATGGCTAATCTGTTCAACATGTTAAAAAGGAACAGCTAAACCCTTTCTTCTTGTATATTTTGTTAGTCACTTGTACTACATGCATGGGGGCTTTGGGGGCTTGGATTTTGCACTTGGGTCCGTATTCCTAGTCAGGCTCATATTTCTTCCCTGGCAGTATCAGTACTCGCACAAACCAGTACTGCTGCCTGAATCAGGGCAATATGTCACCTAGTGATAAAGGGATTTGTGGTGATGGTGGTTGTAGTTCTGGACACGTTGAGTGTTTGTACAGCTGAGCAAAAGCCAGCCCGACAGACACTCTTTATTTTCAGGTCAGGCAGACAAGAGCTAGACAAGCGCTAAATGTGCAGGCTCCTGGCTGCCTCAGCTGAACTTTGCAGGCCTGAAGATGTCATAGCTCCTGTAGGCGTGACCTTTTCAGCCTGCCAAAGCACCTCAAGGCCTTCCCCCTCATAACGGGGGAGAGTGGCACTGATTTCCACAGACCTAAGCACTTCAGTTTTAAGCCCTGAGGTGCCCAGAGCCAAGTGTCAATCACTAACCCCATACCACTCTGTGACGAGGGAGGGACTTCTGTCTTCACTCATTGGCTGATCTAGGGTCAGCCAATGAGAAAAAAGCAGCAGGCCCAACCCTTTTGGGACCTCTGAGGCAGAGCTGCAGGTAAGTGTGATTTATTTTTTTGATTAATGTATGGTGCGTGCATGTATGAATATTTGATAGGAAGTGTTGTCAATGGATGTGCGTGTGAATGCATGAGTGTGTGTATGTGTCCCATCTGCACTCTCCCTGCTAAAAATTACTGACCGTCACTGATTGTGTTTCACAATTTAACTATGATGTTGTTTTCAGAGACCTGGCTATTCAGCAATCAGGACCTTTATGGCAGTGTTGTCATTTCATTAATGAATCGAAGGGGAGTGGGTAATTCTACTACACAAAACACTACTACAAAAGATCTAAGGGGAGTGAGTTGTCTCAAAGAAACCTAATCCGACCTGGAATCCCCTAAGGTTTTTTAAGAGACGCTCACCCCCCTTGGTACTTTGGTGGAATGCTTCATCATCGGGTCGGCACTCAGCCACCTAATGTTGCTGAGTGGGCTCAACCTCCTCACAATGGGAGCACTTCTAAACTGGATTACTAGTGGGATCTGTGAAACGTGTGTTAAAAATGACATTCAATGTCCCTAACCTGATTTTATTACGTAGCCGGGAATCAGGGTAACTTAAAAAAACAACAGATGTTTTTGGGGGTAACAATGATCCCCGACATCAACTGTGAAAGTGTGGTCTACATGTTTCTGTTACCTGGGACCAGACCATGTCTTGTGGCTTTTCTAGAACCTAACTGTGACAGATCCCTGTGTGTCAGTTTTTAAGCAGACACTATCCTGTGTTATGTGATCAAAAGTTTATTGCTCCTAAAATCTGAGTGTAAGTGTACACAGTGAACCACATAATTCATGCATGTCACTGACGTGCATCATTCCTGGGTCTACTGGCCCGGTACCTGTATGATGAAGAAAGCACAAATAACATAGCATAATGAAAACTTTTTCTTAGTCATAGTTTTCTGAAAATTGTTCTGCAACCCAAAGTGCAATTTCTCACTCGTGGCTGTCGTGGCATGCCCTGAAACAACACATTTATACATCTGTGTTGGCCAACACATACAAAAAGACACTCTCAACATGTATATATCTATGCAAATGTGTACGTTGACGTACACACAAAGACATAAACAACATGCATGGAGACATTTTCATGATTGACTAATGTACACACAATGACAATAACGACATGCATGAAGATATGAAGATAATTCCGTGGTAGCCCCTCAGGCTATTCTAACTGTATCGTTACGTGTGAACATTCCTTGTGCCAGATGGAAGACTAGCAAATAAAATTAGTTGATTGATGAAAGGTGCATTCAGATACCTTTTAAAACTGCTTATTAGAGCCCCTTACTGCAACTTAGACGTGCCCAATTTAAGATGTTACTATCATTGTTTTTTGCGTTGTGGATCCAGGAGGATCTCCGTGCTCTGGTTCCTGGCCCGCTTCCATCTATTAGAGACTATTTCATCTGGATAATCTCTATCCTAAACTCCACAGAGACATATCTCCTACAGGATGCACGTCATGGCGGACACTGTAGGTACTCAGGTGGGGCAGGAACCCATGACGAAGTAAGTGGGACATTCAGGCTACGGACTGGACTTTCCTTCTCTTTATAACAAGGAGTGTTTGACCTGGAGGCATTTTGATAATGGTCTCCCCCTTTTTTACCCACAGTGTATGACTACAGGGTCCACCCGCCTCTAAGTTGCCCTAAGGGGCTCTAATAAGCCCTTACAAAAGATGTGCCCCAAGTTACATTGGAAGCACAAGATGAGGTATGGCTCCGGCTCAGATACTAATTTTGACTAGCTCTGAATGTTCATAAATCCAAAGCGTGTGGTGTAGCTGTTGTACAACAAACCAGTTTCAATGTCTCTGAGCTGAGATTTAATAGTTCCAAACGCATCAGGGCTATTGGGGTTTTTCATTTGGTAAATATTGAGTCGAGATAATTTCGGCTAGTGTAAAATGTGAAGTAGAAAAATGCCATACTAGGTTATTTACAAGAAAACAACCCTGTAGAAGCCCAATTCAAATATATTTTGCCTAGCTCTTTAGTCTTTCTCATTGACCAAATGTCCTGAAAATTTGACACACCATCACACAGCAGCAAAATGGACAGACTTTTAAATTTCACATTAACTAGCCATAGAAGTGCAAAACTGTAGAGACCTCAAAAAGAGGGTTAAATGTTGAAAGCACATTGGACCATTACCAACAGAGCCACAACTCTGTCTCCATAATGTTCACATCCATCGTGGAGGCCAAGTGAATGCCTTTGTCCCAGATGCAAGTGCTTACAGGTTTAATCATAATTACGAGTGTGCTGATGATGAACAGAAACAAATTCATAAGATTCCAATGAGGTTAACATTTACTCCAATATTTTTTTACAAAAAGTCATAGTTAACTATACTTACAAAAACACTATATTTTAAAGTACAAGAGATTTTTAGATCAAATAACAAAGATGGCATTTGGCAGTGTGCCAGTCTGTTGTGTACAACCCAAACGTAAGCAGTACAGAGATGTTCTAAACCTCATTACATATGCAGTTTACTCAGAAGTCGGACACTTATGACAAGAGAAACCTTTCATGTCCAATTTATAAAAACAGCTGATTAAAAATATATTGTTGTATTTAAAAATGTTGTGCTTTGTATGTATTATTAACTATGACTTTTCGAAAAAATATTTTGGAATAAATATTAACATCATTGGAATCTTCGAGATTTAATTCATATTGAGTGCTCCAGGCAATTATGAATTAACACATTTGATATTGCTGTTAGCAATTTACATATTTACACTCTGTGGCAGAAAGAGTGTTGTCTGTTGTAGCACCTTTTCTTATTCGATCATTTTTTTAGATTGACCACACCTTGTGAGGGGGCTGCAGGGGTGTGTTGTTCTCACAGCGGCAAACTGTGATGGTTGTCAAACAGAAATAAAGTCCGGATGATTTACAGCATGCAATCTCATGTTGTGCTGGTAAGAGCGGTGGGGCCGGGTGGGGGGCGGGATTTCGACAGACGATGACGAGGGAAAATTAATTATTTATTTAATTTTTCCTCGTGGTCATCTGTCGAATTACCTCCCCACCCTCCCCACCCAACCTGGCCCCACTGCTCTTACCTGCACGGGCTGCTCCTGCTCTGCCACAACACTGAGATATGTGTCCATCAAGAGCCCTCCTGCTACCAGTCCTGTAAGCATTTACAGCTCTGCAAGGCTTTGCATGGGAACCGTACATCACCTAGGACGTGCATGGCATTCATATATTTGCCAATGCGCACATATGTGTCCAGGAAAAGACTACAATACAATCTTTCCTTTCACATGTGGACAGGTCTGAGTTTCTTACACTGTAGGGTCTCTCTGGGGCAGATGTATCAAGGATTGCATTTGCGATTCCTTAATAGCGAATTTCAGCTAATTGCTATTAAGGAATCGCAAAATGCTATGTATGTAGGAATCGCAATAATAATTGCGATTCCTTAATATTCCTTAATTGCGAATTGCAAATTGCGATTCGCAATTAAGGAATACATTCCCATTCATTCCTATGGGCGTAGAGGCCCATAGGAATGAATGGGAAGACATTCTCAATTTGTGAATCGCAATTAGAGAATCGCAAATTGAGAATGCAATTTCAAAGGTGCCAGGGTGTCCTTTTGACACCCTGTTGCACCCCTGAAATATGTATGTGTGCACATGTGGCGCACATACATGCCCTAAGGGCATGTATGTGCCACACATGGCACTTTGAAAATGCTAAAAGTGCATTTTTCAAAGAAATCGCATGTTACCACCAACTTGAAGTTGGTGGAAATTTGCGATTCCTTAAGGCCAAATTGCACTTTTTTGGTGCTTCTTACATTGCATTTAAGGAATCGCAATTTGCGATTCCTTAATGCAATCGCAAAATAGGGAATCACAAATCTTGCGATTCCTTATTTTGCGAGGCAGTTTTGCCTTAATACATACCACTAAGCAAAATTAGTGTTAGCAAACGCCGAAATTCTGCGAATTTCGGCGTTTGCGAACGCAATTTTGCTTGATACATCTGGCCCTCTGTCCCTGTTTTGTTTTTGATTTCATACTTTTACCAAAGACTGGGATACCAAAGTGCCAGCACTGACAGCATGCTGCAGCTGAACAGCCCATGCCTAAAAGGAAAAATGTTCAGTCACCTACCCACCTTCCCTGCAGAGATCTTTTCAATATATGCCTCCATGAATAATGAAATGACTGGCATTATGAAAGCTATCCATCACTACCAGCTCGCTTTGAAGAACTTCCCCTGGAAGCATTTAAAACCTTTTTTGCAAATTTCTAATCAGTGTTTATGTTTTTTTTAAATATTTATGAAGGAGTATAAACTAAATAATGAATGTATTTTGGAATTCAGTGTTTATTATTAGCTATCAGTGTTCAACCGGAAGCATCTTCTGTAAGTGATCTCCAAGCACAAGGCCCCTGCTGACAGTAGCAAAGCAATGTAAGCGGGTTGCTGAGATCCTCAATCCCCACAGCCTCACCGACAATGCTTATTTATCTCACGACTCAAGTCACCTCATTTTATTTAGCAATTATCATTAGGCCAAAGATTACATTTTTTAACATTGTAAAAAAATGTAAAGTTCACAATGAGTTTTTATTGTCTGCAATTAAATCTTCATCCGGAAACAGCACCACATGCCTTTAAAGTTTAGGATCAAATGTGTTCAGATGCAGTCTGTGAAAGGTGGCAACAGAGTAGGTGTCTTGAGTGTCACTTTGGGTTTTGGATAGCTGTGCCCATTACTCCTCACCTCTTGCCACTCCTCCGCCTGCCCAACAAATAAAGTTCAGGTCACATAATACACTTCCATGTGGTCTCCATTGTAGGGACCATCTAGTTACTGAAAACCTGCTTGATCCATAAAGGAAGAATACCCCTGGAAGCGAGAACATAGAACATTAAATTCAACAAGACAACAAAAAGAGATTCTACTTGCATACTTAATTGGTACTGCTGATCCCATTGGTTTGAATCCGGTGTGCATTAGTATTCAAATACCTCTGAAATTTGGGCTCTGATTCCCAAAGATTTTGCTATTGGTTAATGTGAATCATTCTTATAGCGCTCCTCTCTTACTCATAGAATTCAGGACTATGCCAGGAGTATTACAAGAGTAAGTCAGAATAACTGGGCACATGATGGTTTATGTTAAAGCAATGTTTTTCAATGGACCTTTTATATTTCTTATCCAGATTCCTTCATGTCAAAGGGGACACCATGGGCCAATTCTAGACTTTCCTTTTACAACCAGTTGCATACTGGGAGGTTAGTCCTGGTTTATATTAATTGACATAATTGGACAAAAAGTAAATATGATGTCCCTGTTGACATGGAATCATCTGGGGAGCTTTAGCCACCTCAGAGCTAAGGCCCCTGCTTCAGTGATCAGTGTAGGAAGTTGTACCTCGCGGGCAGGCATTGCCTTCTTTACAACAGCATCCCCATGAGTGCCACTGATACATTATAGTCAGATTTATTATACATGCCATGTTGATGATTTGGCAGTAAAGAAATATTTAAATGTAAGATCTGAGTGATTGACCTACATGTCTTTTTCATTCCTGTTATTGTAGTGAACTTTGTCGTTGCCCACACTGCGCATCACAGGTGACGCTCAGGCAGCTTTGAAGCGACTGCCATTTTCAGAGTAGTTACTGACTATAGTGTCAGAGAAGGAAGGATATTTCGCACATTGTATATCTTATGGTCCATGGCTAATGATTTTGAACTCACCGCTACACTACCTCCTGAAGAAAATGAATTACATAAAAATATACATGTCAGATTAATGACGCATTCAACAGACCGTGGGAATCTGTTTCATTGCCAAACGTCTCAGCAATAAACTCTGTTCAGAGATTCATCCTGTAGAGTCATCATGAAGTACATACATCAAGATGGCCCAAAGGAAGAGGAGAGAGGGCATGTGAGTGGGACACAACATCATAGTTTACATTAGCTTAGGGAACCAAAGCAGTGGTTCATTTGTAAATAAATAGGTGCCAGGGCTCTCGTCAGGAGGCAGCTTGCACCAGTAAATTTCTCCTGTTAGTGCCGCCTAAAACAGAACCAACAACTAACCATGAAAGTGGGGATAGGATGTGGCGTAATGGCCAGAGCTGCCGACTTCGGACCTGGGGAATCAGGTTCAAGTCTCGGCGTCGGCTCAACATCCTGTGATTCTGGGCAAATCAATTAATCTCCCTGTAAATGATTGTGTCCGTAACTGCTGCTCATGAAAAGCGGTGGTGTTGATGATCAAGTGCTGGTGCTGAGCACCGGAAACCACTGGCTCAACTTAAGCACTGAACCAAAGTTACAAATATTCAAGGATCCTGTGATGCACAGTGTGCATAGTGCCCATAGAGTGTATAGTGCCTCACAGCAGAGGAAAACTCTTGTGATGCCTGTACTTTCACATGAGGTGGTCTTAGAGTATGTGCTGGATCTTTGCAGCAGAGAAGGTAGAAAATTAGCCATATTCGTCCCAACCACTAGCTAGTACTCATTATGTTAGTTTGTTCATGTGCAATGGAATATGGAAACATGCAACATGTAATATGGCCAGCAGCCCACCAGGTCAGCTGAGAAACTGGCTTCTGCACCACCCGCCATATCCAAATATCCATGTCTACATGGTGGGGATCCCTCAGCTATACTGCAGCAGATGCAGAATAGGCAGGGCTCAAAACAGAGTGAGCCCATTTATTATTTCCACCACTCTGCACTCTTTCCTGCATGCATAGGGCATAGTGAATGTCCCCTGCCCGGGATTCCCATGTTACACATCAGTTGCCTGAAGATGCGTGACATCTCTAGGTCAACTGAGAGCAGTATTTTCTTTCACCCAAATAAAACCAAAGCAACTCACAGGCTGGAGGACCTATAGTGAATTTAAATACTGACTAAAGGGGAAAATAGACTACTGCTCCACATTCTTTAAATTCTTCGATAGCGTGAAGTGAAGCAGCATCCAGTTAAAGAACTCTGGACAGTATAACTACAAATGGCCAGGATTCAACTAGCCAAAAAACGAATTAGTAAAGAACTGGCAGAAGACTACTTGGCATCACTGCTCAGGTAGTACCTATGAACAAAAGACACTTGAAAGAGGAATGATCAAACACTGTATGCCACAGTCGCTTGAACACCTTATGCCTCACATTGTTAAAGCTTCCGCAAAACACATTGTCTCTGTTAGCGCGGTGATTCTTCAGGAACGGTTCCATGCCAAAAAGTGGTCCACCTCTCGACAGTCCCAACCCTGATTACTATACTAGCACAGGTATTCGGGATGATCAAGCGGGGGAAGGAAAGGGTGGGGATCAGCAGGGAGTGAGATCTGTAAAGCAAACAATACTGATAAGTAGTGGTTCTCTGCAATTATCCCTCCTAACATGATATATAATTGCCTTCGTACCTGTAAACAAAAATAACAATCCTATATGGTGGAAGAGTTAAACATCAATGCAACAATTTCAGCAATTGTAGGGGTTGTTCTGAAAAGAGGTTAAACAAGAGAGAGTCTTAGAACTCCGTTCTAGGGGGCTTCGGTTTACATGTCACACTGTGACTCTTTTTACATCAGATATATATATTGCAGGTAAGCATACACACCATAAGATAATTTAAGGTAAACTTCACAGGGGAAGAGCAGAAGGCCGCCTCTTGAACCCCCTGTTAAGAGGAAGCAAACAACAATCACAATAATGCCTCAATGTATGCACATCCCATTGGCTCCATGGAATAAATGTAAGTATTTTCTGAGTTGCAACATGAAATAATAATATTTCCAAGAATAATGTCAATCCTTATTCGTAGGTATCTATGCACCTATATCCTTAGCGCATAGTATTTCTATATGACAAAGTCTTGTTTTAGCATTCTGCCATGCCGATGAAGCACTCGGCAGCAGACGAGAACTGAATGGCTTACTTTCGCGCGTCCCAAGCCGTGCCGGTCCAGGCACAGCCAGCGGGACGCCAATCAAGACGGAGTGAGTCACAAGCGAGTTGGTGCAAGTACACCCTTACCGGACTGGAAGCAGGGGAGGGCAGCGTGCAGAGCGCGCTGCTTGGTTGAATTATCAGCAGCGTCTTTCTTCCCCGGGGCTCCTTAAATACGGTCCTCCTCTTCCAGGTCAATGACGCTATTTCTCAGGCAAATGCGGTTGCTTCCGCTTTGCCTCATGGGAATTGTAGTTTCGGCTCAATTCCTTCCTTCGTCGGACTCCAACTGCCTTCAACGAAGGAAGTTTAGTCGCTTTTATGGGGCACCCATTCCTGTCCACCACCCCACTAGCAGGGACAATGCCTCTCTATACCGGGTGAGATTGGTTTCAGGGTCTGAAAATGCCCCTTGTGACGAGACTCGGGCGTGTGCGCTGCATTTATGAGTGTGTGTGTAACAGTCTCCTCTGCATTACTTAGACAGCCAGACATAACTTCTGACCAGTCAAACTGCCTTAAAGGAGAAGATCACCAAAAGGACGGGCCAATAACCCTCTCTCTGTTATACATGTACTGATATGAGTCAGTTGTCCATGATGTCAGTACCTCCCTGACCCACTGGCTGATATTTTGTATATAATTCATATTATACTTCTTGATCTTTAATCATGTGTCCATGGAAATATATATGCAATGGGTCGTACTCTTTGTACACTTATTTAATGTTGTCTCATGCATCTACATGTCTGTGTGTTAAAGCCAAATAAAAGGATCCTTAAACAATAAAGAGGTCTTGTGATGTATCTGTACATCATCTGCACAGGAATCAAAGTTTGAGGGCTTCAAAAAGATAATTGAGTAGCATGATGCAAAGGTTAGCAATAGCAGTCGCAAAAGTAGTTGCATGCCTCTTCTTCATTACCCTTCTGTGTAAATTCTTGGACAGACTGACTTCAGCACTCAGGGCTCGAAGATGACTATGATGTCCCCCTTTTGACATCTTGCTGCCTTTTGAGGACTCACACCCATTCAGAGGATAGGCCTCATGGTTTACTCTTTCCTTATAGTTAGTAGCTTGACAGCTGAGCTGTATATATATTTGTGTGTTTGTGTGTGTGTGTGTGTGTGTGTGTTATATATCACCTGCTGTTGACTGCCAATAGGTAGTAATAGTTAGGACCATGTTTCCATAGAAAAAGTGTTTTTTGACTTGCCTATATCTTTGATGCTGTTTAATTAATCTTCATGAAATTTTCCAAAACAAGAGTGCACCAGTGATTCTAGTTGTGCATGGAAAGTTTCAGAATAATCCGTCAAGCGGGGGCTGAGAAAAAGGGAGGAGGTCAAAAAATGTTTGTTTCCCATGTCAATTCCCACAGGAGCTTTAGACACAACTGCAGCCCGAACCGCTGGACGGAATTACACCAAATTTGGCAATCCATTCAGAAGTTGTTGAGAAAATTAAGGAAAACCAAATAAGATATCTGTGGCTGTGGGTAATTTGCGAATAATAATGAGCTTGTACAGGGAAGTGCAGAGCTCTGATTGGCTGCCAACACTTCAGCCAGGAAATGTTGGTAGCCAGCCGAGTCCCACAAAAAAAAGGAAAAAAAGAAAAGGGGGCAGGGTAGTAATACCCTGATACCCAAGCCTTGATCTTGGGGTTCCCCAGGAAACCCGCCATGGCATAAAAGCATTTTGTTTAAATTCACTGTGACTTATTTAATTGTAGCCCCCAGGTGGGCCAGGTCCCAGGGCCATGCGGGGATTATTAAAAAAAGGGAGGGGGGCGCACGGGGCCCCCCTCCAAGGGCTTCAAAATGCCTCGGGGACAACCACCTCCCTGTGGCTAATTATATAGAAAAAAGCAGGGGCTGGCAGAACCTCTCAGGCCCCGGGGACCACCACCTCCTCAGGGCTATATATTACATGCTTGGGGGGCCTCGTGGACCCCCCAAGCCCCGGGACCACCACCTCCTAGGAGATAACTTAAATATGGAGCAAGCCCCACAAACCCCTCCTGCGCCCCATGGACCACCACCTCAACACTGCTTTCTTTTATTTTTAAAGAAGGAGGGAGTCTGAGCGGCCCCCTTCCCAGCCGTTCTCAGCCCTGGAGACCACCACCATCCCAGGGCAGCCTGTGAAAGTGAAAGAAGGAGGGCCCCATGGCCCCCTCCCGGAGCCAATAAAGTCCCTAGGAACCGTCACCCCCTAGGGCTGGCTCCTGCTATGTCCCGGGTTGCCCATCCCCGGGACATAGCTGTTTGCTGTGACTTGGCAGGAGCTTTGAAAGTTCCCGCCAAGTCAGAGCAAACACTCCGGTTCCAGCGAGCGGGAGCTGACAAAAATCTGGAAGCAGAGGTTTTGCCTATTTCCCTGCCCGCTGTCAAGCAGGCAAGGAAACAGACGAAATGATTGCTCTCACAGAGAGGGAGCTGCATGTTTAGCAGCTCCCAGTCTGTCAGAGCAATGCCGGCTCCCGCAGGAGGCGGGAAGCCGGCAGAGCCTCCACGGTCCCGGGGAAAAGAGTGGAAAGAGGCAAAGTAAACATCAGAAATGAGTAGAAAGAGGCAGAATAAAGGTCAGCAATGAGCAGAAAGAGGCAAGATA
Organism: Calotriton arnoldi; assembly: GCA_963921515.1. Classification (NCBI taxonomy): domain Eukaryota; kingdom Metazoa; phylum Chordata; class Amphibia; order Caudata; family Salamandridae; genus Calotriton; species Calotriton arnoldi. Next base: position 175,925 of record CAWUFW010008978.1, read on the forward strand.
AAGGTGAGAAACAAGCAAAAAGAGGCAGACTAAAGGTCTGAAACGAGCAGAAAGAAGCTAACTAAAGGTGAGAAATGAGCAGAAAGAGGCTGAATAAAGGTCAGCAATGAACAGAAAGAGAGAAAAAGGTGAGAAATTAGCAAAAAGAGGCTGAATAAAGGTCAGAAAGAAGCAGAAAGAGGCAAAATAGAGGTCAGAAATGAGTAGCAAGAGGTGCAGAATAAAGGTCAGAAACGAGCAGAGAGGCAAAATAAAGGTCAGCAACGAGCAGAAAGAGGCAACTTGGAAATCAAGAACGAGCAGCAAAAGGCAGAATAAAGGTCAGCAACAAGCAGAAAGAGGCAAGATAAAGGTGAGAAGCTAGCAGAAAAAGGCAGAATAAAGGTCAGAAACGAGAAGAAACAGGCAGAATAAAGGTCAGCAACGAGCAGAAAGAGACAATATAAAGGTGAGTAACGAGCAGAAAGAGGAAGAATAAAGGTCAGAAACGAGCAGAAAGAGACAGAATAAAGGTCAGCAACAGGCAGAAAAAAGCAAGATAAAGGTGAGAAACTAACAGAAAGAGGCAGAAATAAAGGTCTGGGACGAGCAGAAAGAGGCAGAAGAAAGATCAGGAACGAGCAGCAAGAGGCAGAATAAAGGTGAGGAACGAGTAAAAAGGGCAGAATAAAGGTCAGACACAAGCAAAAAGAGGCAAACTAAAGGTGAGAAGCTAGCAGAAAGAAGCAAAATAAAGGTCAGAAATTAGCAGAAAGAGGCAGAATAAAGATCATCAACAAACAGAAAAAGGGAAAAACGGTGAGAAACGAGCAAAAAGAGGCTGAATAAAGGTCAGAAACTAGCAGAAAGAGGCCAAATAGAGGTCTGAAACAAGCAGCAAGAGGCGCAGAATAAAGGCCAGCAATGAGCAGAAAGAGGCAGACTAAAGGTCAGAAACAAGCAGAAAGAGGCAAAGTAGAGGTCAAAAACAAGCAGTAAGAGGCAAGATAAAGGCCAGCAATGAGCAGAAGGAGGCGAAATAGAGACCAGAAAGAGGCAAAAAGAGACGAAATAGAGGTCAGAAAAGAGCAGAAAGAGGCAAAATAAAGGTGAGAAATGAGGAAAAAGAGGCAAAATAGAGGTAAGCGATGAGCAGAAAGAAGCAAGATAAAGGTCAGAAATTAGTGGTAAGAGCCAAAATAGAGGTCAGAAACTAACAGAAAGAAGAAAATGAAAGCAGAAAGAGAAGAAAGAGGCAAAATAGAGATCAGAAACGAGCAGAAAGAGGCAAAATAAAGGGCAAAAACGAGCAGAGAGGTAAAATAGAGATCAGCAACCAGCAGAAAGAGGCACGATAAAGATCAGAAACGAGCAGAAGGAGGCAAAATAGAGGTCAGAAACGAGCAGAAACAGGAAAATAAAGGTGAGAAATTAGCAGAAAGAGGCAAAATAAAGGTCAGAAAGGAGCAGAAAGCGATAAAATTAAGGTCTGAAGTGTGCAGAAAATGGCAGGAAATGAGCAAAGAACAAGCAGAACCCACTCAGGCACTCATGCACTCACTCACAGAACAACTCTGATACTCTCACAACCACTCACAGACCCATTCAGACACTCATGCACCCACTTACAGAATCACACAATACTCTCTCACCCACTCACAGACCTACCCAGAGACTCATGCACTGACTCACAGACTCACTCAGAGACTCACACACCCACTCAAAGACCCAATCAGAGACTCACACACCCACTCACAGACCTACTCAGACACTCTTGCACTCACTCATCAGTGATGTCATTTGAGATGGCATCAGGGATGTGACAGAGACTGTCACCATGTCATGAGTGATGTAATATGTGAGGTCATAACCAGTGTATTGTGGGGGTGTAAGTTATAGCTAGCCCAGGTAACTATAACTGCTGAATTTCTATGGTTTTGTGCGAGTGAAATCTGAGCATAACTATAACGTCCCTGTAACTTGTGTTTTTTTCAGTGAATATATATGTGTGTGTAATATATATATATATATATATATATATATATATATATATATATATATATATATATATATATATATATATATATATATTACTGTCCCCTATCACAAATTCAGGGACTAATACCCTGCCTTGCAGCTCTGCCGCACACAAGTCCCAGGCAGCTGACATTGAAACTTTGTCCTTCCTTCCTCATATTGCAGCACTTAAATTTGATGTGCATTTCCACAAGCGATCTGACTGTCCTATTTTAAAGACTCCTTTACCACAGACCCTTTAGTGAAGGGCCCAAAACTCTGAAACCAACATTATAAGCATCTAGCCTGCAACTGCCTGCTCGTGCTAGTGAAAAGGATGTGTGTTACAGGTGATTGCAGGGCTGTGATAGAGTATCAGATACTCCCAGGCCATTCCTTAGCGTCTGCATGCAAGCAGTCTTTCCCAGCAGAAATGGATAAGGGATCAGGGATACCTTGTATACCACAGGTATGTGCTTGTGCTGACCTTGATGTGTCTTTCCAGATCAAGGAGGTGATGGTATTTCCCTAGTCACTGACACCTTCAAGTGGGATTTGTGGGTCCTTTTTGGTGCTGGGCAGTACAAAGAGCAGAAAACAAGGTAAGAGAGTGAGCTGGGGAGTGAACTCTTCGCTCTGTGCCATCACTCTCTCTTTCTACCCCCCCCCCCGCCTCCTGGTCAACAAGTCACAGAAGCATGTATACTGGGCAAGAACTCTCTTGTAGGAAGGAGTTGCACCTCTCTTCCAAAGGCAGACTAAAGAGTTGGCGGAATTAGCAGTAGCTGCAGTCCTGTCAGTAAAGATTCCGAGAGGGCTCTCCTGCTAAACCCTGAAACAGGCAGAAAGCTGGCCTCTCCTCATCCTCCCTCACTTTGTCTCTGATGTACACTATGAAAGACATACAAGCCCCACTCCCTCCTCACAGCCCTGTGACATATAACTTATATTCTAGAGGGTACATAAGAACTGAAGAAGCGCTTTTCTCTCATAATAGTTTTAATTAAAAGTAATAAAAGCACCACAGCTGATTTAGGTGAGGATTAAGTTAACTCTGGTGCTTAAATGTCTGCTGTGGGTCCAGCTCAACACCCAAATAACACACCATGCTCACATGCCATAAATCTACTATAACAAAATATAACTTGAAATGTGACAGTCCAACAAACGAGCACTCTATCACAGCCTCTTTCTAGATCTGGCTTGAGAGTAAAAGTGCTGCCTGACCTTATGTGATCAAGAAGAAAGAGTTTTCAGAGTACAACTGAGAGAGGGATTTAGGCTCCGCTCACATGTTGGTGCCTTAGTACAGAATTTGATTGGGTTGGATTTGTATGATTTCACTAAAAAGAGTGTTTGTATTATTCTTTGTGGCTCGTGGCTAAACTTATACTGAATACAGCAGGACTAAGTTGGTTATAGTGGCAAGCCAACGATCCTGTCTATAGTTCTGATCTGTTTATTGTGAAATGCTATGAGACAGGAAGTAGACCTGTCATATTGATTGTGAAAAGCATGTGTTAAAGTCAATAGGCAGTTAAGTGTGGATTGCTCTATTTTAAAGCCTAGCGATAGGTATTTCGTTACATAGAGCCCCACAGATTACCGTAGTAAGTAGGCAAGAGCTTTGTAGTTGGTTGCTCCATGTGACTAACCGTGAATACAGAAGATTTGGTCTGTGAGAATCCTTGGCAGGCCCTCTTAGGAGAGATAGTATTTTGCTCAGGAAACTGTAATTTTGTATATATTTCAAATTTTTGACAGTGTGCCTCATGGTTGCCATTTGAAGTGCTTACGCTCAGTGAAGTAGGCCTGAGTTGTTTATGGCGACTAGCCAATCATAACAGATACAGGCCTGATAAAGCTATTTCAGATCCCATTGGTCTGACCTGTTTGCTATGAAACATTACAACACAGGCAGTAGTCCTGACATATTGGTTGTGAAAAGCATATGCTAAAGTTAAAAGCGTTTAAGGGTGGCTTGTTATTACTCTGCATTAAAGCCTACAGATAGGTATTTTGTTACATGAAATCTCACACATTACCTTTGCTGGAAACGATTTTGGTGTTGGTTACCTCCTCTGACAAGCCCTATGGGTTCAAGAGTTACACTGTAATAATTCTTGCTAGAATCTCTTCTGAAGGTCTGGAAGGCTTGGCTGTCTGCTAGGACTGTGTAATAAAAAACATTAAATAGTACATACATCCCTATATATAAATATAAATCCCTATAGATACACAGAGGGCATTTGGGACAGCACTCTTCTGCCATTGGTCTGTCTGAGTGTCATTTACACACTGATTTCATCCATGACAGCGTATTGCCTGGGTAATGGTTCAGTCCTTGTCAGTTATTGACCCTGTGAATGACAGCATTTTCTGATCAGATGTGAACATCCGCTGCTCTTCAGTGTTAGAGTTGGTTGGCCAAACCTTTAGTTTTCTCCTTTTATAGTTCTCCTGCCATTTCTCTTCTTCTCCTCATTATATTTACATTTTCTTAAAAGGACACTACAGTTCTCCTGGCAGTGCCAATGGATCACTTGCTTGCCTCTCATTTCATTTGCAGTGGGCCACATCCCATTTGCCACTTCCTCTAAACCAGGTGACCATTATGGAATATTGTTGTTCATAGTGTGCCATCGTTTTACCATCGCAAGATGGCCAATACGTTGGTTCTATATGATGGCCATGTTGGAACTTTAAAACAATGATAGAAATGATAAGACTGAACAATACCTCTGTCAGATGGACAACCAATACTTTGTTTAGTTTTGGTATTGCAAGCATATGCCTGCTGGGTTTAGACAGCAGCATGTTTTCTTTTCTTCCACCTGTATTCTTTTAATTATCTTGCAAATGTTGTTGCGCTTGTGTACGTTTGACTGTGGTGGTGTCAGGGTGTCAATGCCAGAATGAGTCAGTGGCTGGACGAATGAATGCATGAGTGCAAAGTTGAGTGATGGAGTGCGTGCATGATGACTTATTGAGTGCCTAAACACATCAATGACACAAAGGCACTTTCATTCATAAACCAGACCCATTGGCATTTCCAGTGCTTGTTTTATATCTTATAAACAATGGTGCATATGCAATGTCTCTTCGCATTAAGGATACATTTCACAGCTACCTTAGTTAAATCACATTTTTAACACCAAAGATAAGCAGCTCTAAATTGTACTTTCTACTTGGTGAGTAAATGTTAACCTCTGTTGCTGAGATTCCGCACAGGGTTAGAAATATGAAGTTAGTCATCAGCGATGAACTAGAAGGGGGTGGGGGGTCCACGGCCTCAAAGAATGACGTCTCACCGGGGTGAGAAGGTGACACTTGGGAGACAAACTGACGCTCAACGCAAGACTGTAAATTTCCTCCAATGGAAGAAAGAGGTGAACACCTGATACTCATTCCACGGAGGCCTAGCAAAGACCAATTCTGCTGTGAGCAGCACAATGTGTAATCATTTTGGGTTTGCAATAAGCTCACAACCTGGTGTGACATGTCGAGCCCCGGCTATACTTAAAAGATCAATAAACAAGGAGTGCTAAGCAGACTCGTAAATTATCACAGCAGCCTTCTCTAAAGACTAGAGCATAAGCACCTCAGCACAGTTGCGACACGCTGACGGAGGCTCAGTATGTGTGGCCCGCTGTGTCTCCCCGTGAACATGTAGTACAAGGAAGAGATGACAGACATGCACAGTACAGTATGATGGATGGACCACAGTCACTATTTAAAAATGAAGAAACTTGTAATTTGGCAAGCCTTTCGCATAAATTGCGCAGTTGTCGCAGTTACTAGATGCGAGGAGTTGACCACATCTGGTAATTACTGGGCGAGATAAAGTCTGCACTGTCAGAGTTTCCACTGCTTGATACCAACAAATTACACCTGCGATATGTTACCGGAGAAAAATACGTCGTAAATTTGGCCACAGCCGGACAGGAGGCGCAGATGCATGCTGTGGGTCCGCTCCTGGCCCTCGCCCCCGGTTCGAGGACACGATAGTGCAGCAGGCAGCCCAACTTCAGTGACACCCCTGAGGAAGGGGAAGTGTGGCCTCATGGGAGAAACAGAGGAGACTTTAGACCGGTTCTGCGGCAGTGACCCAGAAGGCAGACCCTCCGTGCCTGGGTTATAGTCGGTCCAGGAAGAGCCCCCTTCCCCGAGAGTGTCTGAGATGCTGTTACTGACAGTGCTTAATTTGTAAAAAAAAAAAAAAAGTGAGTGCCACGGTCCTTCTCGGGAGGCCACTGCGGCTTTCACCTGCCATTGTCATTGCCACCACCTGCAAACGAGAATTGGTTAGCGAGGGATGTACATCACCTTGCTCAGGCTGGACCCGTGCAACGCAGCGGAGAGAGTAACCAACGCTGAGGGGCAGATCGATGAGCTCGAAGATACGGCCCATAGCACCACCATTGGCAACACTCCCCACCCCATTAACACATAGCATGCATGCTAATAAATAAACACACCACACATTTTCTGTTTGGGTAAAATTGCTGCAGGTTTATTACATACACCGTTATGTAATATGGTGGGTTATCTTACGGGCGATCCAAGGGCAGGCAACCATCTGGGCCGCCTGCTCGCCTGATGAGCCAAGCAGCACTGGGGCGAACCCCATCTATGCTGCCCCTTCTGGTGATCCTCTTCCCGGATCACGTGACACATGGTCCCTTATTACTCAAGCCCCTTTCAGGGCGGAGCGTAGCAAGGCAAGCCCCCGGTTGTTCAGGCCCACAACCGCCCGAAGGACTAACGGGGCGCCGACACAGTTTTCCAGGAACCTCCCATGAGGCTCCTGGGATTTGGCTCTGGCACCCCTATTGTGCCGCGCAGAGGTACCCTTCTGTACCCCTTTGCTTCCAGATCGCCCTGTAACTCCGCCTGCAACGAAAAAAGACAACATTACAACATTCTCTGCCTCCTGCCTGCCACAAACCACGCCGGGTAAGCGGTAGGGTGGGAGACGGCGTGTCCGGCGAGCGAAAGAGGACGTCCAGATGGTGGGGGAGGCATATATACCCCTCCCCCTGTCCTCGCGCACAGGAAGTGACGCTCACCTTGCGCGCCGCAACAAGGCTGGGTGGGACTCCTCCCTGAGTCCCTGCCCATAAGGGGGTGCGGGGTGCCCTGATGGCATTAGAGGGCTGCCCTCTTTAGTGGCCCCCTGCGGGGGCCGCGGGCAGCCGCATAGCACCACCATTGGCAACACTCCCCACCCCACCACACATAGCATGCATGCTAATAAATAAACACACCACACATTTTCTGTTTGGGTAAAATTGCTGCAGGTTTATTACATACACCGTTATGTAATATGGTGGGTTATCTTACGGGCGATCCAAGGGCAGGCAACCATCTGGGCCGCCGGGCCGCCTGATGAGCCAAGCAGCACTGGGGCGAACCCCATCTGTGCTGCCCCTTCTGGTGATCCTCTTCCCGGCTCACGTGACACATGGTCCCTTATTACTCACCCCCCTTTCAGGGCAGAGCGTAGCAAGGCAAGCCCCCGGTTGTTCAGGCCCACAACCGCCCGAAGGACTAACGGGGCGCCGACACGGTTTTCCAGGAACCTCCCATGAGGCTCCTGGGATTTGGCTCTGGCAACCCTATTGTGCCGTGCAGAGGTACCCTCTTGTACCCCTTTGCTTCCAGATCGCCCTGTAACTCCGCCACAGCTCTGGAGGTGGCCACCGTCGCTGCCAGAGCCCCCCCACCAAACAGCTATGGTCTTACCTGCAACCTCTCATCTCTAGCGCCTCTCGCAAATCTAAAAGGAAAAGGTCCATCCATACTCGCGATAAGTGAACTCCGTCCGCCTCAAAGTATTCTTTCAACTTTTCTTGAATCATCTCATGTCTGATGACTCCCAGACCCCTCTGGTCAGTGAACTTGCGCATTGAACCGTTCACTCGCTTCCGAGAATGCTCAACAGCCTCCCCAGACTTAGCCCCTTGCCACACTCTGCGTGGAATCATCTCTGACCAACAGACCTCACATTGCCCCATGCACTTGCTGATTTCACCCAAGTCAGTTTTCATGGCCTGCAAGAGGAACCTCCTCCCCATGGCAATGAGGTCGTTGCCCCCCAGGTGTATCACTAAAAAATGTGGGGGGGGGGGCGCCCCGTACGGCTAGTCTCTGTTCCAATCTGTTCCTGAGGCTGCTCCATCTCATTCCAGGGAAACCCATCCACTCAAACTGTGTCTGTGAAAATCCCCGCGTCCAGTTCCGGCGCGCCGCCCACTGGGCCACCCTGGAGATGAATGAATGCCCGATCACCCATACCTGGAACCCTGGTGAAGTAAAGGACACCATTTTCACACTCTGCTCATTTAATGTTCATTTCCATCACGCATAATATGACATGTAGTACACTCCAAATCACTGCACACTATAAATACAAAACAAATTAGCCTTCAAGGGCGGATGTAACGCTTGTAGCATTCAGACTCCCAATGCCCCACCTTTTTTTACACCTTCTGGCTCCATGCCTGCCGCCCCTATCCTGAAGGAGTGGCTGGAGTATTTTTTGTCTGGCTGGGTAAGACCTGCCCGTGTTAAGCTAGCCCTCATTAAGCGTTCTATCTGGTACTTAGTCAAGGGGCCCTGGTCAGCGTGGATCAATAGATAGCCGGGGGTGTTGGGGCGAAGCGCCAAGTACTCTTTGACCTTGGCAACAGGGCAGTATCTATGGTCCCCAAGCGGCCTTAGCACCACATCGACCCCCCGCCCTGCCTGATCCGTTTTGGACCTTCTGAGGTGGATGGCCAGGGTGCCCACAAGGACGACATCCTGAATGCTTAAGGCATCGCCTGACCTGTCCGTCTTGGACCTCGCCATCAATTCACTGATACGAAATGCGCCAAAGAACGCCAAGCAGAAGAAGGCTGCCGCAAAAAGTGTAGCCTCAAAATGCGAATAGGTGACCCCCTCTATCACATCCAGCATGCCCTTGAGAATGGGAAAATCGATGGGGGCCCTGTTGTCTGGGACCCTGGGCTCCTCCCTGGCCCAACCCTTGAGGGCCGCACTGATGATGAAGGACTTGGTTGGGTCGTGCCCCCCCATCAGCTTGGCGTCGTGGCTCACCGCTGCCAAGTGGCCACATACCCAAGAGTGGCTCCTCCCCTGTTCTTTAGCTCATACTACAAATGCCTGCACTCTGTGCTCCACTGGTAGTGAGGAAAGTCCCAGGGTTTGTGACACTTTCTTGAAGGTGGCCAGGTGTGCCCTATACCGCTTCCTGGTGCCTGGGGCCAGCGAGCGTTCTCCCAGCGCTCTCAGTCGTTGCTCCACTGCAAGATTCTCCAGAGGTGTGCCGGGAAGGGGGTCATCTCCGCTCTCGCTCGCGCCCAGGCCTCCCGGAAACGGAGCCACTAACAACAAGAAAGAGCGTCAGCTGCCACATTCTTGACCCCCTCAATATGCCTCGCCCTGAACTCAACATTGAAGCGCAGGCATGCCCTGACTAACTCTCTGAGCAAGCAGAGCACCAACGGGCACTTGGCTGTCTGCCCATTGATGGCCTGCACTACCGCCATGTTATCAGACCAGAATAGGACCTTTCTGTCTGATAGCGTCTCCGGCCACAGATGTAATGCAATGACAATTGGGAACAACTCCAGGACAGTGATGTTTGCCGTGATGCTGCGCCTGCGCCAGGCGTTGGGCCACTCCTGGGCACACCATTCGGCACCCAAAATTGCCCCAAAGCCCTCTCTACCTGATGCGTCAGTGAATAGGCAGAGCTCAGGACTGTCTGCCCAAGGTGCCCTCCAAATCATCGTCCCGTTAAACTGCGTAAGGAACTGGCACCACATAGCAAGGTCTTTCTTCAAGCCTTTCGCCAGCCAAACCAGGTGATGTTTCTTTTTGACTTTTGCTGTTGCCCTAGCTAACCTTCTGGCGAACACCCTCCCCGCCGGGATCACTTTGGCTGCAAAGTTGAGTGTGTCCGGCGCGCGAAAGAGGACGTCCAGATGGTGGGGGAGGCATATATACCCCTCCCCCTGTCCTCGCGCACAGGAAGTGACGCTCGCCTTGCGCGCCGCAACAAGGCTGGGGGGGACTCCTCCCTGAGTCCCTGCCCATAAGGGGGTGCGGGGTGCCCCGATGGCACTAGAGGGCTGCCCTCTTTAGAGGCCCCCTGTGGGGGCCGCGGGCAGCCGCAAATCAGAAAGCCACAGTAACACCGCGCCATCGAAGGCTCCGAAGGAGCATGGAGAAGATGCAGAGTTTGGACACATAAGAACAACCTTCATTTGTTGGGGGGGTTTCTGATGCCTCTTTGGGCACCCAATCTGAAAAAGTTCTCGTGCACTAGATATGTACATGGGTACAGCTAAATAAAATGTCACCTTGCTTTATCATAAAGTAGGCACATTGTTTATGGTGCAGAGACCCCCCTCCTTGAGCCCTGCCATGTCACTTCATTGTTAAAATCCTTAACTAAGTAGGTATTAAATCCTTATCACAGCCATATCCTGAAAATGCTAGTCTTCAAATCCTCCCACATGATGATCTTTCTAGGCTACAGCTACAAAATTCAGCCTCAAAGGAAACTTTTAAAGAAGTAAAACAAAAATTAAAGGTTATGATCAGCATATACTTGTTCTAGTTCTCAGCCAAATTAAAGCTTATCTTCAATTCTAAGGACCTTATTACAATGGCTGTCGGACGAGCGTCTGACCGCCATCGTTGTGCGATAGTAACCACCTGACTAGTAGTCGGCAGTTCCACCTACCTAACTTGCTCCGACCACCGGAATCGTAATCTGGCGGTCGGAACGATGGCTTAGATGTCGGTGGGACCGACTCTGGCGGCTTGTCGGTGGCGGTCCCACCGACATCGGAATGAGGCCCTAAGTCTTCACTCTTTGATTCACCACAAGATTCCTGGGATTAGGAGGCAAAGAAGAAAGACTAGTAACGTAGTTCAATCAGGGGGGCACATGGAATAAGGGCCATAGACATCCGCAGCGAAGGAATAGGATAAATCACAGACTTGCAGTGATGGCCTACCAGACACGAATGAAAAGGAGCCAACATTGGAACACCCCACAGATAAGCTCAGTACACTGTCAGTCAGCAAGAGACGGCACGTGAGAGATCAGGAGAGCTACAAGGAGAGCAGTAATGCTAGGGGACAAATGTACTTTGAGACTGACTCTTGCAGCATTGGGGTCCTTTGTCCTTGTCCCAGTCCCTAAGGGGGCAGAGTGGCCTGCCTGGGACCCTCTGGAATCTCAGACCTCGACAGAGGGGAAGGGAGCCTCAGGTGACCTGTAGAGACTTCTCTATGACAGCATATAAGGCGTAAGAATTCGTTCAATTGGCTGAACCCACGACATAGTAAGGCACTGATATGAACGCTCCACTGTTACACCGAGTTAGTTTTGTTTCAAAGGGATAGAAGTAGGGGAAGGAGAGGACATGGGGAAGGGGGGTTAGTTTACATGGTAGACTACACGCTTGTCTTATAATTACTTTCCAAAGATGACACAAAAAGGTTTGCCTCATTCCACTGAGCCATCCATCTCTCTCTCTCTCTCACACACAGGCACACATACACACACTTAAATCACTTGCTACTCAAACACCTCCTACTGCTGAAGTACGTGATTGTCCCATCCCACCGTCATTTCTGTTCATCCTTCCTACATTGGGCCCGTATATATATCACAACTAATTACTCTGTAATGAGGTGGAATGTCAATGGTTTAAATGATAAGATTAAGAGAGGGGCATTCTCCTGATGTCCTTCTTCTGCAGGAACCCCATCTCCAGTTGCATAATGCGGCTTTTTGAGGCAGTTAGGCTACAAAAGGGTATACCACTTGGGGTTCACTATAGAATGCAGAAGAGTGGCTATACTGCTCCATAGGTCCTTCCCCACTGACCATCATCCACGTGAGTCAGATTTTCAGGGTTGTTGGGCCAGATGTGCTAACATAAGGAATAGCGATTTCCTAATTGTGATGCACAGAAGATCGCAATTAGGAAATCGCTATTCCTAATGTATGAATCTTTTATTATTCAAATAGCAATTCCTAGTGAGTTGCAAATCGACCTATCTCATAAATATTAATGAGGTAGGTCACAGTTTGCAACCCATAGGAATGCTAGCCATCACAGAGGTGGTGGCCTGCTGGGGTCAGCAGACCACCATGTCTGTGATTGCTTTTAAAAAAGCAATATTTTTTTCTTTGAAACGTAGCCCGTTTTCCTAACAGGAAAACAGGATGTGTTTCAAAAGAAAAAAGAAAACGTTTACGTTTCATTTTTTAAGAGTAGGCAGTAGTGCCACTGCCTACTCTTAAAAAATATTTTTGGGAACATTCTTAAAGGAGAAGGGGTCCCATGGGGTAACCATTTGCAAATGGTTACTGCTAATCGGTAAAAAATGTATGTTTTGCAACCATAATTAGATCGCACAACATTAATACATACTGCTGCAAATCAATATTTGGAAGGGATAACCTAAACATGCCCATTCTAAATACTAATTTGTAAACCCAAACTGAGATTCCGTAGAATCGCAGTTTGGTGTTTGTACATACCAAAAAGCATTTTTATGGTCGCAAACAGCTGATTCTGTGAATCTGGCCATTTGAGACCTCAAAAATGCTTTGCACATCTGGCCCGTTATGTTTTGATCTCAGGAAGACTGGAAGGGGGTAACTGTTTTAGCACGTATTACCTCTACACCTAAGGAGGAAAAGTCATTGAAGAGCTCAGGGATCTAGTAGCAGGGTTCCTACTGGGGCAAGTGTTTGTACATGACATTAATGCTTAGTGTAGTAATGTACAATGACCTGGGCACTCACAGAACACGTGTGGCTGGTCCACACAGGGATGCTGCTCTCTCAGGCTGGGCTACCTCCCTGTGGCCTTTGTGATGGGTGGCACACGTGGAACCCAAATAGAAAAGCACACACATGCCTTTCTTCATCACATAAGTCCCTTTCCTGAATTGACTACTTCTTTCTTCCAGCCACTGATTTAACATGTGTAAGAGGGATTCATGCTCTCCCCTGAAGGATGTCAGCCCATTCCCCATTCGACAATACCTCGAAACTGGTAACTGGAATCTGTTGCGTGAACTAGAAAAGGATTTAATTTATAACAAATATTCCTTTATCAAGCTAGGCAGATATAGAGGGCCCTTCAGCATCGTATCTATGAATACGTGGACAAAGCAGAGAAACTCTGATTTTTTTCTGGCTCTGCAATAAGGAAATTGCATCCAGGATCATCTTCAAAATTAGAAACTTTGACAGACAGGGAGAAGTTGATGTGGTGGAGATCGCCTCTCCTTTCGCGACCTTCCATATTACAGTGCATAGAGAACATGTAATATCAGACAGAGAAATGACGACTGCTTGCATTAATTAGCAATCTACCCCTGAAATACAGGCAGAGAAGACACCCTACCTAATAGCTTTCCACTTCAGTTAGATTTAACTCACTCTTATTTCCACTTCTTCTCAACAATGAATCTATATTAATCAGCTCTCTGTAACCTGACCTAGGACTAGCTAGGATTGTGGTTATACTGACGCCCACGCTTCTTACTACCCAATCTCCTTAATCAATACAGAAACCAAGATCATCTCCAATCTGCTGGCCTACAGAGTTGTCTGGGTTCTCACTAAAATACCTGGAACAGAATGGCTTTTGTGCCGGACTGGGATAAAGACACTGTATCCTCAGGACCCAAATGGCACTGGAGCAGGCACAAAACCTCCCTCGTGGTTTGTGTAACTTCCGTCACAAATTACTGTGTATCATATAAAACCACATAACACCAGATCTACTATAGTGAGTTTCTTTTAAAAATAAGATTATTTTCAATTTAATATGTGCTTAATGGCACGGGGAAGATAGTGTTAGAGGTTGAAAACCTTGTTCACTCAGTTCCATTATTAAAAGTTTCTTCATTTTGTAGAATTCTGAAAACAAATCTTTCCTGGGGCAGTCTCTCGACACGCCTAACTAATCCTTGCTCTGCTGCAGTAAATAAGCATGCAATAAAGTATTTCATTGAAGAGTAAAAACTGCAAGCATTGTTTGTCACTGAAATAAGTTGGAGTGAGAATTGCACCTCTCTCAGTGAGGATGTAGTACTATGTAATTATAGAATACTAAACCAGTATTGTGACGTTAAACAGAGAGGGAGCGTAGCAGTAATTTTTAAATATGACCTCCCATTGGACCAAATTTCATGGAATGAAGTAATGGCACTATCCCATAAACTCAAACACAATTACATGTTTAGGATACTGTTCCGCCCTCATTCCTCTGCAGAAGATGTATTTACTTGGTGAGATGACCTAGTTTTAATGCAAATACAAAACGACAAATGCATTTCTTCACCTACCAGACTAGTAGAAATCATGAGCTTCTTACCTTAATCAAGGCATGGCGGGCTCATCCCACATGGGTGGGGGAAACACACACCTTAGATCTCAATTTAAGAGACTGTGAGACCGCAAATACAGGAGCTGGAATGTTATTATTATTGTTCTACTATAAAGTTGTCCCCTTCGAAATGTTTGACTATCAGAACAATAATGTTAGAGTCAGACCTATGAGGTGTTTTGGACATGTGGAACTCACCTTTGATTTAAAAAAACATCTACTAAGGTTTTACCTGTACAGTTAGGGTAGGGAATCTGCCTTTCCTGTGTGGTCACCTCAGATTTTTCACCTTTTGTTGAACCCTATATTTTTGCTCGCTTTAGAATTGTGTGCACTTACCCCTGCTAACCAGGACTAGAGAGCTTGTGCTCCCTCTTTAAAGATGGTTGAATTGGCTTATTCTTAACTGGCACATTTCACTTGCCTATAAGTCCCTAGTATTTGGAGCAGAAAGTGCACACAGGGCCTGGACGTTAAATGCAATTAGTGGACTACAGCAGCTATTGTGCCATCCACTACAGTGGCTAGGCAAACATGACTTCAAGCCTACCCTGTGTAACCTGAGTGCTATGGTGTTAACCCTGCAGTACAACCTATCAAAATAACCCTTTTGACAGGAGAAAATCTTCCTTTTAAATGTTAATAAGTAGCTTCTATGTAGTTCTTGCAGCCCACAAGGTAGAGTGAATAGTATTAAAAAGTGGGGCATGTATAAAATTAATGTTACCTTGTCTCTACAGGTACAGTGCCCAAAATGCTATTTTCACAGTGGCAGGCCTAGCTGTCCTACGTAGAAACCAGAGAACAGATTACAATACTAATACTGTATCTTGTGAATGGGTCCAGACAGCAAAAAACTATTTTTAAAAGGTATCAAAAATCCAATTCAACTGTGAAGTCTGATTTTTTTTAAAGTAAATATTAAGGAAAAGTTACTTTTAGAAAGTTACCCTTTACCTGCCTGAACTGTCAGACGGCTAATTAGCATAAGCCTCTGCTAGATCTCAGCTTGTGCTCAGACTTGAATAGTTGTGAAAGAGGTGTGAAACGTCTTCCAGGAGAAACAATAGGCTGACCTGGAGGAGCAGAGATGACTCCTCTGAACTCCACAGAATATTCAGAACGGAGGCTGTGGGCAGCCAGTGACGCACACTATTAACTCCTGCTTAACACTTGGGGCACATTTGAAAGGGAGAGAAAAGGATGCCAAGACAATTCTTGAGGATCCCCTGTCTAGCTGATAAAGGACCCTGCTTTTGTCCTACCAGACTTCAGTCTCAGGGTTTGTGTGGGTACCGTGCCTGCTCCAAACTGGATTTTAATGTTAGATGTGGGAGGACATGAGGATTACCTTAGTACACTCCCCACATATGCCCCCAGCCATCAGGGCCCAACTTTAGTGTGGTAGAAGACTTACAACATCTTGAAAATGTCCTCACACATGGCATTTTGGGCCTGTTTGTAGTTAAGAAACGACTGAAAAAATAATATAATATTAAGCCGGATCACCATGAATTGTAAAATGGAGTGAGTAAGCTCAAATAAATCATGGATACTGGAGATTTCAATAATAGTTCCAAACAAGCTTCGGCAGAACATTCTCTTGATCTGTATATATCTGATTCCGAACAGAAAATCTTTAGAAGCCAAAGTGGATTATCTCAGCAACTACTTCGGTGAAATCACTTTGGCTACTCCAGATGCAGGATTAATTGTCACAGGTGATTTAATCTAAATCTCTTTAACTTTTGTGACAGCCTAGAATCCATGAAGCAGTTGGACTTAATCTGAAATATCTACCCCCACCCACTTTTTCACCCACAACAGCAGGATGCAATGGGTGACATTCTAGTTGAAGCTCTCTGTTCTCTTAGATTACATGCTTTATATAGCTGCCATATTCTCGACCAACCCGCATCCTTCATGCACATGACCCCAAATCATGAACCAGTTCTGGATTATACCTTCTTATCATTGTCTCTTTTCAATCAGCTGATGGAATTTCAGATAGACCATCGGCTAGAAAGCGGTCATTTGCAGCAGAAGACAGTGCTGCTGATCCAAGGCTGCAAGGTCAACCATTCCACTCAGATAGAAGAAGGCCTTGTCTCCCCCTAGTGCAAAGGGAGTTTATTGGACTTCCAATGTTTGAAAACATTCAGCAGTGTTGAGGAACTGATTTGGGGATGAATGTATACATTACCTAAACTCAATCACCTCCGATAACCATCCCTTCAGCCCTGTAACCTGGGACAAAGGAATGTCTGATTTACAATCCTGAGCTGAGAGCACGGCGCACAAATTGCGCAGTCCTTCTGCCATTCCTCCAAATCGTGTAACATCATGGTACACAATCAGAATGCGAAATGAAAAACAAATGCTGTCTAAACTAGCTAGATCAATCGCCAACTCAGGTCAAGAAACAGATCAGTGCAAGGCTAAGCTTTCACAGCTGAGGAAGTACTACAAGAAGTTAGTTTGTGGAACTAAGCAAGGGGCGAATGAACAATCTGGATCTTTCTATTCAAAGCTTCCACATCCTCGAACATTCGCCAATTTTGGAAGTGGGTCCATCATCTCATTGCCTCAACAAAATCCCCCCAGGGTAAACCAACCGGATAGCATGATATGGGAGACCTATGTTGCCCATTTATATAGAACCAATACCAATGTTTCAGAACCGCCGTCACCTCTATTTAAGAAAGCCCTAACAAAGCTGCATCCAACTCATTCTCCAGAGTTATTGGTATCCTGCAGTTATGTTGGGACTAAGCCCTCAGTCTTGTAAAATTTCATCATTCAACAAAGGAGCAATGGAGTTACAGGCCCCAATGGTTTGTTCACAGCTGTCTTCAAAGCATTGATCCTGCAAAACCTGCAAGACTGGGCAACCTGGGCAAACCTAATACCCTGGTTCAGACCAGCTCTCGCAAAGACACTGGAACCACTGACAACATCATGGCCCTTGCCCACTTAGCCCACAAAACCCTTGCCAAAAAACGACCTTTGCACGTATGTTTTATCGATTACAAAAAAACATTTAATAGCATTGGCAGGGTCCGGCTTTGTTAGAAACTGAGCAACTGGGGTCTCCCGCCAAAGACACTATCCAATTTTCTAACAATTGGATTCAAGTTACATTTTGTAGAGACAGCCCTCTGTCCAACAGGGTCTACATAAACAAAGAGTTAAAGAGGACTGCGGGCTGTCCCCCATTCTCTTCAGTGTATTATTCATCGAAATGGAACCTGCTGTGAAAAACCCAACCCATGTATGTGCTCCAAGTGACAGCACTGCACCGTCACTTGAGAATCCTACATTGTTGATATTTATATTGTTATCATTTTTAAGATTCTATTGTGAAAAAAGATAATCAGAATCCAAATGGATGATGAATTTGTACTATTTCCATTTATTGCGTACTTGATGAAAGCCAATATAATACTTCTTTAAGTGATTCCCAGGGGAACATTGTTTTTGCTTGACTTATTACCCAAGTTCCTTAGAATATTGGGTGCCCTATTGTATTGTATGTGAAAAACCCAAAAGCATGTCCCCCAAAACGTAATGGTCAAGCACTTCACATTATGCAATATGCCGATAACACTGTTTTGCTGGATTTTTTGGCAACTGGCCTCCAATATTCACTCAATAACTTGGCCTCTTACCGTACCTTCAACGGTATAGAAATAAATTCAGAAAAAACTAAATTGTCACTTTTACACAGATTCGCAAGCGGCATTTCTGGACATGGAAACTGAGGGAACACACATTTGACAGGGCCAATTCCTACAAATATCTTGGCTTTGAATTCCAGACTTCAGGCACCCCATGCCTCCACATGGGCGCACTTCAGAAAAGTGCTTCAGGGATTGCAGCCGCTCTCTGCAAAGTAGCAACCACCTTCATAGGCCCCTCACTCTTACCATTGTTACAGGTTATAAAAGCCAAGTTCCTCCCTTCACTAGTCTTGAAGCATTCCTGTATAAATTTGGGGGACGGTTAAATCTGAATCAATCAAAGCTCTTTTGTCAAATTTTCAGACTTCCAACTACACCAGGGAAGCTCAGATCCATCAGGAATTCGGCGCTATAGAACAAACACTGGCACAGAGGGCCACTATGCTGAAATTTTGGTTCAAATTAAAAAAGTCAGAAGCCGGGAGCTTTAAATTTCATCTTGCGCGAGACTTGTTTCATCTTTCAACATCACCCTGGCAAGTCTCCATCCAGAAGACGCTGGAAGATCTTCAAATGACCTGACTATGGGCTCTGAACATCTCATATGGTTCCTTCAAACTTCTTCTGGGAAGAACTGTGAAAACCCTATCAGTAAAAAATGACATTCTTATGCTACACACAAAGTCCCACAATCAATTTGCTGCTGCAATCAATGCTGAGCTGAATCCTCAATATTATTTGGCACTGCCCCTATCAAGACCACATAAATGAAGGTTGTTAAGATTATCGATTGACTAATTCGATGTAGGGGAAGTAGCCCAAAGATGGAAACAGTCATGTGCAGACACTTCCTGTCGCTTTTGGCCATATCCGAAGGAATCCTTGGCCCGTGTGTTGTCCACTTGCCCCTGTTTTGAGTGGGAAAGAAGATTTTTGTAAAAGCCACTATTTAGTGAACTGAACATTTGTCTATGCTTCAGGCAACTGATCATTGCTTCCAGGGCAAGAATTCCAGGCGCATTGGGAGATTTGTGAGGTTTATTGACAAAGTCGCCACAAGAATTGCTCAATAGGCAGGCTCTGGGAGCAGCCCATGTGCAGTATAATCATTCATTTTTGCACTTTGTACTTAGCACTTTCTTCATTGCCGCTTTTGGCATTAACAGTTCTCCAATTAAATTTCCTTTGTTTCCCTTGATGCAATACTGTGCCGTTATCTTCACATCATTTCTCCTTTAATGTTCATTGGTTTTAAAGCACTTTTTTTTAACTCTTAGGATATTCTTTTCCGCTGCACATGAAATGTACGTTTTAACAATATTTGAATGGTTTTAATTACCTATCAAATAAAGATTTATATATACATACTGAAAAAGTAGGTAGAGTTACCCCTGGGAATTTGTACCCCATTGGTTAGGCAGGGGCTAGGAGTCACTTCCACCCATCAGCTAGTGCAAGGCACAAATGTGGCATTCTCAGGCCAGCCTCTTCAGAACACTTTCTGTACCTGCAGATGAGCAGAAGAGGACTGGACTTGCTGTCTGTGACCTGAGAGGAGCTCTGAAGGGCTGGACCTGCTCCCTCTTGTACCCAGGACAAAAAAGTCAACTCCAAGGGTCAGTTGGCTGACCTGTCTGGCTACAGACAGACTGCAAACTGCAATAGGTATTTTCCTGCAAGTACAAGCTGGCCAGTGGCAACTAGGCCTGGACTTGACCGTGCTGTTGGCCTCTGTCTGACACCCTATGAGTCTCCAAGGGCCTTCCTTGAGGACCTGGGAGCCTTATAAGTGTACTCTTGTGGTTGGTTGAGACTGAAATGACTAAATCAGAAGGTAAACTCTTTGACCAGGATGAACCTAGTTGATGCACCCAACATTGCTTCATCACAGTCAGCCTGAAATTGCACCAGGATCCCAGTCTAGCACCACCATTTCCTATCCGCTATGCTTTGATTTTGCCTCTGTTTCTGCTTTAAACAAAAATCATATCTCCTGTTCCCCTTACTGGCTTTTTGTCATTTTGGTGTAATTTTGTTTATTAAATTGTACTCTATTTTCTAAATTGGTTTGGGATTTTTATTTTCTTGCATTTTGAGTCTATTATTGTTTTGGTACTGCATAAGTACTTTACACATTGCCCCAAGTTACGTTTGTCTGTTATACGCCATAGCTACCACTGGGGTTGAGCTCAGTTTAATTTAGTAACTTTGAGGGTTCACACTGACGAGTCGTCCCCCCCCACATATTATAATCTATATCCTTAGTTAGATAAAGCACAAAGATGGACGATTCAACACTAAAAACTCAAATTAATATCTTACAAACTACACATCTGCTTCCTTAGAAGTTCTATACCGTTTGTAGACTAGACATGTCAGGAAAACATTTTTAGACTGCCAGTGGTTGGCTCCCGAACATAGGCACAAAAAAATCTTTGCTCTATAAGCAGAAGGTTATGCAGACAAAGGAGTATGACTCATCAGTTAAACCATTACACTTATTCTAAAGGCAGAGATACTATCACCTTGCCAGGTTGGAGAAAAATAATCAACAACTATTTTAAAGGCAGAAAACTTCTCTCTGGAATTACATACAGCTTTTCAATCCACACTCGTTACACAAATATGCAAGGGCCTTAATTGTACTGGTAGAATTTCTATCAATCTTATTTTACCATAGGGTAGAATAAATGAGGCTTACGTTGTGAAGATCTAATCGCAATGAGTTAAATTAAATATAAATAGAATTCATTTTGTTTTCCAAAGACTGCTTTGAGTGATCGATTGCCGCCAGGATCTGTGCACTGGATGGCTCCGTCAGCAACGCAGGGGCTGGTTCCCTCTATCACTTGCCATCTCTTGCCCCCTCCAGCCCGGTTTGCTGGGTGGTTCTGGAGGATTTATCCCGAACTATCTTGTTACAAATAATTTTGTCCCCACATGAGACCACTAGTTAATGATTAAAGTATGACATCAGAAGGCAAAGAGTTGTTGTCCTCTTGTACTCACTGCTGCCAGTAACACCAATAGGTACAGGTCTCAAAAAGTCCCATTTAGGGTGACACAGGAGAGTCCCAGCCATCACCGCTTACCTTGTCCATAGTCCTCTATGGCCCTATATGTACACACGGGAGGCCGGTAGTTGCATCATGAGGCCATAAATTTTCCAGGGGGGACAGACCCTGATTACAACCAGCCCTCAGTCACTGGGAAGGGCCACAAGCAAGGGACGACACTTCAATGTATAATCAGTTTATTTTTCTTCTACCACATATGCGGGGCTCTTGTTCCAGGCAAGCCAAGATAATAATTAGTGTGCTTCACAAAAACTGTGTGCAACAGGACACCGGCCACCACTACGTCAGGCCGAAGCAAGGACGAATCTGTTGTCAAGAGCATTTAATGCACTCGCCACTTTCGCAGGGGCAGCACTAACCATAATGAAGAGCACCATTGTCATATCCCACCCCCAGGGTTCCACTCACCCCACAGCTAACCGTAAGGAAAGGGATCAGTGCGGCCTCCTCTGCTGCCAAGCAGCCCAGGCCGTATGACATGCGCAGCTCCTCAGCTTCCCCGCTTATGGGAGCAACTGGAGAATGCTGAAGAACTTCGCCCACATCGTTCCAGACATAGGGCTTGCTGGGTCTACAGCCTGCTCGACACCTTCCAGACACGTCACTTCAGCAGCTGCTGGTTTCACTGCGGTCCTGTTGCCATGTTGACCACCAGCCCCAGAAGGCCCCACATAGGGCGCTTGCCCCAACAAAGCAAGTGTGAGCATTCCTTTCACCGAAAAGGGACTCCACCACCATCACAGATCACAATACAGTGGCAGATTTCCTTTTTGAGCACTGGAATGGCAGATGATTCTTCAGGATAGCACAGGGGCTCTCAGACCAAAGCTCTAGCCGTGCTATTGGCCATCTTAGTTGGCCATGCCCACCAAAAAATTATATATTAGTTACATTAAATTAAATTAAATTTAGGTAGGTGCTTAGTTAATAGTTAGCTTATGACCATGATGAAGCAGATAAACTGCTGAACCTCTTAACTGACACACAAAACCGATTATGACACATTTGAGAGAAAGATGACAACTGTGCAGCAACTGTGCTAAATATTCTTTACAAAAAATATGAGAAAATCTTGGAAATGTAGTTACTGTATCGTAAAACCATGTAGACAAGAGTAAATTCGATGAGAATTAGCTATTTGAATAACATAGGTTGTACGCTAGTGACTATTATTGGTGAATCTTTTCAAACGTAATAGAAAAATGTTAAGTGATAAATTCATATGGTCCAAACACTTATGAAGTACTTATGAAACTAATGTAATCTAGAGGATATTATGTGTGTTATTGAGGAGACTAATTCTAAACTACATATTTTGCATATATGAAATTGTGCACCAAGTGAGAAAGGATAGAAAGGTGCTGAACGACTATACTAAAAACAAATGCTCTGAAACTTTTTGGGAATAATCTTCATACATGTACTAATGTGAATCACTAAAAACAATATTAATAATTTATGTTTTGAAATTATTTTAGATGTTTGTACTTTGAAAATGCAGTAATATGTCATAGTTAGTCGTGTTAACTTTAATGAAACTAAAATGCATCATGAGTCAAATAAGTTGAAAGTAATATATAAGTTCCCAAAAATATGAATGAAAAGTATATTTCTATTACTTTGTATTCTGTATTTCATGAAGCAAATTCAATGTAGGCCTGCATTTTCCTTACTTTGCTTGATTCTGTTCTCATGAAAAGGCTTCATAAACTTGCAATGTGAAAAGAAACTATGTCTCACAGGGAGAGTTCCCATTCACATATGAGGACCGCTTGCAACAATTTCGCTACTTTGGGAACATCTGTCATGGGAAACTGTCCTCTTGAACTCACTTATGTGCCTTTGCAAAAGTACTATTGTTTGGAAGTTATCGACAGCTTAAGTGATGATCACCACCTTTTTGCTATAATATGTGTCTTCTTTATGCTGCATGACAAATCACCCTATACGAACTGACCAATGGGCTAAGTGGTCTGACCAGATGAGATGACCCAGGAGGTGTCACTCCGGAACTTAAGGATTATATTATACATTGATGAGACTGAAAGAGAGACTCGGGCTGAGAGGCACCTTGTTTGCTTCTTCTTGGAACTAACATGCGGACTCTACTGGCTGAATCTTTGACTGGCGCATACGCTGTGTGCGCTATTCCCAGGCTTCTTTCCCTCATGCGAGAGTACCTTTAAGCTGATATGGTTCATGTCCCTTCCTGGACTTTTGAAGAGCTTTGGCAATTAATGGCAACAGAAAATTTGATTTGATTATTCTGCACTCTGAGACCTTAAATGCCTGATATTGATGCAGTTACTCTTTTTAAAACTCTGACAAAAACCTAATTTTAACTAATCCAGTTTCTGTCTCTCCATGATTTTGTCTCCAATAATTGGTTGTGCATTCCAATTGGGTTATTAATGAAGGATGGGAATTCTAATAGAGAGATCTCTGGACAGCAGATACTAATGTTAATAATCTGCACAGCTTTAACTAAATGATTGGTATGTATGATCTTGTTCCGAATGAATTTCTTTAGGAGATTTGGTCTAGCACTGATAATACTTTGCTTGTATAGCTTAGTTTAGAGAGTGATATATGTGAATCTAAATACGTGTTTGTAGATCAATTACCCAATTCCTGGTCCTCATTGGATAACTGAATTGGATCCCCCATGTCCGACCCCTCTCGTCACAAAGCAAGACCCATCGGAGGACCAAGTAAACAAACCCAAAGTGTAGTGCTAGGAGATAAAAGGTTTGATAAGAAAATGGGCCCAGTGGTGCTCCAGCAACCCCTATGTTTGCAAGCAACATGCAACTTTTGTCACTATCATACTTATTTGCATGCACGAGACAGATATGAAATAATTGAAAAAAACAATTTGGGTGGTCTTTAAGTCCAATTCTCATGTTTCAAAAATGATAAAACCTGCACAAGATCATGGCATAAATGTTTTTAAAGGATACAGTCCTGTCAATGAACTATGCTCTGCAGCCTATCCTTGCTGCACGGGAAACCTAAAGTAATTCAACAAAGAAACATTGAGAAACACAAGTTCAATTTTAGGCCACCCTAAACTTGTGAATACTCAACCTATTGTCTGAATGTCAATTGTTGGTGATATTGAATCCGCTATATTCACCAGAGCATAAAAAGAGCATTGTTGCTCCCCACGCTGATGTGTAGAGGGATTCTGTCATATGCAGTAGCTGTTTGAGTTTAATCACGCCATTGAGGGCTCTGTTGGCATTCGATTAACAATGCCTTGATCGGCTCGCGCATCAGACCCCTTTCCATTCTGCTTCTGGTTTCTTGGCAACTGTGCACAGTTGAAGAGAAAACCCTCATCAGCTCAGAGAGCATGTCCCATGCCTGTTCCAACAACCTTGTTGCTGTAGTCATGAAAAGACGCTTTCTGTTCTTGCTAAAAAGACCTCTCCCACACGGTCAACGCAAAGTTCTTCGAAGGACACAAGTCAAGATCCTATACTGGGTAAGCAATCTGTTTAAATTAGTAAATACTTTAAGGGGTGGGTGTAGTTTGTTAGATAACAGTTAAAGGATAAAACGAACAGGCTTTAAATGATGTTAAAAATAGTGTATTGATGCCTAGTTAAATTGTCTTTAAAAGTATATTCTGCAATTCGTAAAAAGTCTTTTTTGTGTTTTGGTGTTACCAATGCTCTCGATAAAACTAATAAAAATATATATATTTTAGAGTTGGCTTTTTTGAAGCAAAAAGCAGGCAGTGGCAGGTGCCTACTGCGAGTTCGAATAATGAAGCTTGGCAAGACAGAACCCCCTTTTGGCATGTAGTTGCAATTAACCGTTATGCGGTTGATACGCAGATTTCAAATTTGAAAGAAAGGTTTGAGATGTGAGTGAAAGGCTGCATTCAGCTCATCTCTTTCGAAAGAAGTTTTGAACACGTACAGCAAATTTTCATCAAAGCGCAGGGCCAGAGGCGGAAGTAGGGGAAAAACAAGTGAAATAGGAGAAACTTTTTTTAGCTGACCGTGATTCATTGCAAACTGGCAGAATTGCCAAGGACTGTGACTGCCTGGGAGCCCTGGTACCACGAGGAAAGCACACTGCAATTATCATAGAATGAACAACTAGCTACTCAAAACTGAGGCTACCAGAGGAGGCGGAGGAGTGAATAATGTATTTTTCTGTGCCAACTGCCTTCATGGATTCTAATGAATAGAAAACCACCCAGAAAAACGTTTGGAACACTGTTAGTGTCGCCGGCTATTCGCCAATGAAATTGGTTGCATCTGTCCAGGCAGTAGTGACTGTCAGTTGTGGCGGTGGATACAAGCAACACTAACTTACACCAGGTTCAGATATCTAAGTAAAGATACGCGTTTACATTTACAAAGGAGCGCTCAGCTCCTCAGGAGTACGCGACGTAAAACGAATCTGTGCTTTCGAGGCTGATTCACCTGAAATACTTGGGATTTCAATAAGTGTGTCCACCCTCACACTACAGGCGCTATCTAGGTATTCCAGGTTCTCACCCTGTAATGCTTCTAGCAGAGCTGCAGCACCGACCATAGAGTACATTGAATAACCAGAGTGCCACCATATTGGTGTGGTGCGACGTCAGCATTGCGTCCTTGCTCATTTTGGACGGATGCGCATCCAGAATAGAGTAGTGAAAACATAAAAGATCAAAGATACAGTGGCGGCTGCTAGATAGGGGCGTGGGGGCATCGCCCCTCTGCTTTCTCGCAGTGCGAGAAGCAGAAACATAAAATGGTAAAACTACCATTTTATGTTTCTGCTTCTCGCACTGCGAGAAAGCAGAAGTGCCTGATGCCTGGTTGGGGGTGGGTGGGTGGGCGGTCCTGCTCGAGGGCAGGGGGGGCCGATTACGATCTCGGGCGGAAAGCCTCTGACCTTAGGTCGGAGGATTTCCGCCCGAGAGCGTCGGCTTCACTTCCGACCGCCTAATTACAATTTAGGCGGTTGGAAGTGAAACCGGGTGGTCATTCCAGCTGGCTTCCGAAAGGCTCAAGGAGCCCGTCTGCCAGTCGGAACTGGCACGTAATCCATATCGACTGCGTTTTACGCCATCCGGATTATGATGCTCGGTTTCCGGCAGGCTTTCCATGCCAGGCTTTCTGACATGGAAAGCCTCTCAGAAAGCGAGTTTGGGGGCACCTAGCAGTGCACCCTTCGAGCAGCGGCCTACGGTTGGTGGCCGAGGGGGCACCTATGTTGCCTCCCTTTTGATCCCAGCACTGTGTGGCAGGCACCCTGAAGTGCCTGCCATGCGATGTAGGGACCTCCCATTTCCCTATGGGAGCTTGTGCTACGGCCGGTTTACAGCTGTAGCACATGCTCCCATAGGGAAAAGGTGAGTATGCGACTGCATCCTAATTAGGTCGGGACCGCCGACCGGAGATCGGTCAGTCCCGTTTCCATGACGGTATCGGGCGGATGCAAGTCCGCCTGACATCGTAATCAGCCCCATAGTGTTTTATTTATTTTAGTTATTAGTATTTTTTATTTTATTATTAATATTCATTTTATCAATTTAATAATTTATAAATTATTTTTTTACATTTAATTTGGAGTATATATTTTTTATGTTTTAAAGTTCGATTTTTTTGCATCTGTTTTGTTATGTTTTCATTTACAGTGAAAGGCAGCTCACTTATAACACGCTGCAAAAATGCTTACTATTTAACTCGGTAAACAAGAGAAAATCAAACAGCAATAGAGGTCATTCAAAGCTCATCTCTACACAAACAGAAATTGGGGATATTTGTAGCAGGTTGGCAAAATAACCCTTGCTCTAGTGGGCCAAATTCACATGTCTGAAATCGGTGCAAAGTGAAGTACCAATGAACACAAAGTCAAATATAATACATATATTTTCCGGGAAAGAGGACAGGCACTGAAAGCTACTGAGACTAATCCAGATGGTGTCACAACTAACAGCAAGTGACTGATGTGATCACAAGAAAGACTGACATTCCATACTATATAGTTAGAGGGTCTAAAACTGAAAACATACTGTAATGAGTTATTAGCAGAGATATAGTTATCATCAGATTGCTTGTAACTGCATTAACAGTGTCCAAATATGCATTCTCTGTAGAGATAAGATCAGCGGCAGTTTCTTCATTAGGGTGGAGGAGCGTCAACCCCCCCCCCACCCACCCCGCCCACTGCCAGCTGCAAATGTACAAAAAAAATGGCAATGAAATGATTTCATTACCATTTTATTTTTTACTTCTACGCACCCGCAGCCTTCCTGAGCTGAGTGAAAAGTGTGATGTGTCCTCTGCTGCTGATTGGCGGCATGGAGGGCACGGAGTAGTGGCCAGACACTCCAAAGTGAGCATGTCAGTTTGGCCAGCTGTCTTGCAGCGGCCAGCCTGACATGCACACTTTGAACCCCTCCAACCTGAGCTGTGTTAGACAGCTAGGTGCATATTTACAAACCCCTATCACCATGGGACCGTCACTTTTTGCGACGTTTCCGTGGCGATAGGGGCTTCACCTTATTTACAAGGCAGCGTTAAGCCACTTAACGTGGCTTAACGCTGCCTTGTAAATAAGGCACCCTTTCACGCTATGCTTAGTGTGAAAGGGGTGGGCAGTAGGTGTTGCGGTGGGCATTCCACCGCAACACCCATTGATTTTGACGCTGCCCCCTATTTACAAGGGCAGCGTAAATAGGAGGCAGCGCC
Organism: Calotriton arnoldi; assembly: GCA_963921515.1. Taxonomy (NCBI): domain Eukaryota; kingdom Metazoa; phylum Chordata; class Amphibia; order Caudata; family Salamandridae; genus Calotriton; species Calotriton arnoldi. The sequence goes on from CAWUFW010008978.1 coordinate 203,806, forward strand.
AAAATTAAGACCAGGGAATACCTGGTCTTAAGTTGGCGAAACGAGGAGAAATGCTTTATTTCTCCTCATTTTTGCTTTTTCCATGTGTGCTGCCTTGTGCATTAAGCAGCACACATAGAAGTGACAAAATGGCATTTAAAGATTGTTTATGTACAGGCAGAGAGACCTTCCTGTACATAAACAATCTTTCCCCCTGCACGCTGCCACCCTTGTACTTTGGTGCGCGGGTGCCTGCATTGGCACTACACTGCTAAGTGTAGCGCCAGCGCAGGGGGAAATGAAAGGCTGCACCATATTCTCATAAATATGGTGCAGCCTTGCGTTTCTGAAGTGGCGGAGTGAGGCGTTAAGCCATGACGGCTAACGCCTCACTCCGCCACTTCAGTTGTAAATATCCCCCCTGGGGGGAGAGCAAGGACAGGCCTCCAGGGCCTGAAGGAGCATCCTGCCAGCTTGCTCCATCCAATCCTAGCGCTTCTCTCATGCTGGTTACTAGCATGAGAGCAGCGTCTGGATTGGCTAGGGGAGTTTGCTCTTCAACTCGTGCTCGGAGCCACAAACTGCTGAAGAACACCGAAGATGTGCAGCCCGTGAGCAAGAAGCATTTAATTTTATTTAAAATGTTAGTGTGATACATGTCACTTATTTAGTTTGGGTTTATATTGCATGACGCTTGTTTTATTTTTGTCTTTTGGGAAGCGGTGGGGCACTTTGCTTGCCTCACCACTTTCAAATGTTACCAGCTGCCCCTGGACAAGATATGCTAATTGAAAATAAAAACTTTTTAGACTTTCCATCTACGAAAAATAAACTGAATTAGCAACAAGTACACTCACGCCAGGCAATTTAGGAGCAATTGCCACACACAGGTACTGCAGGCAGGGAAACACAATACTATGGCAGAAGGATGTAGCTGGTAGAAACATGTAGGGGCCTATCTGGTAAACTAAAGCTGGCGGACTTTTACTCCTAGGACTTAGTAATTATCATATGAAATAATAAGAATAATAAGAATGTGAATAAGAATAAAAATTACTGCTAGTAAAGACAGATGGCTTGGAGATGCATTGTGACCAGGGCCGGACTGGGAACCAAAACCAGCCCTGGCAGAGTGCTCCGCCGGCCCACCAGGGGGTTGGGGGTGCGGCCGAGCTGTTTGCCAGGGCCGGTGTCGGCCGATTTTGTTACAGGGGCCGATATTGCAGCTATGCTGCAAAAACGGCCCTGTAACAAAAACGGCCCCCCAGGGGCCCTAAACCAGCCCCCACCCTGGCGGCCCACTGGGAAAATGCCCAGTGCCCGCTATGGCCAGTCCGGCCCTGATTGTGACATCTTTTCTTCGTGTAGCATTCTGCATTCAATGGGTGGAGTTATTGTAATTTTTCTCCTCTCATTACTTGTCTCAGCATATATGTCTGGTCATTACACCCTCTCTGTGCAAGGAGTTTGGGAGAGGAAGGGAGGACACTCCTTGCAATGAAGTTGGCGGTCAAAATGTATACACGTATCTGCACGAACAGAGTAAGTGCAGGAGAGAAACACCATCCCATCTGCACTGTAAGATGTATATCCTCTGAAGCAGACGTGTGCTCTCATAGAAATATTGAAGGCAGCAGCACGCTTGAAGAAGGTGGTCAAGGGGACCCCATGGCATGGGCTCAGGATGGAAAAGTCAAGAGGGCAGCGTCGGCCGAGGTGACTGCTGCAGTAGCTGTTTTTATGATGCCTCCTAAATGGATAAGGAGCTTCTCCAGAATGGAGCGCCCTTGGGGCAGATGATAAAAGCAGGTCTGTCGCTAAAAGAAGGGGCAATAGCCTTCAACAAATAGCATGTCTGGAACATGCAGACTGGGCCTAGAGGCTCTGGGAACATGGCCTACAGAGTGTGCAGAGAGAGCTCCTGTGGTGTTAATACCTGATTCATCCCCTGAGAGGACAGGGCGAGAGGAGAGCATGTAAGGAAGCGGTACCAGACAACTGGGAGTACTGGCAGGTGTGAGATGTCAAGCAAGGCGGGCACCTCAGAGAGCGAGGAAACCAGGAGGATATCCATAGTACCAATATAAAGTGGACAGCTGTCAGGAAAAGCTGGCACAACCCCACCAGAAGGCAAGGGTGCTGCAAATGACGTGTCAAAGGACTTATTGGGCAACATGTTGAATAGGCCCATTAAAGGTGTGAAGAGGTGTGATAAGGCAAAGCCAAAAGCATAATCGGGGCAATTGCAAAGGTGGATAGTGGGTAAAGTCAGAGAGAGCATGGACAGGAGGCACACAGTAGAATGGGCAGTGAGGAAAGTGGTGACAGGCTGGTTGGCAAGTGATGAGGAAGATTTTGAAGAGTGTTGGAAAATGGCCCTCTCTAAAGGGTCACCCCCAAACTTTTTGTCTTCCTCCTCCTCTTTTTCTGTCCTTCTTTTTGTTGGATTTGGGACTCTGGTCACTTTGCCACTGCTGACCAGTACTAAAGTGCATGTGCTCGGTCCTCTAAACATGGTATAATTGGTTTACACCCGTTTGGCATATTTGATTTACTTGTAGGTCCCTTATAAAGTGGTATAACATAAACGCAGGGCATGTAACTTAAATGCTACTACTGGACCTGCAGCACTGATTGTGTCACCCACAGAAGTAGCCTTTGAAACCTGTCTCAGGCCTGCCACTGCTGGGCCTGTGTGTGCAGTTTGCTGCCACTTCGACTTGGCATTTAAAACTTCATGCCAAGCCTTAAACTCCCCTTTTATTACATATGTCACCCCCCAGGTTAGGCCCTAAGTAACCCTAAGGGCAGGGTGCTATCTAAGTAAATGGTAGGACATGTTCCTTTATGTTTTGCATGTCCTGGGAGTGACAAATAGCCTACTTGGTTTTCACAGCTGTGAGACCTACTCCTCTCAAAGGGTTGCACTGAGAATTCCTTAATACACTTTTAAGCTGTGATTCCTGATCACAGAGAATAAGCTTTTTTCATGTTTCATATGTTTGGAATGGTAATGATAAATCCTACTTACTGGTGAAATTGGATTTAACATTACTGTTTTAGAAATGCCAATTTTAGAAAGTGGACATTTCTCTGTGCTTATAACTCAGTGTGCTTTGCAGCCTGTCTTCAATACACGTCTGGGCTAGGTGACAGCTACATTTTGTGCATTTCCTCTAGACAGCCACAATATAGAAAGGATAGGTGTGTCTGAGTACCCATCTACATGCATCTGCATTCTGATGGCCTTGCCTCAGCAAGATGGAAGGGAGGGGCTAACACTTCACTTGAATAGGCAGTGTCCACGCTCCCAGACAAAGGACTGATTAACCCCCACAGATAGCCTGGCAAACAGGAGTGGGTTGAAAGTAATACTTGTGCACTTCAGAGAGCTGCTTTGAAGTCACCCCCACATCAAATGCACTTTTGGGTATAAGTACTGGGTGTCTGACCCCATCAAGTCAGACACTACTGGACTTGTAACTGAAGCTCTGCTTGAAAAGCTGCTCTGCTGCTTAAAGGACTCAACTGGACTGCTGATCTGGAAGGCCTGCTTTTCTGTTTGTTGCACTGCTGCCAGTTGCTGTCTGACTCTGCTGAAGGCGAGCTGGACTCTGCCTTCACTCCAAGTGATCTCCAAGGACTTGTTGGCTTGCCTCGTGTTGCTTGAGGCTCAAAGATATCAAAGTCTCTACCCCTGCTCCTGTGCTTGGCTCACTGGTAGTGGCCCAGATACTTGCAACACAGATTTCCTGTTTGCGTGTAGCAGAACCGGCGCGTTGACCTGGTTGTGGGAGTAAAATTGGTGCATCGCATCGGAACCAGCGCTTTGCCTCCAGAGATCAATGCATTGGACAGCGTATCGCCGCCGCTGCAGCTTGCTGAAAGTGACACACCCCCTCGACTGGCAGAATCCTACGCATCGCTTGACACCTCAACTCCGGCACCCATCTTCGAAACTGACGCATCGCCTTAACTGCATGGAGAAGATCAATGCATCTCGCTGTTGGTCTCGTAGCCAGCCGGCGCTCCCCCGCAGTTGGCCCAAACTTTGACTTTGAAGCAGTCCAGTGAGACCTAAAGTAACATTTTTAGCACTACTGAGCGCTTGACTGCATTTGTTCCTTTAAAATTCAATAGCTCAACTTCTATACATTGGATTTTTGTTGTTTTGGTCTTGTTTTGTTACATATAATTATCGATTTTTCTAAACCTGTGTGGAATATTTTTGTGGTGTATTTATTGTGTTACTGTGTGTGTGTGTGTGTGTGTGTGTGTTTTCCAAACTACCAGAGGGGGAGCACAGGTTTTTTTTTAGTGTGTATCCAGCTTGCCCTGACTAGAGTGGTGGTTCATGCCTGGCCTGGGTGCATACCTCAGCCAACCAGGAATCCCATTTCTAACAAAGAGCTGTTGAGGACATTGTCAGCAGGGGCGGTGCGTCCATTAGGGCGCTGGGGCGTTGCCCCCCCGCCCGCACCCGCAGCTCCCCGTCTCTGAACTTAAGTAAACTCTCAGTTTACTTAAGTTCAAAGACGCCGAGGGAGAACTGACAATCATGTCAGTCAGCATGATGTCGGACCGCCCAGGGGTGGGCGGTCCTGCGTCATGTTGATTGACATCATGCATTGTCAGACCAGGGGCAGCAGCACAAGTGCGCAAGAGTGGGGAAGGTCGGCAAATTTTTCAGCCGTGCCCAGTCATGCGCACTTGTGTCTGCTGTGGTTGGCGCATGCCCATTAGGAGAGCGAGGGTTGAGCAAAGGCTCAAACCTCGGTCTCGTAATGGGCAGGCGGGCGGAGAGTAACCGTGCCCTGAGTGAATCCTGGCGCTGCTCCAGCGCCAGTATTGGCTGAGGAGGGCGGGGTTGCCACTCCAGTGAAGGCGCCAAGGGCCCAGAAGATGCGGCGCAGACCGGCGGTCAGGTACGTTTTCCTTCTATTTATTTTATTTATTTTTATTCATTCCCGGCCCCCACCCCCGCGCGATCCCCCTCTCCCCCCGCGATCCCCCTCTCCCCCCGCGATCCCCCTCTCCCCCCGCGATTATTGCGATGCAAGCCGCGATTGGCGTTCACTCTAAATTTAATTGTAAGCAAAACTAGCTGCCTCCTGGCTCCGGTTAGCTCCTGTAATAAAATTGCAAACCTGATACAGATCTTTGTGCGGGGCCTGGTGTCGTCAAAAGTGCTTTCATTTCAAGAAGGACGACACGAGTACACCCTGCTTTTTGTAAAAACAAGCAGCACACTTGCTCGGATCGGAGGAGGCTGGCAGTCCGTATCACAGGCAAGTTTAATTTAATGATTCTACAGCACCTTTGCGTTCTGTAAAGCTGCAAGCATTGTCCACTCGAGGTCGCTGCACTGGCACAGCATTAGGTGCATCGGTAAACCACTTAAGCTCCTGATGCCAATAAATAATGCGTAGGACCATGGGTGACGTAACTGGTGCTCTAACAAAGCACTCCGAGACAAATGGGGTACTCTCATAATGCGGTGTATGTCGGTTTGCCAAAGAAAGAGCCCCACGTGTTCTAGAAATTTATATGGATTCACAAAGAGCGTGACACTGTCTCACGGCCTTACTGTGAAAGGACATGGGGCCTATGGTAAAGGTTCATGCTATTTTATTACAATGGCACACAGCGCTCTTTGGGCTTGATATGTACCCAATATGATTTAATTTCAAATTGTTCCCGCAGCCCGCTTCAGTGAAAGGAAATGTTTTGCTCAAGATATAATATGCTCATTTGAATGGTACTTTGTTTTGATACTCTTCTCATGGCCATCTTGTTTCAGTAGGGGGGACGAGCTGCCCAATATCTGGTATTGTATCATGTCAATTGATACGTTTCAAAGTAACAGGTGGTTATGCGTGCCTGGCCCCCCTTTTATCAAAAGTGCAGTTCATTTCCTTGCATTTAATGCATCACATTTCATCTCCTTGGTGTTAATGGTGCACAGAATGCGTTCAAGGTTTTCGTATTATTATCTCAGGGCTTGCACTGGATCTGGAAGGGCAGGAGTCAACAGACGGCCCTGGGCGGGGGGAGCTCAAGCAAGCTGACCATGGGCATGGGGCAGGAATGTTTGTACACATGTTATTGCTCAATAATTGACCCACGTAGCCTGCACTAAACAGAGTGGGGGCCAGTCGTGCCACACTGCGTAGCCATGCACAATGTCCTGAGCTGAGCAAGCAGGCAGGTTGACTTAAAAGTACTATTACTGCTCAACTCATTATCTTTTAGCATATAAAAAATTATGAAAGGGCATGTTGTTGTAACCAGAGACACTCGAACCACTGACTGTCAAGTTGACACATGTGTCTGCAGCAGGCGCATGAACCGCGTGAGCTTTCTTTCACAACACTCGAGGTCACTGTTGCTCTTCATGCTAAATTGACCTCAAATATATTTTGCTCATGGATTTTTGAGCTATCCCTCAGGTGCTAGCTCTCCTGGCTGTTTGAAAAGAGTGTACCTGCTGAGTTTACTGTTAGTTTACATTTGAAAGAATTGTTGGTTAGTTACAAGAGAGCTGCTAATATCTGTGTGTGGTGTGAAAGTCAGACTTTGAATCCCTGCGCGGCCAACAGGGCCCTTTAGCCTGCTGACATCCAGAAAATGAGTTTTATTAAAATGAGAGAACGTAGCGCCTATTTCCAGGGCTTATAAAAACAATATATCCACAGCGTTAAGTGGCATAAAATCTAGTGTTTAGCACGTTAATTGAAAGTTGAAAAAAGATCATGGAATATTTGCGATTCTATCATTGGAGAGGCAGACATTAAGCACAAACAACCACTGCACGTCATGTTGAATTAAATCAAGCAAAGATAGCTTAGAGTGTGTTTACTTTTATTACCTGGGGAAAATATCACACGTCACAGCAATTTTACTGTAAGAATGTGCATGGGGACAAGGGGCCTGCGTGTTACTAGTGACGGAGAGGGAACATCCATCCAAAGTGATCGCGAAAGAGAGACAGGGGGTTTTACACAGTACTCGTGAGACTTTCATGTGAGGTGAGGTCTTCAGTGTATCCTCGTTCCAGTAAACAAATAATAATAGCAAGTGTCTTCTTGTGATCACCCACACACATTTAATAGTGATGTAGGTGCGTGGCATCGGTGCACAGGGGCATCAAGGGCTCCTGGAACCCTGAGTAGTGCTTTATTTTGCTATGCATACACCAGGCAGGGGCCCCAGTTTTCCTGACTGCACAAGGTTAATTGTTTCTAGGTCAATCCCTTAGCGATATTTTAATTATTAATGCTCTTTACTATTTATGTATCTACCTTTGCTTGAACCTTATGTGTTCTCCGTTTACCTCGTCGTGCTAGTTAGTTCCTGTATTCCCCTAACTGCTCTGGTGGAGTTACGAATTGAGTTTGGATGCAGCCTATGCAAGGGTGAGGCTAACAGGGCTCCAGGAAGCATTTGACTTATGCCCTCGGATTAGAAGATCTATGCACAAGGGCTTAGAAGCCCATAGGCGTCCACCAAGCACCCCCAGAGATAACTGTCCAGAATAGCTCTTAACGCACTCATAGGTAATGCGAATAATGAGGTCTAGAACATGCACATACACACAACAGGGACACCATCCTGGGGACCAGTGTGCTACAAAGAGGACCTGTAACGTGGTCATGTTCCAGTCTTACTTTTTAATTGCACCGCTTTTTAACTGTTGCTGTCTGCCAGCCACAGAGTCTTTGGCTCAGTCTGTCGAAGGGGGCCCTGGAGGCTTCAAGCAGTGATTGCTCACACTTTCTGTCTCAGTCTGACTTGGCAGGAGTCTTCATCTAAGTCTGTGCCTGCTCCCCCACTGAGCCTAGGGCAGGATGCTCACATCCACACACAGACCTGTAATATCACTGCAAAAAGACCTAGAGCATCAATGGCCATAGAACAACCACATACCCACTGTGAAAGAGTAGCACACAGTGACACAGGTAGACAGAGCACGTGCTAGGCCGGCGTCTGATAAGCACCTGATTAGACTGACAGTTTGGCAGTCACTGTCTTTGTTTGAACAGAATCACAATTGCTTTATTAACCTTCCTGCTTTCTCAAATTTGCTTGAAAATGCACCATTTGTCTACTTTTTTTCAAAATTTTCTCTGGGAGAAACCCCCCCCCCAAACCCTCGGTAGGTGGTTTGGGCTCGCTCGCTACGCTCGCTCGCCAAAGTGCAGTGCATTAATTCTTTTACGCCTCACCACTTTCAAATGTCACCAGCCGCCACTGATTGTCAGATGATGACAACAGGGGAGAGAGCATGGAGGTACAGTCGCAAAGAGCAGGGGAGGGGTAGACAAGAATGTTGGCATCAGCCCTGGCCCATGTAGATAAGAGCGGTGTGGCCGGATGGGGGAGATTTCGACAGACGACTAGGGAAAATGTCATAAATAATTAATTTTCCCTCATCATCGTCTGTCAAAATCCCCCGCCCCACCACTCTTACCTGCACAGGACATGGCTGGTTGGAATTAGTGGTAAGCATGCCAGAGAAGGAAAGCGTGTCAAATGCAGGGGGACCCCCTGAGAAGTACGAGTGTTTAGGCCAGAAAAAGAGAGCTCTGGGCACCTCAAGAAAGGGCCTGGAGGGGCAAAATAGCAGCGGTTGCAAGGAAGGCCAGAGGAGAGGAGTGACAAGAGGGAGAGGAGGATGGTGTCCTCGCGGGCAGAGGTGCAAGATTTGGCGTGTGAGTATGGGGATTACTGGTGGTCAGATTGGGAAGAGGATAAGAAAGCGAGGGAGGGGAAGTGAGCCCAGAAGAATAGGGAGAGAGAGAGAAACAGCCGGAGATGTGGAGAATGGATGGAGAATGTCCATGAGAACTTATGGGCAAGCTGGGAGAAATTTCTGGAGAAAAAAGGAGGATGGAAAAAAGGCACATAACATGCAGAATGTGGAGATGCTGATGGAGAGAGCAAAGAGGAGAGAGAGAGAGGCGACTTTTGTAGATTAAATGCAGAGTGGTGTGAGTGAGTGTCAGGGGCGGTTTCTCCATTAGGGCTGTGGGGCTGTGCCTCTCTAAAAATTCCTACACATTTACATAAAAAAATATAAAATAGATCGATTTATTTAGAGATACGATCGCATCTCTAAATAAATTGATGTTTTTAAGTTAGGGTTGTCTGTTTCAGGCTGCCTGCCCCGCCTCGCTCTGAAGCAGGAGACGGAAGGCAGGCAGTAAATCAACTTTCTTATAGTGACGCACGATGCAGGGCTTTCTGTTTTAAAGCCCTTCATTGCCATTGGGGTCTCTGGTTGTATGCACACTGTAGGCCAGTGACGCAATCAGCTTCACGGTTTCGGGCGTTGGAGACTTCATCCCTGCGTGATTTCAGACATCTGTCATTCAAAGACGTAGATCCCACCCTTTCCTCATATGTGAGAGTGGATGCAAGCACTTCTGATCCGGTGCCTTGTTCTCGTTAATGGTAAGTGATTGCAAGCTATTGCTGTGTTCTGTATATTGTGCCGAGACCCCTCATCACTCTAACCTTCCCCACTGTGACACCCCAGGTCCTCGCTGCACATTGCTCGCTCCTTTAGAAGTGGAGCTGCGGCATTTGCTCCCTTGTGAAATGGATCCAATTAAGGAGCAGGGTTCGCTCTTGTTCCCTTGCGAAATGGATCCAAATATCCGAGTCAGGCCCAAAGTGAGAGATATGTGCTTACTATGGAACATGTGCTTACAGTGGCCAGTTCTCCGATGTATGACATTAAAACTGGCCATGTGTACATGCCCCTAAGTTAACACTGATGCTAAAAACATGAATTGACTTACAAACAATGAATGTTAAAAACATCGAGGGAATGTATTTCAGAGATTTAGTTCCTCTCTTATTTTACATGCTTTATTTAATCTTGCATTCCCCATGAGTTAGCTATTTTATAATGTTGTTGTTTATCTGTATTTTTTTCAGTGCATACTTTGAAGCTTGAGCCATGCCAGGTGTTTATGAGGGGCTTTGATTGAGCGCTCAGGCGCTAAGGCTAAAGCCAAAACAAAGTGCCTGTCAGTGGGTTGGCCTCTCTGCAGAGCACACAGAACAATGTTTGTGTATTCCATGTGCAACTAAAATTCTGTGTATATATGTGTGTGAAGGGGGTACACTGATGTCAAAATATTTGCAAGGCAAAAGTAAGAGAAATTAAAGTGCTTAAATTTGAGGGAGTGCAGTCCATGTTGGGGGCAGTGAAGTGACAGATGTGAGGAAGGGCATTCGGGGAAGAGTGAAAAGAGGATGCTGGAGAGGAAAGAGAGGGGGTTCAAGATGTGCAGATGGACAAGATATGCAGAAAAATATCTAACATAAAGCACATATAATTGAAGGCCAAAACTCCTTCCACAGGCCTCAATGCTATTTAATTCACAGACTCACTATTTCAGAATTTAAACATTTCCAATGTTAATTATTTATAAGAAATCGTTGTTACTCATTTATCTTAAACAACTAACACCCAGTGACAAAGCCAATCATACTGACAGGCTTTAGGCGTATGTCAGTTGCTGTGCCATTTATCTGGATAAAATTACATCTCAGAGAGAAACCAAAATACCGGTCTGATGGCACACTATGGGAATCACAGAAATGTATTTGGCATGTTCCTTTATAGAGAGCACCCACTTTTTTCATGTCACTTAAAGACCTGTCTGCACATATTTCTATGACTGGTTACAGCTAGCATCTGTGGGTGCTTCTCAAAGTCTGGTTAGACGATATTTTTCCAAAGTTAATGCTGCATGCGGTGCAAGACACTGGGTAGGCATACATTTTAAAGGGCTAAAGTTGTCATGCAGAATAATTTACACATTACAGTAACTGTTGAACAAATTAATGCAAGAAGATATGAGGCAGTTTTAAATGTGTTTAATATTTCAAGACTATGCGTTCCTACTGCTTAATAAGCCTTGCTTTATCGCTACATTCATTTGCTTTAAAAATGCACCATTTGCCAATCTTTTTTTCATTTCTTTCTCAGAAGAGGGACTCCCCTGGACTCCAGGTTTGTCCATAGAACTTGTTCACATCGCTTGCTATATAAAAATCATGCCCAATGTTTATGCCCACCACTTTCAAATGTCGCCAGCCACCACTGGTGAGGGTACTGCCATAGAAGGGGAGACAATGGGCACAGGGAAAGGCCCAGGGTACCCACTAACATCGACACCTGGGTGACAGCTTTCAGGATTTTACCAGAATAATGTGTGAGAAATACGCAGAATGCAGCCTAGCATTGTTCAGATATATGGACATGATCAGGATGGTCCAAATGAGCTTTGGGAGCGTGGTGTGGCTACGGTATGATGAGGAGTTCAGGTCGAGAAGGTGCCTGGATTCCTCAAAGTCTTGGGGAAAGTAGACAGTAATCTTTGTCTACAGTACAAGACACCAACCAGATCAATACTGTCGGCCCACAGGCCCAGCAGACTACCACTGGTGCACACCCTCTTCAGACAAGCCCAGCCAGATGGTCTGGGGCACATGCGAACACGCCTGTAAGCAGAGCATGTTGGAATTGTAACAAAGGTTCCTGCTATAGATCCACATGCCACTTCAGTCACAAGTGCTCAGAATGCAGTGGAAAATACCCACTTTTACACTGCTCTGTGGGGCAAGGACCACATGGGGGAATGCAGAAAGGGATTGTGGCACAGGGCCTGTGCTCCAATTAAGATGTGTGCATTTGAAGGCAATACGAGGTAATGGAAAAGAAAGGCTGCCTGTCTGTAAGACCGGTGTTGGGTAAAGGAAAGATGATCCTACCAGTAGTGACCCTCCCTGCGGAAGGCAGGTGGGCACCCAGAAGGCTCTTTCTGGGCACTTATAATAAACTCATCTGCTAGTCCTGAATACGGGGTTTCCGCCATGGAGAAATGTTCTCCATCTTGGAGTGGAGTTAGTACATCCAAGATACATGTGATATGTATCAATAGAAAGGCTAAACATGTGGAAGGCCACACTGTGGATGTTTAAAGAAAATGTCGATCATAATGAAAAGACAAATAAGAAGGGTATGAGTGCCATTATGGAAAGCTGACAGTGGGTCAATGGGCCAGTGATGACACCTGTCGATATGTCTCTTAATACTGAAAGTTGGTGAATGCCAAAAGATGCAAGAGACAGAGTTCAATGTCCAAAAGTAAAAGCAAGCCAAGTGTGTTGGTATCTAGCCACAGGCTGACTCTTTGCTGTGAATGGCCAGTTGGATATAAACTCAGACAATGTCTCTGGTATGAGTGGCCAGTGGAAGGTGTGAGGAGGCCAGTAAATGGTGGGATATAGTCCTGCGGTGGGTAAAATCTAATATGTAGGAAGTCATTGTCACCAGACGCAGTAGGTATCAGAGAAAAGATGGTGGAGGAGGTGTGGGCGCAAGGAGGATGAGAACATTGAGGTTAGCTGAAGGCTCACTGGCGGTATCCACCAGGGCTGCGTACAGGCAGGCATGGATGGAGTTTGTGCGGAACAGAGCAAGGAGACTGAAGAATGGGCAACACAAACAGGAGGAAACCACCATTCCCTCTACATTGCAAAATCGCCCACCTCCCGCCCCGGTACAGCGGGAAAATGGGAGCAGCAGTGTCAGAGGCAAGCAGAGTGAAGAAAGGGAGAAAAGTGATTTTCATTATGCTTGATTATAATGCAAATAGGTGAAAAAGAGAGCTCTGGATGGGCAATGATTATGGGCGGGGGTAGGGATCAGGAGTTTGTTGTTTAGATCAGATGTTAGAATGCCTATTTTGTGGCTAAGCCAAAGGTTATAATGATGATAGCTCTGCTAGCTATTAATAAAGTGGCCTTTTCCACAAGCACAGCGTAGGTGGTCCTTACCCTAAAAGCCTGTTGGCTGAAATGGCTGGAATAGCCACAGACATCACACATAACATGGCACCTTAGGAGGCCGCTAACCTGGACACGTACAGGCTGCAGCAGCTCTGTTAGAACTAAACATGCTTTGACACATAGGTTGCATTCCAGGCTTTCAGGGTTAAATAATATTGTTTCTTCCACTCCAAGTTACAGTAAGCCACAGTAGCTGAAACACTCAGAGGGGGGGAGGCTCTGGATTCCACCTCTGCACTTATGTTACAGTCTATTTCCTTGTTAGGTATTAATAACCTTTTTAACAGAAAGAAAGCACTGATCTGCATTACATTTCCATGACAACCTACTTGTTAAACCTGAAGGTAGTTTAAGGGCCATTGTCTCTGAATAACCAAAGATGTTTAAACTCTCTAAAACGTGAATAACACATTTGTGAAAATGCCATGATGTATGTGAAACAGACATGGCTGTCATGTGGCCCCATGACTTTCTTTTTTAGGTTGAGCCTATTAGAAAGCACAAGTTGTCTGGCTGCAAAAGACCTATGGTGGACTTATCAAGAACGTACAGGGTCTTACAACCAGTTCCTTGCTTACAACTGGTTGACTTTATCATCACTCTCATTTGCTTGCTTCTTATTTGATTGTTTCCCATGTCCCAGCTTGTCAATCTTGTGTTTGTCCCAGCCTTTGTTTGGCTTCATTGCCACTCTCATTTGTTTGCTTCTTATTTGATGGCTTACCGAGTTTGTCCATCTTGTGTTTGTCCCTCCCCTGGAGCATAGCCACTTTATCATCCCCTTGACTGGCTGACTTCTGTTCTTCTACTGCTCCCTTTAAGGGAACTACTTTTTTCTTTCTGTTTAAGCACTCCACTAGAGTGCATATGTTTCCAGCTCTCTCCCTTGGGTGCTTCTCTCCCCCTGCCAAATAACTGCACCCCTCGCTTGTGTTGCTGCCTCCATCATGTTGCAACATCTCTCTTGTGTGCTCCTCCCCCATCAAACTCCTTTTCCCTTACTCACTCTTTGTTGCTTACAGACCACACACCCCCACTTCTCCATTGCCCCCCAAGCCCACCCCCATCTTTTTTTCTTAAAAAAATGAAACACTTTCATACTACTTCTTTTATAAAAAATGTATTTACCTATCCACTTCAGATCAGTAAAAAAAATGCCACCTACGTCAGTGCCTCTTTTTTCGTTTTTACTTGTGGCTATGCAGCACAGCATTGCCAAAGCCATTGGTAAAGCGAATAGGTAAGAAGGGCTTTACCAGCACTTGCTTTTAATACAACACCACTTTCCATACAGGAATTTCTTTATACCATATTTACACTGGGAAACTGCAAGTTTAATACTTCAAAGACTTGGTAGGTAAAGAAACGCAAGTGGCTGAAGGCGCCATGCGTGAAATAGGACCACTTGGCAGCGATGAAAAGATGCTGTAAGAGTCCAAAATTCTACCTTATGCAATCACTACCTTGAAGGTTAAAAGGAGGAGTCTATTGCTTTTTTAACACATTGCTTTTTTGCCTTGAAACCTTTTCATCACTTCCTGAAAGCCTGACAGTCTGGTTGAGAGGGACAAGCGAGGGTGCTATCTGATATGTGTATACAGAGTAATTTTCAGCATTAACCACTCAAGAATGAGATGAACGTGGGACTCTCTTCTCAAAAACAAGGGTAACAAAAGAGCGTGGATGTCAGTCTGTGCTCATCTTAGATTCCCTTTGTTTTGGAATTCACAGAAACGGCGACACCTGGAAAACTATTCAAGTATAGTGTTCCATGTCTAGGTCTTCTTTGCACCAGGTATGCCTGGAGGATTGTCGCCGGTGTGAGCAAGCCACGGCATTTAGGGTTGAGCTCAGCAGTGCATTTACTCTGTATTGTTTCCTTTTTTTCTCCATGGAAAAACAATTTTCCCTTTGAGAAACCAGTTCTCCAGACTCGAACTGAAATTTAACACGAGCCATTTTCTTTTTCCACTTCATAACACACTTATACAGAATTTGTTAGTGTACACTGAAGAAAGTCTGCAGGGCAGGATGCTTTAAATATGTATATGTAAATGTATTCAGTTTTAGTGCCATGTCTGGAAGATATCCACCTTACATCAGTCCCACATTCTCCTCTGTATGTTCCTGTTCCAACTGACAACTGCTTATGGCCCCTGTAACCGCGTTGCTGATTATAACTGTTCTGGTCGAAATGCCGTTCCTGGCACAATAAATATATAATCGTAGAAAAGGTACGTGAATCCAATGTAAAGCAATTTAGACTTTGTATATGTTTGCAAAGGGCTTGCATGGACATTACTTCGCCACCCCTTTCATCCCCAATCCCCGCTCTTTTCCTGCACCACATCATCAGAGGTTCCTGTCGCTGTGCCGGGCTCCATTTTGTCCAGCAGCCTTAACTATAGAGCATTGGTAAAGGATCAACAGGAATCTGAGCTACAATCCCTCCGATCTGTCCAGCCACCCAGATCCCTGTCTGATTCACCGTGCCACTTTTAGCCCAAAAATGAGCCATTTCCCCTGTGAAGAGATGGGGCGAATTTGTGCACGATCCCATTCTCCGTGAAATAGTCGGGAAACTATGCATCTGAGGAGAGCCTTTTTGTGCCATAGACATGTTAAGGCAAGGAATCTAGCATCTCTACGAAGCACATGGTTTCTTATAGCTTATAGATGAATTTCCTGCTGCCGAGAAATCGTTCTCTTGGGCAGTGTTGCAGTAACATAAAGTATTACATTATGTATGCACTTCCTTCTTGGAAATGTTTGTTTGCCCTATATATTCTTTCAATCAATCAATCAGGGGTTTATAGAGCGCGCTACTCACCTGGGAGGGTCTCAAAGCGCTAGGGGGGAGGGGGGTGGAGCAGCTCCGGATCAGTCGAAGAGCCAGGTCTTGAGGTTCTTCCTGAACGTGTGCAGGGTCGGGGAGCGTCTGATGTTCACAGGGAGCTCGTTCCAGGTCTTGGCCGCGATGTAGGAGAAGGCTCTCCCGCCTGCTCTGTTTCTGCGGATGCGGGGGACCTCTGCCAGGGCGAGGTCGGCGGAGCGGAGGTTCCTCTTTGGTACGTGGAAGAATAATCTCTCGTTGAGGTATTTGGGTCTGGAGTTGTTGAGGGATTTGTAGGCGTGGGTGAGGAGTTTGAAGGTGATCCTCTTCTCGACGGGGAGCCAGTGGAGGTCTCGTAGGTGTTGGGTCATGTGTTCGTGGCGCGGTGTCCCGAGGATGAGTCTGGCTGCGGCGTTCTGGATGGTTTGGAGTTTGTGTAGAAGTGTTCTGTTGATTCCGGCGTATAGGGTGTTGCCGTAATCCAGTCTGCTGGTTATGAGTGCGTGGGTGATGGTCTTTCTGCAGTCGGGGGGGATCCATTTGAAGGTCTTGCGGAGGATGCGCAGGCAGTTGAAACTGGTGGAGGCGACGGCGTTGATCTGGCAGTTCATGGAGAGGGAGGAGTCGAGGATGATACCGAGGTTTCGTGCGTGGTCTGTAGGTGTGGGTGGATTCCCGAGGGCGGTGGGCCACCAGGTGTTGTCCCAGGCGGAGGTGCAGGGTCCGAGGATGAGGACCTCGGTCTTCTCTGAGTTGAGCTTCAAGCAGCTGTCTTTCATCCAGGCTGCCACGTTCTTCATTCCTTCCTGGTGTCTTCGGGATTTTTCGTGAGTGAGAGGATGAGCTGGGTGTCGTCGGCGTAAGATACGATGCTGAGCCCATGCTGTCTGATTGATGGTGGCGAGGGGGGCCATGTAGATGTTGAAGAGCATGGGGCTGAGCGATGATCCTTGTGGTACTCCGCAGTTGATGTCGGTGGGTTCGGAGAGGAAGGGAGGGAGTCTGATCCTCTGGGTTCGGCCGGAGAGAAAGGATTGGATCCAGTCCAGGGCAGCTCCTTGTATTCCCGTGTCGTGGAGTCTGGCTGCGCGCATGCGATGTGAAACGGTGTCGAAGGCTGTGGAGAGGTCAAGAAGGATGAGGGCCGCGGTGTGTCCCAGGTCGAGTAGCATGCGGATGTCATCAGTGGCGGCGAGGAGGGCGGTCTCGGTGCTGTGGTTGCTGCGGAATCCAGACTGGGAGGCATCCAGGATGGCGTTCTCTTCTATGAAAGCGGTCAGTTGGGCGTTTGCGAGTCTCTCGGTGACTTTGGCCGCGAAGGGGAGGAGAGAGATGGGCCGGTAGTTTTTCAGGTCTGTAGGGTCGGCCGTGGGCTTCTTGAGGAGGGGTTTAACCTCCGCCCGCTTCCAGACGTCTGGGAAGATGCCGGACCTGAAGGAGGCGTTGATGGTTCGTTGTAGTTCGGGTGCGTTTGCGGCGGCTGCCCTGTGGAATATGTGCGGTGGACAGGGGTCCGTTGGTGCTCCTGAGTGGGTTTTCTTCATGGTGGCGTGGATGTGTTCTGCGGTGGCGGGGTCCCAGGTCATGATGGTAGGCTTATCGGCGGCGTAGGGGGGCGGGGTGGTGTCTGGCGTCTGTTCGCTGAAGTTGTCGTAGAGGGCCTTGATCTTCAGATGGAAGTAGGAGCTGAGTTTGTCGCAGAGTTCCTGGGAAGGTGTGACGTCCCAGGAACTCTGCGACAAACTCTTTGACAATGTATTGGAGAAAACATACTTAAAATATATCGGGCCAGATGTATCAAGCGTTTTACCGTTCGCAAACGGGCCAATTCGCAGAATTGGCCCGTTTTCGAACTGTAAAAAGCCTTTTGGGATGTATCTTCTCAAAAGGCATTCGCAAAATAGGGAATCGCAATTTTTGCGATTACCTATTTTGCGAATGCATTTAGGGAATCGCAATTTGCAATTCCTTAAATGCAATGCTGGAAGCAAAAAATATTGCGACCTGGCTTTAGGAATCGCAGAATTACCACCAACTTCAAGTTGGTGGTAATTTAGTAAATTCCTAGAAAAATGCACTTTTTTGCATTTTTCTAGGTGTCATGTGGCGTACATACATGCCCTTAGGGCATGTATGTGCGCTACATGTGCACACATGCATATTTCAGGGGTGCAACAGGGTGTCCTTTTGGCCCCCTTGCACCCTTGGGTACTCGCAAATTGCGCATGCAATTCCCATTCATTCCTATGGGCCTCTAGGCCCATAGAAA
This sequence comes from Calotriton arnoldi, assembly GCA_963921515.1. NCBI lineage: Eukaryota > Metazoa > Chordata > Amphibia > Caudata > Salamandridae > Calotriton > Calotriton arnoldi. The sequence continues at coordinate 221,754 of CAWUFW010008978.1, forward strand.
TGAATGGAAAGCCATTCCTTTTGGCCCCCGTGCACCCTTGGGAACTCGCAAATTGCGCATGCAATTCCCATTCATTCCTATGGGCCTCTAGGCCCATAGAAATGAATGGAAAGCCATTCCTTATTTGCAACTCGCAATTTGCGAGTCGCAAATAAGGAATGCGTAGGAATCGCAATGTTATTTGCGAAACCTACATACATTGCATTTTGCGAGTCCATAATAGCGAATCGGTAAAATTCGCTATTAAGGACTCGCAAAATACAATGTTGATACATCTGGCCCTTTGTTTCTTAGGGGGGTATCATACAGCTCTATAATATTAGTTTGATGACACCGCTAACATGCTGCAGCATCATTTGCACAATTAAATAGCACATGATCGTGCCGTCTCCAGATATCAGCTCCTCATTTTGTAAATAGTGCTACTGGTCTTTGTAGGTTTTTTTTCTATAAATTTGTCAGTCCTTTTGGGGGTATTATACTAATGAGACCTCTGTCCCTCTCTGTGCACCACCCTCCAGTGGCGGCTGGTGACATTTGAAAGTGGTGAGGCGTAAAAGAATTAATGCACTGCACTTTGGCGAGCGAGCGTAGCGAGCGAGCCCAAACCACCTACCGAGGGTTTGGGGGGGGGGGGTTTCCCCGCGAGAAAATTTTAAAAAAAAGTAGACAAATGGTGCATTTTCAAGCAAATTTGAGAAAGCAGGAAGGTTAATAAAGCAATTGTGAATCTGTTCAAACAAAGACAGTGACTGCCAAACTGTCAGTCTAATCAGGTGCTTATCAGACGCCGGCCTAGCACGTGCTCTGTCTACCTGTGTCACTGTGTGCTACTCTTCACAGTGGGTATGTGGTTGTTCTATGGCCATTGATGCTCTAGGTCTTTTTGCAGTGATATTACAGGTCTGTGTGTGGATGTGAGCATCCTGCCCTAGGCTCAGTGGGGGAGCAGGCACAGACTTAGATGAAGACTCCTGCCAAGTCAGACTGAGACAGAAAGTGTGAGCAATCACTGCTTGAAGCCTCCAGGGCCCCTTCGACAGACTGAGCCAAAGACTCTGTGGCTGGCAGACAGCAACAGTTAAAAAGCGGTGCAATTAAAAAGTAAGACTGGAACATGACCACGTTACAGGTCCTCTTTGTAGCACACTGGTCCCCAGGATGGTGTCCCTGTTGTGTGTATGTGCATGTTCTAGACCTCATTATTCGCATTACCTTTGAGTGCGTTAAGAGCTATTCTGGACAGTTATCTCTGGGGGTGCTTGGTGGACGCCTATGGACTTCTAAGCCCTTGTGCATAGATCTTCTAATCCGAGGGCATAAGTCAAATGCTTCCTGGAGCCCTGTTAGCCTCACCCTTGCATAGGCTGCATCCAAACTCAATTCGTAACTCCACCAGAGCAGTTAGGGGAATACAGGAACTAACTAGCACGACGAGGTAAATGGAGAACACATAAGGTTCAAGCAAAGGTAGATACATAAATAGTAAAGAGCATTAATAATTAAAATATCGCTAAGGGATTGACCTAGAAACAATTAACCTTGTGCAGTCAGGAGAACTGGGGCCCCTGCCTGGTGAATGCATAGCAAAATAAAGCACTACTCAGGGTTCCAGGAGCCCTTGATGCCCCTGTGCACCGATGCCACGCACCTACATCACTATTAAATGTGTGTGGGTGATCACAAGAAGACACTTGCTATTATTATTTGTTTACTGGAACGAGGATACACTGAAGACCTCACCTCACATGAAAGTCTCACGAGTACTGTGTAAAACCCCTGTCTCTCTTTCGCGATCACTTTGGATGGATGTTCCCTCTCCGTCACTAGTAACACGCAGGCCCCTTGTCCCCATGCACATTCTTACAGTAAAATTGCTGTGACGTGTGATATTTTCCCCAGGTAATAAAAGTAAACACACTCTAAGCTATCTTTGCTTGATTTAATTCAACATGACGTGCAGTGGTTGTTTGTGCTTAATGTCTGCCTCTCCAATGATAGAATCGCAAATATTCCATGATCTTTTTTCAACTTTCAATTAACGTGCTAAACACTAGATTTTATGCCACTTAACGCTGTGGATATATTGTTTTTATAAGCCCTGGAAATAGGCGCTACGTTCTCTCATTTAATAAAACATTTTCTGGATGTCAGCAGGCTAAAGGGCCCTGTTGGCCGCGCAGGGATTCAAAGTCTGACTTTCACACCACACACAGATATTAGCAGCTCTCTTGTAACTAACCAACAATTCTTTCAAATGTAAACTAACAGTAAACTCAGCAGGTACACTCTTTTCAAACAGCCAGGAGAGCTAGCACCTGAGGGATAGCTCAAAAATCCATGAGCAAAATATATTTGAGGTCAATTTAGCATGAAGAGCAACAGTGACCTCGAGTGTTGTGAAAGAAAGCTCACGCGGTTCATGCGCCTGCTGCAGACACATGTGTCAACTTGACAGTCAGTGGTTCGAGTGTCTCTGGTTACAACAACATGCCCTTTCATAATTTTTTATATGCTAAAAGATAATGAGTTGAGCAGTAATAGTACTTTTAAGTCAACCTGCCTGCTTGCTCAGCTCAGGACATTGTGCATGGCTACGCAGTGTGGCACGACTGGCCCCCACTCTGTTTAGTGCAGGCTACGTGGGTCAATTATTGAGCAATAACATGTGTACAAACATTCCTGCCCCATGCCCATGGTCAGCTTGCTTGAGCTCCCCCGCCCAGGGCCGTCTGTTGACTTCCTGTCCTTCCAGATCCAGTGCAAGCCCTGAGATAATAATACGAAAACCTTGAACGCATTCTGTGCACCATTAACACCAAGGAGATGAAATGTGATGCATTAAATGCAAGGAAATGAACTGCACTTTTGATAAAAGGGGGGCCAGGCACGCATAACCACCTGTTACTTTGAAACGTATCAATTGACATGATACAATACCAGATATTGGGCAGCTCGTCCCCCCTACTGAAACAAGATGGCCATGAGAAGAGTATCAAAACAAAGTACCATTCAAATGAGCATATTATATCTTGAGCAAAACATTTCCTTTCACTGAAGCGGGCTGCGGGAACAATTTGAAATTAAATCATATTGGGTACATATCAAGCCCAAAGAGCGCTGTGTGCCATTGTAATAAAATAGCATGAACCTTTACCATAGGCCCCATGTCCTTTCACAGTAAGGCCGTGAGACAGTGTCACGCTCTTTGTGAATCCATATAAATTTCTAGAACACGTGGGGCTCTTTCTTTGGCAAACCGACATACACCGCATTATGAGAGTACCCCATTTGTCTCGGAGTGCTTTGTTAGAGCACCAGTTACGTCACCCATGGTCCTACGCATTATTTATTGGCATCAGGAGCTTAAGTGGTTTACCGATGCACCTAATGCTGTGCCAGTGCAGCGACCTCGAGTGGACAATGCTTGCAGCTTTACAGAACGCAAAGGTGCTGTAGAATCATTAAATTAAACTTGCCTGTGATACGGACTGCCAGCCTCCTCCGATCCGAGCAAGTGTGCTGCTTGTTTTTACAAAAAGCAGGGTGTACTCGTGTCGTCCTTCTTGAAATGAAAGCACTTTTGACGACACCAGGCCCCGCACAAAGATCTGTATCAGGTTTGCAATTTTATTACAGGAGCTAACCGGAGCCAGGAGGCAGCTAGTTTTGCTTACAATTAAATTTAGAGTGAACGCCAATCGCGGCTTGCATCGCAATAATCGCGGGGGGAGAGGGGATCGCGGGGGGAGAGGGGATCGCGGGGGAGAGGGGGATCGCGACGGGGTGGGGGCCGGGAATGAATAAAAATAAATAAAATAAATAGAAGGAAAACGTACCTGACCGCCGGTCTGCGCCGCATCTTCTGGGCCCTTGGCGCCTTCACTGGAGTGGCAACCCCGCCCTCCTCAGCCAATACTGGCGCTGGAGCAGCGCCAGGATTCACTCAGGGCACGGTTACTCTCCGCCCGCCTGCCCATTACGAGACCGAGGTTTGAGCCTTTGCTCAACCCTCGCTCTCCTAATGGGCATGCGTCAACCACAGCAGACACAAGTGCGCATGACTGGGCACGGCTGAAAAATTTGCCGACCTTCCCCACTCTTGCGCACTTGTGCTGCTGCCCCTGGTCTGACAATGCATGATGTCAATCAACATGACGCAGGACCGCCCACCCCTGGGCGGTCCGACATCATGCTGACTGACATGATTGTCAGTTCTCCCTCGGCGTCTTTGAACTTAAGTAAACTGAGAGTTTACTTAAGTTCAGAGACGGGGAGCTGCGGGTGCGGGCGGGGGGGCAACCCCCCAGCGCCCTAATGGACGCACCGCCCCTGCCACCCTCCACTCAAAGATCCACTGTGTGCATAGAGTGCATTGATCTGTCTCTTCTTGTTGCATCTCTCATTTGTGAAACACAGCCACTGAGCGAAGATTGACAGGCCATGCTCTGTGCACTGGTCACAGTGCAAAATGGAAGCTGGCAACCACTGTAGCAAAATGTAATTATAGATTGTACTTATATAGGGCTTACTACCCTTATCGAGGCATTAAAGCTCTTAGCGGCCAGTAGCACTCTACTCCGGAACCCAAGGTTAGATGTAATAGGTAGTATATTAGTCCCTTTCCCCTGTAAGATGAGTTGTGGTAAGTTTGTGCTCCAATATAAATTTGAGTGAAATTACCGCATGTTGTCTTCCACACCCAGAGAGCAAACCCTCACAGTGCATTGGTAAGATTTGACACTTATTTTACTATGTTGTTTCGATTTATCTTATGCTTGTCTGTTAAATTATGTCATGTCATTCTAGGGCACGTCTGAAACTGGACTAGTGGGGCCGACTACCCGGCCTCTGATCTTGATTGTTTACTCGCTTTTGTTTGACTGTGTGTTGACTTATTTACCTCACTTGTTCCATTGTACTGAGTTTAATCGTGCTTTTGCTACTCTGTACAGCGCTCTGATACCCGCAAGGGTCATGTTCGCGCTTTATAAAACTTTTCAAATAAATTGGTCGTGACTACTTATGGCTGCCAGTTTTCCCAATAAACTAGGGATGGGAGGGATGAGTTCAGCATTAAAAGCACAGAGTGGATCTACTTTTCACGGTTAAAAAGTACATGAACAAGGACGATTCTAGATCTCTAAATTGGGAATAATGCAGCAAAAGCTGGAGGTGGAAAAGTAGTTGTTACCGATATTTTTCATTATACGGCATGTATTCAACCATTGACATAGGAGGTAATTATAAAGCTCTTCTAGCTAGCCCAAAACTCAGGGAAGTCCAACATATCAGGTAATATTAACACCTTCATTTGTATATAGCACTTACTACAGTTTTACACTATAAAGGATGGGTGCCTCTGTATCCAAATTCTAATCGCACTCAGTATATCGACCTCACAAGGATGAAAAGCAGAGATGACCTTCACAGGATTTTAATTCATGAGGGTGTAATCACACACAGATGTAACCAAGAACTTAACTTGGTAGCCACATTTCCTGCCTTGTTATAAATCCAAGTTTAGTTCAGCATGATAAAAATAAAGAATTTACTTCCAAGCTGAAAATATTGTGTGTATTAAAAGATAACCCTTCTCTGAATAGACCTCCATAAAATCTTGATCCTGCTTCCAATATCCCAAGCTGGTGAAATATGTTAATGTGCGTAGACCTTGCATAAAGACGCATCGGTCCCAGGATGGAGCCAACATGACCTATTGAGTGTTTTATGTTTCTAAAGGCAAAACAACGAGTGAAGAGGAGTTTGAAAATATAGACATTAATCCAGGGCAGAGACAGTAGAGTTTGCAGCAGAAGCTTGACATATGGTCATCATCATCTATGCTGCTCCATTGTCTCAAACAAAGTCGCCTTGCCACACCAACATCGTTTCCAGACAATAGGATCAGGCACCACAATAATGGTGGCCCACACATGTGAATTTGAGTAGTGAAAAAAGTGGCCACATTTTTGCCATGAGCAGGTCTGAACTTTTTAAAACATGCTGCCTGAGTGGTTCATGAGAGGTGGAGGAGTACACACATTTGTGCTACAATAGGCAATGTTTGTGGCAATATTCACTTCGGGCCATATGTACAAAAGTTAGGACTTGCGATTTGCAAATAGCCAATCCGTAGAAATCGATATTAGGGTATCACAAAACGAGATGTATGTAACCACCAATTCCACTAATAGCGATTCCTACAGATTCTGCAATCGCAATTTGGAAATCGTAATTTTGGAAATCACCAAATTGCGATTTCCTAATAGAAAATCCCAAATTAGGAAAAGTTGCATTTTGGATGCAGAATGATGATCTCAGACCAGGAAGTTAAGAATACAGGGTGTGGCCACAACCCAGAAGCTTTGGAAGGTGCTTGAAGGGAGGAGTGCACCTGTATCACCACTGGCAAGAGAATACCTGTGACTGAACTGCACCATGTCCAAGGAAGACAGGGACAATGATTCTGGGAGCAGGAAGAGGAGGGTCACATTTTCTGAAAAGGAGCTGGAGCTCCTGATTAAAGAATGTGTTGCACATATGGACCAGCTATTTGGAAAGGCCTCTTTTACTGTTCTAGATAGCCAAAAACTAAGATATGGAACAGCATCTTGGGGAATGTGAACTCCGCAGGTGTCACACAGAGGAATATCCCAGAGATACGCAAAAGCTGGTATGACCTGAGATCTCGCACAAAGGAGAAGGTGGCCAGCAGGATGGCTGAGTGTGGTGACACAGGTGGTGGACCCTCAAAATACCCCCTCCCACTCCCAAGGAGACACTCATCGAGGGGACACTGGAACCAGAAAGTGTGGTGGGAGTGTCGGACATTGACAACTCCAATCCTGCAGACACTAGCCAGAGTAAGTCCACTCCCCTTTATTTACTTAAGATAACATAATGTTTGCTGTTCCACAAATAAAACATCACAGCATAAATTACTCCATTGATATGCATGCCCTAACTTGGCAATGCATCATGGGAGTTGTAGTGCACCAAAGTTGCATCCTATACTATGTGCTACTGACTAGACCACACATATCTGTACATCACAAACATGTCTCAAACACATGATGCACAGGTACAACAATGTAGCGAATAGACATTAGCCATTTATTTACACTAACTATATACATGCACTTCCACAGATCACACCCAGGACGTGTCAGAAACAATTGAGGCTGGCGAAACTACTGACACACATGTGGAAATGGAGGGCAGCACATTACCAACTCCTATGCCCCTCACTCCAACTGCTAGGAGAGCAATCATTGCACCACTACCTGACTCTGTGGATGGTGATGAGGGACAATCCCAAAGCAGGGGAACAACATCTGTGGGCAGGACACACAGACAGCTTAGAGGCCAACCAGCAACAGTCCACAATAAGAATGTGTCAGACGACATGGCAGAGAGTTATCCTGGGTTTAGTGACCTGGAGAAGTCCATCATCTCTGTACAACATCTGCAAAACCAAACAATCAGGACTGTCAACAGGCATCTGCTAAGAATGTTAAACTCGATGCAACAATTGCAGAAAGGGCAAGACCGGTGGGTTGCTATGGCGGAGGAGCGTCGCCCCACTGCTTTTAAGCAGTGCCAAGTAGAAACATAAAATGATAACTTAGAGTTATTATCATTTTATGCTTCGTGTCCTGCTGCTTTGCGGGCAGGCGGGTGGGCGGGGCTGCTCTGCTTTTGGAGCAGTGGAGGAGAGGTTGGCCCACTCCTAAGTGCGCAATGACTGTTTGGTCAGCCATCTCGGGCTGCCCAAAACAGTCATGCGCACTTTCCCTGTTCCCCATGCAGGCTGCATTACAGCCTGCATGGAGAAAATGCCCACCCCTTCTGCCCCTGGCTGAACGCCGTGTCATGGCGCGCAGACCAATCACAACGCTGCATTGCAGCATTGTGATTGGCTTAGGGGAAGGAGCCTGGCGTTGGAGACAGGAGAGCAGGAGCAGAGACACGGGACCCAGCCTCAAGGTATATTTATTTTATTTTTTTTATTCCCCACCCTCCCGCGTGACCCCCGCGCCCACCCTCTCCTCCCAGCAACCTCCCACGCCCAGCCCCCCACCCGCGAGCCATGGCGGCCGCCACTGGGTTTGCTGCCATGGAGAAGGAGCACCGTGTGCAGAGACAGAGGCACAGGCAGTACCTGGCACGCTTTGCTGCCTTCACCCATTCCATAAACCGATTGGCAGTTGCCACATCGACTATAGAAAGGAGAACTGTAAACATACAGACTGACATGGGGCACTGATGTCCGAATGTTGCACATGGGCTAGTTCAAGTGACCACAGCCCTTGAAAATATACAGACCCACAACCTCTGTGTTCCCAACATTCTGCCTCCTCCTGAGAGCGAAGAGGGCTCTATCCTCAGTTGCACATCTATGCAGGAGGTGTGCAGTACCAGGCGTACATGCCGAAACAATTCTAGGTCTAAGATGTCCACATTTCCACAGGCCAATGTTGCTGACAAGGCACCCAACTCCAGAGGCCGAAAGAAGTGAATCCACTGAACACTCAGAGTCATGAGTCTACTGTTTTTGTGTTTGTAAATACATACCTTGTTGCCTAGTTGACACAATGTGACATCCACAATGGATACTGTGGATTTAGGAGAGATACATTATTGTAACAACATGAATAAAATGTGATCCTTCAGTTACGCACCATGCATTACCATCATGGGTGATGTCCATGCTTACCTTGAGCCGGTGGTTTCCAGTGCTCGGCACCAGCACTTAATTGTGAACACCGGCACTTATGACAGTCTGCCACATGGTGACATTGTCTGTGTAATTTAGAGATGAGCAGAACAGCAGCTATTTCTTAATTCAATATACATTAAAAACGGTTAATTCCTGTCACCCAAGCCATTCTTATAGGTTTGGAGGCCTGGAATAGTCTGAATTATCACACTTTTAGGAGTGTTATGGTTAGTAGTTGTCTAGGTATTGTTGTTGGCAGGGCTGGCAGAGGCAATGGGTAGTTAAAACTGCAGTGGCCTCCTGACGCGGGTTCTGGCCCATATTTTATTACAAATTAAGTACTGCTCTGACCTCAAATATAGTTGTTGGTGATCTCTGTGCATTGTGCACGACCCTCTGCTGCACGTGTCCCACCTGTTGCACCTGTTGTGGTGGTAATTCATCATCTGAGACAGATTAGGCATCAATGGTGATGTTATTCAGACCCTTCCTAATGGCGATATCATGTAGTATGCTTAAACAAATAATAGAATGCACACCTTATTGTGTTCAAAGTTCAACAAATTTGTAAATGCTCAAAGGCAAAAATTTGATGTGCAAGCTTAAATCGTGCTCTGTTCCGGTAGCACGAGCATGAAATTCCAAAGTTAAGCTGTTGCGCCATCGTGCCCAGCGTCAGGCTGCACAGCCACAAAAGCACAAGTTGGTAGAATCAGACAACAAGAATCCAGCTTTCATCCACATAATCAATTGTAATTTATGTTTATTGTAAAAGTTTTCTAAATTCACAACGGAAGCAGCATGATTTTCAACGTTAAAGGCTGTAGAAATGCCCATCCAGGCATTTTTCAACAGCATGTCGGAATACACGATCATCCTGGATAACTGTGCGAGTATTCGCCCAATACATTTTGGGCAATGAAGCCCTTCTTCAACGATAAGGTGCTGCCAATATATAATCTAAGACCCAAGTGTCTTAATGCCGTGACCGGTATCGAGACTGCTTCATCCAAATGCCACAAAGATTGTGCACCAAACAAACTCGTGATTAATGTACCTGTTACGAACCTGTGAGTATCCAGGCACGCAAGGCATATGCACTGTCTCCTTAAGAACACGAGAAGGAAAACCATTAGATCACATTTCACAAACAGTTCTGGCCACTGTATTCATTGAGTGAGCAATTCTCTTACCTAGTAGAAAAACATTGCTAAATTCACCCTGTGGCAGTCGGTTTTGTATTCCACTGTGGCGGAATATGAAGGAGTCATTGGTGCTGCCTGGGAATCTGGCCACAAGGTCTGTTATGATACAGGAGGCATCCCACACTACCTGCACATTGAGTGAGTGTGACCTTTCCCTGTTTCTGTATATGAATTCATTTGCCTAGGGGGGACATATGGCAATATGTGTGCCATCAACACAGCCTATGACAGTGGGGAACTGTGCTACCCGGTAGAACATTAATTTGGTCTGTAGCAATAATTGGAGGGTATTTGGGCCTCGCTGGGCTGAAACGCGTTGGTTGGAGCTAGTTAAGCTAACAATAAAAGCTTTAAAACTGGAAATTGGAGTGCGTTGCATCTTTGCAGAAATAATATATATATATATATATATATATATATATATATATATATATATATATATATATATATATATATATATTTTTTGTTTTGTTGTTTTTTTTTGTTTTACGTTGAACCTGGAAAAGGCACTCCTATGACCCCTGGTAACTGCCAGACACTAAAAGGTGTAGACAACACAATACCTGCACATGTGGTGGGATTGCATTGCTTCTGAGTGTTGAGATCTGAAGCTGAGGTTGTAACTCAGCAATTTATTCCAGGATTACTTCACTACTGAATCTGTACTTCTCAAAAAAATCTCCTCCTCTTTCTGTTCAAACAGGGTGACCCTCACCCTAAATATCCTCTCCTGTCTCCTCCTCCGCCTGCCAGCCAAAATCCTCATCCTCCTCGCCAAAACATAGAGGGCCACCATTCTTAAAGAGCCAAATGCATTTTGGGTGCCTTTTTATGTGTGCACCTGGTTACCACCTGCTCGAGATTGATGGTAATTGCATTTCCTTAATGGCCATTTTGCGACTATTCGAAATTAGGAAATCCTTTATACATGCGGTTAGCGATTCGCTATTTGGAAATCCCTATTAGCGATTTCCAAAATGCGATTTCTACTAGATAGAAATCGCACTTTGCACCACCACAAATGCTTTTTGTACATACTGAAATGGAATTTTGCATTTCCTAATGGCCTGAAATTATGATTCACACCATTTGGAAATGCAAAATGCCTTCATACATATGGTCCTATGTTCCTTCACTATCAGAAAGATAAAAACATTGACACATCCCTGCTTTCTACTCAGAAAGCGCTTTTGATCCGCCAGCCATCCCTTCCAAGTGATAGCAACATCCACAGTGCACCTCCCTCATTCTCTCAGTCCTGTCTCCCTCCTTTCCTTTCTAGTTGTCCTGCTTTTCCACTTTCGCTGTTCCCCACGGAGCTTTAAGCGGCTGTGCCATCTTAAACTGGATTGGAAAATGTTAATTGATGCAGTGCTGTGCAGCAAGCACACTAACGCTCCGAGATGATGATGATGGTGATGAGTGGAATTTGTGAAAGTATACAGATGCTCCCAGGAGTGTCCGGGCAATAGTCTTCCAGGAATGGAATTAAGACTGTTAATTAGGATGTTTTATGACACGGCAAAACTGGACCTCACTCAATTGCAAATCAGACTCTCAAACTGATCATTCAGACTGGCCTTTCGGCACTGCCTCATTGCCCTGTAGTCTAATCCGACCGTGATGGTTCCTACAATTTAGCCGCTTTCAGTGAGCCACCTCTGCTCCCTAGTCAAAAGAAGATTTCCTTATTATGTAGCATGGTTGACTTTATTCTTTGGCACAGTTGGATATATATGCTGTAGAACAGCAATGGGCATACAAACAGTGGTGGCTGCTCCCAGCCAGTAGTAGTGGGGGGGTTTAAAAAAAAAAGAAAAGACCACTTACCTGCCGCTACCTGGCCGTCGCCTCTCCTCCACCCTCACTGTTCTCTTCTTCGTGGACCGGAAGCACACCGGCTTCCAGACTCCCATAGGCAAATCAGAACGCTGCTCTCAGCAGCATTGTGATTGGTCTGAGTGCCGTGGTTCGGCGCTCAGACAGGCAGTGGGAGCCAGTGCATGTTCTCCACCCAGCCGGTGTATTACAGCCCAGTGGAGAACATGCTAAGTGCACATGACTGTTTGGCTGGCCGAAGACTGCCGGCCAAACCGTCATGCTCACTTAAGTGCATGAACCTCTCCTCCCCTGCTGGCTGTGAGACAGCCCAGCCCAGTGCCATAAAACTGCCTCATCGTGTAAAAATAAAATGATAATAACAATGTGTTATCATCATTTTATTTTACCTTTTTTGCAGTGCTGAAAACCAGTGGGGCGATGTTCCTCCGCCTTAGCGAAGAAGCCGCCCCTGCATACAAAACCAAATCAGACCGGTCTGAAATGGAAACGTTTGGAAAGTCATAGCTTTGTCTACCAAAAGCAATGCAGTGCCATCGTAATGGGAGATTGCTCATTATACAAGTGCTGAACAGCTGGAATAGTAAAGAATAACCTAAGACACAGTGTTTGGTGTATTCTTTAGTAGAATAATGGGCACAGGAAGTGGTGACTCTCAGATAAAAATAAATCTAAACTTCTCAGACACAAACACACACACATATGCACATGTAAATGCACACAGAGGTATACAGGTAAACAAGAATGCAAAAAAACAGACAAAGTAGGTATACAGACAGGCATGCTTGAGCAGACATCAAGACCACTGGAATTATGCGGCATGGAAGGGCCAAATAATGTGGCAGGGTTGACTAAATTATGCTGCAAGAAAAGGCAAATTATGCAGCATAATGTAGCACTTTTTGTGATAGTATTTTGTCATTTGTACACATGATAACACTGTCTGGCAACGATTTCACCTTATTTGTACCAGTTTAACATCCAAATGCAGCAATCAACAATTGAAAGATGACTGGTTAACCTTTGCGAAGGGCATTCCACTGCATGAGTGCACCTGTCACCTGTAGCTACTGCTACCGGACGGGAGTTGTGGGGGGGGGAGAATGGAATGTGTTTTTTTTTTTAAACACACTTACCTGGCTACGGCCGGGCAGCAGCCCGCCACCTCTCCGCCCTCCTCTTCATCTCAAGTCCAGCAGCCGGAAGCACCTAGGCTCCCAGGCTCTCCACAGCCAATCACAACTCTGCAATGCAGCGTTGCGATTGGTCTGAGCGCTGTGGTTCAGTGCTCAGACATGCAGTGGGAGCCCGGGCATGTTCTCCACCCAGGATGTAATGCAGCCTGGGTGGAGAACATGCAAAGTTCGCATGACGCTTTGGCCGGCCCGAGATGACCCTCCAAAGAGTCATGCGCACTTACAGAGTGTGCCCACCACTCCTCCCCCGGCAGTGCTCTGGCATCACTGAGCCCAGCTCCGCCCACACATAACCAACTGAGCCACTGCAGTAGGAAAAATAAAATGATAATAGCGCTGCGTATTATCATTTTACTTTTCCTTCTTGAACTGCTCGGAGAGCAGTGGGGCGACGCTCCTCCGCCTTAGCGGAGGAGCCACCGCTGCGTGCCACCACTTGTTTAGTAACTTTTGATCTGTTTGATCTGAAAAAAATATTCTATTTGTTAAAATCTGCAGATTATGCAAAGGATGATGGATTGTGTGGCGAATGCAGCAAATTCATTATTATGTGGAAAACGCTGCAGACACAAAATCTTATCATTACGGTAGCCCTGACAGACATGTTGACAGACACTGACACACACAAACATACAAGCACACGTATACAAATGCAGGCACAAAGAGGCACGCAGGCGTGCACAGAAACATAAAACATGCATGAGGCACACACACACATGCAAAGATATGCATGAACACACAGACCCACACGCACACATCAGTCAGTGTTTGTTCTACCTTTGCAGTAGATTATGCCTTGATTTACTTATTAACCAGTTCTCTTTATTGTCTCTGTTTTCTTTATCCACTGTCACTGCCGTTGTTGAAGAATGTTGTCCTGAGCAGGGGAAATCCACAGCCCCCCTCTGGTTGACCACATGCATCACTGAGCTTGCTCATGCATAATGAATATGGCATCACTTCTCACAAGCTCCTGCTCGGTCTCTGCTGGTTCATGCTGCTTTAGGCCTTTCTCTGATAACCACCCCTCCCTGTCACTCTCCTCCAAGCACTCCCCTCTCCCTGAGGGATCCCCCTTTCCTCTATCACCCCTTCTCTCTTCATTAGTGGCATCAGATGTCAGACTTCACTGACCACGCGGGCCATTGTTTCCTGAACCCCGGCTGTTTTCTTCCTCTTCCGGCTGTTTTCTTCCTCTTCCGGCTGTTTTCTTCCTCTTCCGGCCCTTCGCTTTGGCATTGTTGGCGTCAAACCTGAAATATCATAAATGCAAATGTGAGAGACCAAGAGCAGAAGCAAACTGTTTGTACAGGGAATGGAGAAGTTATTTGTTATTTAAATCAGGGCAGTCATCGACCTCATGCAAAGGTTTGTAAAATAAACTGTTCCCAGGAACTGGCAATGATTTTTGGAAATTAAAGAGGGACCTTGTCAGGTTAAGAGAGAACATACTGGAGTCTTCGAGTGGAGGGATGGGTCAGACAGGAAGCTCTGGCTGAGATCAGCACTTCATACCGTTTGTTGAACTTCTTTTAAGACTGAAGACTTTTTCTCTCCTAAGAATTCTTACTCCTCTGCCTCTCCATTTTTCTCGGCTCCCCTTCTCAACTTTCACATATCGCCATAGCCTATGTCCCTCGCATGCAGTTTCCTCAGCTGATCTCTTTCCTCACGTTCCCCTTGAGACCCCATCTCTTTTGCCTCTCTTACCACCCAGTGGCAGTATTACACAAATTGCCCTGGGGGTGCAACAGGCATGTGCGCCCGCTCTACGCACCCTGTGGCGCTTTGGTATTACAGAAGGGGCTGCTGACGCTTGTGTGGCCGCCATGTAATACTGGTAGTGCTGGCGCACATGTGCACCAGCGCTATTGTGAGAGGGTGTTGCCTCATTTGCATGGGGCAAGGGAATCTCTTTGTCTCAGCAACTCAAGAGGGGGCAAAAGGGATCCCATGGACCCCCCCAGGCATCCCCTGCTGGCGGGTGCAGTCACTCACTGCACCCGCCTGCAAGGGGATTTCCCTCCCCTCTTGAAGGTGCAAGCGGGTTGCCACCTGCACAGTGAAACATGGAGCAGTTTATAAACAGCCACTCTGTATTTCATGCCCCTCAGGGCAGTGCAAGTTCGTGGTTGCCCTGAGGCCAGCACATTCACCATAATAGGGCACACTTTCCCTTTTGAAAGGTGCGCCGTGACACAAACAGGGAAAGTGCGCCCTGTGAGTGATTCGAATCCAGGTTCCCTCTAGAACTCCAGCAAGAGATATGTAGCGTGAAGTTCCAAAATGTGAACTCTTTCCCTTCCGACTATGGCTAGAACCTTGTTTGTCAATACTGATGTCTCTTTGCAATAAACTGGAACAAGTCTACATTATTCTCCCTCACACCGAGGACCCAGGCTTGTGCACTCGACTTCCCTCTACCCTGGTGCCAATCATCTGTGAATTATAGCGGTGTTTATATTAGCCATGACATAGCCCTTACATGGATTAGCCGTGACATACCATTATAACGGAAAATTATGGATCAGTCATAACCCAAATTGAAGCATAGGTTAAGAGATGCTGCAGTCTATCCCTGTCAGTGACTGGCAGGATTGCCCTAATGAAAATGATTATGCTGCCCAAACTGTTATATTTATTTAGTAACATTACCATTCCTTTGAACAAACACTTTGGTTTTTTTTTGTTGAAAATGTTTTATTGAAAAATTGGCATGTTAGACAGCAGAAACATAGCATTACACATATATTCAACAATACACAATGCGACAGAACATCAAATAGTTCTTAACCCCCGTGCAGCACATTTGGTTACAGGACTGTCACTTTATCCAACATCATCCCCTTCGTCCCCCCGACCCCCTTGCGGCTCACATATCTCCCCCCGGAAGGTATTCCAGGGCCCCCAAATTTGCGACCACTTCTTCGGGCATCCCCTGGACACATAAATAGGTATCTCAGTCACCATACACCAATCAATGTCACTGGCCCAATCCGCAATGTTCGGTGAGGTCGGAGCCCTCCATAATCGCGCGATATTCCGCTTGCCCACCATGAAACGAAAAGTGACCCATATCCTCTCCTTAGCCGTAAGATCAGTGGGGTCCCATATATTTAACAAAATCAATTTGATGTTACATTTTATCTGCTGTCCCAATACTTCCTCCATCAGTAATACCACCCCCTCCCAGAATTTCTGAATTGTCACATTCCCAAAGTGTATGGATGAAGGTGCCCTCCTGCCCGCAGAGCCTCGTACAACCGCTATCTTGGGCATATCCCATATGAACCAACGAGGGTCCAGACAAGTAGGTCCTGTGGAGGATTTTTAGCTGAACCAGCCGGAGTCTGGAGGAGATGGCAAATTTGCGGGGAGAAGCCACCCCGGCCCGCCACTCCTCATCATCCAAGCCGGC
Source organism: Calotriton arnoldi (assembly GCA_963921515.1). Lineage (NCBI taxonomy): Eukaryota > Metazoa > Chordata > Amphibia > Caudata > Salamandridae > Calotriton > Calotriton arnoldi. Next base: position 238,134 of record CAWUFW010008978.1, read on the forward strand.
AACATCATGGTCCCATTTATCTCTTAATCTTGTCAGGGGATCAGTCATATTATTGATAAGCTTCTTGTATATGAGGGATATGGCCTTCTCTGGCAAGTCGCCATCTAAAATCCTATCCTCTAGAGGGGAGGAATCCGGGAGGGCTGTACCCCTAGGGAGAGCCGAGAGTAGTGCGTGCCTAATTTGGAGATATCGGAACTGTTCAGAGCTGGCCATTTCGAACTCTTGACGTAGTTGGGAGAATGGCATGACGTTCCCGGATCTCCAAAGGTCTCCAATTCTGGAGATACCGATGGTGTCCCATTTGTCGAACCCCAAGGAGCGCGACAGCCGACCCAGCTGGTCACAGTGCCAGAGCGGCGGGGCCAGAGTAAGCTTGCCCTCCCAACCCAGGCTCCTAGTGGCGTCTCTCCATATTTGCACCGCATATTTAGTCGGGCCAGACAAGACGTTTTTCTGAGACTTTGTATACAGTGCGCCCGCGAACCCGCCCCCAGGGAGGAGCCACCGATCGATCCGAAATGCCGGGTCATCGTGCCGCCTATAGGTGCATTGGTTAATGGCCGCGAGTTGCGAGGCCCAGTAGTACCTTTTCATGTCTGGGAGTCCGATGCCCCCGTCGAACCACCCCATTGTGAGTTTGTGTGTGGCAATGCGGGGTGGCTTACCCTCCCAAAGCAGATCCCGCATTGCGCCATCCAGTTCTTTAAAATATGACGGTGCTACCGGAAGGGGTGCGTTTTGCAACACATACAGGAAACGGGGGAGGGACATCATCTTGAACAAAGCTGCCCGTCCCAGGATGGTCAAGGGGAGCGATTTCCAGTGCTGGACATCCGATTTAAGGCGCGCTAGTGGCGGCTGGAGGTTGGTGTCATAAAAGCACGTCAGGTCTTTAGATACCCATATCCCCAGATATTTAAAGCCGTCAACGGCCTCAGTCAGCTGGCAACCCCGGGGAAGTCGAGGCCTTTGCCCACTAAGAACGTAAAGCGCCGATTTGGACCAGTTGATCTTGTAGCCTGCGAACCGACCAAAAGTGTGAAATATATCCATCGCCACATTAAGAGATTTCGCCGGGGAGGCAAGGTAGACCAGAATATCATCTGCATACAATGATATGCGGTCTTCCCAACCATATGCCCATTTGAGGCCCTGAATGGCGGGGTTTTGACGGATCCACGCTGCGAGGGGTTCCAAGGCTAAGGCAAAAAGGAGCGGTGATAAGGGGCAGCCTTGCCTGGTGCCCCTACCAAGAGAGAAGACAGGGGATTTCCGATTGTTTACAACCACCTGCGCCAACGGCTGGCAATATAAGAGTCGCACCCATTTAATAAATTCTGGACCGAATCCTAGCTTGTGAAGCACTGCGAACATGTAGGGCCATTCAATGGTGTGAACAAACACTTTTTAAAGAATTTTAAATCTCTTATGACTACACTTGCATGGGCAGGCAAGCAACTCAGAATTCGAAGGGAAACATTAACATTACCATAAGATCAAGGGCGCTTGGTAGCCCCTGACTTTGAGCTTTATTATAACTGCTCCCCAGCACAGTTTATTCGAAATGGCTGAACTCCTCTCCCCCTTCATTCATAGTACATCTAGCTGTTGATAACGCACAACAAGCTTCACTGATTTCACTAACTGGTCAAATGCCACGTCATAGCCACATAGAAATGAATTTGTTCGCAATCACCCAACTAGCATGGGAAAAGCTTAGTGGACAAACGGCCTGTCCCTTGATTTATGCCCCAGAACAACTCTCCACTCACTATCCCCTGGTGCAACTTACTAATGATAAAACACATCTTAGAAGGCTGAAAAAACTAGGACTAAATTCAATGGGAGGAATATTTCGGAACGGACACTTCCTAGAAAAACACATATAACTGAAAGAAATGAATACTCCCTGCTAGACACTTTTGATTACTTTCAATTGCATGCCGTGTGGACTGGCTCTATTATTGTCGTCGGGATGGGGTCCCTTGCCTTGGGTGACAGATTACATTTACTCCACTTTAAATTCCTAAACCTCAGTCCAGTCCTGTAAATACAAACTGAAGGAAGATTCTTGGCATCCGAGGTACCACGCTCCTAAAGCCGATTCACGTCACTTAGGGGCCGATTACGATGGCTGAAGGATTGTCACCGCCAGAACGGCGGTGGCGATCCTTCCCTCAATTGACAGCAGTTTTCCCACCGCCGAATTACGATGGCGGTGGGAATTGCTTTAGGACTGCAGCGGTCGCAAAGACCGTCTGCCACGGAACCGCCACAGGCAATCGTTACGATTGCCTGGCGGAGCGGTCAGCCTGCTTAAAATGGTGGCGGAGCCTAGCAGGCTCCGTCCGCCGAATTACGATGCTGGCGGAAGCCAGCCTTTCCGTGGTGGGTAAACCGCCATTGAAAGGCTGGTGGGGATTGGTTTAGGGGGCCCGTTGCGGAGGGGTATGTACACTGGGGGGGTACCCATGGTACCCCCTGCATTTCAGTGCAATCAGTGGCAGGCACCATATGGTGCCTGCCACGTAGTGCAGTGAAATGCACAACACGCATTTTCAACATTGCGGTGGGTGCTGCTGTCAGCAGCAACCACCGCAATGTTAAAATGCAAGATGCGTCCGCCACGGTGGCGGTCGCATCATGATTTGGTGTGCGGAACCGCCGCATGTATTGCGGATGGTCCCGGTTACCACCACGATGGCGGCCGGACTCCAGTCCGTCCGCCATCGTAATCGGCCCCTTAGTTTGGAACTGCACTCAGGTCAGTCAGTACTGGAATGGCGTGTTCAAGCAAATCTAATCCATGACCAAAGTCAATATTGAAATATCACCCAGTGTAGGACTATTTGGCTACACTAGAAACAAACCACGATTTATAGAATTGTTGTATTGCTGGCATAATGAAGAATGGCATGTGTATAGGGGAGAAGATATGGCCCAACTGTGTAAACATGGTTGTCTGATTGTAATGAACAGCTAGAGACATACTATCTCACCACCTCTCACACTCAGAGACCTAAAGATTTCTGGGCGCCTTTGCAGTCCTACTTGGCAGGCAATGATGCGATTACTCGATTGCTTTCTGCCGACTGGCATGTAGGAGACATATAATGTGTCACATACGAAGGGGGAGGGTGGAGCGAGAGAAGAGCTGGGCAGGGTATAGTCATCTCCTATGTCTGTACTGCATGTTCCGTGGAATCCTATATTTCCATACCTGCTGAACTCTGATCCGGACGGTGAGTTGAGACTCCTGCACATTGATCATATGTTTTGCCTTTGCAGTTCTCGTATTAACCGCTGCAATCTATATGTGTAACTAAGAAACTTGCTTTCAATTGTTTTTGCTTAGAACGCATTGTACCAATTGGGGAGAGGATGTGACCTAACGGCTAGGGCGGTCGACCTCAAAGATGGGGAACCGGGTTCGAGTCTCGGCAGGGACGCTCAATATCCTGTGATTCTGGGCAAATCACGTAATCTCCTCGTGCCTAACCAAAATGAATGTGTCAGTCTGTATTGAAACTGGTGCTCATGTAAAGCGCTCTGATACCTTCGGGTCTAAATCGCCCTATATAAAACTCCCCCCAAAAAACCCACACAATAAATAAAATATTGAGATTCTTTCTTAAAACCCTTCAGCCTCACTAGTGTCAAGTGTACAAAGAAAATAACATATTTATTTAATTGTAGTACAATATTTCTGAGATACTGGAACACCCAATGGTAAATGTCTGTTCAACCATAAATGCTCTCTTCCATATTTCTTCTTTAGAGCACTCCTTCTCTTCCAACTTTACATGGAGTTTCATGATTCCCAAATGTTACTCTCTCCTTGAGGCACTTCTGTTGCTGGCCTTCCCTTTCTCTGGCTTTACCTGGATATTGGCTTTCAGAGTATTTCCTTTCTCCACTATCTGTGAAGCTTTCGTGGGGTCTGCTTTACATCAGCTTTTCTTGATATGTCCCTTTGCCCACCTTCATCTGATATAGGCAAGTTGATGTGGTCAGTAGCAAACCAAATCTTTTCACCCATCACTTATACACTCTTTAACTAAGCTGAGTGCCTGAAATCAGACAGGCCCTCGGTGGGATAAAGATTTCTTTTCACACACATTGCATAATGGCTCGAGGGCACCTGAGCTTTAGCCCTTCTGCCATATGCAATAAGTATGTAAAATGAATTGTTGTGGGGATTCTGCTCATACACAGAACTATGCACAAGAAAACAGAACCTCAGTAAATTGGGTTGTACCTCCTATCACCTTAGTACCCAAAATCCCAACCGACTAGCAATAGTGTCTCATTCAGTCTCCTACAAATATCAAGAAGCTACGAATGTTTAGACAACCCAGAACACGAACACTCCCGACTCACCTCAGAGTCGCGGGAACAAGACACTCTTTCGCTCTCACGTACTTGTCCACAATAAAAATAATCAGTCACTAAATAAGTTCAAAATGTTTATATTGACTATAGTGATTCATAAAACAGTATGCGAACCACAACTAGTAGCAAAATGCATAAGGCAAGAATCATTAGCATTGTTACAATACCATAGAATACAAAAGGAGTCGTCATTTTATAAAGACTGTGAAAAAGGCAAAATAACTGGGCCTAATCACCCTCCCCATGGTAGTAAGAAGTTATTTTTTATAACAGAAGATCTCTAGGCGTTATTTGCAGACCCCTACCTCAAAGCTTAAACGCAAAGGTTTACATCATAGGAACAGCAGAGCTCAGCTCCATGGAACGGCTTTCTTCAAGTGTGTTTCAAAAACATGCAACAACGTTATATCAAAGCTCGATTCTTCCATATTGCAGCTGTTGGTAACATGTTTTGCCTAGGTAATAGGGACTGACCAGAACAGATTAACAAGAGACATTGTTGACCGACCTTGCACATTATGTTCAGACAGAATTGAAGGGAAAGCTGAGAACGTGAAAAACAATCTGTTATCATGTACAGGGCAGAGGCAAAGTGTCGCGAAAACAAACTCTTAGCAGAGGCGTGCGTAAAAGCAGCAGCATAGGGCAAGAAAAACTCATGCTAACTTAGCAATGTCGACAATGTATCTAAGGGCTACATTAACACCCTCCCCCTGGTAAGTCAGTAAGACATAGACAGAAGAACAAAAACAGAGTTCAAAAGTCAGGCATTGTTTAAAATATTGGTGAGGGACTTTCTAAAAAAAAAACAAATCGGAGAAAAAAAATGGGAAAGTTCGAAGAAAAAGCTAAAGGCACTTTGAGCTGGAAAAAAGAGTCTGTATCCCAGACAGCGGAGTAGGGACGACCCAAGCAGTCAATCCATGAAGGTTTGGGTGCAAAGGAATGCAATTCCCTCCAATAGGACATCTTTATCATTGGTAGAAAAAGCGATGACATCCAATTTAGTAAGTCGAAGGAACAGTCATGTTCCTCACAAGCAGGAGCATCCAAAAGTAGAAAAGGCAAACTTGCGTGATATTCAATGAAACTTCGTTGTAGGAAAGTCTGCGCAGCCGCACAGATATCCCATTGATCCAAGATTCCAAGTAAAGCTGCACGTGTCATTTGACCATCCACAGAACAAGCATCATCATGTGTGTCTAAGGGACCCATCAATCGGCTGAAATCAGGGATTGGACACCACGTGTTCGATAAGCAAAGTTCCATCGCCCAGGAGAAATGACATCCTTTGCAATGAAGCACTGGCTGCACGCAAGTAAAGTAGGCAAAGCGGAATGTCAAGTCGTAACTCACGCCAAGCGTTGCTAAAGGCAAGCATCCAGAAGCCTCATATAGGCGATCACGGCACAGCTGTAGCTGGGCCGGTCTGTGCAGAGCCACAAAGTGAGCAGCCATTACGAAGCACAAGGAGGAGAAGCAGGACACCAGCTGCCAGCGCCAATATTAAGGGAAACCCTCCGAAAACGCTGGAAAATATAGAATGAATAAAAGCCTGTATAACCCCGAATATAGTTTGAAAGGAAGAGACCAGGCCAGATCCCACACATTTAAAAAAATTGGCAAGGCCTGTCGTATCAGATGCATTAAATATTTGGTGAATTAGTTCCCCAAAATGAAGTGGGAGGTTAGTGTTAAGAAGCGACTGTATTTCACTCGAGGTCCGAGCCACCTGCAACCTGAATGTTTCACGGGCGGAAGTGAGGGCCATGTCCTGTTGGAATAAAAGGGCTTTGAGCTTGCTCAACTTGTTGAAATCTGTTTTCAAAGTCGGAATGGAAGGCCAAAGTGAAGAATCTAAACTCCCTTGCGGGGGCGGGAAAAGGACATTGCTACAGCAAGTTACGCGCTGGGAAACAGTTACCAAGTATGGGACACCCGCCCGCAAGCCACAGCAGTCTTGATTGTTTAAAATGAGATAGCTGCCGTTAGTAAGCAATGTAAAGACAGGCGTGACGGATGGTACTGGGGTCCCTTTTAAAAAGCAAGCTAGATTGGGCGCTGACAGGTTACACTCGCCATGTAATTTAACGTGTTTGCACACTAGAGAGTGACCCACTACCGAATCACACTCCTCCCCTGTGAGGAAAACTTGTTTATCCTCCCTCAAACTCCGATAAGCAAATGGCAGGACCCATAATTCATGCAGAAAAGCACTGCCAAGCGGTTCAAAGCGGCCAACAGGAAAGTGTTGCATACATGATTTAAATTGAAAAAGCGAAAAGGGCAAAGTGATAACTCCATGAATTAACCAAACAGCAGAGTCCATTTCCGCTCACGGAGAACGGCAAAGGCTCCAATTGTTCAATATGTAACAGCGTGTATACAGCATCTTTCATGGACATAAACTTCTGTTTATCAGTCAGGTTAAAAGGCAAAAAGAAAGCAGTGGCATTCAAATAATCCCAAGGCACTTTACCCATTTTCAGTGTCTGCAACGTCCAAGCAAATTGCATGACCGACCTTACCTGATTCTGACCATGATATAACACAGAAACATCACTTTGCACAATATCTATTACAGAAGAAACAATATTGTCTAAGGTGTAGATGCTTGAAGAAAGCGTGTTAATGCTGTTGTCCACTACAGCAAGGACTTTTCCAAGTTTGCCTGGTCAATTTGACGCAGACGGAAGGCGGCTTCCATCTGTGAAAGTTTCCAAATTTCATTATAAGAGGCATAAAGAAATCGCTTGGCCCTTGGATTACGTGGGCCTAGGAGAAAATCAGCCAAATCTATATCATTCGATAGGATCGAAAGGTGCTGTTTGACAGATGCAAGGGTAGAGTGTTCTAGCCACTGCTGGCACAATTTACCTACCGAGTATGTAGTCACAGAATGATGAGGTGGATAACGAGGATCAGGCTTAGTCTGAATGAAACCAGGTGTAACATTATAAAAACGCAACTGGCATGCATTAGCATTAGTTTGCCACAACAACCATCCTAATGAATCAATCTCAGAAACATTAAAGGAGGCATTTTGAAGGAGAGCCTGCAAAGCCTCAATGGTGTAGTTATTATGTAACCGTCAATTATCATATTCAGCTAATGATGGAATGGAGGGGGTATTTAGGTTTTTGACAGTTGCAAGGCCATAACAGGATGTTTGGTAAATGGTTCTATTTAAAAACCACAATTGAGTCGGGATCAGGCAGGCACGATGTAACGCCTCAGTGCCCTGAACCTGCCATGGTTTTGTGCCCCAGATTGATTTTAAATCTATAGTCTGCTTCCAATGGTCAAAACCGTGTGTGGCCAACTGTGTTCTAAACGAGTTGGCGTAAATTAGTTTAGCGTGGGATAACAGGTACTTAGATGTAGGGGATTTTTGAAGCCTAAAATAATAGGATTCAGGATTAGTCAAATCATAATTAGAAAAATAGGAGAACTTATTCCTAAGAGTTTTAGAACTCCCCTGTAAGGGAGTTGGACAGTGTTCCCATTGGGTAAAATTAAAAACGGGTCTCATGGTGTTCGTTTTGTGTAAAAAATGATGCCCATAATGTTGATAGCAAAAGAGATCACCATAATTGGCAGAATTTAAATACAAATCTTCAGCATCAAAGGCAGCATAATATTTTAAATCTGAAAACAATGCATGAACTGCCTGCACATCCCAATCATCCGAATGTATGTCCCGTGTCACCACATCTCCTAAGGAGATGCGAAACACGTATGGAACTCGAAGGACCTCAGTCGGCCCATGGATTTCATAAGCTACTTTGTCCCAAACGATGCCATCAGGAACTGGGAAAGCTGAAATATTCACAAAAGACTGGTCACGTTTCATGATATGGGAAGATGTGTGAGGAGCCAAAGTTCCATCGACCATTTTTACTGCAGAGCGTTCAGGGAGATAATGGCCACTTATACGTAAAAAGAACACTGTCACAAATCCAATTGACATGAAGAGAAATATCAGGATAAGCACCAACCAAATGTAGGTCCATGGGGGAACGAAGTATGTCTTTTTGAACTAGGAGTAAAAAATACGCAACTTAGACTTAGGTGTATCAGACAAACTGGAAGATTTGATTTGATTTGAAAAAAGTTTTATATAGCGCTGGCTACACCCAGAGGTATCAGAGCGCTTTACATGAGTAGGTAGAATTGCTTCAAAAACATAGTTACATAATAACAAGATGAGGAGGACGAGGCAGAAGAAAGGTGTGCCGGTTCTCCATCACAGGCACTCACTGGACTCGCAAGTAAAGGTGAAAGTGTTGAATCGTCCATTCGTACTCGTGGGCTAGATGGTATCTCACTCACGGAATCAATAGCCGGAAAAGGGCACACAATATCCATTGCAGAAGAGGATTGTCGCAAAGGCTGAAGATCAATTACAGAGTCCATCATATGAGCAGACATCCGTGTGGCAGTAGATGACGACAAAGTTAACGGTGCTAAGGATATTGCTTTGCACGAAACTGCAGGTGTCACACTATTCAGAATCGGCCACACGGTGTAACTTGACATGGTCCACTGAGATGTACCTGTTGTCTTTGCGACCTGGCAATGGTGGTAGAATGACAGTTCGAGTACCCTTCAGTCCAAGTACGGAAACCGGAGCACAGTAAGAGGGACCAAATTCTTTTTTGTTTTCAATCTTCTCCCGCACCAGATCTCCAACTTTAGGAAGCCAACTGGTAACAGGAATCAGTTGTGCATCAGCAGGCGAAGATGGTAAATGCTCAGTAGCCAGAGTATCACATGTCTTTTGTAGATCCTGTAACATAGCAGAATGATTATCTACGTCAAACTGAGAGGCAGCCGCCGCAATGTCCAGACCATCAAGGTCAGGAACAAACATGTGAAAGCCAAAGAGCATTTCGTAAGGTGTCCACCCACCCAGAGATCTTCTAGGGAGATTATTTAGTGCACGTTGGACCCCATACAAGTGGGACAGCCAGTCCCTGCCAGTACCTAAGACTCTAGCTGTCAAGGATTGCTTTAAGTCACGGTTCATTCGCTCCACAACTGAATTGCCCTCAGGCCTGTATGGAGATGAAAACTGCCCCTGTACCCCCAACAACTTCATCGCATCCTTGTAAGCCTTAGAGGCAAACGCTGGACCTTGATCAGAATGGAAGGTACCACAGGCAAACATCCCGATAAAGACACGCAAATCCCTGATGACATTTCGAGCGTCAGCACTACGTTGTGGCCAGACCTACAAGAATCGAGTGCACGAATCAACCGCAACCAAGATATACTTGTATGCAGTATCAGAAGAAAGAGTACTGCAGTGATCAAGATAGACACAGCCAAAAGGTCTATTAGAAATACATAGCTGTGTTTGTGGCGGTCGTGGGACTGTAGAAGGCTTGATTTGTTGACAAACATCACAGCAAAGAACATAGTTACGAGTCTGTTTATATAAACCACGCCACCAGTAACGTTGCTGAAGAATAGAGACTGTTGCCGACACACCAGCATGTGCCGAAGCAATGCCTTCGTGTGCGGCATTGATCAAAGATTGTCTGCGGTCCGAGTTGGGAATCAGCCGATCCCCATCCGAAGGAATGGTAGCATAAGGAACCTGTTCGGGAGTTACATGATAAGAGTATTTAGAAGGGAAACCCGCAGGATAATTACTTCCCTCCCTAGTTGCAGCGACCGCTGCCAGAATCTCATTATCAACCTTAGACATAGACCTTGTAACTGCTGCTACGGAACACGTGGCTACTGCAGACTTGGCTGCTTCATCAGCCAAAGAATTACCAAGAGCGTGCGTTCCGACACGTTGGTGGCCAAGAGTGTGAATAACATGTGTGAGAGGCAGACGTTGTTTAAGATCTGCGACTAGAACCCAAAGAGTTTTATGCTTAATTGCGCTGCCTTTAGAATCGCGGTAATCATTTTGAGACCTAAAGAATAAGTTGTCATTGAACGACTGGACACAGTAGTAAGAATCGCAAACAATAAGAGTATTCACAAGAGGATCAGCAAACTCTAGAGCTAGAACAAGAGCATGCAGCTCGGCCAATTGCGCCGTGCAGTCTCCTAGTGCCCGTGTGTGCACAATGGACGACTTAAACTCTCCATCTTCAATGGAGCCAGCCACAATAGCGCAAGACGCAGAATAAGCATGTTTGTAACCCGTGGCCGGTTGCGCCGAGCCATCGGTATAAATGATGCATTTGTATTCACTCGGAGGAAGAAGCGACAAAGGAGGAGGATGAACAAATTCATACTGTAAAAACTCCTGAGTCTGAAGTGATGGATCAAAGACAAATGTGACATCCGAAGACGTCAAAGAAGTAGCCCACTGTATCCAACGTGGGTGTAATGCCTTCGAGTTAGGTACACTTGCTTTAGTCACCGCTTCCAAAGCAGGGAAGGGGGTGACCATAAGAATGCGTTTGCCCTGCGCCAGTGAGCGTTCCTTTAGAATCGCCATCTGCACTGCCGTCAAGATTTTTTCAACAGAGGAAAAGCGCATTTCAGCCGCAGTGTACAAGTGTGATTTGTATGCAATAGGTATTGTGTCTCCTTCATTGAATGTTAAGTACGTGAAACCCACTGCCCCAGAAACGATACGTATTACCAGGTTGGTGGTGTTATCACGAGTCATTAAGAAGTTAGTTGCGAGCAAATCCGCCTGCAAAGACTACAGAACGGAAGTATGTTCCGGAAGCCAGCTGGCAGATGAAAACTTAGGTTGTATCAATGCATAAAGCGGTTTGATACGCTGCGCATAATCGGGAATGTAAGTCCTCCCAAAATTCAAAAAACCCAGCAGGGATTGTAACTTTTTCAAAGAAGAAGGTGGTTGCAAATGTGCACATTTCTCTAGGCAGTGAGGTGCTAGACCCTTTCCCTCGTTATTGAGCTCATAGCCCAAAAAGAGCACTGCCAGATGGGCAATGTGTGACTTTGCAAAATTGAATTTATAACCGAAATCGGCAAAAGATAAGATTATGTGGTCGACTCGGTCAAGATGCGGGGCGAGGTCGTCGTCAGTCAAAATAGATGTCATCAACGTACGACAAGGCCTCAGGGTCAATGTCATGCAACAAAGACACAATGCACACCGCAACTGCCCCGGGGCTATTCTTATACCCCATAGGCAACCGTGTCAATTTTTTCTGATTTCCGACAGCACTGAATGCTGTCAGGTCACCACTCGCACCGTCGAGATTGTGACTGTAGAAACCATTGGAAATGTCAAGTGTTGTTTTGTATTTTTTACGAACAATATTATTTCCCAGCGCTGAACTGTGTGTGTTTTGAACCGCAAAGGTGCGGCAATGGCTGTTCAAATTTCTATAATCCAATACAATCCGAAAAGATCCATCAGGTTTAGGGACAGTAAAGAGAGGATTATTTATAGGTGATGTACATGACTCAATGACCCCCTGATACTCCAATTGTCTTAGAATGTCACAAACCGAAGCCTTCACTTCTCGTTTGATGGGATATTGAGGTTGAGGTTGTGGCATAGAGCGCAATGGTATTTCATGAGCTGGCTAATCAACGTCCCAACCCACCTGATTGCGATACACCGCTGGGGCCAAGGGCAAAGCCCATTCCTCCGCGAAAGCCTGCGCTTGTTCCTCAGGGACACAACGTGAAAAACTCGGAAGTATCACATCTTCCCCTCTAGAAGAGGCTAACACAAAGGGTGGAGGCCAATCCTTCTCCGTCAATAAAATGTCATATGTAGCGGTTAGATTCTCCCAGAAAACAACCTTAATGGGACGCAGTATATCACCTTCAGTTTGGAAAAGGACTTCGTATAGTCTATCCGGGGGGGCAACCCGGGTATCTGCAGTCTCAATAGTAACAAATGTGTCAGTTGCTGTCACATCCAGATGGGGACGCAGAGCCTCTCTGACTATGGTAACTTCCGCCGCGCTGTCGAGCAGAGTCACTGCCCAAGTCCAATCCAGGAGTGTCGTCCTCACTGTCTGTGGCATATCTCGCCGTTAAAGCGGCAACCTTTTTCTTTTGAAAAGGAGGTCGGGTATGAGCGAAATCACCCTGCTTGTCCTTGACTTCAAACTGTCGAGGCTGTTCACGAAGTTGTGACGCAGGTTGACTTCTACCCCGATCCTAGCGATCACCTCCACCGGCTTGTGAGCCTGATGTTTCCTGTAAAGAACGAGGAGAACAGTGATCAGGAACCTGAAATCTATCAGGAGACTTAATTTTAGCGCGATCGCGCAAGTCATAAGTACGTTCAGAAGCATCAGGGGTCGGTGAACTGGCACGCGAACCCTGCTTCTGCTGTTGGGAACCCTGTTTCTTATTTCTTTGCCAACTCTTTTTAGGAAAGAAAGGGCGCCCCTCCTTATCAGGCTGGGCTTTCTTTTGATTTAGAGACTGCGTTTGTGTTTGAGTTGTAGGCTTATTCCCCAGACTATTGTGGCCTATGGTTTTATAAGCCTTCGCAATAATCTTTGGTAATTCTCGTGGTCTGTCAGCCTCCGCGACCACTTCTAAGCGGTTTGCTACTTGAAAGCTAACAGCATCGCCCTTGACATTCGCAATCACGTCGAACACTCCCACCAGTCTCATCCCCAGCTCAACAGCCGCTTCTGCTCCGTGTTCATCTTGAACGCGTTTAATCACAGAGGGGAGTACGGTCATGGAGGGGGTGCCGAAACACATAGAATATACTGCTGCAAACACCCTGCCCCAGGTGTTACAATTAGCCAATTCGGGAATTAAGTCTTTGAGTAAACTAATAGTTAAGATCCTGTGTTTCTCCACAGAAGTGGTATTAGGAAAGACAGCTTCTATCTGTCCAAATTTCTCAGCAAGCCAATAAGGAAATTCATCCTTATTCTGTGGGCTCTTGCCCATGACAGCATTAACTATAAGGGGACTGATGGTCACACCACCAGGACCCGCAGGTTGTACTGCAGCGCCAGGTGGTCCCACCTGGACGGTGCGGGTTACGTACTGTATTACTGCTCTATATACGCGCACTAACGATGTATGTAAGACGCGGAGCTCTGCCAAAGTTGCAGTTGTAAAAGCACGTGGGTGTGGGGTAAACCCAGCCAAAAAGGGCCATGTGGCCCCATCTATAGATAAAGGGCCTAAACGGACTGCCGTTAATGGGTGAGGAAGGGCACCATTAAACCAAATACGGTGTTGCCAAGCTGTAAGTGGAATCTCAAGAGCCCTTTAAGGCTGATACTGCTGAGGAACGGCAGTGGGAGTATATGTGTGAAACATATCAAAAGTCCCATCCACCGCCGGAAAGGTGACCCAAGAGTAAAAAACTTCGAACTGGTGAGCCGGATCGGCTTCCACCACGAAAATAAGCGCGGCCCCAGCATCAGGGACTGCATAATGAGTCAAGTGCGCCTTCAGCGCGGCTCTGCTATGAGCCGGAATATCAACAGCCATTACAGGGAAGACAGTAGAACAACTTAGAGTGGCAACGCAAACTCGGGTTATAAGATAAGAAATACCTTTTAAAACTTCAAGCTTGAATAAACCTATAAAAATGTCAATATAGGAGGTTACTCCGTCACAGCTGTCTCCGGAAACAGAAGTGAGGGTAGTGTGGACCAGCACGAGCACTACTCAAGCGTCTCGCAGATAAGAACCAGACCAAACGTTGGCGGCGCCATGTTGCGGGGATTCTGCTCATACACAGAACTATGCACAAGAAAACAGAACCTCAGTAAATAGGGGTGTACCTCCTATCACCTTAGTACCCAAAATCCCAACCGACTAGCAATAGTGTCTCATTCGGTCTCCTACAAATATCAAGAAGCTATGAATGTTTAGACAACCCAGAACACGAGCACTCCCGACTCACCTCAGAGTCGCGGGAACAAGACACTCTTTCGCTCTCACAGTCTTGTCCACAATAAAAATAATCAGAGTCACTAAATAAGTTCAAAATGTTTATTTTGACTATAGTGATTCATAAAACAGTATGCGAACCACAACTAGCAGCAAAATGCATAAGGCAAGAATCATTAGCATTGTTACAATACCATAGAATACAAAAGGAGTCGTCATTTGATAAAGACTGTGAAAAAGGCAAAATAACTGGGCCTAATCACCCTCCTCTTGGTAGTAAGAAGTTATTTTATATAACAGAAGATCTCTAGGCGTTATTAGCAGACCCCTACCTCAAAGCTTAAACGCAAAGGTATACATCATAGGAACAGCAGAGCTCAGCTCCATGGAACAGCTTTCTTCAAGTGTGTTTCAAAAACATGCAACAACGTTATATCAAAGCTCGATTCTTCCATATTGCAGCAGTTGGTAACATGTTTTGTCTAGGTAATAGGGACTGACCAGAACAGAATAACAAGAGACATTGTTGACCAACCTTGCACATTATGTTCAGACAGAATTGAAGGGAAAGCTGAGAACGTGAAAAACAATCTGTTATCATGTAGAGGGCAGAGGCAAAGTGTCGCAAAAACAAACTCTTAGCAGAGGCGTGCGCAAAAGCAGCAGCATAGGGCAAGCAAAACTCATGCTAACTTAGCAATGTCAACAATGTATCTAAGGGCTACATAACCCCATATAACAGAATCATGCGGTTTTCTCAGCACGAGGGGCAGTATAACCCCATCCCTGACAAAGGCAAAGACTTCTCCAAATCCCTCCCTTTTCTGCTAATTTACTAAGAGTGCCTATGGGTCTCATTCATGGGCCTAGAAATGAGGGATCTAGGTGGGGCAAGCTGAAGCTGTGAGTCATGACATCTGTTGCTTGTTTCATCTGCCAAGAGAGGTGGAGTAGAGCTGAGCAGGAGCAAAGCCGGGAGTGGAATCATAGGTCTGCCTGCAGCAGATCATGATTAGGGCTCCCGGTTTTATGGAATTTATTTTTTTGTCATTTCCGTCTGTATTTATCCTTATTTATTTTTTGTCAACTTTATCTGTATTTATCCATATTTATTATGGGTATTGTGAAAAAAATAAAGCTGAAACTGGTATATTTCCACATTTATTTAACCAATAAATATGCAGTCATGCTTGAATGCCTGCCAGGTTTCAGTGATATGAACACCCGCAGAAGATAAATCAATGGACTTATATGAAAATATGCACATTTCAGTTATCAGCTTTGTGCATTTCTACTGCGGTTTAAGCTTCTTTACTAAAATTCCTTTAATTTTTAACCCCCTTACCTATCAATCCACACAGTTATTGGCCTGGCAGTCATGGCAAAGTGTATTTAGAATCACTCAAAAAATACCAAATTTCCGTTTTTATACACATTTAAAAATAAATACAGACAAGAAAATAAATGGTTTTCTGTCTGTATTTATCTGTAAAAATCAGTAAAAACGGAAAACGGGGAGCCTTAATCATGATATAAGTCAGATGGAGGAGGGGAGACAGTGTTACTTTGCATGTTTGTGTTTGAGTGTGCATATGTTTGTGTGCGTGTACATGAGTACCGGTATGTAAGCCTATAATTGAATGGAAGTCTGCATGTTTGTGAGGGAGGGGAACATTCCCTGTCGTAATGGTGGTATAATTCACTGCATCTCCTACTTTCACCTGCAGTGGTGGTTCTAGTGTAATAATTCTCTCATTAACTTACTCTAGGATCCTTTGACACATTTGCGGCTGTTCCTGACATGACGATACGCCTGGCCTAATCAGTCATGGTCCTTGAAATATTGGGGCATTGTTGACTTAACTGTGGCTTTCTCTGTCTGGCCTGAGGATGCCTAACCTTGAAAATAGATGCTGTGTACATTTTAAAAAATAATCTGCCATGTGCAATATCAAATGCAAAAAGAACAATTGATGGACAGAATGCAGAACAATGTCATACATTCACCCCAGTACAGAGATCTGGGCCTAAATCCATCGTTTTTTTGTTCACCATGCCATTCCAGTTTGGACCCAGCCATATGCAAATCAGTCTTGACCCTGCGCCCAATGGGAACAGTCCAGCCCGAACTGCCTGGCTAGGTCCTCCCTGGACTGGAAACAAGCATCCTAGGACCGGTTTCGGGCTTTCAGGCCTCATCAGCCAGGATAGCTTGACTCCAGTGGCATGGAGAGCACGGGACCCACGTCTGGGCATACCCGTCCCACTCGGGGTGACAAATGCAAAAAGAACAATTGATGGACAGAATGCAGAACAATGTCATACATTCACCCCAGTACAGAGATCTGGGCCTAAATCCATCGTTTTTTTGCTCACCATGCCATGCTTGGCAGTTCGGGCTGGACTGTTCCCATGAGGCACAGGGTCAGACTGATTTGCATATGGCCATGTCTGAACTGGGGTGGTGGAGTGAGCTAAAGAATGATGATGGATTAAACCCAGATCAGTTGACTGGGGGTGAGTGTTTGATTTGCTCAAGCGCTCCGTCCATCATCCCCTTTGGTATCGCTTTGTTCGCCCTAAGTTGGCAGGGTATGCCCAGACGTGGGTCCCTTGCTCACTTTGCCACTGGATTCAAGCTAGCCTGGCTGATGCCGGCTGAATAGCCAGAAACCGGTCCCAGGATGCTTGTTTCCGGTCCAGGGAAGACATGGCTTGGCAGTTCGGGCTGGACTGTTCCCATGAGGCACAGGGTCAGACTGATTTGCATATGGCCATGTCTGAACTGGGGTGGTGGAGTGAGCTAAAGAATGATGATGGATTAAACCCAGATCAGTTGACTGGGGGTGAGTGTTTGATTTGCTCAAGCGCTCCGTCCATCATCCCCTTTGGTATCGATGTGCAATATCAAAGCCCAGATTATACCTGCAGCTCTGCAGGAAAATGGCATGATATAGCGTGAACTCATCCCAAGTGTATTGGAGTGCTTTACATGAGCACCATTTATATTACACAAGGTCAGATTCATTTTTTTTTAGCCATGGGGAGATTAAGTGAGTTGCCTACAATCACAGGATGTTGAACTGATGCCAGGACTCGAACCTCGTTCCCCAATTCCAAAGTCGGTAGCTCTGGCTGAACGCCACATCCTCATCCCTTTTGAATAGTGCCCATTTGAACACCTGGATTTGTAGTCAATGTATGTGGAAATTGTACTATAAAATACACCATTTGACTTACCACATATTATTCATGGCCGCTACTTCTCCACGCCACTTTCAAATTCACCAGCAGTCACTTCACTGTCTTCTGGTGATTCATCCTGTACTAGCATCACCTGGTAATGCTCTCTTTAGTAGCATTCACTGTTGACTGTCTTTTCCTGTTTTCTCTTTTCCATCAACGCCATTTTTTTACCCTCCTCTTGAAATTTATACCTGGCAGTGATGGACATTAAAAAAAGCCATCTGACCATCCACTCTAAACAAAGCGGATGATCAGATGACCCCTACTCCCTCTGGCTTTCAGAGCAACGCTTACATCAACGGAGTAAATTTTACTCTATCGGCAAAAACCTTGTGGCCCTCGCGCCTCGAAATCAGGCAGGCAGACCAAAAGTTTAGCAGAGAGGGATATCAGGACAGTTAAAAAGTTTGGTAGGCATACATTTTCAAGCATGCATGATGTAACAGGTAACCAGGATATTTTAAACAAATTATTTAAAAAGTAATTAAGATGAAACAAGAGGATTTTATGTAATAAACGTATGATGTAACAAGCAAGCCTAATTTAACAACTGGGTTAATGTAGCAAGAAGCCTCCTGTAAGGAACAAATGATACTTGTATTTATGACAATAGCTCATAGTGTGCTGTCTACAAGCAATAAAAAATATATATAAACAACCAGGAAGAAATGAAGATGCTGCATGACGACCTCACAAACGCTATTGTGTGCTTTGCCCCCCTATGCCAATGGAATGCAAGCTGCTAGAAAACCACACTACCTTTGGCTCACTTACACTGGAAGTACATCTAAACCTCACACTGGAAGTACATCTAAACCTAATCAAAAATGGAATAAAGAATGTGGAGTCAGGCCGCACAGTTATAGTCATTAAAACTCCAACAATGAAATTAATAAAAGTATTCTCAACATCCAACTCAAAAATCATGTCCAACTAGTGCCATGTCAAAGTTCAAACACGGGTAAAAGTGGCATGTTAGCAATCAGATTGGAATAGACATGAAGATTCAAATAAACCAAGTCAAGTGACATAATACACCAACCTCTACATCAGGCTTCTGAAAAATGCATCTGAGGTAGCCATCTTTGTATTGGGCTCTACAAAAAGAAAAGTATGCATTCAATGATGGCTACAGCAGCTGTACACTCATCCATGGGGGCCACTTTTAAATGCATTTGTAAGTTTTTAACAAATGGCAACACAACAGATCCTAAAATGTGATGACAGTAGTAGCTATAGGATGTACCACTTTTACGATCAGTGCCACCATTTTCAAGGTAAGTGGAATCCAAGATTTAAAATCTCAATCATCCATAAACTCTAACATCCCTTGGCTGGGCAACATACCCTTTAACTTATACTTTCTAGTGGTGCAATCCACTGCTTGGGGAACT
Organism: Calotriton arnoldi; assembly: GCA_963921515.1. Taxonomy (NCBI): domain Eukaryota; kingdom Metazoa; phylum Chordata; class Amphibia; order Caudata; family Salamandridae; genus Calotriton; species Calotriton arnoldi. The sequence goes on from CAWUFW010008978.1 coordinate 256,997, forward strand.
AATGAAACCAGATTTATAAACAAATAAGCCTACTACTCTTCTAAAAATATATGTAATATAGAGCAAATTCCTCAAACAATCACTTCTCAAAATAGCATAATAATAATTGCATCACTACACCATCAGACACAATGGGAAGGTGGTGCGTGCCCAGTTCTGGGGTGAATATATTTCTGGTCCAGGCCCAGACTGCAGAACTAAACAAAGGCGCTCCTGAGACACCCACCAGGCTATTCCCTGCACCTCCTTTGTCTGACATCTAATTGCCATCACCCTGCTATAAAGATATGTCTGCGACATCAGTGTGTGTCTGCCTTGCGACAGCTCTTAATGAAAACACTTTTTCAGAGATTCCACTGAGAAAAACTGCAAAGTGTTTTGTGATTAATTATTTAAAAAATGCTAGCACGACAGTCCTTTGTAATTCAGGCTTTAACACTGTGATCTGAATATTGATGTCTCCGATTCGATTTATGGTCACACCTGAGCTGTACCTGGAAAGATTTCATTGGTATAGGTGGCAAGCTGCCTTGGCTTGGCTGGCGAGTGCCTTTTTCACACAAGTCAGTACTAGGCAGCTGCCTAGGGGGGCTGCAGAGTGCCCAGAGGCACAGCCATCATGGCTCCTTGCCAAGCACGTTATGCAGCAAAATCTCACGTTGTTTTGGACACAAAATATTTTTGCCCGATCCTGCTTCTAGTATTGCCGTGTTGGCCTCAGTGTTGCACAACCTGCTTGTGCAGTGCTTTATATTTTTTCTGAGGTCAGTGGAAAATGTTGCTTTCTCCCACCCTCCAGTGAACAGGTCATTAGGACACCCAAGTGTTTACTTCAAAAGACTGGACTCCCCAGATGTCAAAGAGCCAGGCAATGGCCCTCTTTCCTAGAAGTGACCTGATCAAAGATCCCAGAGGATGGGTGTGAGCCAATATCTGACATACAAATGGACAATTTGCTTCAGGCTGAGGGGCATGCTTTCTACCCCCAGCAGGGTGTTCCCAGATGATTATTTTCTGTCTGTACAAACTTGTAGTTTATCTTCAATGCAATAAAAAAAAAAGACTATTGTGAAACTTTCAACAGACTGCACACAACGAAAATACGTTTTAAATAATGTCTGAATAATGTTTCCAACATCAACCTTACACATATCGACTAATATCTAACCATTACATTTATTATATCAGACAATTCCACAAGGAATCTATAGTTTACAAAAAGTAACCAGGCGTAGACCAGTCAGCCAACAGGCATCTCGTCGTTGTGTGACCCGGATTTGTGTAGGGCTCTGCCATCCTTTTGCTGTGTAGTGTTATGTATTGCTTGTAACTCCAACTCGGTTTGAATGGTGAAGTGAACTAATTAACGGATTTGATTGACTCAGTTCCTCTTTAAATTAGATAGCGTGAAATGTACAGGTCTTTATTGTACCACATTCTGCCCCACAGGATCTGGTACAGTATACACATATACATTTCGCTGAGTCAACCAAAATACATTTTCTCTGACGTCACATTCCACCTCCGCCTGGCCAATCTTAAATCGATAAGCAACAAAGTAGTTCCATGTAGTGTAGCTGCCAGTCAAGCTGTTCTTCTCTTCAGGCTTGCAGCTGAGGATCGGCTGTACAGGTGGCGTGTTACACCCACGAAGCTGCCGCGTCTCTTTCTACATCAGAGGCAACTCAGGAGAAAGAAACCCACCCACACCTTTCAATCTCCTAAAATGAGCCCTTCTAGTTCTTTGGGGGCAATCCAGATCCATTGGTTTTCGAGGCGGGCGCGCAACTGCCGGGTGGCCCTATGCTCTTTATGAGAGCTATAGCCCACCTTGGGTTTTTAGCCAACTGAACTACACTTTACAAGCTGGCCCTTTTGGGCACATAATTTCAATGTTAAAAGCGCTTTTCTCTCTTGCGTAAAACACGATCAATGCAATTTTATTTTATAGCAAAAGTGGTGAGGAAAGCACAGAGTCAAACCAGCATGAAGAATAAAGATACGTAATTTTAAAACTCCCTGTTGAAAATGAAATCACCGCCTTCATTACATGCGCGCCCAGTATAAAGACAACTAGAGACACATCTCACAGCTGAATCAAGGTTGACTAATCAATCACATAACTGGTCGAGCCTGCCTTCCTTGCACAGCTCGCCTGGCACTTTCAATCCCTCTCACTTGACCTGAGCAGTAAGTGTGCCGTGCAGGACCTCAGCCCACACAGACCCAGCTCGGTCAGGCTCGAGCAGCAGCTAAACATCAACCCCAGCAAACACCCGCCACCACCCAGAAGATGCCGCCTTCGTGCCAGCCTGCCCTTTACGCTCTCGCTTGGGGGTTTCAAGCTCCAATAAGCAAACCACCCGACTTGAAAGTGCATAGCCTTCATTTCAGGACATAACCTATAGAACCCTTCATTTGTGCCACATTGTCCAGATAGGTTCACCCAGGGGCGGATTGGCACTGCGGGCACTCGGGCATTGGCCGAAGGGCCGGTGTCTCAGTGCCCTCTGTGGGCCGTTTTTTTTCTCCCCTTTCCCAGTCCACAGAGAGTGTGGACTGGGAAAGGGGAGAAAAAAAAACGGCCCACAGAGGGCACTGAGACAGAGAAGGGAAAGCAGCTTCGCTGGGCGGCGTACAGCGATTATCAGCTGTGGCCTCTCCTTCACCCCCTGCCCTGCAAAGCAATCACGCTGAGGGTGGGCTGGGGAGGGGTGATTGTGTGCAAGAATCAGCCTCCCTGGGGGCCAGGTGTTGCTCAGGCCTTTGAGCCATTTTCACCTCGGCCCCCCTGGGGCCCACACAGCCCAGGATCAGTGTTTGTCTTAACACCTCGCCCACAGCCCTTCACATTCAGGGCAGAGGTGGGCGAGGAAGAATGGGTCTCGCTGTGGGGGCCAGGTGATGTTTGGAACTTGCACCATCTTCACCTCAGCCTCCCCTGGCTACCATGGATGACCCAGCAGCTGTGCTTTGTGCTCCCCTGCCAGGACATTGCCCTGAGGCCGTGGAGGGCTGGGGAGGGCTGGATTAATTTACTAATAGCAGGGGCCTCACTGCTGTTCATGTGCTCCTGTGCTGGAGGGCTGGGGAGGGCTGAGTAGGTTAGTAATAGCAGGGGCCTCGCTGCTTTTCAGGTGCTCCTGCGCTGGAGGGCTCGAATAATTTTGTAACAGAAAGGGGCCTTGCTGTTTTTTTAGTTGCTCAGCTTGTAGGCCATTGTCACCTTGGCCCTGTGTCCTTCACAAGAACAGTATCCTCCCACTTTCATTCCTTGTGTGTGCATAGGCATATGTGGCCTGACGCCAGAGTTGCAGAGATGGGGAATCAGGTTTGAGTCCCAGCTCTGCTCAACACCCTGTGATTCTGGGCAGATCACTTCATTGCCCAGGCCCTTAAATAAAAAATTGGATCGTGTGTACTGTAATTGGTGCTCATGGATAGAACTCAAATAGCCTTTGTCTTGGGCTGAATTCACATTATATAAAACTGTCAAATGGAAAAACAACTATAAAAAATAACCATTTGTTCATGCTTTATGATTCTGCAAAGGGAACATGATAATTAAAGAGGACACTTTATAAAAACATGTCCGTATTTTTAACACAGCTTTTCTGATGCAAAATTTTAATTTTAATTTAATTCCCTTAGTGCCTTCCTGTCTGGTTTTCTTATGTTGTGGAGGCTGCGCTCTGACACTTAAGTCATTCTGTAGCTCTTGGGTGCACCATTCTACTTCTATGTTCTTTTTGTTATTCTGGGAGAGTCTAAGCTTGCACTAAGATAACATTTCATAGTATTCATATTTTCCAGGGACTCCCTCCTACATTTTTTCAGCATTCTTTACACCCCAGACTGCCTTTTCCTCGTTTGTGAATTCTTACTTTTGTTATTACATGTTCTATTCCCAGAGATTCCAGTCTTACCCTTTCTCCTTGACTTTGTACTAGATTTCTGATTTATGTGATGATTCGAGTCTAGGACATAGCTGGTTGGGAAAGAGTATCTAACGACATTGTGCAGGGCGTTAAGACTGCAAGTAAGTATTCAGTTTTCAGAACTGCAGTGCTCCTAGTCTTTACCAATGTTACTGGCTCTGTAAGCTTTAAAAGGCTTAATTTACTAAATATTTCTCTACAAATTAGACCTCAAAGAGTAACCAAATGGTGTTTCATGAAAGGGCACACCCCTTGAATGTGGGCCACGCCCCTTGAATGTGGGCCACGCCCCTTGAATGTGGGCCACGCCCCGCGAATGTGGGCCACGCCCCGCGAATGTGGGCCACTTTTTTCGTCAGTGCCCGGGCCAAATTGTGATCCCAATCCGACCCTGGGTTCACCGTGCTTGTATGATTCGTCTCTTGATTTATTTATTTATTTATTTATTTAATGCGTTTTTATATAGCGCAGACTTTACCCGAAGGTGTCAGAGCGCTTCACAATAGGAACAGTAACGTTACATGAGGAGAAAATTACAAGTGAGCATAATACAAAAGCAAGCGTTACATTACATGAGGAAAAAGTGACAATTGTGCAAATAACAAAAACAAACAAAATACAAAGAGAGGTAGCAAATGATACGTTACAAGAGGAAAAAGTGACAAGTGTGCATGATACATAAGATACAAAATACAAATAGAGGTATAATACTGCAATAAGTGGCAGTCATTCAGAACACACTGGGAAGGCACTTCTATAGGCATGGAGTACAGAATTTCCTATAGTGGAAGAACTTCCTTGAGGGAGTAGAGAGGGCGTGAATTAGGTTTGGAAGTGTCTTTGGAGAAGGAGAAATTTGAGGTCAGTTTTGAAGGACCGGGAAGAGGTGGTGGTCCGGAGCTGAGGCGGAAGTGAGTTCCAGATTCTCACCGCGTTGCCTGAAAAGGATTGGGCCATCGACCTTTCCTTTTTGAAAGTGGGAGGTTCAAGCAATAAGTTTTCCGCATTACGTGATGGTCTAGAGCCTCCAGAGAGTTTCAGTTTATTCGCCAGGTAGCAAGGAGAGGAGGAATGCAAGGCTTTGTGGGTGATACAGGCAGTCTTGTAGATAGATCTTGCCTCGATGGGAAGCCAACGGAGGGAGGATAAAATGGGTGTGATGTGGTTGCTTCTTTTGGTCCCATATATGAAACGAGCTGCTGAACGAGCGGTTTATTGTTAAGTAGAGTCATCTGATCCATCCATGATTGAACCGGAGGAGGAGAGAGTGAGGAGGAGAGGAGGAGGAATTCAGTTTTGGAGGGATGCTGAATGGAGCACAGATTTGAGGGGGGACAGGTGGGATTTGGGGAGGCCAGTAAGAAGAGAATTGCAGTAGTCCAGTCTAGAGAGAACCAGCGATTGGACCAGGGTTTTTCGGTCTTGCTCTGGGAAGAAGCGTTGAATCCCCCAGAGAAAGCACAGTTGGTATCGAGCAGACTTTGCAATGGAATTGATGTGGGAGAGTAGATTGAGTTTTCTGTCGAGTATGACACCAAGGGATTTTGCGCTGTCGACAATGATGGGTTTATTGTTAAGTAGAGTCATCTGATCCATCCATGATTGAACCGGAGGAGGAGAGAGTGAGGAGGAGAGGAGGAGGAATTCAGTTTTGGAGGGATTCAGAATCAATTGATGAGTTAACATCCAGTTTTGAATGGAGTCGAGAGTAGAGTTTAGGATAGAGAGATCGTGTGTGGAGGACACCTTGAGGTAGATTTGAGTGTCGTCCGCATAGAGATGATAGAGGATCCCAGATTTACTTAGGAGATTTCCCAATGGTTCCAAAGAGAGGTTGAACAAAGTGGGTGCAAGTATAGAGCCTTGAGGAACACCTTGACCTACCGCCAAGGGAGATGAAAGACTGTTTGCTATTTTGATCATTTGGGATCTATCAGAGAGGAAGGAAGCAAACCATTTAAGCACTGTGCCTTCCATGCCCATTCTCTGTTGAAGAGTGTTAAGGAGAGTGTTGTGATTGACAGTGTCAAAGGCTGCAGAAAGGTCAAGGAGAATTAGAAGACAAGACTCCCCTGAATCGAGTATCCGCAGTGCGTCATCAATCACTTGCAGCAGGGCTGTTTCAGTGCTGCAGTTTTGAATGAAGCCAGATTGGAAATTGTCAAGAAGATCATTGTCCTTGATATGACGGGAAAGTTGTTTTGCTACACATCTTTCTGTGATTTTCGCAAGAAAAGGTAGGTTAGTGATGGGGCGGAAGTTGTTGAGGTCGTTCGCATCAGCAGTGGGTTTTTTAAGAAGAGGGGTAACCTGCCCAGTTTTGAAGGAAACAGGAAGGGAGCCTTGACAGAGGGAGAGGTTAACCAGAGTGGTCCAATAGGAAAGAGAACGGGTGTAGAAGTCGATTGCAATGGCACTAGGGATGGGGTCAAGAGAATGGTTGGAGGGCTTTGTTTCGAGGATGCATTTGAGGAGGGCATCTTCAGAGATGGAGTCAAAGTTCTGCCAAATGGCTAAGGATTTGCGCTCCTCTGGAGGGGTAGGATGAATGACCTGATCCACAAGTGATTTCACTTTTTCGTCAAAGAATAAAGCGAATTCCGCTGCTTTCTTTGTAGAATCCTCCAACTTGGAGGTTGGGGAGAGCAGTTTGGATTCTTGATGAGGTCGAATAGTTTTTGGGTCTATTTTTGGCTGAGTCGAGGAGGGTTCTGAAGTGCGATCCTTTTTCAAGGAAGATGTGCTTGTGGTACTTGGATCTTGCTGAACGAAGCGTGGCCAAATTATTGGTGGAGGGCGCTTGTCTCCATTGTTTCCCCAGGATTCTTAGGTACTTCCTTTCTTCATAAAGGGATTTGTTGAACCAAGGTGCTGAGGGAGTAGGCCTTTTCCTTTTGCTTTGAAGAGGAGCGAAGTTGTTGATTTCGACCGCAAGGACTGAGAGGCATTGGGAGGTGAGTTCATTCACATCCAGGTTCGGGTCTAGCCTTGGAAGTGATAGCAAAGCCGAATCACAGAGGGTACCGAGGTCAATATTTTTCGTGTTACGGAACCAGGAAGTAGTCCTCTTAGGTTGGCCGAGAGTTATAGAGTGTGATAGATGAAGAGAGAATGGGATGAGGAGGTGGTCAGACCAGTCTACATGAATAGGGATAGCGATAGTAAGCATGCCTGCTTTAGAAATAACAAGGTCCAGGATTGAGCCCTTAGAGTGTGTTGTTTCTGTGCAGTGTTGGATAAGATCGTTTGTAGAGAGAAAGGTGGCCAGCATATTCGCAGAAGAGTCTTCCAGCGAGCCCCAGTGGAGATTGAAGTCACCCACGAAGATCTGATTGTCACTTTGCGAGTATTGGTCGCTGATGAAGTCAGTGAGTACCAAGCCTCTGGAATGACGGACATGTTGGGTACAGTCCTTACTCATGGGGGAAAAGATCCCCACATTGAGAGAGAGGGATATCGATACCATCATGATAGTGTCTGCCTATCGAGCAGAGAATCAGGTTTACGTTGCACATATAACCTTAACTAGAAAGTGACCATTGGTCCTGTCAATATGTTTCAACTCTGCATCCCTCTAATGAACTGCACTCCTCCCTACTGCGTCTAGTAGACTCACGGCCATCCAAGTAGTTCCCACAGGAGGAAGCACATTTGCAGTCCAGTAAGCACAGGAAGGGACTTCCCTCTCCATCCATCTACTCATGCAAAGCAACGGAATGACATGACAATGCTAATTCAAGTCTTGGATGGCCGTGAAATAATGTTTTCCACCAACACATTAAGGAGTCCTGCCTTCTGCCATGTCAGTCATTGCCAATAATTCTGTGGGTATTAAAGTTCTAAACATAATAAATACATAGGGGAATATACTGACAGTGAGCCACGGAATTCATAGACATTAGAAAAATGTACACTTGAAAAGGGGGTATGTACACTAGTGCACTGTATACCTAGTATTCGACATGACCAATGCGTCAGTACACTGAAACAAACACAAACATCTCCGTACAAATGGTAGGAAAGTGTCATTCAAATTCAAAATGTAAAACAACATAACATAACACAACAAAGGTTGTATGACAATGGCACGCATTGCTGAACCACGCGTGACTCTACAAAGCGGCCTAATCACGAATGCGTCTTAACTACACATTCATTTACCACACATGCCTTTACCACGCAAGTTCATTGTAAAGGCATGATTGGTAAAGGGATAAGTGTGGTAAAGACAAATCCCCCCACCCTAAGCCCTAAAATCCTATTCCCCTACCTTGCCCCCCACCCTGAGGCCTAAAACCTGCCCTGTCGTTAAAACTACCCCTTCCCCTCTCCCTGCCCTGAGGCCTAAAACCCTGCCTTCTACCAAAAACTGCCCCAACCCCGCCTCCCCACCCTGAGCCCTAAAACACCCCTTGCGCTGTTGTTAAAACTACCTCTACCCCTTCCCCTGAGGCCCAAAACCCTGCCGCCCTTTAAAAAAAATACCCCGACCCCCCGCTCTGAGCCCTAAATCTGACACCAACCCCTAAAAATTCCCTCCCCCAAACCCAGCCCTTAAAACTACCCTCACCCCCACCCTGAACCCTAAAACCCTGCCCTTAAAACTACCCTCACCCCCACCCTGAACCCTAAAACCCTGCCTCCTTTTAAAAAGACTGTCCCATCCCCCCACCCTAAACCAGGCCACAGCCCCACTTACTTGTCTGTCTCCGGAGCTTCCTGTTCCGACTCTTCCTCTTCCTATTCCCGCCCATTTGGACACTAGAGCGCTATCTGCCTTAACCACACATATGGTTCAGGCAAGAATGGTTATGTTTGCCGGGAAACTGCATGCGTCGCTCAGCCCGTGTTGTAAAGATCATTTCCCCACAACATAGCATCTCAGTAGCTGAGACCAGAAGACATTAACACCTGGGTAAGCAGTCAGATCGGCTGCTACAGGTTTATAGTTACAAAGGAACGCGAGCACACTGGGTCAGGGTGTAATTCTCTTTCAGCTCCTTGGACATTTACATGAGTTGCATCCTTGGTAGCCTCTCTCATTAGCCACTGGTATCGCGGGCCTTGGATGCTATTGGACAGTCAAGGCTCCATGCGTTATCTTGATTCAGAAATGTTAACTTGGTCAAACAGTCAAGACTTAATTTAGGATGTTTTGCAGGTTTGGGTCCGAGCACAGTATGACATGGTAGTCACACACAATGAAGGTCGTCAAGGCAAAGCCATTGATATTTCTTTTCAGGGAAAAAACATGGCTAACAATCAGAAAGTAGGGAAGTTAAAAATAACAAAATGAACCTGAAGGTTATTTATTAGCCTCACTGGAATTACGCTAGTCTTTTTTTTAACTAGCTATGTAATGCATCTCAGCTTGATGATTAGAAGCCTAGCTATGCTTTCTTGGTTTATTCAACTTTCAGCTTGCATGCTCCAGTCACTGTTGTCATGTTGTAACTTAGCTGGGCGACCCTCTACGGTTGATCCCTAAATAGCAAGGAAGGGTTGGTCTCTGCGAAAGAGAGGGTTCATCTAAAGCTGAAGAGACCCAAAACCAAATAATGTAAGAATTGGACATTGACACAATGTACACAGTGGATGTAAGCTCTGTCCGCTAACAGGGATGGCATCCGAGAAAAAAAAAAAATGGTTCAAAGGAATCCCTTTGATATCACTGGCTAAGGGCTCCAGTTCAGGGTGCCCAAGAGTGCAGGATGACTGTTTATTACCTTATATGACACCTGAGGGCAGTGAAAAACTCCATGGGCCTTTATCTCAATGTTTAACATCCAATTTTAAACATTTACAGTGAACTGGTATGCTACACAAATATAAACTAGCACATAGAATTATAAATATGTAACAGTGGGGACGCGCCTCTTGCCTGCTTCCAGCTGCTGTTTGCCGCACAGGGGGACTACAAGCCCCAGAATCTATCTTGCTCCCAGGAGGGAGGAGCTTGCCACTACACGCGCGCTCAAAACGCGCCGAAGATCACCGCGGGACGCGCCTCTTGCCTGCTTCCAGCTGCAGTTTGCCGCACAGGGGGACTACAAGCCCCAGAATCTATCTTGCTCCCAGGAGGGAGGAGCTTGCCACTACACGCGCGCTCAAAACGCGCCGAAGATCACCGCGGCGCGGGACGCGCCTCTTGCCTGCTTCCAGCTGCTGTTTGCCGCACAGGGGGACTCCAAGCCCCAGAATCTATCTTGCTCCCAGGAGGGAGGAGCTTGCCACTACACGCGCGCTCAAAATGCGCCGAAGATCAACGCGTGCGGGCCGCGCCCGGGCAAAGCCCGGGCCAAGGGCGGGTCCGTCCTTGCCCGTCAGAGGCCGGAGGAGGCTGGGCTGGGCCTCTCCTCTAACTTTCTAGCCCCGGGATCTGTAAACAAGGTACTGTGCTGTGTCCCCTAGATCCTCCTTTTATAGTTATTGGAATTGTTTTTTCTTTTACTGGCACACAGTGAACACAGCTTGCATCTCAAATGACTCTATGCTGAGAATAATTCTGGAACATTTATTCCGCACTCATTTTGTATGTGTTTGTTTGAGCCGCATAGACCCTCTTTTATTTTATCTTTGACTTTTGGAAAGCAAATTATATAAGATGTTACTCGCACAGGCTCTGTAATTTTGTGTTTGTAGAATCTGGTACTCTAATCAAGCTGGTCTCAGATAGTGCTCCCTATATAAGGTTTCCCCAATAGGTTTCCCAGTAGCTACGGATACCCATAGAGCCTTGTAGTGGAGATCTGTAACATTAAGCTCCTGTGCCCACTTTAAATCTAAACCTTTTTAATCAACGCTAGAGTCTAAACACAGAGATACTGTAGAATGGGGAGACGAATCTGCGTTGAAAAGAAACAGGCCCTGGCTATGCCCAAACCTAACACCAAACCAACTTCTATTGATAGGATGTTGGAAAAGGCCTTAGGAGCTGTGGCCACCGAAATAGAGCGCACTGAGAGACGATTGTCCTTGACCCCAAATCTAGAAATCGCAATGACTGACCCTAGCACCTCACAAATTATAGGGGTTTCGAAAACTGATTCTCCCAGTGACCAAATATCAATAATTGAAGCAGTTAGCCCCGAGCAACCTAGGGCTGTCACATCTAATAAATCGGGTAAAAAAGGTAAACCCAAACCCAAAGTGAAAGCAGTAGTAAGAAGGAAGAAGTCCGCAGGAGCGATTCCTGATAATGGGAAATCTGGGATTGGTGACCTAGAAGTTAGTACAGAAACTACAAGCGATCAGCCAGGGTGGGTCACCAAGCTAGTGGTGGATCTACAGATCCAAATGAGGGATATAGTTAAGGACGAACTCAGACCTTTACAGGAGAGGGTTGACAGGTTGACAGTACTCTTTAATGACTGGACTAGCACTAGGGGGGTAGCCCATTGTAATGCTGGTCCTGAAAGCAGAACACGAGATCAGACCACTGTGAGTATTACACTGGCCAATCCAGGCCGTAAACCCAGTGTGCAAGCTCTGCTACCAAAACCAAACAGGGAGACACATACATCGGAGGCTACCAGAGACAGCATCTTAAGGCCCCCATTGGTTACTTCTAATTTAGCCAATTGTCCACCTTTACTTCATAAATCTAGAGGGCAATGGCAAACAAAAATACAGCAGGGAGAGGGAGGTGCCCCCATAAGTAAAGAAGCTACCAATGTCTCTTTCCCACCTCCAGTCATAAATTTACCTCCTGCATCAACCCCTTACGTCCTTATCCTTGCAGGCATCCCTGAACTTAGAAGTGACCAATATGAATCCCACCAAGAATTAAAGAATAAATGTATCCATTGGCTTATAAACCACAGGTATTTTAGTTATGAGCATGTGGAAGAGATTTTAACTACACGTAGGGTGGGTTGGATAGGCAGGCGGCATAAGGATTTACATGGAGATTGTATAGTAATTAATTTTAGAAACCCGTTGATGGCCCAAAAAATTTAGCTAGAGAGGATGGGAGAAAACCGGGTGGCACCCAAGTGCTTCCATTGGGTTACTTCTACCCCCCCAACAGGCCCCATCATGATATTAGGTATTATGAGCGGGGCTGGAGAAATGACCCCAAGAATCGCGAGTTACCTCCCCCGGACCTGCACTGGCAAAGGCAATTTATTTTTAATATTCCCACAGCAAATAGGTATAGCAGCTTAGACGGAGTAGATTGACTCAAGGATCAGCCCCCTAACATTAAAGACCAAATATGCCCGCCCCCAACAGCAATCGAGGCTCAGGCAAGTGATATAGGACCTTGCACGCCGCGTGGTGAAGGTAAAGCCGGTGGGAGCATGAGCGGCTCCCCTGGCTGCTCCCACGATGGCTGTGACATGGTATCGAGGGATAATCTAAAACTCTCACTAACCAGAGGGTTCGATCTGATGGACGAAAGTGTGAAGAGAAAGGCCATACCGCAATCATCCCCTTTAGTGGCTAACAAACTTAACTGCCCCAATTGCCCAAAGACAAGGGTTTTATCGTGGAACATTGCGGGTCTGAATAATAAGTTAGATTACCCAAATTGGGGTCTCTTTATTAGCCAATACGAGATCTGCATTTTCCAGGAGACATGGGCCAGAGGGGATGTTTCCAAATTGGGTTTTGCCACTTTCAGTATTCCTGCAACATCAGGGGGTAAAGGGAGACCATCGGGAGGCCTTAGCACATGGGTGGGAGTTCACCTAGGTTGTACGGCCAAGCAGATTGACTCAGTATCGAATGATATTTTATGTGTTATGCTGCAGTTTCCATCAAAGATTTCGGTAGCTCTTTTAAACGTGTATTCTAGACCAACCGTCCAGGGTAAGGAGTCTAAAACGCTGGAAGAACTAACTACGTTCTTAGCGACCATTGCAGATAAACATATGGTGATCCTAGGAGGGGATTTCAATTGTCAGTTCGAGCCACTAGAGGGAATGCTCCAGGATAGCCTATATGATGAGGATAAATTTTGGGCAATCCCGGAGACCAGGTGTTCACCAGTCAAAAAATGGTGCCCCCTGGTGATCCAGATGAACTGCCTTGTTTTGAAACATTCACTAAGAGCTTGCAATGGTAGAACTTTGTCTGACACTTCGAGTAGTTATACCTTCCATAGAAATGAGCGTGGCTCTCTATTAGATTATATTTTAATTGACTCCAAATCCTGGGACAGGCTAATTGATTTTAAGGTTATTCCACGGCTAGACAGTGACCATTATGCGTTAGTACTTGAACTAAAAGAGCTCAATCCCGGGAGTGTCCCTAATATGGATAAACCTATTGATGCTAGGTTGACACTTTCAAATTGTAGGAGAAGAGTGCGATGGTCTGACATCAGCCAATCACAAGATAAACTTAGCACTTTATATGAAGCCCTGATTCCGGTGCTTCTGACAGCATCTAACTCAATAACTCACCATGGGGATAGTATAGATTCCGAGATGGTTATAATGAACCATGGCAGGTTAGGAGAAGTCACATTAGACTTCTTCTATCCCAAAAAAACAAATCGGCCAAGTAGGAAACCTCCCCACCCTTGGTATAACGACCATTGCCGTAATGCCAAAAGATCGCTGGTTCTGTCCATCAAGGCCAACGATCGCCCGTCAATTAAAACTGCTAGGTCGGCTTACAAGGTGGCTATTACTGAAGCCAAAAAAGGGTGGGAAATGGATAAGTGGGATGTTTTGAGAAGCTCCTTGGGAGCTAGGGATATGAGGACCTTCTGGAAAGTTGTCAACACAGGTAGCTCTGGTGCTAAATCACCAATAGAGCCGAATTTGGAAGCAGGTCTGGCGGGACCATTTTGAATCTCTCTACTCTAATGGAGATACACTGAATGACGAGATAACAGAGGGATGACCTGGGGGGATTGATTATTCCGCCAAGATAAGGGAAACCAATGAACACCTTGACGATAGCTCTAGTACAAGTATAAGTTTAAATGAGATTAAGGGAGCCCTTGCCAAAATAGCTCCAGGTAAAGCACCTGGATTAGATAAAATTCCTGGGGATCTCTTCCGCAGTGAACCATCTGTATGGGCACCATACCTCTGGGTGCTATTTAATGCCATATTTCAAGGCATGAAGATTCCCCCCAGTTGGGCCGGAGCCGAAATAATCCCCATTTACAAAAAAGGTTCACCGCTATTACCAACCAATTATAGGCCGATCAGCCTCATAGACATTACGCAAAACATTTTTGCGCGTGTATTGCTGCTTCGGCTACAAACTTGGATGGAGGAACGGAAGATACTTACCCCCCTACAGGCAGGGTTTAGAGAAAAACTGTCTACTTTGGACCAAATACTCAGGCTACAACTATTACACTGGAAGATCGTGTGTTTAGAGGGTGGCAGCCTCTACTTAATATTTGTAGACCTGAGGTCAGCTTTTGACTTGGTCCCAAGGGAAAAATTGTGGGTAGTCCTCCACGAGATGGGGGTTCCAGCATATCTATCCCAACTCATAAAGTGGCTGCATGAGGAAAACTTCGCCCAAATCAGGTTTGGTAAGGATGGAAAGCTAACTGCACCCATCCCGATCAAACGCGGTGTTCGACAGGGCTGTGTGCTTGCCCCTACTCTTTTTAGTCTATACATAAATGGTCTAATAGATTATTTACTTGTAGAGAAAGATCTCGATGCACCCAAGCTAGCCTCGCGTATAATCCCAGCGATGATGTTTGCCGATGACACTCTATTAGTATCTAAATCACCCATGGGGATTCAGAGGGTACTCAATAGATTTGAAGCATTCTGTAGTGAAAGAGGATTAGAAATTAATCTACAGAAAACCAAATTTATGGCGTTTAACAGCCCTAAAAGCACACGAGCAAACCCTTCACTAAATGGTAAACTCCTCGAGAGAGTTTCCTCTTTCGACTATCTCGGCATTACAATCACAGAGACTATGGATTGGGGGGCGCAAATCAAAAAATCATCATTAAAATTGTCGCAATCGTCAGGTGGTATCATGAAGGTTTTCTGTAAGTCCAGCCAGAAACCAGTGAGTCCTGCCATTGAGATTTATAAGGTCCAAGCCAGGGGAGGGGCGCTATATGGCGCAGAACTATGGGGTCACTCTAGTTCTGAGAACCTAACGCAGACAGAGAACAACTTTCTTAGACAGTTGTTAAATCTCCCATGGAGCACTCCGCTAACTCCGCTCCGATTAGACCTGGGTGTTAGGGCAATCACCGATGAATCTAATCTTAGACCTTTATTATATTAGCGCCGCCTGTGGGTTACTCCAGAACTTTTATCATACAGGGAGGAATTAAAAGAAGTGATGAACCTGCGGGGGGCAGCCAAACTGCCGTGGCTTGCGTATATCAAGCACACGCTAGCCAGCATGGGGTTGGGGGAACTCTGGGCTGACCCTGAGCTTGCTTGCACTTCACTCCCCAGGAAATCGTTAAAGGCCCATTATGGGGAGTATAAAATGGCTCAGCTTTTTAGTAGCCCCCGAGTAGGCAAGTTAACCTCAGCCTTTTTAGAAATTAAAGATAGGTATAGCTTTGAGCCGGCCCTGGATGATATAAAGCCGGCTGCTGCTAGAAAGCTCTTTCTTCAGTTTAGGCATGGGGTTTTGCCTCTCCGCTGTTTTACATACAAGTGGGGGGGTCCACAAGTCTTGAAGTGCCCGGCATGTGACTGCCCTGTGTTTTTTAGCTGTCCTGGCTACCATAAGGCAAGAAAAAGATGGCTGGTGCAGATTTGTAGAAACCTTGGAACTAGGCGCTGTTCTGATGCTTTCAGGATACTGAAACACGACTGTAGTATCCCGATTGTCTATTCAGTTGCAGGTTTTCTATTTTCTTTGTGGTGTACCCGCAGGATATTTTTAAAAGCATCCTTAAATAGTTAAGATAATGATTCTGGAGGAAACGAAATCATTTAAAAAAATTTTTTTTATCAATATCACAGAAAAAAGATCTATCTATGGTCACCCTTGCCAGTTTCAAAATTAGGTTTTGTTTTTACATGATTAGTTTTATCTGAACTATGTATGTTGGTTTTCCAATTATGTCACAGGAAAATTGTTCTTTTACTTCACATGTTTTTTAAAGTATGTACATTTTTTTATATGTTTTTAATGCTTTTTAAAGTGTTAGCATTGTTTCTTGCCCTTGAGTAGCTTACCAGTCTACTACTTTAATTGTTGCCAAATCCCCATTCAGAAGCAGCCTGCATTGTGGGGCTCCCAGTGCTAGGTTGTGTTAACTGCTGCATAAAACTAGTGGTAATAATAGTGGTCATTTTTTTATGAAAACTGTTTTTACTTAAATTATTTATTTATTCGCACTATGCACTTTTCAAAAGCGAATCCTTGTCCTTTGCTTTGATCAACCTTCTGTTATATCCACTGCCCTCGCTTTCCTTTGGTGAAGTAACTAGAATAGAGGGCATTTTTAAAACGAGTGTGGAAATTATTTACTTCATATGTGTGCCAGTATTGTCCATTATTGTTTTTATTATTTGTTTATCATTATATGCAGTTGATTTTCTTTGTAATTTCAAATGTATCTGTATGTATCGGGTCTGTACTTTTAAGGTCCTATTGACCGAAATAAAGTTTATTGAATTGAATTGAATTGTAACAGTGAATAAAAGGGATGTGTTTTTTTACCAATGGATTCTGAACATCATCAAATAGATCAATGGTTCTTAACCTGGGGGTCCGCAAAGCCTACTGAGGGGGGCCGCAACTACTTACACAATTTAATAATATTAGCAGATTATTAAAGGGTATATAAAGAGAGAAGTAAAATGTAAAATAGAATTTTTAGAATTGTTCTGTAAATCTGAAGGAATTTGAAATTGGTGGCTTAAAATGTAGGTAGCATTCTCAGATTGGTTCGTGGGAGCACTGCAAATGCATCAAACAGAAAATATTTAGACGATGTGTGGTCTCAATAAGATTTAGACAATCTCCAACCTCCCGATTAAAATTAATTAATGTGTTTATTTGTTTGTGAATTAAATAAAATATTTAATCATATGTTTAATTGATCAATGCTTATTTCTGTATTTTTTTGTATATTGCTTTGTGGTTCAAATCATCGAAAATTCTTAGGCCAAGCCCCTGGCTATCAGTAATGATTCTGTGGGGGTTCCTGAATTCGAGTAATGATTCAGTGGGGTGCCTGGTTCCAATAATGATTAAATGGGGATCCACAGAAGTCAAATGGTTAAGAAACACTGAAGTAGACAACAAGAGTGAAGCTCGAGTTGTCTATGATGTCACCCAGAACCCCCAGGTGAAAAACAGCCCTTTTATTCACTTTTTACCTATGTATCATATTATATTCTCTATGGCCCTAAACTCATTTGTATGTGCTTTCATAAGCTATGCTGGGGCAGAATAGTAATGGGCAGTCATACATAACATGGATTCTCCTCCCTGCCCCAAATGTAAAACCAAATAATACTAACTGGCTTACAGCCATCCAAACCACCCCCGTCTGTACTATTCCACCCATCCAGAGCTGTGCCCTCTGCCATCATAGCAGAGTCAGCACGGTGCCGGTGCGGAGGGCTGTCAGAGCAGCCTGGAATTCCTTGATGGCGTGGCAACAGTGTGTAACAACTTTTGTTATTCACTGTTGCTTTATCATAGAAGTTAATAACCAGAGTTAGCATCTGGTGTTCCCGCTAGTGGGTCTCGGTGAGACCCATGCATACCAGTAACAATAATCCATGGGCTTGAGGGCAAACTCTGGCGAAGGGTGCATCCAACTTTGCTGAAGGGGCCCTTGTTTATGATCAGAACCATAATATTTGTCAGGCGCTAAAGTAAATCCAAAGAACAAATATATAGTTCTCTTCTTTTATTCATTGTTAATCTCTATTGATTCAATATATATTAGCAGTATCATTCATAAGAACAACAAAAGGAGAACGCTGTTTGCTTTTTAACTCGAGTTCCCTTTTTTCTCTCCAAACAATTAACACACCCAATACACGTTTAAGAATGTATTATTCCTTGGGAAACCACCTTTTGACGAAAGTACACAGATATAATCATATCAGCCCTGAAGAAGCGTCATCGGTCGACGCGAAACACATGTTGGCAGAAGGTTGTCAAGCTGGTGGAAGGGAAGAAAAACCCAAACCAGTTTTGTTAAATATTTTTATTTCTGTAACAATATGTCATAATAAGCCCTTTGTGATAGTTTTATTGTTCTTTAATGATACTTCCAATATACATTGAACCAATAGAGATTAACACTCTAAATAAAAGAAGAAAACTATATATTTGTTCTTTGGATTAATTTTATCGCCTGAGGCCAGATAGGGCAACTGGCTTTTGTTGTGGCAGCCTGTCAGGCCCATTTCATCTTACTGCCTTAGGGCCTGATTACGACTTTGGCAGCGTGGGAGCAGGGCCATGCTGCCGCCTCGCTCCCACACCACCAAAGCCGTGCGAGCACTGCCCGCCAGAGTGCGAGTTTTCTCTTGTCTGGCAGGTGTTTTTTTGGCGGTCCAACGTCAGTGCCTCTGAAAGAGTGCACCACAATGGGAGCGTCAAGGCAGTTTGTGCATGGCATGGACTCTGCAGTCCATGCCGTGCAGGAACTGGGGTGCATGCACACAGAGGGGCACAACAAGTGCCCCCTTGCATGCACCTCAAGGCCCTGAGGCAACAGGGGGCCATGTCGGTCCCCCTTTGTTTCCTCTCCGCCACAGTTTTCATTGGGGCTCACTGCCATGAAAACCATGGTGGAGAGGAAACTCGTAATATGCTTGGTGTTGCCGCAGCAGCACGCCAAGTATATTGCGGCCTCAAGACCACCCAACTTGTAGTAGGGTGGTCAGACCACCGGTGCGGCAGTGCCCGTATCGCCACTGTGGCTATGGTGGTCCATCGGACTGCCACAGTCATAATCAGGCCCTTAATCTTTTTTAATTTGTTTAGTGTCAGGGTAGCACCAAATCTTGAAATTGTGATAATTCTGAAACTGTCCATCATTGGAAGATGATTCACACAGTCCCAGGGATAACTCTACCAGGACTACGCCCTGGATGACACAACGTAGGGCCAGGTTAGAAAGGAGCAAACCTTAGTGTGCTTGAAAATCACAGATAGAGATATCAAAGAAATTGAAGGCAGTTCACCCTTTGCTGAGAAAGGGTCACTATGTCAATTAGGCCTTGCTCAGCATACACTAGGCCAAGGGCTCAGGGCTTGCTCTCAACTGGACAAGCACGTTGACTCACCAACACGCAGCATTAGGACCCGGGGCCCTCAAGGACCGGCTCCATTTCCTCCTTCTCCTTCCCGAGGGCTGTCCCCGACTCTATGGCCTGAGGGTGGGGGTGGGAGAGCTGACCTTCTAGAAGAGCCTCAAACCTCCAGGTTTAGGGCGACGGGGTAGGAGTGTGGCGTCATTTCCGCTCACCACCTGCTGTGTAGCTGAGGCCTATATAGGACGCTGCGGCCCGGGCCCCAGCCTTTTCAATTTTGCAGCAGCGGAAAGGAGTTTGACGCCGGTTTCTTCTTTTTTCTTGTCTCTTCTCCCATCCCCTTTTTCTTTTTTTCTGTATTCCAACTGCAGGTCAGGATGCCTCCTCGGGGCAGCTTCGCGTGCATCGCGGGAGAGGAGCGTCATGTCAACGCAAGACCGGGAGACGCAAGGGCTTGAGCTTTCTCGCCCAACCCGAGACTGGTGCTCGGTGGCGGCTCCAGTCGTGAATCTGACTGCACGTTGAGGAATTGCTGAGAGCGTCGATCGTGCCGGATCTAGGGTAAATACTCCCCTAGGGGAGAGCTTAATGCCGTTGTTTGCCGGGGTTCAATTTTGATTTTGCAAGTACGCGGACCTGCAGCTTGTATTGCTGCCTTGCTGGTGGTTTTCCGTTCAGATGTGAGGATTTTGAAATTGAACATTTCTGGGACGCTGTTAAAAAAGTAAAGCACAGAGCCCCAAATATTTTCTTAGAAGCCCCCGTCTGCATTTCCTTCTTTCTTTTTCCCTACTGGGCAAGGTTGCGACTATAGGATAGGGCTGCCGACTTTACGGCTGAGTGAGCAGGTTCGAGCCTCGCGTTGGCTCAACATCCTGTGATTCATGATATAAAAATGTCCTCGCTCAAGGTAATTGGTGCTATGTTTGCCTCTGTGGTCTAATGTATATGGCACTGGCATCCTAAACCAGGGATTGAGAGCTCGAATCCCGTTGGAAGTGCAACTCATAATTTCAGTTTTGCTTTTCTGAAGATTCGGTTCATAAAAAACAAAATTATAATAATTTTAATCCGAGCACTCTACCCTTGAGGTTGTCGTTCCGGTTCCACTTACACAAGTCTCTTATACTTACCTACTTACCTGAGTGACTGGGCTTCTGGTGCACAACACCAACAATCCCCCTAATGGGTAGTGGAGAGTCGGTCTGTGAGGAGTTATCGAGATAGAAATAATTAATTCCCCCCTTTATGGGACGCTACTGATAGGAAGATCCCTTGAGTGGGAGGTCGCCCCTGGTTTACAGCATAGCTCAGGCTCATTGGTGCTACTTAAAGTATTGGGGCCCAGTGGCTTACGGATTAGGCATTTAATTTTCCAAGTGGTGGTTGAAGAATTGCCCTTGGGGGTGTGAACGCATTTTGAGCTGTTAAGTAGTGGGCTAAGTAATACCCCCCTTTTTTGTTGCTATGCCTACAAAAGAGGGTAGAGTGGTAAAGAAGAAGGGGACTGATCCTGAGCTGGCTCAGCTGTTAAAGCTGGTGTTGGCCAAGCTTTATTTTTTTTATTTTTTTTTTATTTTAAAAGTTTTATATAGCACTAGCTAGACCCGTAGGTATCAGAGCGCTTTACATACGCACTGTAAAAAAACAAAGAAAATTGCATTACATAGTAGGAAGGCAGTAAGGAAGCAAAACAGAGATAAAAAAGACAACATGAAAAATAGGTAAACAGTGCAGCGGAGGGAGAGAAAACAAACGAAGGTGGTTAACACAGTCCGGTCACCACTATCCTTGAATGTCAAGAGAGAGAGGAGTCAACTCGGATATTGAAGTCTAGGTTAGTTGACGTTGGTCAGGAAAGTATTTGTTAAGGAGATGGAGTTTCAGGTCCCTTTTGAAACAGGAGAAGGAGGGGTTGCATCTGAGGACTCTAGGGAGAGCGTTCCACATCCTGGGAGCGTTGCCAGAAAATGATCGGTATTGGGTGGTTTTTCTTTTTCAGTTTCGGAGGGATAAGAAGGAGTGAGTTGGAACTTCTCAGCGTTCTGGATTGACCTGCTCTTACCAGTTTGTTGTTCAGGTAGTTGGGGGCCGGAGAATGATGGGTTTTGTGTGTGATGCAGGCCAGCTTGTAAATACATCTCCCTTCCATGGGAAGCCAGTTGAGAGCTGGAGTGATGTGTTCAAATCTTTTCACTCCAGATATGAGTCGAGCGGCCATGTTCAGCACTGCCCTTAGTGGGGCTAGGTGAGCTTTTGGAGTCCCTGTTAGGATGGCGTTCCCGTAGTCGATTTTAGAGAGAACTAGGGATTGAACTACTGTCTTGAGGTCATCCTGGGGAAGAAAAGGTTTCAATTTCTTGAGGTGTTTTAGTGAGAAAAGAGCACCTTTTGCAGAGTTTTTGATGTGGGCCTCCATTGATAAGTTCTTGTCAAGGGTGATGCCTAGAGACTTAACTGAGTCGGATAGGACGAGGGGGCAGTTTAGGGCAACCAGATTCTTGAGCCACTCTTGGATTGGTCGATGGTTGCTTTTTGGAGAGAATAGGAATAGTTCCGTTTTATCTGGGTTGAGCTTTAAGTGGTTAGCGTTGAACCAAGTTTGGATCTCGGTTAGAGTGACATTGAGGTGTCGGATGTCGCTGGGAGACTTGATTTTGAAATAGATTTGGGTGTCATCAGCGTAAAGGTGGTAATTCACTCCCGCTTTTTTCAAGATGATTGTGAGGGGCTCCATGAAGAGATTGAAGAGGGACGGGGAGAGGATCGAGCCTTGCGGGACCCCAAGTGTGACTTTTGTTGGCTTCAAGAGACAGGAGTTGATTTTAATTTGTTGCGAGCGGTGTTAAAGGAAGGAGGTGAACCATTTTAGTACTGTGCCATTAATGCCGGAGCGCTTCGACAAGGTCTCCAGAAGAGCTGGATGATTTACTGTGTCGAATGCCGCAGATAGGTCAATAAGGATGAGAAAGCAGGCATCACCTTCATCTAAAGCCTTGTGAATATCGTCAGAGATGTTGAGCATAGCTGTTTCAGTGCTACAGCCTTTCCTGAATCCTTATTGAAAGGGGTCGAGGAGGTTGAACTCATCAATGTGTTTGTTGAGTTGGTGGAGAACGCATTTCTCCAATGTTTTTGCAATGAACGGGAGGTTGGAGATAGGTCTGAGGTTGTTAAGATCATTAGGGTCGGCCCCTGGTTTCTTGAGAATGGGTGTGATTTGTCCTAGTTGAAGGGAGTCTGGGACACAGCCTGAGATGAGAGAGGCGTTGATGATTTTGTCCAGAAAGGGGAAATGGTGTGGTTGAGTTCTTTTATAATTGTGGATGGGAGGGGGTCCATAGTGTGGGAAGAAGGTTTTAGGTTAGAAATTATACTGAAGACCTCGTTTTCCGACATTAGCTCAAAGTCGGACCAATGCGCATTGTTTTTTAGCTGGAGGCAGACCTGATTGTCCTTGGTAAGAACTCTTTCTGATTGGTCAAGGGTGGTTAAAGTGGGGCAGGTTAAGAGGGAAGGAGGGTTTGCGGTTTGGAGGAAGGATTGATCAATTTTTGAGACTTTATTAGTGAAGAAGGTGGCAATTTCTTCACATCGCTCTTTGGTGGCTTTGATTTCGTGAGAGGGAGTGCAGTTTGTTTGGCTTTTGACAATGTTGAAGAGTTCTCTCGGTCTGTTTTTCACCAGATCTTGTTGGCTGCGGAAGAAAGACGCCTTTTCACTGAAAATGTGTTTTTTGTATGCCTGCCGAGCAGATCTAAGTTGCGCTAGGTGCAAGGTCGAGGGGTTTAGTCTCCAAGACCTTTCCGTTTGTCTGAGTTGACGCCTTTCGTTATTCAGATCCACGTTGAACCAGGGTTTAGATTTGGTTCGCCTCATTTGTTTGAGTTTGAGTGGAGCTACGTGGTCTAAAACCCTCTGTCATTTTTGAGTTAAAGTGTGTAGTGAGGTCATCGGCCGTCCATGATGAGGGTTGGAGTTGTAGATGGGCATGAATCCTGGATTCAAGTTTGGGTAAAGGGACTTCTTTGATGTTTCTGGTCCAGTGCTAGGTTTGTCATCACGAATAGGTTGGTGGCTGACAAGTGCATCAATCTTGAACAGAATGAGGTGGTGGTCTGACCAGTCAATGGGAGAAATCGCTCTCAGAGAGACCAGTTCATTGTTGGTAATGATCGCAACCAGTGTTGCACCTTTGATGTGAGTTGGTTCATTGCAGAGTTGTTTGAGGTTGTATATTTCAAGTAGGTTGGATAGGTTCTGGACAGTGGAGTCTTCTGGGTCGTTCCAGTGGATGTTGAGGTCACCCAGGAACACGTCTTTTGTGTCTGTCATGGAGAAACGTGTTATTAGGTCTGTTAGTTCTTCGGGGAAAAGGGTACGCTCTCCAGGAGGATGGTAGATGGTGTGGAATTTGATGGGTGAGGTGCCCTTGGCAGTGAGTTCGACACCCAGGTATTCAAACGGTAGGTATTCTGCAGGTTTAGGTTTGGTAATCTGTATTCCAGATTTGTGAATGATGGCTAGTCCCCCACCAGTTTTGATCGGCCTGTCTTGTCTGATGATGTTGTACCCTGGAGGGGTGAGAATGTCAAGAATGGGGGTGGAGTGGACATTGAGCCAAGATTCTGTGAGGAAAGCGATGTCAATTTCTTCAGCGAGTAGAGCTTCAGCAATGTCTGTGGCGTGTTGTACTGCTGATCTGCAGTTTAGGAGCATGCAAGAGAGAGGGCGGGGAGCCTCGATGGTGGGGGGAGCTAGGTGGATAGAGGAGTATTGAGCAGGAGGTCTAGGCGAGTGGACAGTTTTAGGGATTCTGTTAGTGCCAACAATAACAGGGATGGGGAAAGGGGCTGACTTCTGGCTCAGAGCGAGGTAAGAGTCGTTGATCACATCAGGTTTCAGTACCGAAAGGGGGTGGCGATCCCGGTTGGGTCGAAGTGCCTGACTCGTTGACGGACTGGAGGGTCGAGGGGTGCTCTGTGGGGCCATGGGAGAGGTATTGAGGGGGGTATGAGCAAATCTACCCGGGGAGAGGGAGCATGGTGGCTTGGTCCTGTTGAGAAGGTCTTGTTGTAAGTATAGGAAATCGGCAGCAAGGGAGTTAATTTTCTGCTCCATTCTGTTCAGTTGCTGTGTTATTGAGCTGAAAAAGTTTAAGGTTTTTGGCAGGGTGCCGAGAATGACTTGGGTCTATGGAGGGAGAGTGAACAGGGGTCAGGGATTGGACGGAATCAGTGGGATTAGGAGAGGGGAGAGGTTGGACGCAGGGAGCCGGATTAGTAATGCTCCCATTCAAGGAGTTCAGAGGAGGAGTAGAGGGTCTACTGTCCAAGTGAGGAGGGAGAGAAATTCTAGGTAGGAAGTCAGAGTTCCGGGGAATGTCAATGAGATTAGCGGTGGAGGCAGGTTGTGTATGTGTGTGTGCGACGGCGGAAGGGGAGTGGGCAGTGATAATAGGGGGGAAAGTGTCTGCTGGATTGGTGAAGACGTTGGACATGGGGAAGTCACGGGGGTTGTCAGTGAGGTAAGCGGTGGAGACAGGTTGTGCCTGTGGATGTGGGACATCGGAAGGGAGTGTGCAGTGGTAGTAGGGGGAGAGTGACCGCTGGGTTGGAGATGACGTTGGACAAGGGGGAAGTAAGGGTCGGGGGAAAAGGGTCTGTGTTGGAGGAAGGGGTAGTTTGTGAGGGAGGGTTCAGATTATCAGGGGTCGAGAGGGGAGTGCCTGTGGGGATTTCAGTCGTGGGAGGGCTGAGGTTAAAGTCCGAGCTGACAAGATCGAGATCGGCCTTGTGGTGTTTGTTAATTGTGAGTTTGTTGTTCCTGGTGTGAACAGTTGTTGTAATAATGGTGGGTGTTTGGCGGCGGAGAGTAATGATGGGGGTAGTGTGATTGTAGTGAGTGATGGTGGATGTCCATGAGTTGAAGAGAGGTTCTTCAGGGCAGGGAGATTTGATCAGTTCCACGTTATTAGTGAGGGTGGTGGGGGATAGGGGAGATAGGGTTTGATGGCTCAGTTGAGTTAACGAGGAAAGAAGTGTGGGGAAGTGGCGGTCAAAAGTGGTGAGGTGCGGGTTGGTGGCCTGTATGAGAATGGTTCCAGTTCTGTAGATGGAAATGGTGAGTTCCCCTTTGAAGGTCGGAGAGATGGTAGTGGAGATTTTTTCACCATAGCTGGGGGGGCGAAGGTGACTCGAGTAATTCCGCGTCCGCACCTGACCCCGAGCCAATCCCCATGCAAGGGGGTGAAGAATGCCGTCGCCATTCTAATGTTCCTATACGGGCCGCGTTCCCTCCGGTTAAGAGGAGGGTCAGGGGGCAGTCAGTTCAATGTAGCGCCAAAGGACAACAGGGTGGCGCGATTACCCCGAGGCCCTCTGGGGCAGGAACTGCACAGTCTGTAACCATAGTCGGGCTCCCTGGTTTGGATATTTTTCTGGTAACGCCCCCCCTCCTTCCAAACTCGCAGGTGCGTCACATTCGCAGCAAGGTTCGAATGAGGTCCTAGTGGTGTTAGCTGACATTAAACGATCTTTGCAGTTAATCAGTGCAAAAAACAGGCACTTTACCGGGAGGGGCCCGGGACTCGTCTGCCCTTACGTCGCGGGGGCGGGTGGAAACTTGATTGCAGGGTTGCCGGGAACTATTGTTCAGGTAGGCTCCCAGAGTCCAGAGGTGGGGGGTGCTTCGCATGGCTCTCAAGTACCGCCAGTTCCTGCGGTCACGCCAGCGGTTTTGAGGGGGACAACAAGTTCTTCCACCAACTTGACAGTGGGGGTGCTTACTTCAGTAGCCGCATTATTGTCCCAGTTGTGCCGCCGGCAGGAACCCAAGATAATGTCAGTCTGGTAGCCCCATGTGCCCCATCGCCAAATTTTTTATTGACAGTGGCAGAGTTAAAAAAGCAGGTGGAATCTATGGCAAAGGTGCCGTCGGGATCAGGGGTGGATTCCGCCACCCAGGGCTCAAGCCAAGGGACATCGTCGCAGTGCAAGGAGCCCGTTGTTTCCTTGCCAGGTAATGGGTCCTGGGTGGAGGGCATTGACTCTAGCGTGAAGGCGAGGGTGTCGGGAGGGCGACACCCTACTGTCCAGGCCTGGGAAGCTAGCATCTCATGTGCCAGCTGACTTGAGAAAAAATAGGGAGGGGCGACATTGTTGACATATTCTCCTTGATTAGGCCCAAGAGACGCGATTGCGAGGCAAAAGAAAAAGAGGGGAAGGACGGAACCTCCAAGGACAAGGAACCGAGAGTAGAAGAGGCAATTACTAATTGGCTTTTGGTTTCAATGTCTTTATGAAAGTGATGCTTGAAAAGAAACCAGAATTGGCTGCGCCAGTGATATTTTACACCAACGAAATACTAAAAGCTCATAACATGTATGGCCAACTGGTTTAACGAAATACTAAAAGCTCATAACATGTATGGCCAACTGGTTTTCGTATAACAGCTCTGAAGGTATCCCCCGTTTTTAATTGCCCTTACTTGTCAGCGTGCACTCATCCGAGAGTGGTGGCAAAAACAAAACAAAAAAGCTGGAAAAAGAAAGCTCATTAGGTCAGATTGCTGGTCCTTTTCAAGCCCCACCTTTTCCCAACTACATTTGCTCCCCATTGGGGATAGTTCTGAAGAAGGATCCTGGTCAGTTCCTCATGATCCATAATCTCTCAGCACCCAAGGGTGGCTCCGTCAATGATGCAATCGACCCAGCGCTTTTCTCCGTCACTTACTCCTTTTTTGACACTGCCTTGGCTAAGCTCTGCACTCTGGGTCCAGGGGCCTAGCTAGCGAAAACCGACACTGAGTCAGCCTTTCGACTCCTGCCAGTCCACCTGGATGATTACCACCTGATTGGTTTTTAATTTAGAGGGCAGTATTATTTTGACAAATGTATGCCAATGGGCTGCGCTGTTTCTTGCAATTACTTCGAACAGTTTAGCTCTACAGTGGCTGTTTACTTACAGAACCCGTCACAGAGACATTGTGCATTACTTAGATGATTTTCTGGTCATGGGTCCTCCATCCTCTGGTGTTTGTGGCTGGGCACTAGATGAGCTAATATCTTTGTTTAAGGAAGTGGTTGTTCCACTAGCCACCCACAAGACAATGGGCCCAGATACTGGAATGTCCTTTTTGGGGATAGAGATAGACACAAAGGCGGGCAAGTGCAGGTTGCCATCGGATAAGGTGCAATCCTTCATCCAAGCCATTGACTCCGCGTTGGGAGGGAAGAAAGTAACCCTTCATCAGCTCAAGGTGCTCATGGGGCAACTCAATTTTGCTTAGCGCATAATCCAGATGGGCCGCCCCTTTTCTAGATCAATTGCTAGGGCAATTACTTGGTTAACACAGTAGCACCATCACACAAGGCTGCGGGCTGCAGTAAAGGAGGATGTGATGCTCTGGCGGGAATTCCTACAGGAATGGAGCAGTGGTGTGGCCAACCCCCCCCCCCCCCGATTACCAGCAATACTCTAGGTCTGTTCGCGGATGCAGCAGGCAGTATTGGTTTCGGGCCATCCTTGGGCAGCAATGGTGAAGAGCTGATTGGCCAGCCAAATGGCAGGAGCACGGACTGACCAGTAATGTTGCCTTTTTGGAACTTTTTCCTATCATTGTGGCAGTCACCATCTGGTCTGACTTGTTTCGGAACAGATTGGTGGTTTTCTGGTCAGACAACATGGCAGTGGTTGAGTCTATTAACAGGAAAGCAGTGACATGTAGGCAGATACTAAGGCTTTTGAAGCATTTGGTTTTAATCTGTTTGAAATTGAATGTGGTATTTAAGGCCACGCATATTCCCGGGGTTCATAATCAGGCAGCTAATGCTTTATCTCGTTCCAAGTTGCAGGAATTCCGGATGTTTCACCTCCAAGCAGCGGCCCAGATGACAATGTTCCTGACATCTCTCTGGAGGATTGGAGTCCTGCCTTAGCTTAATTAGTAGGAGCTTTGCTGAGCGAGCGCACACGGAAATCGTACCAAAATTGTTTTAAGTCTTTTAGGTTTTTTGTGGGCCAAAAGGGGATTACAGAGCTCTTTTCGCCAGAGGCCATTTACACCTTCATACAGCTATAATGGTCCCAGGACAATCTCGTGTCTTATGTGGGGGCACATATGACAGCGATTAACTTCTTCGCCAGGCATACGTGACGTTGGTAACTCTTTCTTGGTAAGGAAGGCGATGACAGGGTGGGCCAGGCGTGAGGGCGTAAGTAAGGATGTTAGGAGAACGCTAGATGCGCAGATCTTAAGGAGCACGATGGATAATCTCTACCTAGTGTGCAGTGCCCCTTATGAAGTTACCCTATTTGCCGTGGTTTTTGCTGTATCCTTTTATGGGGCTTTTAGAGTGGGTGAATTGGTTGGGGCATCCAAATCCAGTGTTCAAGAGGGCTTGCAGTTTTTAGACACCGAAATCCAGTCAGACAGACCCATGCTCAAACTTAGGAATTTGAAGACTGACCCACCCGGGAAAGGGACTGTAGTCGTTCTCAGATCAGCGCAGGGTTTCGGTGTATGCCCGGTGAAGCTCATGGGGGAATACATGTCCATTCGCCCCCAGGTCTTAACCCCTGCATTGTTTATTCCCACCAATGGGGATTACTTTTCCAAATATCAGTTCACTGCCGTATTTCGGAAGGCCATTTGCAGTTTAGATATGGACCCCCTCGGCTACTCATCACATTCATTCAGAATAGGCACTGCGACCTTCGTAGCGGGGGCGGCTCTTTCAGCAGAGGAGGTTAAACGTATTGGTCAATGTCCTCATTGTGTTTTCAGCGTTACATGCGCCCTGAGCTGCTTTGAATATGTCTGCATGATTTTGACTTCTGGCCCTTTCCCCTCTTTTTTCTCATGCTGGTTTTTCTCCTTTAGTAGCATGTCTTCCAAGGTCGTATGGGTGCTTGGTCACTCGTTCGTGCGCAGGGCCGCGTAGCGTTCACAGCAGCATTGTAAGGCGAAGCCACCGGGCTTGGTTAGTATCTCCTTCCACTGGATTGGTGTTGGGGGGCCTGCGGATTGCACACATTTGCCAACTGGTAGAGGACTCTTTCGGCTACGAGGGACTGCAGTTTCCGCACTTGGTTATCATACACATGGGAGGTAACAACATGGTGGATTTGGGACGAAGGGCCATCAAGGAAGCTCTGTTGTCAGAATTTGCCTGGTTGGGTAAGACCTTTCCTGGAGCACAGATAGCCTGGTCCCATATGATCCCACGGTGGAGGTGGGTGCCTGGAATAAGATCTAGGGCATTGAACTTTTCCGTCAGCCGCCTAAACGCCGAAATGGTCAAGCTGTGCCCAGTGCAGGGTAGACTTTGGAATATACCCCATAAACAGCTTAGTGGGGGGCTACATGTTCCACCGGGATGGTGTTCACCTGTCTGACTTAGGCACAGATCTGTTTATAGATGGAATTCGGGCTTCGTAATGGACTTATTTTGTGGTGGGGAGGGCGAAGGGCAGGGTAGCCCTGGTCGCCCTTGTGGTGGTATGGTGAACACCAAGAGCGCTGTACAACAGCAAGGGGGTCTCCAACGCACTCCCTAGGACAGCGCTGAGGGGGAGACAGTGGGCTGAGCCCCAGAGAGAATGGATACGCTGGCTGGGGGCATGGGCGCACAGTGAGACAATCTAGGGTATGGGGCTACTGCCTCTGGTTTACACCCTACGAACCCCGTGGACGGCCTGGTGTTGGAGAGGTGGCCCCCTTAGGTTTGCGGACAAGGATTGGATGGCTGGGGACCACTCCTCAAAGATACAGGTGGGTCACACCTGTGTGGTTCTCCCTGGGGCGCAGACTGGTGGGTCCCTTAGTGCTGAATTACAGTATTTGGGATTTCCATTTCCAGATGTCTTACAGTTTAACCGTCTTCCTGTAAATATGAGCATGTCTTGATTATATTAGTGAGCAAAAATGGAAGAATGTAATATTTTATACAGATTGTGATGATGTTTAACTCAATATTTCAGTGTTATGTTATGATTGAAGTTATGTTAATAAACATGGCCTTTTCTTCCCCAACTACAAGAGTGTATTCCGTGGTTGTCATTGACTCCTGGAGTTCTGGAGGGGGTGGAGGTAGGGGTTAGGTCCGACATGGGGGTCTCCGGGTTCTATGAATAGAGAGTTGTGTGATGACTCTTTGTAAGCCCATACGTGGGTCTTTTGTGTTTGTCTTGGTTGCAAGAAGGCAAACGTGTTGGTCTTTCGTCCCTAGTCACATTTTTCTAACAAAATATCTCCATTTGACTTAAACTGAGACCAGGTCAGTGGAAAACTAGAACGTTTACTGTACTTTTATGTTTTTGTTGTCAGCTTTGTGTGGACTTTTTAATTTTTAATTTTTTTTTACTTACCTAAACATTAAAAAAGAAAACAAATTATATTGGAGTGATGCAACACATGGGAATGAGAAAGAAAATTGTACAAAACATTTACTACAAAGGAAGGGAGTCCCTTAAGGCAGGATAATCATAAATATTGCATGCATTAAAATAAATCTAATCTGCTCTCTGATTGATATATTTTGTTCAGTATATGCTGGAAGATGACTATGTTTTCCGACCCTCACAGAGACCGCTTCTTCTTCTGATACACCACAAATTGGTTTTACTAAAGAGTGGGGCTGATTTATAGTTGGGTACAGTGTTTACTCTAGCATGGCGACTGTGTAAACTACTCAGTCACCCAGGCAGAGTAATGCGCTCCAAATTTAAAAATATCCGGCACACCTGCAGACATATTTTACGTTAGCAGGTACCACCGTCTCAATGAGACTGTGTGACAAAAAACAGCAATGCCAAAGTAAACAAGCAGTGGCAAGTTGGTTCAATGGTTACATTGATATATTCCAAGCACGAACCACAAAAATAAAAAGAAGAATAAATATATGTTGCTGCCTAAACGTAGGCTTGTAATAAAAATGTTAAACTTAAATATAAACTAATAACATATCATTTATATATGGCAGTATAGGTGCCTCCTGGCAGAAAATGTACAGGAATGGAAATCCTTTTTAGTTTGAATGCATAACATAGGAAAACATGATTTTAATAATATAATGTAAAAGAGAAGAAAGTATTAGCTTTTAATTACTATAACATGAAAACATAGGTCCCCGAGGGGGTGTTTTACCGGAGTGATTAATCCGGGTGAGTTGCCCCATGTCGCAATTATGAGCCTTGAGGTCCAGAATTATCAAGTCAAAAAATGTGGTTCTGATAATTCTTGGATTAGAAACACCAGGACTGCTACTTTGGCTGCAGGTGCAGAGGCAGCAGGCTCCAGCATTGCCCAGTCCCTGCTCACTCCCTGTAGTAGTTCTTGAGCAGCAGACAATGCTCTGGCTTGCAGGCACCCCCACCCCACCCCACCACCCACCGTGACCCCCACTGACACGTTCTGTCTGCTCAGACAGATTAAGCAGAAAATGTCAGCTTTTTTCCTCGAATTACAAGAAAACTGACTGACTGTAAAAGGACCCAGTACTTATTTTCCATTTTGGTGAAAACTTGTAATGGTCAGAATTTGGTGCGGAGATACCACCGGTGACCCAGATTCCTGCTCCCCAGTATTTCCACACCAGATTCCGGCTAATAATGAGGGTCATAGTATATACACACAATTATGACTAAAAAATACGAGAAATGGAAAATAAAAAGTATTGGAAAGGTAAAGTATATGGCTCACCAGCCCCGTGCACATGAATGTTTGCATGTAATTAGCAAAATGCCATGAATCACTTTGCATAAGAGACAAGGCCTGAAGTGGACAAACCTATTGCCCCAGCTGTAGTGAGCAGAAGCAGAATGTGAACGAAATTTTTGCCACTGATGGATGGAGAGGACTGACCAAAAGTCCTTCTTTGTATTCATATTTTTAATTTGTAAATAATTTTGATTATGTAAGACTTCAACACAGTTAAAACTGTCTCTTGGCCAGACTTAAAAAGATACAAAGTGATCTAACAGTTCTGGGGGTGATCTGGGCTTGAGCACTGTACACTTGGGTGTCGGCTGGCTGCAGGAACAAAGAGGTCAAAATCACCTCAGCTCTGCTGTTTTAACCCCCACGCCATAGCCAACCCCTGACCCACAATGCAATGCACCTCCAGTCACATTTGGTGGAAATTGACTGCTGTCATGGGAAGAACCCTGCTGAGCATCCAGACGTGCATTAAAGATGCGTCATCCTCGCCCACCTCCTATCGTAAAACTCTTTTCAGTCGCACCTAAAATCAGAACAGAATGAACTTCTCATTCACTCACTTCTGATATTCAATCAATCAATCAATCATGTCACTTATAAAGCGCACTACATACCCGCAAGGGTCTCAAGGCGCTGGGGGAAGAGGGGGGTGGTGCTGCTACTGATCGAAGAGCCAGGTCTTGAGGAGTCTTCTGAAGGCCAGTAGGTCTTGGGTCTGTCGGAGGTTGGTGGGGAGGGTGTTCCAGGTCTTGGCGGCGAGGTGGGAGAAGGATCTGCCGCCGGCGGTCGTTTTCCGGATGCGGGGGACTGTGGCGAGGGCGAGGCTGGTCGAGCGGAGCTGGCGGGTGGGGGTGTAGAAGCTGAGTCGTCTGTTGAGGTAGGCTGGTCCGGAGTTGTGGAGTGCTTTGTGTGCGTGGGTGAGGAGCTTGAAGGTTATCCTCTTGTTGACAGGGAGCCAGTGCAGGTCTCTCAGGTGGGGTGTGATGTGGCTGCGTCGGGGGATGTCGAGGATAAGACGTGCAGAGGTGTTCTGGATGCGTTGCAGCCGTCTCAGGAATCTTAGCCGTTGTTCCTGCGTAGAGGGCGTTTCCGTAGTCCAGCCTGCTGGTGACGAGGGCCTGGGTGACTGTTTTTCTTGTTTCGGTGGGGATCCACTTGAAGATCCTGCGGAGCATTCGGAGGATGTTGAAGCAGGATGAGGAAACTGCGTTGACCTGCTTAGTCATGGAGAGGGTGGGGTCGAGGATGACCCCTAGGTTGCATACGTGGTCGGTGGGTGGCGGGGCTGTTCCCAGTGATGTTGGCCACCAGGAGTCGTCCCAGGCTGAAGGGTTGGAACCAAGGATGAGGACCTCCGTCTTGTCCGAGTTCAGCTTCAGGCGGCTGGTCCTCATCCATTCGGCGACGGCCTTCATTCCTTCGTGGAGGTGGGCTTTGGCGGTGTGAGGGTCTTTGGTGAGGGAGAGGATCAGCTGGGTGTCGTCGGCGTAGGGAGATGATGTTGAGGTTGTGCTGTCGGGCGACGTGGGCGAGGGGTGCCATGTAGATGTTGAACAGCGTTGGGCTGAGGGAGGAGCCTTGGGGTACGCCGCAGATGATCTTGGTGGCCTTGGATCGGAAGGGGGCGAGGCGGACGCTTTGTGTTCTGCCGGAAAGGAAGGATGTGGTCCAGTCCAGGGCCTTCTCTTGGATCCCGGCGTCGTGAAGGCGTGTTCGTAGTGTGTGGTGGCAGACCGTGTCGAAGGCGGCTGATAGGTCCAGGAGGATGAGGGCTGCTGTTTCTCCGTTGTCTAGCAGGGTCCTGATGTCATCGGTGGCGGCGATGAGGGCGGTTTCGGTGCTGTGGTTGCTGCGGAAGCCGGACTGGGAAGGGTCCAGGATGTTGTTCTCCTCGAGGTAGCGGGTCAGTTGTTTGTTGGCGATTTTCTCAGTGACCTTCGCGGGGAACGGGAGCAGAGAGATGGGTCGGCCGCATTCTATTATTAATTCCATTCAGTGCTTGCAGACACCCATTGGAAAGTCTCTGGTGTTGGCATGGCCACAATTGCTATTGTTTTCTTATTAACGTACAGTCTCAGTGCATTCACCTTTCCATTTATGTCTGTGAAAAGTGCATGAAAGGGAGTAGTTTTAGACAAGAAAGAAACTCAATGTTCTGAAATGTTCCCTGAGGTTAGGATTGTTCAAAGCCATGTGCCATGTTGTCTTGACTTGAAAGGGTTTTGACATTGTGTCAGTCAGGTGGGTAGTAAGACTGTGGCTTGTAATGACTGGTTTGTTGCAGATGAAACTGAAGGAGCCCTGTGAACAGCTGCCTACTGTGCTCTATTGTCAGAGTTCAACTAAAGGTGCTCGCTGGAAGTGACGTCTCATTGATGTCACCTTGGTGTGTTTATTAGCAGCTCATGGCAGTAAAGTCTGAAAGCGAACGCCATTTGCTTGGCCCTCTAAATCCGGCCACCATTGTTCTTTAACACCCCACCAGGCTTTCTTGGGAAATCAGGGGGTGACAAGAGAACTTCCCTGCTCTTCTCACACAGCAGGTTCTGTATACTTTCCCACCAAATGCCTTTAAATTAACTCTTACATTTTGATAAGGTTAATGCGACGTAGCATGATTTAGTTTGAGTTACTTGTGAGCATGTTATGTAGGAAAGAGGGTGCCGAGAGTCACTTTCTTATAGCCGCCCGTCAGTTTCAAGAGGACTGCACAGAACTGCTTGTGAATGACACAGTGATTTTTGATGTTAAAGTCAAAGTCACTTAGACAATCACATGATTTTAATGACTTCATGACATCACTTCACAGCCATGTTTTAAAGTGTTATTAGTTTTAGAAAATTATTTTAAAGTTAAAAAAAATCTCAGATTATGAATACTTTGCTAGGTGGCCCAGAGCAACCCTTAACCACCTTCTTAAAGGGCAGGTGAGCATGGCTTCTAGCATACTGACTGACTGACTCTCTCACTGACTGACTGACTCTCACTCTCTCTCTCACTGACTGACTGACTGACTCTCTCACTCTCTCATTGACTGACTGACTCTCACTGACTCTCTGACTGACTGACTCTCTCACTCACTCTCTCTCTCTCTCACTGACTGACTGACTCGCTCACTGACTGACTCACTGACTCTCTCACTGACTCACTCACTGACTGACTCTCTCACTGACTCACTGACTCTCTCACTCTCTCGCTGACTGACTAACTGACTGACTGACTGGCGTTTTGCTCTCGGGAGCGAGCAGCGGCGCGCAGGCTGGCAACTGCATTCCTCCCTCGTCATGGATCAGGTTACTAATTAGCAGCCTGTGCTCCATGTTTGCACCCCTCCCACTCTTCTTTGTTTGTTCTTTGTAGCACGGTCCGGTTTCTGACTGACTCTCTCGCTCTGTCTCACTGACTGACTAACTGACTGAATGACTGACTCTCTCACTGACTGACTGACTCTCTCACTCTCTCTCTCTCACTGACTGACTGACTCTCTCACTCTCTCTCACTGACTGAATCACTCACTCTCTCACGGACTGACTGACTCTCTCACTGACTCCCTGACTGACTGACTCTTTCACTCTCTCTCTGACTGACTGACTGGCTCTCTCACTGACTGACTGACTCTCTCACTGACTGGCTGTCTGACTCTCTCTCTCTCTCACTGACTGACTCTCTCTCTCACTGACTGACTCTCTCTCTCACTGACTGACTCTCACTCTCTCTCACTGACTGACTCTCTCACTGACTGACTCTCTCACTCTGTCTCACTGACTGACTGACTTTCTCATTGACTGACTGACTCTCACTCTCTCTCACTGACTGACTGACTCTCAATCTCTCTCTCACTGACTGACTGACTGACTCTCACTGACTCTGTGACTGACTGACTCTCTCACTCTCTCTCTCTCACTGACTGACTGACCCGCTCACTGACTCACTGACTCACTGACTCACTCACTCACTCACTCACTGACTGACTCTCTCACTGACTCACTGACTCTCTCACTCTCTCTCTCACTGACTGACTAACTGACTGACTGACTGGCGTTTTGCTCTCGGGAGCGAGCAGCGGCGCGCAGGCTGGCAGCTGCATTCCTCCCTCGTCATGGATCAGGTTACTAATTAGCAGCCTGTGCTCCATGTTTTCACCCCTCCCACTCTTCTTTGTTTGTTCTTTGTAGCACGGTCCGGTTTCTGACTGACTCTCTCGCTCTGTCTCACTGACTGACTGACTGACTGACTCTCTCACTGACTGACTGACTGACTCTCTCACTCTCTCTCACTGACTGACTGACTCACTCACTCACTCTCTCACTGACTGACTGACTCTCTCACTGACTCCCTCACTAACTGACTCTTTCACTCTCTCTCTCACTGACTGACTCTCTCTCTCACTGACTGACTCTCTCACTCTCTCTCACTGACTGACTGACTCTCTCACTGACTGACTCTCTCACTCTCTCTCTCACTGACTGACTGATTCTCTCACTGACTGACTGATTCTCTCACTGACTGACTGACTCTCTCACTGACTCTGACTGACTGACTCTCTCACTCTCTCTCTCACTGACTGACTAACTAACTGACTCTCTCACTGACTGACTGACTAACTGACTGACTCTTTCACTGACTGACTGACTCTCTCACTGACTGGCTGACTGACTCTCTCTCTCTCACTGACTCTCTCTCTCACTGACTGACTCTCTCTCTCTCACTGACTAACTCTCTCTCTCACTGACTGACTCTCTCACTCTCTCTCACTGACTGACTGACTCTCTCACTGACTGACTCTCTCACTCTCTCTCTCTCACTGACTGACTGACTCACTGACTGACTGACTCTCTCACTGACTGGCTGACTGACTCTCTCACTCTCTCTCACTGAATGACTGACTCTCTCACTGACTGACTGACTGTCTGACTCTCTCTCTCTCTCACTGACTGACTCTCTGACTCTCTCTCTCTCACTGACTGACTCTCTGACTCTCTCTCTCACTGACTGACTCTCTCACTCTCTCTCACTGACTGACTCTCTCTCTCTCACTGACTGACTCTCTCACTCTGTCTCACTGACTGACTGACTTTCTCATTGACTGACTCTCACTCTCTCTCTCACTGACTGACTCTCAATCTCTCTCTCACTGACTGACTGACTCTCTCACTGAATGACTGACTGACTCTCACTGACTCTCTGACTGACTCTCTCACTCTCTCTCTCATTGACTGACTGACTGACTCTCTCACTGACTGACTGACTCACTGACTGACTCTCTCATTGACTGACTCTCTCACTCTCTCTCTCATTGACTGACTAACTGACTGACTCTCTCACTAACTGACTGACTGACTGACTCTCTCTCTCACTGACTGACTGACTCTCTCACTGACTGACTGACTGACTCTCTCACTCTCTCTCACTGACTGACTCTCTCACTCTCTCTCTCACTGACTGACTGACTCTCTCACTCTCTCTCACTGACTGACTGACTCTCAATCTCTCTCTCACTGACTGACTGACTCTCTCACTCTCTCACTGACTGACTCTCTCACTCTCTCACTGACTGACTGACTCTCTCACTCTCTCTCACTGACTGACTCTCTCACTGACTGACTGACTCTCTCACTGACTGACTGACTCTCTCACTGACTGACTGACTCTCTCACTGACTGACTGACTGATTCACTGACTGACTCTCTCTCTCACTGACTGACTCTCTCTCTCTGACTGACTGACTGACTCTCTCACTGACTGACTGACTCTCTCACTGACTGGCTGACTGACTCTCTCTCTCTCTCTCTCACTGACTGTCTCTCTCTCTCACTGACTGACTCTCTCTCTCTCACTGACTAACTCTCTCTCTCACTGACTGACTCTCTCTCTCACTGACTGACTCTCTCACTCTCTCTCACTGACTGACTGACTCTCTCACTGACTGACTCTCTCACTCTCTCTCACTGACTGACTGATTCTCTCACTGACTGACTGACTCTCTCACTGACTCTGACTGACTGACTCTCTCACTCTCTCTCTCACTGACTGACTAACTAACTGACTCTCTCACTGACTGACTGACTAACTGACTGACTCTTTCACTGACTGACTGACTCTCTCACTGACTGGCTGACTGACTCTCTCTCTCTCACTGACTCTCTCTCTCACTGACTGACTCTCTCTCTCTCACTGACTAACTCTCTCTCTCACTGACTGACTCTCTCACTCTCTCTCACTGACTGACTGACTCTCTCACTGACTGACTCTCTCACTCTCTCTCTCACTGACTGACTGATTCTCTCACTGACTGACTCTCTCACTGACTCTGACTGACTGACTCTCTCACTCTCTCTCTCACTGACTGACTAACTAACTGACTCTCTCACTGACTGACTGACTAACTGACTGACTCTCTCACTGACTGTTATACAGGTACTATTCCAACCTTCACCCGCCTGTTATTTATGCCCCCCCATAACAAAAAAAACCATAACAAGCAACCATTGGGACAGGCAGATAGAAGTTGACAGCATTGAAAGGACAAAAAAAAAACTCAAGACATTATTTATTGTTAATACTTTTTTATTATGGTCGTTCAGTTGTACATAATGCTTTCTTGGTCATATATAGGGTAACAAAATGCTTCTGACACTTCTTTATTATAACTTTTCAGCATGCTGCAGACTTCTGTACAGCACAGCTTAAAGACATAGGCAAAGTCAATATCTCTGGCTAAACACTTATAAGGTCCCAAAGGCGAGACCTATTGGCTATGCCAATGCTTGTTGCTTTTAGCCGTCAATATAGCTCAGCAATTTAAACACTCCACTATGTTCTGCTTGTACAGTTCGACCGAAGCATGGCCAATCCAACCTTCAACCTTTCAGAAGTTGGTCAATTCGGTTGCATTAAACTGGAAAGTATTAATACTCTGGGCCTCATTTATGAGGAATTGGCGTAGGGCAGCGCCGCAGGTCTTCTTGCTGCACTGCCCTGCGTCAATGTGAAAGGGCAGGAATGCACCATATTTATAAAATACAATGCATTCCGGTCCTTTCCCCCTGCACTGGCGCACAATTTGCGGCCTAACGCCAACATGAACTACATTGCACTATGGTGCAAGGGTGCCTGCGTTGCAAGCGGGATTGCTATTGTGCAGGAAGGGACACCTTCCTGCACAAAAGCAATCCAGAGAGGCGTTTTCCTCTTGCCATGTGCGCTGCAGAATGCAACACACATGGAAAGAGGAAAAAAGGAGGAGAAATTAAAATATTTCTCTTCGCTACGCCTGCTCTGTGAGGTGTAAGGTTTTGGCTCTGCTCCAGGTTTACGTGATTAAAGTAAATCTGGGGCACAGTCAAAATCCATGGGTGTTGCGTGGGAAAACCCACTGCAGCACCCATGTGGGAAAACCCACCACAACACCCATGGAATGCCTCTTCGACGAAGAGTAAGGCAAGGAAGCGACTAGCGCTTCTTTGTCTTACTCCATATCTATGAGGCCAAGCAAAGTCATGCAGCGTGACTTTGCGTCGCCTCATAGACATGACTGAGAGGCTTTGCGTCGCCTCATAGCCATGACTGAGAGGCTTTGCGTCGCCTCATAGACATGGGAAGAGGAATTGGCCTAACGGCTAGGGCGGTCGACCTCGAATCTGGGGAACTGGGTTCGAGTCTCGGCAATGACGCTGAACATCCTGTGATTCTGGGCAAATCACTTAATCTCCCCGTGCCTAACAAAAAAGAATGTGTCCTCATGTAATGCAACTGGTGCTATGTAACATGCTCTGATATCTGATTCGGGTCAAGTTCGCGCTATATAAAACTCTGTAAAAAAATAAAATTAAAAAAAATGACTGAGTGGCTTTGCGTCGCCTTGTAGACATGACTGAGAGGCTTGCGCCGCCATAGCGTCAAAAACGTGACACTCCGGCAGCGCAAGCCTCTCATAAATAAGCCCCTCAATGTATAGAGTACCTGGAAACGGAAGAAGTGTTTTATAAACCCTTGTATAAAAAGTATTTAATGATATTGTCTGGTTCTAGTTCGGAAGCCACAATTTCTACAACAGATGGCTGACACCTACTTTTGAAGGTGAACACTGCAGTGTGTGGGAACTGCTTTGAAAGAGGCAGGATAGCCTCGAAAAGGACAATGGATGGACCCGGCTTTAGCATTATAACGCGGGGACTGTACCCCTGTGGATGTCACGTGGCTAATTAATATTCGAGCACAGCTGAGAGTCGGGCACATGCTGGCTTGAGCCTCATTATTATCAAATTCTTGAGAGTGATATGTTAACTTGTGTACATTCTGGAATCATGGCAGCTGCTTCTCTGCATTGGTGTAAGAAGAGGCATTACAATGGATGAAATGGAATGTATGATTCTACCGGGTGCATTATGGGAAATAACTCCGAACAAAGGACACGCCCCTTTGTTCCTAGTGACCCTTTAACACTGTGACCATGGAAGGACCACGATGGAATTCACTGTCATTGTCTCGAGACCTCCTCAGACGAGCACAAGGTCACGGAGCCCACTACAATAGAAACGGCAGCGACATCTGTCTTCAGTTTCTTTTGACATTTAAATTAGGCCCCGCCAGCCCCTTTCCATTCAAGGCGTTTCCCAACGCGGAAATACAAGTGTTTACGAGGGCACTCTGTGCAATTTCTCCTGTTTTACAGCTTTTAATTACTCTGCCCATCCACTGGGAAAGCATTGAGAAGGGAAGCGGCTTGCATCAAAAGCCCCGGCCTGCATAATATAAAGGCATCAAAGAATTAATCACACAAACAGAGATTTCCAAATTAATATTGAGGCCAAGCTTACAGGGAGTGAAAGTGTTAACACTAAATAGATCCTTCTATTTAGAGATCGAGACAGCCAGAACCTACACATCAGTTTATTATACATCTGTCATTCGGGCCTAGCAGAAATAACAACATTTTCCTGACTCCTCCTTGGGGGAGCAGGACCTGTTTGATCCTTCTAGGGCGAATATGTGTCCCCCTGTTGTTGGCGCCTTAAGTAGCTGCCTTGTATTGCCTTTCATAGCCTCCTCCATATTGTCCTGAGCATAGCTCTTCCCAGTGGGCTGTGGAGAGCTTTACAACACACCGTAACATGTACCTTGTGTAGACAGGAGACTGTATGTATGCTGCCATGATTGTTCTGCCTTCACACCACATAGACCTGTGATGGGTTGCAGCACATTTAGACAAGAGCGCGTCAGCTTCCTCAGCTCACCACGGGTAGCAGTGGTCAAGCAGCTCTAGCCAAAGTTCTGTAGAGGGGTTTAGACGGTTTGTGGAATATATCATAAAACACTGATATTACCAAAGTCAATACGTATGGTTATTCACTCAGAATTATTTGCTCTTTTTAAAAAAAAAGTATATCTTTCAATACACAAGGAAATATTATGTCGTCAAAATAGGCATGTAATTGTTCCCGAGCCACACTCAGGTATGACATCATGGAGCCATGTAAGGTACCGCCCCTGTGCACTGATGTCAGTTTCTTTTTTACTCACCTCTGCACGAATCCAGTTGCTCTCCTAGGAATGTTTCTAGCCAAAATATTGTATTTTGGTAGTATTTTATTAGGAATGTTTCCCCCACAGTTATGTGGCAAAGCATATGTTGCTCACAGGTCCGCGTGACATCTGCTTGTAGTGTGAGGGCCCAGGGCACTTAGACAAAGTTTGGAGGCAGGCAAGGGACATGGCTTCAACTACAGTTCTGCACTGATTAAGTTAAAAACATCCTGGTCAACAAGGGCCAAGTGCCTGTCCTGAAGGATTTGTGTATTCAACTAAGGAACACAAGAGTTATTGGAATACACTCCTTACACAAACAAGCATACCTCTAAAGCTGTACACTGCACACAATAATAGTCATCGAGCATAACTTGAGAGGGGTTGTGGTGATACCTGGATAAACCTTTAAAACTACCAGACAACTGATGGCCTCCATGCAGCTAGCTTGGCTAGGGTCCTCGCATTAAAATGGCCATTTGCTCTGCGGTACCCTACGGTAGGAGAAGCCCACAGGCTCCAACAGCTCACATCAAGGATTGCCATAAAACAGTTACAGATATTGAGATGTGGAAAGAGTTCCTATTTATGGCACCGCATTTACAACCCACAAC
This sequence comes from Calotriton arnoldi, assembly GCA_963921515.1. NCBI lineage: Eukaryota > Metazoa > Chordata > Amphibia > Caudata > Salamandridae > Calotriton > Calotriton arnoldi. The sequence continues at coordinate 298,973 of CAWUFW010008978.1, forward strand.
CTCTACTGCCCAAATATCAGTCTTTAGGCAGCTGGATGGTCACCAATCTTATCGTCTCACAGCCACAGCCCAGAATCACTTCTTTTATTTCTGTCTACAGCACCCAAGGTGTTAAAAGAGTAATAAACCTGTGCTATGTTTTACAACCGAAAGAAATGTGTTGGGTCAGTACCTGGGTGAATGAAGGTCAGCTATATAAGAGAACCTGTACCCAAAGTCTGCTGAATAATGCCAGAAAAAGAGAACCTTGCACAGATGCATTCTGGGATTTATAAATGATGTAAACCAAGCCGGTGACTTCTGCCTCCCTGAAATCAGTTTCTTGTGAAATGGCGCTGTCTTGTGTGGTGTGTGAACACAATAGACCAGTCTAATCTAATGTCCAATTGACAGTCTCTTTTCTGTAAAACATTGAGTTTGCTTTTAAAAGCATAACTTTATAATTTCTCGAACCTGTTGGTGTTTTGTCCCTTCCCTGTTACTGTTGTGGTTGATTCTCTGCTGCAGGCAATTTCCTGAGCGGAAACTGCCCTTGCAACATCTTTAACTACCCAAATCATAAACACATGGCAAGTGTTGAAAGCATCACCTACCTGTTCATTTTTTCTCAAAAGGCACATGTTTAGGAAGTAAAACATCAGAAGGTAAAGTGGTTCAAAGTATCATTAAATGAAAAATTCTTGTTTTGAAGTTCATATGTACTAGCACTGCTTCAGAAATATTGATTCGAAATCTTAACATTTCATCGGGAAACTGTATGCTTAGAAAAACAACCGCTGCGCCTTACATTATAGTTTGGCAAATGCAGGGCATCCGCTAAGTCGTGGTGGCCCTATTTCGAGTGTATATAGCCACTATGGACTTTAAATCGAGCTGCTTTTGGCAAATGGCCCACATCCGCCAGAGGCTCTGGGTGTTAAAAGACCTGCCTGTAAACTATCATCCCTCTGATGTCCAGCTCTGTGGGGGACTCACAATTGGAACGTGGTCATAAAATTGTAGCATCCTGACCTTTGCCCCTTTTAATTACCAAGTCTCTGCCCCACGCCCTTTGACACCGTTCCAGCTAATTTTGGCGTCAATTATATTAACCCATTAGTTTCTAGTTAGACATGTTTGCCAACCACTTGATAAAGACACGTCGTCCTTTTTTAGCACATTTTACTTTAATTAATGCATCGCTGTTTCTTTTGGTTAAAACCATTTTGACCATAAAAGAAATGCACATCAATAAACAAATACAAAAATACTTTAAGTTAAAAATTTGCCAAAATCAATACGCATCTCCTTTCTTCAAAGATCGCAGTATACATCATTTCATCAGAGACACCGTCAAAACTTATATAAAACAATGTGAATAGGAAAGACAATCAATACAAAATACATTGTTCTTGCACTCAAAGCAACAAAGTGCAAAAACAATGCCAATAAGCCCAACCCTCTAAGTCTAACTCTTTTTATTGCTTTCCAAGCATGCCATGTAAAATTAGCTGTGCAGAACTGTCTTTGTTTTCATTATCACAGTGTTTGCACAAAGCAAGAGCATCTTTCTCTCTGTAAATTCACAACTCATCAGGAAGGATTTCATCTATGTCTTCCTCAAGGAAGTACATTGTGAACACAGAAAAAATGCATGTCATTTCCAACTAATGACTTGTCACAAACACAGATATTATGGGCGCTGCGGTGCCAGCTCACTGTTCGATGGCATATAGAGAGGATGCTGAAGGGCAATCTTAATTACAGTGCCATAGGTATGTAGGAAGCCTTAGATTGACATGTTACCCATCTCTACTGAGATTTATAACTAGCACATGCTGGGCTTGGTCAGAACTTTAATATTTCATTCTAATTAGTAACCTTGAATTTTCCTATGTTTTTGGATTTGTCCAAGGCTATTGATGAATTCGTGTTAGAACCTGCATCATCAGACCACAGCCTGTTGAGGCCAATCTCGATCAAAGTGCTGCGAATGTTGGCAATTCACAAATGTTGCTTTGACTTTTCATGGGAGAGAATATCTTTCAAAACCTGCAAAATATGAAGGCAGTGTGGCCGACAGCTCTCCCAGAACAATACCGGTCTTAGAGGAACCATGTCACCAATCCAATTTATCTGCCAGTTCTGTCGTCCGTAGAAGCATTAGCAGTGTAGTGGTCAAGAGTCTACATATTTTCCGCAAAACGGCAATCTGCGGCAGCATCAACTGTTTGAAATTTTTAAAACCTATAATTTTGCTCTATTCAGAGGTCCAGCCTTATTCTTATCACTAACCACTATCAGTCTCAGGGGGCTAATAGTGGTCCTGTACCTAAATTAGAATTAAATAAAGGCCGAGATAATATTTGCTGTATTCGATAGGATTGTAGACCTTTTCATCACGTGTGGTGTCCAGGACCCCTTACTGACAAAGCACACACGTATAGAGTCGAACTCTTTAACAACCTGTATTGAGCAATTATCGAAGAGAAACTATTTTATTTCAGAATAAGGAGTACATATGATTCTAATTTTACATTTTGTAACATTCATGCAAGGCTTTTCATGTGGCAGTAGTAGTGCTAAAAAGCTAATAATAGGTGGTGCCGTGTGATTTCAGTCCTAGGTAGGTGCGCCGCATCATAAGCTGATATTAACAATACAACTAACCCACTATTGCAGCTGGAGCAATCAAATGTTACCTACCCTACTCTATAAGGCTATTGGGTCAGTGATTCCCAGGGCACAATCAGTCCTACTTTTTGAAAACAGGTAAAATAGATCCGGTGGGCCAAGAGGATGGAATTAATCTAGAGGTCTAAATGCTATTAAAGAGAATATTGGGAACTGAAGCCCATAATGCAGTACTGGCTAGAAAGAAGACCAAATGGACCACCTTTGGATGAGGTGCTTTATGGAACATTTGGCTCTAAAGTGCCAAAAAAGTCCTCAAATGGAACAGGGGATAACACTATAATTTGAAACAGTGAACTAACCTTGTGGGATGGTGTTGATGAACTAAAAAAACCTGAAAGGTGAGTAAGTCAATTCTCCTCAGCTTTATGCCAGCCAATTGAAGTAGAAACCTCTCAGTGGAAATTAAAAATGAAAAACTGCGCCAGTCTATCACTTCAACAAAAAATAAAGAATTTCCCTGTTGGAGCAGGGCCAAGTTCTTTTTTCTTATTAATAAGCTTCTCATAAAATATCTCCAGGCCACAAAGCTCTCCGAAAGTAGGCCCAGATTTACTACTTTTTCACGTAATGCAGCACAAGGGAGAAAGCTACAATAATTGGTCTGTTGCCCGTGTTATCCCCTGTGTTAGCACTAAGAGTCTGCATTGCATGATGCACAGCCTCGGATCATCGGGGGGAGGTGAGTGGGCACTGTCGGGCACAGGATCAGACCTGGAAGCAAACCCTTTCAGTGCAAATTCCTATGTGTAGACACCGTCATCCCACGCATTGGATGTTCGTGTTTCTCTAAAATCTCAATGGGAAAAGGAAATGCATCCTAAAGGCTTTTTCGGTTTAGTAAAAATTAATAGAGGGGTAAGCAAAATTGTATTGCTTCGATCTATTGTATAAAAAAAAACTCTAAATAGGGGCTTTTAACCTGCCCATTACTTATCATTCATTGGCATCAGTTTCACTCATCTTTGCTGCCTTCTAATTGGGCAGTGCATTCGATGCCGCCACTTCTTGGTCTTTGTGTTGAGCATGAACCAAGTACAGATTGATTAGGTTTAATTAGTGTCCATCCGCTTTGATTGAGGTACTATTTGTTCTTACATTTTTACATTTTTATATAGCGCAAACTCAAGCCCACTCAAAGGTATTGGAGCACCAGTTACATTACACTAGTTCACATTCATTTTATTTATTTCCACGGCTAGACAAGGCCTCATGATGAAGAGAATGGGAGCTCTCCAAGCAGAGTTCCACTGTATGGTCACACGGGAGGGAGAAGGGCGGTCCTCTCTGCACCACCTTCCTGTGCTAGTACAGCTAATCAGGTTCATTCCAAGCTGTAGTACTGTGCCTCAGCCCACCTTTCCTTGGAGGAGCGCCATTGGACTGCATTTGGGCTACTTTATGGTTGGTTTGTGCTAGGTGTGTTTAATAAACCTACCAAGTGCAGACATTTTCAGACACAGCCAGAAGCTAAAACTTAAAAAAAAAAAAAGTGATATGACGCAGCCGGCATAGCTGTGTTATTTTCTTTACATTCAGCCATGTTGCACAGTTGCTGTGCTGCTGTGCAACATGGTTAAAAACATTGAAAAGGCCAATATATCTCGCATAGGCAAGACTTATTGGCTTTGCCAAGGCTTGTTCTATTTCCCATAGAGGAAACATTACAGCACTGCATGAAAACCTAAATATCACACAAACTCTTAGTCTGTCTCTCCTTAGTGGCTACGAGAGACTGATAAGTGACAACAGAAGACTGAGCCAACACTCCCAACCCACCATGTTCATGGCCTGCACTTTTTATTCACAAGTATGAAAAATTAAGAGTAATTTCATGATATCTTTCTATAAAAACCCAGGATGACGGCAGGGAGAAGACTCACAGGCAAACTCCAGGCGTTAGCAGGCAATGTTATGTGGCATCAATGGGAAATATTCTGTGGCGTCCTTGGGCAACATAATGATCTCCCCAGCCCTTAAACTACATCTTAAAGAGTCACTGCACTGCATATTTCTTTTGCATATTAGATCATAGTAGATCATGATGCTTGTTCAAAGTTGGTACAAATGTGTGCCTCAGAGCTCTAGTACTTATAAGAGCTTTGGGATTTTGTTTCAAAGAGAACTCCAACTTTCAAAGATCCAGGATACTCGTGGCCAAATGCATATTTCATTATTAATGTTGTAGGGTAACAGACTGAAATCCTTGCTGAGAATGTTTGTGTTCTGCCACTACTGCCCTAGAATTTCAAGGCATTCAGATGCTCTCTTACCTGGGAAAGTAGGGTATCAAAAGATGTCCTATGCTAGGGTAGGATGAGCTTTCCCATGCCAGGTATAGAAAACAAATCCATACATGGCAGGTCCAAATCCCTGAATTTAAGGATGTGCACCTGTAGGCAGGGTGCTATGTTCTTGAAATCAAAAAGTCTCTGGGCTATGATCAGCATTTAAATACCCTTAAAATCAAGAAGCAGGAGATCCTGGCCAGTCTCTGGGAAGTGCTCATGACTCTTAGAACGCCCTTCACCCATATCTCTGCCAACCTTGCTCTCAGAGGTGAAAACAATGTGGGGCCCACACTTTGTGCATTGACTCCTTCAAAGACCATCTATATATAGTATTATTCTCCCTTCTGTTAGACTGTTTCATTTCAACCTCATGTTGTAATCCATAGTGTGTTTCCACACTTGGTGCTATACCTACCCTCAGTCTAAACTCTTCTTTAGTGCAAGTACCATTACTTAGCAATCTTTAGTTTCTTTTTTCTGTTTATTAACTGCTCTTTGTTTCCTCTTGGGTACAATACTGTTAACACAATTTAACTCTACATTTCTGCACAGTAGCACCCCCTTCTCTCCCTTCCTCACCTGGCCCAACTATTGTTTACCAATATATTGAATCCACAAATTGTCATGCTCTACCTAAATAATAACACCACAAATACATTTTATTATGCCTCTTTCTACAACCCAAATTCTAGAGTGATCTAACACCCTCAGGGGTCTTGTCTACAGTTTAGAAATGTGTCAAATAAATTAACATGGTGCCAGTGTGTCAAAGGTGTGATGTTACATAACTGGTTTCCTCTTAAAAAATTTGTGCGCCTCATAGGGTTTCATGGCGTTAAGAGGAGAAGAGAGATGGAGCCTTCTAGGCTAGAATGAAGACTGATAGTAAAAATAGTTTGACCAAAGGGGCAGGGCTCCGTATTAGATTATCAAATCTGCAAGTATTCCTTTGGCCTTTCCTCAACCACAAGCACTCATGTATCACAATCACCGCGCACTTCACTGGTCACTACTTGTTCACATTTACATACATATGGACCCACCAACAGGAATATATAGTGCCACAAGATCAATAATCACATACAAAATATTTAATAAAAGCAGGCATACTTTTATAAACAATTACAATGTCAATCTATTAAAAATGCATAAAGACAATTTAACAACGACTAATGTAAAAATTGATACACTACAATGAAAAGTTCACACCTTAAAAGAAAAGGGAGGGAGGGAGAGAGAGAGCACACAAGACAATACACTTTGTCATAAATTCATCAGCTAATTTGTAAAAACAATCAATACAGCCACATGATTGGTATCTCTCATCTACTGTGCCAGTATGTTCTTGAAATCCAGCTTTATATATGTGTTGATGCGTTTTGGCGGTATTTAACCAATTCCAACCACCTTCTTCAGACAGAATTTTTTACTCTCTCTAGTCAATCTAAAATATTCATTGACACCCAAAAGAGTATCTTCTTCCTTCTTAATAGTGTGTATGTTTGTAACACTCCTCTTCTTCCAACTTAATTTATAAGGAGTCTCAGCACTGGAATCAAATGATCCTCCGTGAGACCCAATTAGGGCGAGTAATCCTTTTCGCATTTGTTTGAACTTGATATCAGGGGCAACACCCTCTCTCCTTATTGGGTGATTAACGCGCCGTATATCGCAACCACACTTCGAGATATTAGCCACTAACTGTCATCCGGCCGTGGTAAAGAAGAGAAAGAGCTCCCATCTAACATCGATCATTCAAAATGGGGCGTGAGCAAAATGTGCAAATTGGCAGATCCTAGTGATCAAGAAGGGAGTGATCATTTGATACGGTTAATGGAAGTATAATTTAATGTGGCGTTTTTTGTTTTTTTTAAAGACGCATTGTAATTTAAAGTGCTTTATGTATCAAACAGAGTGGTTAGAAACAAAACATGGCTTCCACAGGAGAGGGTATCACTGAGACTGATGGCATGATAACATTGTAGTGCCCCCCAACTCGAGTTTAGCTGAAGAGGTGCAGTGGTTTCTCCAAACATTACCACACCTTGTTGGAGGTATCCGTCACTTCCAAATATCACTCCTGCAGCATTACAAACTTCTACCATTTGTTCTGTGCAGTAAAGCAGTGTCTAGCTGAAGAGTGTCTCCATGAATATTAGAAGTGGGCGGCAGGCATTACCCGTGGTCCAGCATGACATGCTGTACACCAGAAATCTAGTAAAGCAGGTGATATCTGTGAGGCCAGCTAAACATGAGCACTCACCTGAGAAAGCAGGTACTTTAATTACCAGTTGGCCTGCAGCGTGCTAAAGCTATTTGGGAATCATGCTAAGACTGCAAACATGGTCGCGCTTTGAAGAGCACAGTCCACAGAGTGTGTCAAAATGAGGTTAATGAAGGAGTGAAAGTTCAACAAATGTCAGAGACACCGTAGATTGCTCATATCTAGAACTTTCAGCACCAGAGCTCACAAATTCTACCTTATAATGGCTTCTCTCCATCAGGTGTACCTCTATTCCTTATCCACGTAAGCATCTGAGAAAGCCTTTTTAACGTTCCATGAAAAGTTCAAGTCCTCTGACAAGCTATACTTACTTATTTATTTATTTATTTTAAAGGCATTTATAAAGCTGGCGCCCACTGAGGTCCACAAATCTGTACCTCTCCCAGGCTGAAAATGGGCAATCAGAAGTCAGAAAGGGGTGAAGGGGAGCACTCCTTCTCTCCTTGGTCCCATATGCGCTCTATTGTGGCTTCGGATAGGGCAGTGGCCAGAAGGAAGACATAGCCCCATGCCGACTCATTTAGGCAACATATTGGGCTGTCTGAGATGTGAATATTTGTGCACACGTTCCCAGTACAGGTGAACAAATATTGTCCTCCACCTACCTCCCGCTGTTGACGCTCGGTGTACATGAAATAACTGTCAGCAGCCAGGTTTGGAAGTGATTGAGGCAGTTCCCTGGTGGCCCCTATGGCCCTGCATGGCCTAGGTTGGAAGGTGACTGTTGGAAAACGAGGCAGTATCTGTGAGGCCTGCACAAATAACATGACCACATTTGTCCTTCACTGGGAACCAAACACCCCATTGTAGCGCTTGACTCTCAGAGGGTAGCGTTGCAGAGCAGTGTAAGGCTTACTCAAGGAAGGTGGTGTGGGCTAGTAATCGCCATTTACCAGTACGCAGGAATAACACTCAATAATTGATTGTCCAGTCTGTACTTTGCTTTATAAAAGGAAGAGTACATTTATTAAACACACACACTACTCAATACTATGCACCAATTTACAAATATACATAAGCTGTTGGAATTACTTTGGGACATTGCATAACATTCCCACCCCTCCTGCAGGGGGGATGGGGTCTAGTACCACCACTCCCATGTATGCACATCATCTTGTCCCCAATGCAGTAGGTTGACCATAACCTGGAGTGAGGGCCTTGCCCGCTGGCACCATCCCAGTGGCGACCCACCCCCTTTATCTCAACAAGCATTTAAAATGGGCACACCTGCCATGGTGACACATAACCCTGACTGAGCATCTCATACTGACCATACAGTATACACCTCCACATCTTAGGGGCTAACAGTCTGGGTTGTTCTTCACCTAACGCAGCAGCAAGAATACACATTTAAGCATCACTTAAAATGACAGTACTTATCATAGTCGATAACCATTATAATGCATTGCATTAAAAGCCCCTAAAAGACATCACAGTTACAATCACAGGATTAAGCATGTACAGCCAGACACCCTAGCAGGAATGTTCAGTAACATAACCCCACTTTGCTTATGACTTCACACTACACATGTGACTTTCAGTCCCTCAAAAGAAATAACATTGGTAAACACACTTCTCGTGCAATTGCACCTCTTCACCTCCAGCGGATGCCCTTCTCCAAATAGCTCCATCTCAGCCCTTCATACCTTGGTGCAATCCCTAACGCACCCCCAGCTGAAGAACAAAAGTTCCAGCCACAGGATGCTGTTGATGCAAAGCTGAGCCTTTGAGGTGTTGTTTCTTTCAAGTCCCCCAGAGACTTAGGGAGGGACTTCTCTTCGTGCTGGGGGAGACTAAGGAACTCCTGCAGCTCCCCCTGCACCTTGTCACACACCTGGCGGTGACTCCGTCCTCCACCACACACAGACAACCAGCCGTTTGTCCTTGCAGGCCGGACCGGGCCTGCAAGGCATTATGGGGCGAGACGCTCCTGCCTCGTGCATAACATAGTAGAGGCTCCCCCGCTGCTCGGGGAGAGCCGCGCCTACAGTGTTGGCGGGCTCATGCCGCTTCTTCAGGCCGTTGGGGGCCCGGTCCCACCCGGACCCCTCATGCCAGGTGAGTGATGGTGGCAGCTCGGGGAGCCCACCCCCGGCTGCTCCGGTTGCCTCTCGGGGGCCCGGTCCCAACCGGGCACCCCGCTTGATAGGGACGTTGGAGGGCAGCTCGAGGAGCCCACCCCCAGCTGCCCTTGCCGGCTCCCCGACTGGCCAGCACCCTCGCGTGCTGCCGCGGGAGCCGGCACCTCTGCTCTGGTCTACCCGCTCTTGCGGGTGACACGGAGATTCCCGCCGGTCCGGCTGCACCTCAGGGGAGTGCAACGGCACTCCCCCCACCTTCCCACAGCCGCGGGGGAGTGCGGCGGCACTCCCCGTCCTCTTCCTTCACTTCGGTGCCCTGAGTTGGGGGTCCCGGGCCCCTGCCACTTTTCCCAGGGGGGGCGCGACGGCGATCCCCTGCTTCCGTTCTCGTCGGGGGCCAGGGTGGGCTCCTGGTACCCCGCTTGGCCAGTTTCACGGGGAGCGCGACGGTGCTCCCAGATTTAGCTTCTTCGCGGGGGACGCGACAGCACTCCCCAACTTTGGTGGGGCTCGGAGTTGGGGGTCCCGGGTCCCTCTCACCATTCCTAGGGGGGCACGACGGCGCTCCCCTGTTTCCATTTTCGCCGGGGCCAGGGTAGGCTCCTGGCACCCCCTTTTTGGGCCTCTTCACGGGGAGCGCAGACTTTGCTTCATGCGGGGGCAGGCCCCGGGACCTGACCCACCCCGTGGGCCCATTTAAGACCGGCGGTGGAGCCCACGTGCTTCGTTGTCGGTCAGGCCAGAGGTCAGAGGTCGCCTACCTTCTGGGGGCCATATCTCAGCCCCCAGGGGACCGATCTGCACCACTTTGGCGTCTTCTCGCTCCGGATGGCCCGCTCTAGCCATCTGGAGCACTTTTCGCCGCCCTCCTTGCTTCCAAGAGGGTGAACTCAGCAGGGAGTTGTCTTTACTGGCTCCCTGCGCCAGCCTTTCACCTGGCTCTCCTCCTGGGCCTCTCTTCTCCTTGCGCAGAGGCATAGGCTTCTGCTCACTGGTCCTGGACTCCCCTTTTGGCGCAATCCAGGGTGCTGGGACAGTAAGGGGGTTCTTCCTTCCAACTGTCCATGGCGCCAGGCTCCAGCACAAGTCTTCCTCAGCAGACCACACCCCAGAGAGAGCTCCTCTTCCTGTGCAAGACCTTTTAAAATAATTTTGAGGGGGCTGGCAGGGGGCTCCGCTGACCTATCCTGCAGCGACACATCACCTCTCTGCCCCTGCTCCCGCCTTCCTGCCCAGGCCTCTGGGATAGTTCAAAATGGCATCATCCAGGGGTCTCATGCCACATGGTCTCTGAAAAGCCCCTTCCCCCCTTGCTGCCTTCTCTCCAGAGCAGCTTGGTGCCTGGCACCAGGTGACAGCTGCTGATGGATAACCTGCAGCTCCACCCACCTTCTCTCCCTCTTGGAGAGGAGACCTTCGCCCTTGGAATGTTTGCAGTGAAGGGCTAGGCCTCTGATGCTTCAGGTTGGGGAGGAAGGTCATTAATCCAGCCTGGCAGGGTCAGACCCAGCCAGGCTCTGGTTATGAGCTGAGTCAGAGGAATATGACATTTCTGGATGACCCATAAGCAGTACAGATATGGTTTTGGACTCAGCAGAATACTTATTTTCACACAACTTACAGTGTACGTTGGTGCGTGTCTGGAATTTGTAGGCTCTAGGGAAGTGAAACTACCCCATGTGGTCCCCATCTTCAAAGGAGAATAATGGAGTGGTCCTTCAGTGAAAACAGTAAAGCACACTGACTTTCCCTTACATGTTTCTTCCCATAGTATAAAAGTCTATTCCAAGTCACCACCCAGCTCTGCATAATTCCTGCCACACCATTCTATCTGTACCTGCTCCTGGGCTGCACACGCCAGGAATCTCCCCCACGAGGCCCCTACACGTGTGCACATGCAGGTACACATGTGTCTGCATGTAACCAGCCCGGTGCCCCTTACTCCAGCTGCAGCGCAGCGGCCTACTCTCACCAGGGGGACACCGGTAAAATCCATGAGTTCACTGTGGGTGAGTCCCAACTTATGAGGCTCTCCCACAGTAAAAGCTCAACAATTAGGTGTTCAAAAAGCCAAAAATCCGGGCGGCTCAGATGATCAGAACCACCTTCTAACAGTGACAAGTCTCCCTTCCGCTCCATGCATAGAACACCACTGTAAGGAAGATGATCCCACTGCAAGTCACTACACCCAGGCACAGGCCAAGGAGAGATAGCCTATCCAGAATGAGGACACTCTTTTAGCTACATCTACGATAGCATATAGCAGTCTGCCGAAGAACCTACAGTGCCAAGATGCACTATACAAAAACTGCATGACATAACATTTAAAAATAATATTAAAATAATTGGTTGATTCCCAATGAATTTAGATATGCGAAACATTTTATTTCCCTCTCGAAGAGTGAAGTTGCTGAATATGTATTTAATGAACAATATAACTCAAAAGCACCCTGACCAGTGTAGAGATATAGGGCTACATGCATCAAAATGTAAATTGCGAATACCTAATTGCGAATTCTTGAGAATCACAATTAGGTAATCACAATTTACAATGCATGAAACTCAAAGAGTTTCAGATTGCGATTCCTTGGGGGTCGCAAATCGCTCTACCTCATTAATATTAATGAGGTAGATCGCAATTTGCGACCCCCTAGGAATCACAAAAATCACGGGGATGGTGGCCTGCTGATGTCAGCAGACCACCATGTCCGTGATTGCTTTTAAATAAAGCAATCTTTTTTTTTGTAAAGCAGCCTATTTTCCTTACAGGAAAACTAGATGCTTTACAACAAGTAAAATGAAAAGTTTTCTTTTCATTTTTTAAGATCAGGCATTGGTCTGTGGAACCACTGCCTGCTCTTAAAAGTGCTTTTACAACCATTTACAAAGGGGAAGGGGTCCCCTGGGGACCCCTTCCCATTTGCGAATGGGTTACCACCTACTTGAAGTAGGTGGTAATACGCGAATGTTTTGCGACCGCATTCACGGTCACAAAACATTCATGCATACCGTTAGGATTCGGTATTTGGAAGGGACGCCCTAAACACGCCCCTTTCGTGTGTTACCGAATCGCAAATTGGGGTTTGCTGCATCTGGAAAGCATTTTTTGCATTTGCAAACGGGCCGATTCTGCGAATCGACCCGATTGCGACGGCAAAAATGCTTGATGCATGTGCCCCATAGTCCATACATGCCAATAGACCCGAGTCAGGCAGTAGATTCCTGATTGTTGAAGCAAAAAATGGCTTTAAGTGTCTTCCGCCTAAAATTGCCTCTGCCTCAATAAAAGCCAATGGGGAAAATCCATTCCCCTGATTTTTTTTCAAAAATCTCCCACTTGGCATATATGATAATCCCATGATATACTTCCACCAACACATACTAAGCACAATTCAGAGTTGTAACTCAACTACCCTAGTTTCTTCTGGCATTCACGGTGAAGCCCCTGCCACGCAGGGATTCCCCACCATTCGAGGAGGGGGGGCACCAACCACGCATCAGCGGCCCCCATTTAGTTCAAAGGCACTGGATAGTGGTGAGATGTGGGAGTCTCAGGGGACCCTCATCATCATCTTCAGGGTGCCCCATCACTTTGTTTTACATCACCTGCCAGAGAGTTCAGTTGTGGTATTCTAAAACCATGGCCTGTCAGCGTGACAGCTTCATTCAGAAGCTTTTGTAAATGTGAAAAGAAGCTACCAACTGGAACTTTCTGCCACTGAGAAATTTGTGTTATTTGCTATCACAACAATAAATTTTGTGTTCAGCGCTTCCGAAAGGGATAAACACGATGATACACTGGATTGGGTCTTTTGCCTAGACCCATAATGTCCCTCCTCCGACCCTCGGAGTGCTGGGAGGTATGTCCCTGGCTAATTGCTAGGCAGTGGTAGTGAATGTAGAACAACTCGCTGGGACCCAACCCTACCAGCAGCAGGACTGTCTCCAGGGTCGCATCCGACAAAAAAATAGCCCCGGGGACTGAAATAAAAGTGGACCCCAGTAGTGAACCAGGTCGCCAAAAAGTAGCCCACATTTACAAATCAGGGCAGTTCTGAACTTGTAAAGACACACTGTATAAGTGTTTTGCAAGGTAGGGGAGGCTGCCTGCTTTTATGTTTGCTGCAGGCAATGCTTGTTGAGTAATATCAGGGAAATCAACAATAAAAACCGGCCTACCCGGCCATTAAACAGGCCTACAAACTACTAACAACTCCACATATTGAACTGTCAGATCAGTCCATAAGGCACTGCCTGATTGCCCTATAGGCCAGTCCGACCCTGGCGCCTCAGGTCTGCTTCCGGCTGAGCTCTCACTGGCAGTAAAAGCGGTTTCTCGGCTCATTGATTCATTTTGTTGTTGCTTTATTGATTGTGTCCCTCTTGACAAGCCGCGGTTCTGCAGCTGGTGTGTGTTTATTAAGACTGCCGCAGAGGTGTCGATGTGTTTGAAGAAACACGCCTCCCGGGGCTTGTCGTGCTGTAAAAAGATCCTGCCCGCTTGGATCCCTGGGGGACACTCTGGCAAACACAGGAGCCGCCTCGAGACGGAGCTCACGTGTTTAACCTCAGGGTTTATTTATTATTTACAGGAATGAAGACAGAATGCTTTTCTCCAGCAGTAGGCTAGCCTGCAGGGACATCCGGAGATTGCTGGACAGGCCAGTAGGTACGGGGCAAAGGTGGTCACATAGCAGCTGCCTGACAAGTGACTGACTGGCCTTTCCCCTGCACTAACTGCCTTCAAGAGGTACCAGCATGTTGGATAATGGGGGGTGAGGTACACATGATTATGGGACTTGCTTTCATGTTCGCTTATCCCTATTTAAGTTTCAGAGGTATGACACCTCCATAAAAAAACATCGAAACCTGCTATTGTCCCACTTTACGATTGAACTCATTCTTCACCCAATGACCTCAACTGTAATTCATGCGAGTAGTATCTCCCTGGAGGGGTTCATCTGTACCAGGCTACTAGTTTCTTGGTGTCTCTAGGCTCAAAATGATCAAGTATGCAAACACAAGACCCAAAACTTCAGGCCAGAGACATTGCCCTGGGCTTAACTGCGGAGTTGTCGAGTCAGCAGTCCACGCCTGTGGCTGCCGCCCACCTGCGTGTATTAGCATTGGGGAACAGAAAACCCTCCTTACCAAAACTAAAGCAGGTCTGCCCTGCCACCGCATGCAAACCACTGCCTTAAAAAAGGCATGGCCACAAGTCTAGCCGCTGCCATTTAGGACTAGATGCATGACCAAACGATGGACTTCCCATGGGCCAATTAACAGTGATTTGCATTAACCGATAATACAAAATGAAGGACCTGGGAGGGTTGGGGGAACAAGGCTTTAGGTTAACTCAGTAACTTCAACATCCTTTGATAAAGAGCTGTATCTTAGGGCGAGAAGAAGAGTCTGAGCCAGGATAACTCATATGCAAAATGACAAGAGGGTCCCAACTATAGTCAATAGGGTTTAAGGTGTGATTGTGGCCATCCGTCAGGTTTTGCACTTTGTAAAGAGGGTCTTCTAGGTTTTCTCCTGGAAGATGCACCAGATGCATAAAATGGTTCCCTCAGAGAATATGATAGTTTATGTGAGAGACAGACAGAAAAATAGACAGATAGACACTTATGGGCATTGGTTAGAAAATGTCAATTCAATTGACATTATGGATTTCACCAGAAATACAAAAGTACCACTAAAGAGAAATCCAACACAAACTGTCCTCAGGATATATCTGATGGTCATATGCTTCCTTGGTGGTAGAGGCATCATACATGACACAACACCATTGCTGATGATATCACTGCTGAATCTACATACCACAAATCAAATGTGTGAAGTTTAATGAAAACACCCTACACATTTGCCACAACTTATACAATATGCAGAGGTGAAATCATAAATGACAGACCATATGCACTTTGGGAGATTTGGGAAATTGGTCTCCCAGTGATGTAATCTAATCCATGATGTAATTTGAGATGTCATTAGTGATGTCATCAATAAAAGTGGTTTAAAAATATCAATGATGTCATCAATGTCATTTAAAATGTCATGAGTGATGTAATATGTGAGGTCATAAGCAATGCATGGTGGGGGCACAAGTTATAGTTAGGTCAGTAAAGTATAACTGGTGAATTTAAACATTAGTTTTTAAATTATTACAAGACCTAAGTATAGCGTCACTTTAAATGTACTTTTTGTCACTGAATTTCTGAGTTTTATTTTAACGTAAAGTAAAATCTTATTACCATACCTAACTATAACGTTACTTTAACCTTTGATTTTATCAGTGGATTGTTGAGTTTTTTTAAATAATATTCACCCAACTCTGAGTATCCCTTTAGGCCTTGTGTGGCAATGGGGTTGGGCAAATCACTCACAAACCCCCACCCCACATTTTTCTTGTTGTTTAGTTATTTACTTTTGTATTTATTTGCAGTGCTGTGGTACTCTTGTGATACTGCAGCTGTAGCTCCATCTAGGGTATTGCGAGATCACGCAAGCTTCACTTATTGATGCTTGCATGGTCTCGCAGTACCACTGCTCCCACGAGAGTCCCGCAGTATCACACAGAGAGTTGCGCTGGGTGCCATGGGAGTATCAGTCGACCCACGGCACAAATTGTTTTTTTTTATTTGGCACAGGAGGACCCACCCCCCTCCTCACAAGGGCCAGGGGATTGGGGTGCGTCTACATTTATTTATTTTCAAAACACAGGACACAGGGTCCCCGAGTCGCGAAATGATGGTCGCAACATTTCTGTTCATGTTGCAGCCAGCCAATCAGATTTCTTGGTCCTGTGGGACCAAAGTGACTGGAGGGAAAGAAAACGCTCCCAGCCAATCACAATGCTTTATTTTTTTAATTTGGGGTACCACAGGAGTACCACGGTACGCCAGTGGGACCAACTGTCCAGGTATTTCTATTTTTTAAAACTTAATTTCTCTAAAACGGATGCATGGATTTACACCAAATCACAAAAACTACGATTTCTGAGTAAAGATCTAGCTTTCTGCCAATTGTGGTGTAATTCTGTTTATCCATTTTTCTGCATCACTTCCCATATATGTATACTTGTAAAAAGGTAAGTAGATGTAAAGTTAGGAGATGAGTAAATTTATACTCGCTTATATATACTTACCTTCATGATATTGTGGTAGTCAATATTAAAACTATGATATTTTTGTAGGGTGATATTTTTGTACTTACATCCGCTTTGTAGCGCAGTTTTTTGCCATCTGTAAGAGCTGTAAACAAGAAGTGTTATTTTACCCAATATAATGGTACCTAATTTACCAGCCATGGAGGTAAGGTAAGAAGATTACACAGGTGGGCAGTGTGAGGAGCCAGCAGTGGTGAGCAGTGTGTGGAGCCAGCACTGGGTTGGCATGGTTAAAAGCTTAGATTGGTGCGCACAATGAGGAGCTGGCATAGTTGGGCATTGTGAGGTAGACATGGGTACAGAGCTTTCACACTGCTCCTGGGGCCCTCGAGCAGGCAGCTCTGGAGGAGCTTTCTGTGATACAGAGTGGCATGGGTGTAGCGTGTAGCAGAGCGCCAGTTGCTTAGGGTGATTTATACCTCTCTTAGCATCACTTCCAAGTCGTATGCCAACGAGAGGACTCACAGAAAATGTTTCCGCAATAAGACAATGTGACTGCTTGCGCTACAGTTCCTCACAGCCCCAACAAGTGATGCCTAAATTGCCCAGCATATGATTTCAGTAATTAGCATGAATAGCAATAATTATATTGCCTGTTGGCTGTGCATGGCAGTCAAGTAAGGCTCCTGACAGGCTGGAGACAACTGGCTGACTCCGATCTAGCCATTGCCCACTAGGACAGACAACAGACAAGTCATAATAAAGCCCAGTGAGGCATCCCACACTCTGCCCTTTTCACTCCTTGATGTGGTTTTGGAAGACAAAATCTTCTAACAGCTAGCAATTACACTCTAAATGAATATTAATACAGTCTGAAAGGGTGCTCTCACTGATTTTAAATGAGGAGCATTTACCTGAAAGTATTTTTACAATCTGCAGCAGAGCTGCATTTCATGAAAGTATGTTTACGGTCTGCAGCAGAATTATAGTTCTTGAAAGTATGTTTATAGTTTGCAGCAGGGCTGCACTTCGTGAAAGTCTGTTTACAATCTACAGCAGAGCTGCACTTCGTAAAAGTATGTTTACAGCCTTTAGCAGAAGTTCACTTCATAAAAGTATGTTTACAGTTTTCAGCAGAGCTGCACTTTGGGAAAGTATGTTTACAGTCTATAGTAGAACTTCACTTTGTGAATGTATGTTTACAGTTCGCAGCAGAGCTGCATGTTGTGAAAGTATGTTTACAGTCAGCAGCAGAGCAGCACTTCGTGAAAGTATGTTTACAGTCTATAGCAGAACTTCACTTTTGTGAAAGTATGTTAACAGTCTGCAGCAGAGTTGCATTTCGTGAAAGTATGTTTACAGACAGCAGCAGAAGTTCACTTCATACTTCATAACCCAACCCCTCGACATATCCTATCCCAATGTCACCCCTCCTTCCTCCATCAGCAATCAGATGCCTACCTTAATCTCAGAATCCATCACCGGCCCACCGAATCACGGATTAACCAACCTCACCGACACTCTTACCACCCTCATGAGGCATTTAGAACAGAAACTCGATTCTCTAGCTAAAGACCTTGTGACAGTAAAAAATGACCTTATGATCCAGACTAACTTAACACGCAACTTAGCTCTGAGAACAGTAAACTGGGCCCCCCATAAAAATCCTACAACATTTCGAAAGCCCGCCGACCATACCACCATCCCACAGAGCCGCAGGTCCGACAGGCCCCACCGAGCACTCAACACCCTATCGGACATAGAAACAAAACTTCTCATTGAATCATACAACCCCAAATCTTCTCAAGAAGTCTCAAAATCACCTTCCAAAATCACAGTAATCATTGGCACAAATAGAATCCCTCAACCTAGCTTAACCCCCAGACCTCCTGCTCAATACACCACTATCCACACACTACACTCGGAAAAAAAGAACCCTCCCTACCTAACCTGTATGCTCATAAACTGTAGATCTGCTGCTAAGCATGCCACAGATATTGCTGAGACCTTACTAGCGGAAGAAATTGACATTGCGTTCCTTACCGAAACTTGGCTTAATGATCACTCAACCTCAATACTAGACCTACTCACTCCTACTGGTTACTCCATCACCAGAAAAGACCAAACAGGGCAAATAGGGGGTGGACTGGCAGTCATCCACAAAAAGGAAATACAACCCTGAGACCATGAACTACACCACCTTCGAATACCTTGGATTAGAAACCAAAACGAAGGACAACTCAACCATCAAATTTCACATAATTTATTACCCACCAGGTAACCGCACACCCTACATTGAGGAACTTACTGACCTAATAACCCAACTCTCACTTACTGACTCCAACAGCGTTCTCCTGGGCGACTTCAACCTACACTGGAACGACACAAATGACCCCACAATATCCAACCTGAATAACCTCCTAGAAATAAACGATCTCAAGCAACTCTGTAATGAACCAACCCACAAAAAAGGTTCAACCCTGGATGCAATCATCACCAAAGCTAAACTTGTTTCCATTCGATCCATCTTGCCGACAGACCGGTCGGACCACCATCTAATTCTCTTCAACCTACAGCGCACATACATCCAGGCAACATCCTGCAATCCCTTACACTGGGCTAGCAACATCAAACACGTCCCACCTTTTTAACTAGAGTCCCGGATCAAACACAATTTACAGTCACGACTCCTCCCCCAAACCGTTGACAAACTTACTGCCCACTACAACTCATCGATAACCAAAGCTCTTAACCAGGTTGCACCACTCAAACTAAAGAGATCGAGAAAAATCCAATCCAGATCCTGGTTCAGTCTAGACCTAAACAAGGAAAGAAGACAACTGAGACAGACCGAAAGGTTATGGAGACAGAACCCCTCAATGACCAACCTCGTACTCTTAAGAGCCAAACGACTCTCCTATAAGAAACACATTTCCAAGGAAAAAGCCACCTTCTTTCGTAATCAACTCGACCGATCAAAAAACTGACCCAAGAAACTCTTCAGGATAATAAAACAACAAACCACGCTTACCTCCCAACAAGAACCACTATCCACCACTGAACAATGTCAAACTATAGCTAACTTCTTCACTGACAAAATAGCCAAAATTGATCGCTCCTTGTCCTTAGAGATTACCTCCACAACCCAACCCACCGAATCCACCAACACTGAACCCCTTCAAATAACGCTAATTGGTCTGATTTCAAACTCTTGACAGAAGATGAAATGTTCAAAATTATTGCCAAACTCAAACCCACATCCCACTTTGCAGACCCCCCTCCCCTCAACCTTTGTTCAGAAACTCAACCACATCATCTCCCCAATATGGACCAAAATCATAAATGCCTCTCTATCATCAGGCCTTGTTCCAGACTCCCTTTAACTCGGACAAGTCACCCCATACAAAAAATACCCAGCGCCGACTCAAATGATCTTAACAAACTCAGACCCATCACTAATCTCCCTTTCCTTGCCAAAACACTGGAGAAATGCGTCCTCCTTCAACTAAATCAACACATAGAAAAATTCAACCTCCAGGATACCTTCCAATCAGGTTTCAGGAAAGGCTGCAGCACCGAAACAGCTATACTCAATATAACAGACGACATACACAAGGCCCTGGATGAAGGTGACTCTTGCCTCTTAATACTACTTGACCTCTCAGCGGCATTTGATACAGTACACCACCCAGCCTTACTGGAGACACTCCAGAAACGCAATGGTATCAATGACAAGGTCCTGAGATGGTTCACATCATATCTTCAACATCGCTCCCAACAAATAAAAATGGACCGATATTTCTCAGACCCTGCACCAGTAATTCAAGGAGTACCTCAAGGTTCCATGCTCTCACCAGCCCTATTCAATCTCTTCATGGAACCCCTCACAGCCATCCTAAACCAAGCGGGTATCAAATATCACCTATATGCAGACGACACTCAACTCTACTACAGAATAAAATCCCCCAGCGACATACACCATCTTAATGCTACACTAACCAAGATTCAAACCTGGCTTTTGATAAATCACCTGAAACTAAACCCTAACAAGACTGAACTCCTACTCATCTCCCCAAAGAACAATCCACTACCCATCCCTGAATGGCTCAAAAACTTGGATTCACTAAACAACCCTATCTCACTATCCAAATCTGCAAAATCCCTAGGTATCACCCTAGACGCAAACCTATCAATGAATGATCACATCAAAAACACTGCCAGAGGTGCATGCTACACACTAAAGCATCTAACAAAAAATCAAACAGTTTATCCCACCTGAAGACTTTAAAACAGTGGTTCAATCTCTAGTCCTCTCGAAACTGGACTACAGAATTCCACCCTAACAGGAACCCCCAAATGCCACCTCCAGCCATTAACCTCAATCCTCAATGTGGCTGCTGAACTCATCACAGGAACCAAATACTTCGACCACATCTCCCCAGCTCTCAAAAGTCTCTCTTGGCTCCCCATCAAAGGAAGGTGCATCTACAAAACTGCATGTATCACCCACAAAGCTCTCCATTCTGCAACCTCCAAATATCTAGATTCTAAACTAGTGCAAGCAGGGGAAAACCGGGTTCTAAGAAGCTCCAACTCGCTTCTCCTCCTAAACTAAAAATAAATTCATCCCAGACAAGATCCTTCTCAGGAAATGCCCCTAAAATCTGGAACTCACTCCCTAAAGAACTACGCTGCAACCCCTCCTTCTCCTGTTTCAAACGAGACCTCAAGTCTCTACTGCTCACCAAGCACCTCAAGTAGAGCATGAAATTACTTACACCTCCAATAGACCCAACTCTCCTGGTCAATTTCCAGTCGGATTCCTTACCAGGTGAACTCAAACTCTATCCTCCTCCCCAGCACCAAATGACTTTATTGACTTTCACTGTGTATGTTTTGAATACCATGTGCTCCTATTTTTTTTTTAATACAATTTAATGCAATGCCTTTTTACCTCTCACTATGTACTTGTGCAAACTTAACCTCTAAACATCTAAAGTGCTTCTCTTACCTTTGGGTCGAGCCAGAGCTATAGAAAACTCAAAAATAAATAAATAAATAAAATAAAAGTATGTTTACAGTTTTTTGCACTTAGTGAAAGTATGTTTACAGTCTGCAGCAGAGTTGCACTTTGAGAAAGTGTGTTTACAGTTTATAGCAGAACTTCACTTTGTGAATGCATGTTTACAGTTCACAGCAGAGATGCACTGTGTGAAAGTATGTTTACAGTCTGCAGCAGAGCTGCACTTCGTGAAAGTATGTTTACAGTCAGCAGCAGAAGTTCACTTATGTGAAAGCATGTTTACAGTCTGCAGCAGAGCTGCACTTCGTGAAATTATGTTTACAGTCAGCAGCAGAGCTTCTCTTCATGAAAGTATGCTTACAGTCTGCAGCAGAGCTGCACTTCGTGAAAGTATATTTACAGTCTCTTCAAAGTATGTTTACAGTCAGCAGCAGAGCTGCACTTCATGAAACTATGTTTACAATTTGCAGCAGAGCTGCACCACATGAAAATGCATTTAACAGTCTGCAGCAAAGTTGCACTTGAATGCGAGTCCCATAGATGTCATGTAGATTTGCATCTTTTAACATTTATAAATTTTACCTGTATAAAGAGCCCTTTTTGTGTTTTCCATTGGTGATGGATACCAGGAGGTAGACAGAGGAGCGACAGGAGGGTGGCTTGGTCAGCAAATGCTGTATCCATTTTGGGGGCAGGCGTGATGGATAAGTCTGGCACCAAGTACCTCCACTACCCATTCACCCCTCACCCTCCTCTCTTTACTCTGCAAGCTCCACTCATTCTCCCTACTGTTTCCATCAGACCTTCTCCCTCTCCCCCTCCACCCTTCCCTGCACAGTTATTCAGAGCCCAACTCCCTCTCCACAGGTAACCCGTGAGCCCAGCTCCTTCTTCTTCCTTTTCCTCTCAGCCACAATCCCTCTGCTTGCCTTGATTCTCTCAACATTGGCCCTTTTGTGTACTTTTTGCCTGGCATCTGCTCTCCCCAGTCATGCTACTCTCTCCCCCTTCCTGTAGTTGTCCTTTAAGGCTCACCGTCCACACACTGGGCCCCTGATCGCCTCCATCCTTTCATACTTCCAGGGTCCTCATCTCAACCGCCCAGGGCTGGCTTTAGGGCGGTGCGACCGGTGCGGCCGATCTGGGCACTTACATGGAAGGGGGGCACTGACCTCAGGGGGGCACTGTGTTTAGCAATAACTTACAATTGAAAAGCACATGATGCATAGTTCATTGTGCTAGTGGCAGTTTTGACACGCCATAAGTAGCACAGAGGGTTAATATGCCTGCTGCGAAGAACAGATCTGTATTTTATGTGGATAGCTGAGTGGATTAGTAAAGTCAGCCTTGACCAGCGCTTTAAAACAAATGATATGTATGTGAGAGGGAACTTTGGAGAGATGAGGGGCACTTTTGCTGGATGGTAGTGAGGGAATCCGAGGAGGAGGTCATGTGGTGGGGGCACCAAAAAAGATTGCCGCACAGGGCGCCGCCAGTGCTAAAGCCGGCCCTGCAATCGCCAACCCTGCACCATCTGCTGGATAAAAAATGCTGCCTTTACTGTGCTGCTTGTAAGTGTGCAGCCACTGCGGCCTTGTTTTCACCTGTACCATTACCAAAGGGTTCTAACCTACATATTTCAACATATGGACGTTTTATGTGCCCTGCCTCTTTCACTTAAAAAAGCCCATATCCTCAGAGAGTTGTTAATACCATCAGCAGCCGAGAAGAGATCCATCGGATGTGAATAGCAGAAGGAAGCCTCGGCTCTGCCTCCCAGAGACAGAACAGGGCAAAAAGGAAGGCACACGGCTGCCAAAGGTGTAAAGACCAGGTACAGAAAGGGGGTTGCCGGGCAGCTCAGAATCCAGAGTATGAAGAGCATCATGAGGGCGTGTGAGCAGCCCGAGGAGGCCAAGCCTCTATATTACAGGACAGACAGTGACGTACACTCTTAGGAAGGTAAACTACAGGCGGGATGGTTAAGGGATACAATGATAGATGGAGAGACATCAGCCGATATAGATGCAAGGACTAAGATATGGGTAAGAGACTGCAGACTCTCACTGTCCGTTTTTGAGGGATGCATTTTTAGCCACAAGACTCATTGCAATGCTGCTGTAGCCAGTTACATAAATTGGACAAGGAACAGCTTTACCACTGTAAAACTATATATATATATCATACATCACACAGATTCTTTATATAAAATACAATCTGCGCAAGTGTCTTTTGCTGTAAAAAACATAAGGCTCTGGCCTACCACTCGTTGAGTGGTTGAACACAGGAGTGGCTGGATACCCTTGTTTCCACGTGAGCCTCTCGCCAAGTGTCACGCGGTTGCAAAGCCCACTAGCCTGGACATCAGCACGGCATGCTGCAGATGATTCCCGCCCTACTCTCAGTGATGCACAGTACTCAGGGGGAGTCAATGCTTGCACCCTGTGCTCAAATTTAGGGCCTTGAATATGCCCAACATGTCTGCCAGCCAGTATTGAATACAAAAAAACAAAAACGCATTTTTAAAGCCAATAGCTCTGGTGTTGGCTGCCAGTTTTAGGCTTTGCCAATGTTCATTTAGTTTTGACACGGTTTTTGTGACTTTATTGTTTGGGTATCTGCTGGTCCACATCATTATAAGAAAACACATTGGCTGCGAGCAAACCTATGAATCTGGTCTCAAAAAGCACACATTGCCATAGTAGTCCCAGACAATGAAGGGAGCTGCTTTGTCTGTGGATGTGCTCCTTGTGGAAGAGCAAAAAGCCCCCATTACAGTGAAGTTAGCCAATGGCTGAAGTAGGCTGACCCATCGCCCCACGCCGTATGCTGTAGTGAGCTGAACACAAACGTGAATGACACAAGAGACCAATGAATGAAGAGGGCCACCTGTCAGCCCCTATAAGTATGCTATATGTATAATTTTAGTAAAATCAAAAGGTCCGAGCAAATGCCAGTCCTAAAAATCACTGGATCAATGACTCGTTATCCCTCTCTGCATAATTGTGGAACACTAGTTATTATCGCGAGCAAATGGTAAAATGCAACCTATGCAATGTATTTATGCATTGGCTTTTCGGCAGTGCAAGCCAAGCGAGAGGGCAACAGAGCGCATTACATAACAAGGAAGGGACAACCCAGGAAGAATGTCAGAGAAAGGAGGGGGATTTGAAATAGCATACAACAAGGGGCAGAAAAGAGAAGAGTGACAATTTAAAATAATTTGTTTGTAGGTTGGGCACTGCCATCCACAGCCTCAAATGCTCGATCTTATCTTAGTGAGATATATATAATACTTATACCTGGGTACAACATACTAGGCGGAAACATTGAAGTTACTTTGAGTCAGTGCTGCATATTTACTGATGTGCAACATATGCACTATTTATTACCAGTATTATGAAATATGTAAAACGCACATTCTAGAAAGGACTCATTGAACATAAAATCTTCCTGCCTGCCCTGTCCCAATTACTTCCAATGTCCCAATATCCGGTGACAGACATCTGGCGCTGTCATTGATTCAGAGCATGTATTGAGATGATTGGTGAGAACTGGAGATTTGAAGAACCATTATGGGCAGTGGCCCTCGGCATGATATGATGTGTAGCATAGGTGTGCAGAATGAGGCGTTACATAAATGTAAACGTGTGCTATGTGGGACGCCCCCTACTGCTATATGTCAGTTAGTGAGATGCTAGTTTGCCGTTTGCTGTGGACATGTGTGTGAGCCTCGCTTACAGTAAGTCTGTAATGTGTTTTCAATTCGGAGGAAATGGAGCCAGAAGTGCCTCCAAATGCTGCTTCCTTTTTTAAAAAAAATTGCTTTGGAGGAGTGTCCACAAACCCCAGTTGATAAGTATTTGGTTTTACACTTCACTGGAATACACGGTTTTGTCACACAAGATTTGCAGAGGTGTACCCTGTTGTATTAACCAGTATCGTTAGATGGTACCAGAATGAATATCAAGCCCACTGCAGCCCTCCTAGGCTCCTGCTGGTTGGGCATCTTCACCACCAGATCACTTGAGAGTGGTGGGACCCAGGGGCTAACGGTGGTGGCAGTGGGCACCATCAGCAGCGGCAGTGGGTGGTGGCAAGCGATGTCTCTACCTATTTTTTTTTGTATAAACTAAACACTGCTCACAGCACTGCAGGTCACAAAACTTTTGATGAGTTTGTCAAAACGTGTATTCTTCTTACACAACTAACTTGGATTACCATGTTGTTCATATACTTTCATGTTGATTTTCACTACCTCTCATCAGTCTAATATTTCACAGTATTATATCTCTCCCTTTTGTACCTGAAGTTCCTGTCTGAACTTTACAATACTCATTCTGTCAAAATAGTTTGTGATGTTGGCGATGTTATTGATGTGACACGTGATTACAATTGTACAAATTCTTTCATTCATTCCATTTCTTTTGTAAACAGCCATTCCTATTGCCTTGTGTCCACTTTTGAGCTTTTCCTTAAAAATCACTGAAGTTGTTATTTGTGAACATATTTCTAAGAACAAAGAAGTTCTTCCTCCTCTCCACTGTGTTTGCCTTTAAAAGAGATGCTTGCGTGGAAAGGCAGCGGCTGTTACCAGTTACCCATTACCAGGCGGCTGACTCGCAAATCTACTACTAGTAACAAATGCACATTGAGCCCTGAGGTACCAGTGAAACACTAATCTGGCTTGTTTCTCTATTATCTGGGTGAGTGCTTCTATGTGCCTTTAAAAACATCATGCAATCAACAAAGGAAAGAAATGGGAATAATATTGCGTTCCTTAATCTCACATGTGCTCTCTTTTGTCTTTCTTTACATATTTCCTCTAGTCTGCTATGCTCTGTGTTTCGATCACATGCTTTGTGGTGGCTCTGCTTTCTTGCAACCATTCAAGACACTGTTCCTTTTACAACGTTGCATTTCCCAGCACAGGGAGGGGTGTGTGTGAGGGAGAGGTGGGAGAGGTAGAGTTACTTGCTTTCAGGAAGGTGGGTTTCAGGTTGTTCTACAACAGGATAATTTTTTTTCA
The DNA here is from genome assembly GCA_963921515.1 of Calotriton arnoldi. NCBI lineage: Eukaryota > Metazoa > Chordata > Amphibia > Caudata > Salamandridae > Calotriton > Calotriton arnoldi. The sequence continues at coordinate 325,462 of CAWUFW010008978.1, forward strand.
TTTACATGGATGTGTGCAGTAGTGCCATTCCCAAATTTGAGAGACGACTCCTCAGAAAAAGACCCACCAGCCTTGTTGCAGTGGAACTGTTTGTGGAGTGCCACAAAGGGTTGATAGACAAGGGGGTCACTGCGGAGTCTGGCTGCAGTTTGTTGAAACATTTATCTAATGTTTTAGCACTGTATTTTCAGTCTTTGGTTTCTCTATTCACAGACAAAGGGCCTTATTACGATGTCAGTCCACCGTTGCAGAATGGGACCGTCCGAATATAGGTCGGTGGTTTTGCCCGCAGAATTTGGATGCAACCGCCCTATGGACAGTCAGAAACATCCATTTTACAATTGTAGTTTGTGAGGCGGGCAGAAAACGCCTGCAACACAAGCTACAATTGTAAAATGGATGTTTGTAAACATCCCTGCACTGTGTGGCAGCACCATGCAGTACCTGCCACACGGTGCGGGGATGTTTAGGGGGGCACCATAGGTGCCCCCAGGCTCCAAAGCGGAGGGCCAGGGGGGAAGGGGGCTCTGCTAGGGGCCCCCAAAGTCACTTTCCGCTTGCCTTTTCATGGCGGGTGGACCGCCATGAAAGCGCAGATGGAAAGCAACATCATAATCCTGACGGCAGAGCCGAGGCTGGCTCCGCCGTCATTATGAGATTCTGAGTCCTTCCGACACTCCGACAGGCTCCTTGAGCCCGTCGGAAGTGCAGGAGAATCCCCTGCGGGTTTCCTCTGACCGGCTGTATTGTAATACGGCAGTCAGAGGGAAACCATCGATGTTGGGCGGATATTCTCTGACTAGCTGTCGGATGGCTTTCTGCCCGACATCGGGCCCAAAGTGTTTAATATTAAACATGTGTGTTATTTCCAAAGTTTGTTATTAAAGAGTGTGTTAGAGGCTGTAGATCATCCTTTTGAATTACAAATAAGTGGTGACCTAAAGTGTATTCCTAATTTCTTAATTGTGAAAAGTCAAATGTTGATGCTGCCTATTTCATGAGATAATGTGGTTTTCTATCTTCGGGCCTACAAGCATTCAGCTTGTCACTTGTACTTTGTAGATAATGCCAGCATACTAGATTTATGGATTTAATTCCTATTGAAGATAAATATTTACGGAAGGTGAATTTTCCCTTGCTATCTGCGAGGCCAAAAATTTGTGAACTATTCATTATACTGTCAATGCTAACAGTATTGTATGTATATTTGTAAGTTTTATGTACAGCATTTAGCTTTGTGTGCATTAAAGTATTTTCTATTATAAGCTAAAAGCAGTGGTGTGCTCCATTATGTGCGTTGCTGAGTGATGAGGTTCCAACATACACCACCTCTCAGAGGAAGCCTTGGGCTGCTCTGCCGCTGCTGCCTTGAGAGTTAAGTGCTGAATTGGTGTGCCTGGTTTTCAGTTTTGGGAGACAATAATAGAAGATCTCCTGTACAACAGCGGCAAGCGACCTCAAATAATGCAACTGAGGCCTGTAACACCTGGATTCCTTAAGGTCCCTCCGAATCAATGCTCACAGTGCCCATTTCGTGATGCCTGTGATCATTCCTCTAATGTTCAATTTTTCACAAGCAGTTTATATTCATGTATGTGACTGGTACAAAAGAGACTCAAATTTTCTGAAGTGGTTAAAGCTTTAAGGGTTTTTGGACGGAAAGGTTTCCCTTCCTGACTCTGGAGAGCATGCACCCCTGCCTCTAATTCCCTCTATTTTTATTTTTTATTTTTTGCCTTTGCATACATACCAATCATGCCTGTGCACTGAGAGCTCCCAGTGGGACAGATTGAGGCTGTGAGAAAGCTCTGTGGTTTGGAGTAGTTCACCCTGCTTATCCTAGTGTTACTATCATCAGCTCAAGGGGCTGTAGACCACTGACAGTGGAGTAAACTACAATGAACTATAATGTCAGGATAGGCCTTTTTACTTGTTGCCTGCCAGAGAGAGTTATCGTCTGGGCTCGCTTGTTTTAAATTGGTCTTTCACGCAGTCCATGTGGGACATGGCAGGCAATCCAGCTGTGCCGCTCATATCAGCGACATCCCCCTGGGCACAGCGAAAAAACTGCAAAGAGCAGGATATTCAGTTCCATCAGAATATAAAACAAGGTGTAAGTACAATGATTCAAGCTTTTGTTGTTTTTATTTCATTGAAGATTGACTTCATTCAAGAATAAGCTGAATAACTAAACACATTTCTATCATGATGTGTTTAAACAAATCTCCCGATGCATTGGCCCGAAATGCATCGGGAGATTTGTTTAAACACATCATGATAGAAATGTGTTTAGTTATTCAGCTTATTCTTGAATGAAGTCAATCTTCAATGAAATAAAAACAACAAAAGCTTGAATCATTGTACTTACACCTTGTTTTATATTGAGCGGCACGGCTGGATTGATGTTTTGACACCCAAACCAGAGGGTGATACCCCCGGTGCACGCTACAAATTACAAAACTTGGCTTAGTATTTCGCAGTGCGTGCTCATATACTTTATATTTTGGGACATGGCAGGCACACAGGTGTGTAGTTTATGTACGTGTAGTACAATCTGAGTAGAGCAGGTGGGCTGCATATGACTGTGGTAACCCAGGAATTTATTTTGATTTCCTGAATTAGTGCGGCTCTTAAGATGGAGGCAGGAGAGAGCCACATGCAGCAATGTCATTGCAGAGCTGGTCTGAGGCATTACTGAAGTCTTCTGAATTGAGCCATATCCTAGTTTGTGGAAGAAGTGTGACAGAGGGTCTTTTTGAACTGAGAGAAACCCCCTGGCTCATTGTTTCTTAGGTGGGTTACACCTAATGGCTTCAGTGGAAATTAAGCGGGGAAGCCTCTACCATTTTTGTGCCTATGTTTCCTGTCTCCCATGACAAGACACTCCGAACTCCACCTCAGCTTCTTGCTGACACTGTGTAACTAAGCCAGTGTGGTAAGAATACATGAAAGTCAGAAACTGTCTGAAACAGGTGCCAGAGTTGAACTTGTGGAATACATACATTTTGTCTGGAAACTTAGTATAAGTATGGAAGCTGAAACTACGAGCCACTGTGCTAAAATTTCTCTTGCAGAATCTGGGCTCTCACAACAGTGGCAGCCAAGCTCTTTTGTCTGCCTGGGTTGGGGTCGCTGACTGTCAACTTTGCCAGGTTTCGAACAGGAAGTTAGATGTTCTACAACCTGCCAAGAGGAGCTGCATTTGGCCTACCTTGAGGGAAGGAGCTAACTGACCGGTACTTAATTTGTGGGGAAAAAAGTAAGTGCCAGGGCCCTTCTCAGGAGGCCACTGCAGCTTGCACCACCTATTACCCCATCAGTGCTGCCAATGGCAGTACCAACACAACAAATAACCGTCACATTCCTGCAAGTGTGACAATTCAAGCTATTCCAGGCCACCAAAAGCTATGAGAAAGGCATGGATGGCAAGAATCATTCATTTTTAAAGTATATTAAATTACTAAACACTGTTGTTGTGCTCATCTTAAAATTAGACCAACAGGGCCACCATGTGGTGGACTGTCACTAGTGCTGGTGTTTGAAATTAAGTGCCAGTGCCAAGCACCGGAAAACCCCGGCTCAAATTAAGCACTGTAACTGACTGCTGAGGAGAAGTGGTGGCGATGCCCTTCCACAAAAAATACACTACCTAGAGGAGAAGGACTGCGAGGAGCTGAAGTGGGATTAGTGGAACGCAGGCTGCTATAACCCAGAGAAGGCAGAATACTAGAAGCTGTGCACCTGTGACAGCTTGGCACTCATAAGATGGCAACTGCATGGCCTCCATCCTGCCAGTGAGCATGCCGTCCCACTTCCTTTATTGGAAAGTGCACCTGCATATTAGACGTTAGGCCTTAGACATCAGCAGTGTCAGCCAGGCTTTGGCTAAGTCCGTCCGTCTATTCCGAGTGAGTCGTGCAGGACGTTCCAACCTGGAATTGCACAGCTCCTCCTCTCAGCCAGTGAAAACGGGCCAACCCACTACAAACTGAAAAGTAAGTTGCAGGGTAATCTTGCAAAACTTTAGGAGGACTGGGATCTTTTGGGACCAACGTTACATGCTAAGGAAAACCAATCCAGAACTATCTTTGAGGGGGTTATACAGGAACCCAGACGGGCTTTGAGAGAGCTATATTCCCCAATCCACAGTAGGGCATTTTTTCTGTTTTTAATACCCTATATTTCTCTACAAGACCTGATCATGAGGGGACAGCTCATGCTAATACCAGTACTGGCCGCTCCCTCACATATAGACTGTTACCTTGACCATTGTTTAGCCTAGCGTGGAAAGTTGTATGTGCGGTATTGCGCAGTGTGCCATTGATGTAAAAGCATTGGCTGGACATTGATTTATTGGCTAGCTTTATAGGTTTCACTGAGTTTCTACTCAACTCCACCACCCTGAGTAAGCCATGATTCCCTGACTTCTTTCCTCTGAGGATCAAGTGCTGAAGGGGTGTCATTGGTGCTTGGTTTTGGGCTCTATACTAAGGTAAAGCCCCAGGACTTCAGTGTTAAAAAGATTATATTGTTGCAATCTGATCCCATTAACCCTCGCCTGCCCTGGGACGCCATAAAAAGTTCCCACACGGGGCTTTAAAGCTGTTCAAGACTGAGAAAGGTTCTTTTTGAGCTAAGGGGGATTTGAGGATGCTCTTAGATTAATACGACTCTAAATGGCACTCTACAGTTGCATCAGGTTTCCAAGATTTGCAAGAACACCACACTTCGGAGTTCATATCCCCATGCACGTATCACCATGAACAAGATGGCCAAATGAAAGAAAAACCTAGGTCAATTGTTACAGAAACGCTGATGTGCATGGCAATTCCTATGGGGAAAGTATGTAACAGTGTAATACAACTGCATCCTGTCATTACTGACCCCTGCAGTATTGGTAGTTCTGAGGGTGGTATTACCTACGAGGTTTACCTGCAATGGATGTAATGAGGGCTGCATATGTTTCAGGCGACGAAGGGGAAGCTATGGCCCAGCAGCAGCTGTTCACGTCCTGACACCTCTCTGTGTGGTCTGTGACACCCTGTATTTTAAATTGACCAGTTGCCTCCAGTTTGTGTAGCTGTTTCCCTGAGCCTCACTCTAGAGAGGTATTATCATGAACTGAGACTCACACTGAAAGCGTAGGATAAAGTGCACATTCAAAACAAAGACAGACACAGTTTAAAAACAAGGAATGAGACGATGTTAAGTAGAGGATGACAAACACCACAAGCGTGGAATAAAAACACTTAGAAACTATAATGACACGTATATAGAATAACAAGGGCACCCATGAAACCACATATTTTGTTTATTTTTGTTGTCACAGGCGTTTGCTTAATTTGGCCCTTTTTACTTTATTATCTGGCACAGATGGCCTGCTTCCAGAAGCTAATCACAGTCTGCAGCATAGCTTTCTCTGCTCAATTGACACAGTTAGCCTTTCCCTTCGAGCCAAACATGAGCATGTTCTACAGTGAATCCATTTCCACATTCTACAGGAAAATGGTGGCTATTTGTTGTAATACAGTGGAAAGTAGAATATATATGTTATCTTCCAGTGTGATATCAGCTCTGTGGGCAGTTGCAAGTCTGATGGGTGTTTCAGGGTGCATGAGGGAGGGTGTTAGGGCCCTCAGTCCCTATATCCAGGAATACTATGATTCGCTCAGCATATTGTCAGACATCAAGTCAATCAGCGAGATGTAAGACTCCTAGCATTTCCTCTCCTGCGAGACTTGTCCATGCAATACCAGCAACCATCTTGGTACTTGCTGACTATCTTGGTGTTTGCTGGTCTTCGGTGTTGACCCTCATGGGGCCACTATTCTAGGGTTTCATCCCAATCTTTCATCCCTCAGACCTGGAAGAACTGCTAGAGGATCTCTGCGCATACTGTTTCCGACTGTCATCCTTCTTAAGTGTCCGTCCACCCAATTTTTCCATTTGGTTTACCTTATTGGCAACCGTCCAATCTGCTGTCAAAGATAACGGCTTGATTCTACAACCTGGATGTCAGCAAGGTGCAGCCGCAAATCTGACGAATAAAAACCTAGGAAGGGGTTCACTAAAAAAAGGGGGAGAGAAGTTTCAGGGGCTACCACTGTTGTGATTACTGGTGCTGTAGGGTAGCCTTCGCCACTGCCATCTTTAATCTCTCTACTTCTAGAGCACATGTTTCACCTTCTCCATGTGTTCCATCATAAAACCACCCCTATGTTTCTCTCCCTCAGCTAGTGTGGCCTTCTGTACGGTATACATACTTTGTGCCGCTTCATTCTTGCTGACGGACATTTGGCACCTGTACTGCAGCGCCTAATTAATAAGAGCTGCAGTTGTAGGTAGTGAAATGGCCATGGGAAGGATGGAAAGGGGAGCAGAGATATAGGGGGACGCCCCCATAAAAAAAGGAAGTCATCTGAGGGCAAACACTGTCATCGAGTGTGAGCCGAAGTTTGCCCCACAACCAAATGTGTGCAAATCCTTCTGTACATATATCTTGATTTGCTTGATCTGGAAGGTCAACACTCCTTGAGAAACGGCTCCTCAGACCTGGGATCAGTCTGCTGTGCTTGGGCCAGTATTACTTGGGGCAGGATCCTTTATGGTGGACGCTGTCCCTCACTACACAGTCCAATATTTGAGCAGGGACTCGGCCTATTCAGTCTTGAGTACCTTGCCTTTCAGTTGTCTCAGTATAGCACTTCTCTTTCAGTACATCAGGGCTTTAGTGCTGGTGGCGCCCTGTGCGACAATGTTTGTTGGCGCCCCCCAATGACCACTTTCGCCATGGATTTCCTCACTACCACCCTTTACAAGTGCCCCTCAAGTCTCCATAACCACGCTCTCGCTGTCTCTCAGATGCATTTAATTAGCTTTATAGCACCGCCGCCACTCATACCAGTGTAGGGTGTCAGAGCACTTTACATCACACGCACATTACACAGAGACAGTAAATCATAGGTGTGTAAATCAGTGTATAGGAAATGTTACATAAGACAGAGGACTACAAGGTGTAGGAGTCACAAGTCACCCATACTGGTAGACAGTATAGTTTGAGTGCTTGGTCTGGAAAAGCACAAACTCAGAATTTAAAACATAACACCAGTGTTGGGGGTTCTCTTTAATAATATGAATTGATGTTGTACCCTTTTTGCAACATTAGGATAATAAAAGACTGGGGGAAAATTCACAACGCTCTAATCTATACCTCGCAGTTAGCATGCAGCTCTTTGATGACAGTTAATTGCTCACTGTTCTATTTCAGGATTTTAACTTATAAACTGCAAGAAACAAAAGGATCTCTCTGACAAAAGCAGTAACCCACTGAACTATTTACATCATATGCACTTTGTGATCTGCATGGTACACGTTCTTTGCAGCAGGCCTTTTTACCCTCTGCGCTACTTTATGATGAGTCAAAACTTTCACGAGACAAAACTACATCTTCCTCCAGGGAGAGCATTAATCACCGGAGTTATCTTGACATTTTTATTGTTGCCTGAAAATTTCTGGAGAGAAGGAACGTGGCATCAGGCACTTTTAAAACCATAATATACTTGCAAACACGGCGCCCCACGAAGTCAGTGCCCGGTGCTGTTGCACCGGTCGCACCGCCCTAGAGCCGGCCCTGCAGTACATAAGTGTTCTACACCCAAACACATGCTTATGAATTTCTCTGACCTGAGCCACATTTTTATTGTGTTGAAACTAAATTGCTAGACATGCCCTAACCCTAGTGCTATTTCACAACACACAAAGATTCTGCAAACAAAACTACAATCACTTTTCAATCATTTGCAAGGATTATTCTTCAGCCTCAGTGTTGTCTTCCTACAGGAATTCCTGGAGAACTAGAAGTCACTGTCTCAGGATTTGAAATCCGAATTCCAGCAAATGCATTGATCCATTGCTGGTCTCTACTAGAGCTGCAAGAAATTAGATTAGACAGTTGTTTAACATCTGCAACAATACCTACAAAACTACAGTATCATGAACTGCTGACAATCTGACTTTTGGTTTAAGCAAGGCTTGGGTACTTCTCACTTCCTGGTGTATAAAGCCCATTCCTCTCCATGCTTAAACCCACATTACCCATTGGATCCCCAATATTCCTCCTTTTCCCAAAACTAGACGGATAATAGCCAAAACTACCTCAAGGACCACAATCAGTGTTCAATTCCAAGTGTTAAGACTTTAGGCAACCTCAAAATAGGTGTATTTTAGCCAATACTGAGGTTCTCACTACGCTACTGCTTCCCCTTTACTACTTCAAACTTGCAGAGTCCTTTTTCCCACCTGCTAAAGATAGCATACTATTCTATGCTAAATGTGTTATTGGCGGTTGCATTATAGAACCACGCATGCCTTTACTACATTGTGCCTTAACAAAGCAGTCTGAACAACGACTGTGTCGTTACCATGTGTTCCTTTAGTACGCAAGTCATTACAAGGCCTTGCCTTGGAGAAAGCGCTGGACTTCGAATAGTATAATTTACTATTCCATCTCCAGTCTATGCAATAGTAGGGAAGGTGCTGAATGTTAAATCCAACACTCGTTCAACAATGCGTTCCCTACAGCAAGTCGTTGTAAAGACTTGCGTGGTAAAGGAATTCGTGGTAAAGACCCAGTCTTTGCTCAGACTGCGTTGTAAAGACACTGCGTGGTTACGACTGCATGGTAAATTTTGTCTCAAAGTTATTGGCATGTCAAATCAAACAAGTAGCGCCATTATAAATACACGAGGTTCTTGTGGTGTAACTATTATGGGCCTGATCATGTCTACTTAACTGGAAAGAGAGAGGGAGGGAAACGGTATTCCAGACGTAAATAATTAATTCTGAGTGGCAACTCGAGCATGACAGAATGAATGAAAAGACCATGAGTAGGAGGGAAGTGGTTAATTAACTTGTTCAATTGACTTCTCAGTGAAGGCTTTGTAAAGTGTGTATGAGGAGTTTGTGGTTGGAGGCATGAGGAGGAGTAACATGTTGCCCAGGATGGCAGATGGTACAATATGTGAGAAGCTATAGACATGGGCGTAGATTGGTCAGTAAGATTGGAGGGTGTAAGATTCAGATGTTCCAACAATTATGCTAGCATATAATGTTAAAATACACTCTACGACAAGCAGGGTGGATGAGAGGAGTTTAAGGGGCAGTGGAAAGGGAAAGGAATGTGGTTTGGTAGGGGTACTAAGTGAGAGAAATCACAATATTTGATAAATTATCAAACATTTTTGAAAACCTTCAAAACAGAGGGAGAGAGTGTGTGTGCATTTTTGTCTGTCCGTATATAAACATCCAACAGACACCTCACCATATCTGACTGAAATCACCTGTACCCAACTATTTTTACACCCCCCAAATACATTTATTTGGGGGGTGTAATACCCCAAACACCCCCTGAAGCTGTGCTCCTTTCTATAGGTGTTGTTATTTAGGAGCATGAATGCACAGGATCCAGTGGAGAACATCAGGTGGATGTCTGGCAGTAGGGCCATTAATCTTATGCTGCAGATTCAAGGTAAGGAACCGCAAGGAAAGTCATGGGAGAGAATTCATACATATAAAAACAGTGACAGTAGAAAACAAATGCACTTGTTTCCCTGAGAGAGAGGTTAGTACCAAGAGATGCCAGGGAGTATCCAGATTCAAGAGTTTTCCATACCATTGGCAATCATAGGGTTTAGAGAATCCTGGCTTTGCTACCCACTCCTTTTACATATCCATCATGTCCTCAGCTTGGTGGAAGTCACAATGCAACCACAGATATTGTTAAGTCTCAACTAAAAGAAAGTTTGCAGCCTCCAGAGCAGCGCTGTTTTGTTTTTTACATTTCTGATTTTAAAAAAAAAATTGGGAAAATCTTTTTATGAAACTTTGAACTGGAGTACCTTGATGAACTAAACTGACAGGCTACACATCCCCTACCTTCTGCTCTGGGCCTGGGGAGGCTGGAAATATGAGGTCATTCCCAAAGTCTGATGGGGACTTTATCTGCCTGCCACCACCTGGTGTTCCACCATCTTTACTGATTACAGGGCGATCTCAAGGACTCTGCCGCCAGAAAGCAACCACAAGAAAGAGCCCAAAGGGGAGCTATGTGCCAATACCCGAGGAGTCCTTATGGCAGGGCCACATAGACACTTGTAGGCCTGAGAAATTGGGAACTGGTCTGGTATCTGTCTGTCCTTTGCAGTTTCTACATTTTCCTGGATCCAGATGTGTGGTAGACGTCAAAGTTTGGCATTAGGTGTTGGATAGCTCTGGTGCTTGTTGGCTAATTAGGTGCTTGTTGGCTAATTAAGCAGCAAGGTTAGGTCTTATTATTGCTGGAACCCCTTAGATCACCCAAGATAACTTTTGCCAACCAAACAGGGGCAGCTCCTCCACTAGGGCGGAGGAGCGTCGCCCCACTGCTTTCTCACAGTGCGAGAAGCAGAAACATAAAATGTTTGGTTGTGAGTGGGCGGGGCGGGGCTGCTCTGCGAGCACGGCAGTGGAGGAGTGGTGTGCCTGCCCACTCCCGAGTGTGCAAACACTGTTTTGTCGGCCCCCTGGAGCCACCCAAACCAGTCATGCGCACTCTGCCCTTCTCCATGCAGGCTGCAGCCTGCATGGAGAAAATGGCCTCCACATAAGCCCCTGGCTGGGCAGCGTCCTGACCAATCACAACGCTGCTTGCTTGCAGCATTGTGATTGGCTTGCTTGCTGGCAGCGTTGTGATTGGCTTAGGGAAGGGAGCCTGGCTGCCTGCTTCTGCTTCCTGTTCCTGCCGGAGGAAGGAGAGCAGGAGCAGAGAAGACGTGGGACCCGGCTGGCGGAAAGGTAAGTTTAATTTTTTTATGTTTTTATTATTAAAGTAAACCACCCCCCGCGCGACCCACCCACACCCACAAAAGATACCGCCGCGACTGCAACCGAAACTAGTCTTCGTCATTTTGCTTAGTGTCTTTATTTCCTTGCATGCTTGTATTCATTTTATCCCATGTATGTCTGACTCTGTGATATCAGCATTATGGGCTTAGCAGGCCAGCAGACAACTGGCTTAGAGTGAAATGATAAGATTTCCCTATGACGATTGCCTTTGAAAGACAGTACGGCAAAGGACTGAAAGCTGGTTAGACAACTTGAAATCACAATAGGCATTTTATCTGCTTGGCTTCCCTGCGAACTTGAGGCTTGATTCACAAAACAAACAGAAAATCGAAGGTTTACAGCTGTGTTTGTCCTAACTTTGGAGTACATTTCTGATTATTTGGAAATTCACAAAGATTTCCAAGAGTAGGCATGGATAGCAGCAACAGTGAATTCCTATTCCTGCCGATGTGTATCATACACATTTGCATGGAAGAATGTACTGCATGAGTGCAATTGCACCTAGTATCCATTTTCCATTCATGGGGCAAATATATTTCCACTTGGGGAAACCTCTTCCCTATACCCCAACAGGTTTGGGGGTGTTTCATATCTGTTTCCACCCTGAAAATGGATTTGCTCCTGCTCTTCACAGAAATAAATATCTGACAATTTCCAGGGAAGGAATGGGCTTTGAAAAAGGTTGTGAACATACATAAACATAACTACTGTGACTTTTGGATGTGTTTACCAACTGTTATAACTACTCAAACATATGTATTCAGATTAAAAAGTATGTGTTAATAAATCCTTTTATGAGTTAAAACCACAGTCGCGGCTGCTACCTCCCACCCGCAGTGGGGCGGGTGGGTTGGGTGACACGGCGCTCAGCCAGGGGCTGGAGGGCTGGGCATGTTCTCCATGCAGGCTGTAATGCAGCCTGCATGGAGAACACTGAAAGTGCGCATGACTGTTTTGGGTGGCCCGAAAGGGCCGACCAAACAGTCACTGCGCACTTAGGAGGGTTGTACCCTCCTCCCCTGCTCTTCAGCCCCGCCCGCCCCCTCACGCAAGCCGCCGCAGCAGGAGGACAGAATAAAATGATAATAACATTAGTTATTGTCATTTTCCTTTTTCCTTTCTTTTGATGCATCAAGGCAGTGGGGCGACACTCCTCCGCCTTAACAGAGGAGCCGCTACTGTAAAAACAGCATTTTGAGAATGGTACAGTTGGCTTTACACTCGGGAAAAGGCCATTTGCGCAAATGAATTGAACTCACACTTGTGAGTGGCTTTAAGGAAAAGGCCCTTGGTGTCTATTCTGACACACCTCAGGTGCCAGTAATGCCCCATTGACAGCTGTAGGGCACGTTCTGTTGACCAGTTACATCACTTCCCAATAAAAGCTAATTTAGGGTTTTACGGTTGAGGTTTCCTTATACGGGCCCCTGGTAGACAGGTGGTGCCTCAGTCCCCACCCAAGACCGAGTTTTAAAACGGGCCCATGCTAGTCTAGCAGGTGAGTGACAGATCTGCAAGATCAGATCATTTATCACTAGAAAAACTGAATAGAAAATACTAAAATATGTTCTGTCAGAGGATGCAAACTATTCCGACCTCTAGCCCTGGATGAGTTTGAACACGTCGAATGATTAGTTGTGATCCTTTCTAGGCCCCCAGGACATGGTTAGCGCGGAGCCACTTTTTTTTTTTTTGCATTAAGCATTTTACTGTACTGCATCACGTTTTAATTTTTAATCATTTCAGGGGCTCCCTGAACAGAATGTTGTTGGGTAATATTTAAAGCGGCTGCCAATGTCTTTTTTATGCAGCTGAACGAGACTGTGTCGTTCGTTTTCTACCGTGAACAGAGGACGTGCTGCTATTTTCTGAGCCATTGAGCAGTGCTTGAGCGGTTCAATCCTGAATTGCTGTCACTGTACAGAAAAACATGAGGATAAATAGCAAAGCACTGAGCTTTCAAACTGCATGTGTAAATTCACTGTCGCGAGCTGCTAAATATAGTCATAACATATGTAAGTATCCTGCCACGAAAGTCCATTAGCTGCCAAACTACACCCTCTCACACATGCCAACATTTGAGAGGGGGATATTGGAAAGAAAATCCGGGGAATTTATTTTCCCTATTGACTTACATTGAAATGGAGGACATTTTTAATTGGAGACAATGGTCGAAGTGGACAGGCTGTATGGGGAACGACATGCTTATGTTATTTTTATTTTTTTTAAAACAGATCCCATGATTTTTGTTAAAAAACATAAGCATCCCTGGATGGTCATTGCCGCCCTTCAGGTGCCTCTAGCTTCTGGGAGGAGGGTTACTCTGCTGTGAAGTGGAGAGCGGGTTAGACAGATAAAGAAGAAACAACCAGCCCTCTCACCGGGATGCTTGATAATGAAAGAAATGGAACTGTGTGCTATTGGTTCATCAGCAAATGTAAACACTGCTTGGGAGCCAGCATGGGCTTCAATGGATGGAGTTACTTGAAGCTTTATGAAGAAAATGATTTTTTTTGACAGGTAGTGAGAAAGGTGCTACCATCTGAGCTCTGGAGCACATCCTTTTAATGGACACTTAAAAGATGTTTGCACTAGGTACAGCCTGATTGACTATTACTAAAATATGTATATATTTTAGATAACTTGTTTTACCTTAAACACTATGAGTCTGATTTGCAGGTTGACGGCCGGGGAAGCATCTGTTGGGATGGCGGAGGCCACAATAGCTCCTGGTCAGGTTCAGATCCTTAGATCCTCAGTATCACTGGTACCAGTCTTGGGATCAGAGTCCTGCACTCCCAGATTGTCTGTCTTCTGGGGAGGAGGCCTAGAAGGTAGACCTACAAAAGATTGTTGATCTTCTCTCGGCCTACAGCTGTGGCTTTGGCCGTGATTAGATTGGTACCTGAAGTGGATTCGGCAGAGCCAGCTCATTCAACGGAATCTGGTGCCTTTGGCTGATGCTCAGGCCCTGGGATCTGCACCAGGGACTACAGGAGCTGCATTTCCTTTGTAGTTTATGGCTTTTTGAAGCTCCAGTGAGAATGCCAGACTTGAATCAGCGATTGATTTTAGGAGCCTTTGGGGCATGTGTTTTGCCTGCCTTGTAGATAGACAGGCACCTCACACCCAGGTGGCTTTAAGTCCTGGCAACCAGTTTATAAACAAAACGAGTATCATATAGCATCCTGGTTAGACCTGAAGCATATACAACACAGCAGAATGATAACTACACCTCTGAAAGACTCCAACTCTAGAAGTAATCTAGCCTATTCTCTTTGTATTAGATTAAGGTCTCTTTCAAGAGAGAAGCGGAGCACAGGATTGAAAGGATAATGCTCACTCTGATGAGGAAGAGAGCTGTGGTAGGCTGATTACAAGTAGACTATCTGATAGGCAATGTGCAGATTTGTGAAAGAGCAGTGCCCTGAGAACAGAAGTGTCTCTCAAATTGATCTTTCCATGGAAATGCAGATAGACCGTCAAAGAAGACTCTGATTGATGCAATGGTGATTACTGAGTCATCGTAGCCAGCCTGTGGCCTTGCTAAATTCTTGGTTTTGGTAAACATTACCTTTCTGCTGATAGTAGTGCTGACACTGATGTCAGCAAGGTTGGTGGGCCGTAGTGAAGCAGCAGGGTAGTCACCAGCCTGGAGCACCCACAACAGAGGCACAAAGAGGTGCGAGGGCTCTCCACTGAAGTATGATGAAGGTAGACAGAGGCTTGGCCTCACCTAAAGGGTCCCCTTCAACCTGCAGCTCCACCCCTACTCACCCATAGCATTTACAAAATAGGCAGTGCGTCAGGAAGTCTTATCAGTAGCTATTTGCTAACAAAAGTGTTGATTGAATTTGTAAAGGGAGACCTTTCAGCATCCCCACACTCACACCAGTATTTGCATCTCCCCTCCAACTACTGTAATGCATGTAATACACTTCTACTGTCTGGGAAGCTGTCCTCACCTTCCATCTGATGCCAATGAAAACCAGAGGCTTTCAAATGCATCCCATTCTGCTGCTTAATTAATACAATGAGTCAAACCTGAGGATGAAGACCAGAACCTCTTTTTCAATGTGTGCATTATTTCCCATGGATTGTCTCGATATATGCGTCCAGCCTTTATTGCTCACTTTAAACCCTTAAGCTGATCAACTGACCTGGTTGGATCGGTGGTCTAGCAGCAGAGATATGGTTTACCTGATTCTAGTACCTATTAAAAATTCCTAATATAGCACAATCTTCACAATTAAACAATGCTGTTTCTTTCTACATTCTTGCATCCTCAAACTGCATGCTGTCTCAAAAATATTCTCCACATTCCTCAAATCTGGCACTAAAAAGGTTATTTTAATTAAAACGTCTGTCTGATGACTCTCCTTTTAGTCTTCTCTTTTTCAAATGCCCCTCTCCTTCCCTTCCATCCTCTGCATGCCTACTTTCTCTGAGCACAACCTACTCTGACACATGCATGTTTGCCTATTCTCTATTTCAACAAAGTTCCCACAACTCATTTACAAGATCACAATCTCTCTCCTTCCACTGAAAGTCATACCTATGCAACCTAACAATACCTAATCTCCTCTAATGCCTCTATTAATTGCACAAACCATGTTCATGAGCACTCCCCCCCCCCCACACCCCACAATTGATCACAACCAACCACTATTGCTTTAGTCCACCATAAAGAAACTGAAATAACTGCATGGACTGGTTTGCTTTGAGCGCACAAGACTAATCCTAATAACTAACAGTAACCAATAGCACTGGACTAACCACTAACCTTGTGTTCCGGAGCAGCGTGCTGCACAGCGTCAAGCACTTCAACGCCTCGTATGGGATAGTAAGCCCTATATAAATCAATTACAATTACGATTTTGACTGGAATACTTACTGATGCTATGCACACTCCTATGAGAACCTGCATATCCTTTCAATATGGCGGCTGTTTTTTTAAACACATAAAAGTATGCCTGCTTCCAGGTCATACAAACCTTATAATAACTCTGGAAAGTAGGCCACTTCGATACTGTGTCGGTAACAAAAACGAGCGCTATATACCAATGCATTTGACTGAAGCAAATATCTGCACTTCCTTCTAAAGGTAGAAACCCTCATCAGATGTGAGACTCTCACTAAAATCATGTTTATTGTCACAAATGAAGAAACTGCCTCCTTTGCCCACAGGAGAGCTGCCAGTGTGGTAAAGTCAGTGTACCAACAGATAATGGAAGGGGCCTGTTGTTATGATGTAGTTGGATCTCTCATGTGTCCCATATGTGATGTATTTGGTGGGATTTCGCAGATGAGGCAAGGGTGGTATCACACATCCTATCGCCTGATGGCTGTAATTTACCAGGATTAGTAATTCTATTATTTTACTGCCAATGAGGTATCCCGTGTATGCACTCCATGCTTACAATGAGTGGGTGGCTCAAGTGTGGTTACTTCCTTGAATCTGAGTGTCTCCAAAACATTCTCCTACCTATTATTTTTCAGTAGCGTTCACCAGGCCCATGCGCGTATCAAAGAGTTCTGTTCCCCAGGAGACAGAGATGTAGGGGAGACTCTCTATGGTGGGATTGGACAGGTGACTAAAAATGCCACTGGAGTGGATGTCATTATTTGGAGGGTGAATGCTCTTTGTGTTCTCCGATTGTTCTCCTTGGGTAGCCGTACTGACAGTGCCTTGTGTGGATGGGATATCCTAGCAAGAGGAACAGAGTGATGTGCTGGCTGCGTGGGCCATAGCTGCCAACGTTCTCAAAATAGGCGTATGATTGGGAAATTAATGGGTGGTTTACCCAGGCATGAATCTTCTGGGAACATGAGTACGTTTGTTGAGAGAGTTTGAAGTCTGTGGCTGGAGTGGGAAAAAGAAGGGCCTGATGTATCAAATGGTATTTCCCATTCTATGTCTATGGGAAAATGTATTAGTACATATAGGCCACTACTGTTATTGATAATAATAATAATAGCAGCTGTTACTTTTACTGTTCTTAGCAGTAGTGTTCATGTTGTTGTTATTATTATCATCATAATTACGATAAGACTATAATCTGTTGAACCAGATATGAGTTGAGGGTATGTGTTTAGTTCACATCCCCTTAAATGAATTACTTTAATTCCCAAAATAAGCAGAGTGTAAAGTGAGTTGCCCAGAATCACACATTTTGGTCAGGTGAGGGGGAGATAAGATTTCAGTTTATATTTACTGGTTCCATATTGTCGAATTAAGACACTGGGCCATATTTTCCTGTGTCTTTGCTTCTATACATAAATGCACCACTTTATGCATTCTCAACCTTCTAAAGGTAAATTAGTACTCTATTAGAAATCAGTTTGAAACTGTCATATATCTTTTCAATGCCAATTACACTGAAATATGCAGTGCTTTTTAATACATGTAAAAGATTCCTTGTGTAATATGGATACCTTTACACGAAATGATGTATGAAAACAAACTTACTTTGAAAAAACAAAAAACAATTGATAAACCAACCTAGTACATGAATATGCTGACATTAACCTGGTCAGTCAATTGACTTCAGGTCAACAAAATAAATAATAACAAAGATCCCCTGAATAGTCGGAAGCTAACATGTGAAAATGAAGCTACACATGAAATACCTCCAGTATAGGGGCCGTGGCTTGGCGGGCCACCTCAATGGTCACCTAGGCCCAGATTTCTAAAGGTTTTGCGTTGCCCTTGCGCCATGCAAGGGGACGCAGGGTGGCACCAAACCTAGAATCAGATTTACCAAGCCACGGAAGGCCACCTAGTGTGGCCCTGCGTGGCTTGGTAGATCTGGAGTAACGCGAGGCAGTCTGTGTGGTGGGGCGTTACATGGATGGAGTGTGGGAGTTCCCACCCATCCACCCATGTATTCTGAAGCATTCCCAGATTTACCAAGCCACGGAAGGCCACCTAGTGTGGCCCTGCGTGGCTTGGTAGATCTGGAGTAACGCGAGGCAGTCTGCGTGGTGGGGCGTTACATGGATGGAGTGTGGGAGTTCCCACCCATCCACCCATGTATTCTGAAGCATTCCCAGATTTACCAAGCCACGGAAGGCCACCTAGTGTGGCCCTGCGTGGCGTGGTAGATCTGGAGTAACGCGAGGCAGTCTGCGTGGTGGGGCGTTACATGGATGGAGTGTGGGAGTTCCCACCCATGTATTCTGAAGCATTCCCAGATTTACCAACACAGGTAAGCCTGGGAATGCGTCAGAATTGTACACCTTCTCATTAGAGGCGCATCTTTATTTTGCCTCGTTGTTTCCTGTTTCTAAGAGGAAAATGCCTCAAAGGATTGTTTTGTGCAGGAAGGTGTCCCTTCCTACACAAAAACAATCCTGCCTTTAATGCAGGCACGTTTGCTCCGTGGTGCAAGGGTGCCTGCGTTTGCGCTAGGCAGCACACAGTGCGCCAGCGCAGGGGAAGAGCAGGATATCTTGATAGATATGGTGCATTCCTGCCCTCTCTCCCTTTCACGCAGCACAGCGCAGCAAGTTGTCTTGCTGCGTTGCATTGAAGAATGTTAAATCTGGCCCCCAGTCTTTGAGCGCTTCCCGCAGCAGTAGATGACCACTGAAGGGAACTTTACCAGAGCTCTTTAGACCTGCAAGGACTTTAAACAGTAGAGCCTTTTACAGAGGCCTGGCACCCCTGGTAGTCCACCTGTGTACGAGAGCAGCCCACATGCTGAGCCTCCGTCCCCGTGAGTGATTTCTAAAGAGAGGAACCAGTGTGAATGGGAACAAGCTGAAGGGCAAAACGCTCATAGTCTTTACTAAAAGAAGGATGGATGTGGTTTAGAGGTGGGCGAACACTGAAAGCTGGAGCCAGGCTCGAGCCTGAAGCCTGGCTTTGGCTCAGCTCGAGGTCCTGTTGCAACCTCGAGCCCGAAACGAGCCGAGCTTTTATGTGGCTTTTGGATGCGGCTCTCCCTCTACTCAGGATGTGGCTTTATGACCAGAGCTGCCGACTTTGCAACTGGGAAACAAGTTGAAGTCTCGGCCTCGGCTCCACATCCAGTAGTTCTGGGCAAATCACTTAATCGCCCAATGCCTATAAACATTGAATATGACCTTGTGTAATGTAAGTGATGCTCATGTAATGCGCTCCAGTGCCATGTTAGGCGAATGGATCTCTGATACCTGCTTGCACGCTGGAACTTGTGCACTCATTGAAAAGAATCAGCTTCAGACATGCACATGGGCCGTTTACGTATCAATAACAGTAGTTACTATGGATTAATTTCACAAAAAATATACACACATCTGTGCGTGAGGTGGCCTACAACACTCTAATTAATTCGTCCCAATAACTACTGAAGGAGAACGCAAAGGTTGAACAGTGTATTCGATCCATCACTTGAAACAATATAAGCAGTATATCTGCATAGAATGTAGTGCTACAATGAAATGGTGGTGCAGCGCGCACAAAAGTGACCCGTGATAGATAGTGGTGCAGTGTGATCAACGCATGGAGGCAAAAGAAGGATGCAGTTGTACAATGTTTATTGGAAATCAGTAGCTCAAGGGTAAATCAATGTTCCCCATATTTAAAAGCAAGATAGGCCCTGTTGCTCTCTGCTGCTAATCAATGCATTGTCAGCAGGTGGAAAAATCTTTTGGCTCCCACTCACTAATCGATGAATTTGTCTGTAGAACCCAGACTTGAAGAGAGTTAACAAGGCTTGCAAGTGCCCCATTTACGTACAGACTTTGGGCTTCTAGGAGGACAGTGGGCGGCATGGTGTTGGGTTTTTTAAACTGACCGAGTGTGACATTTAGTAATTTCCTGCAGGTTCAAGGACATGAAGATGGAATGAAAGATGAGAACAAGGAAAATTTACACAATACGCTAACCTGATCCCACAAAGGAGAATTCATGGAAGAGCCATGCTGTCCCAACAGAAACAACCAATCACTGCTTCCAGGAGGTAATACCTATGGAAGCTATACCTATGGAAGCTTAGAGGGAATGTCCCATTGAGAATAATTCCAGGGGGGGCTTTGCAATCCCATTTCTTCAGTAGCAGGCTAGGGCTCTGCTGGGGAACGCTTTCCTAGGGTATCCTTTTGATGCCATTGGTTAGGAGGTCACTTGAACACACCCATAAAGACAGAGGAGCATTAAGTGAAAATCTAAAAAAAATCCACCGGAAGGGTCTTGTGGTCAAACAGCTGTTTTTTGCCCGTACACTTTATCAGTCACAATTCAGACATGTTTGTTCCGTGACTCCCTCAGCATGGAACTTGTGGTCTAAAGCATTTGCCATTATGCTACTAGTGTCTACTGCAGAATTTCGTGATCCTTCGAGACATAAGGCCGCACCAGTCATGTGCACAGTGTTAACACAAACTTCTCTGTTTTTGTTTATGTGCTAAACATGTTGTCTTCTAGGCGCTTCAAAGTGAAGTGATAGTGCTGGGCCGACCTCCTTTTGTAGAGCACCACTTTCATCTTGTTAGCTCAATTGCCTTGACAAAATGTGACCTCACTGCCAAGCCAGCAGTCGTGATGTGCGACCAGCCCTGCACCTGTTCTGTGGCATTTCATGCCTCACCTCCTACCCTATTTCCATCCCTAGAATGTGCGTGCTCTAAATGAGTGATTTTACTGTCAGCCGCGTGGACCCCCGCAGACCTCTTCTAGCCGTGTAAGAGACCCTCGTGCTGTGCAGTCATTCCACAGCATCACCTCAATGGCGGATTATTTATGGCCCGCGCATGCTCATACTTAACTTCGCAGCTCATCTTTAATGTCTCTTAGGAGAACACTCCGTGTCACTGGGTCTGGACCCATTGATGAATGAATGATGCTCTAATCTAATATCAGTCTCCTGCATATGGATGCGGCCATTACACTGCCACTGATGCCTTCATGCCAAGAGATCAAGGAATCTTTAGAGCTTGTACACAAAAGATATGCTTACGTTTGTAAAAGTTCAACCACGATGCCCCCCGCCCAGAAAGAAAGTAATTGATTTTTGACACTTCTCTTTATATTTTTATATAATTATATTTTGGGGGTTGTATGGACAAGGTTTATGTGTTACAGATATTTCGACCTATTTTGATGACTTAACAACTCTGGATGGCTCTAGCTTTATTATTTTTAAATGGCCATTGTGAAAACAAGATTAAAAGTGCAAAAAGGATGTTAAGGAAAACGCCTTTGGGAAATAACGCGGACTAGGATCGAGTTGGAAGCTTGACAAATCTAATCTAAGTGAGGGCCCTGGACACAAGAATAAGTTCTACAGAAGAAGCATCCCACAAGTAATTCTCATCCAGGAGGCCTGCCGATGAACCCAGGAGCGATGGAGTTAAGAACCCAGCATTATAACACTTCTACTGTGTCAGCACAGGCTGAAGTGCAGGCAACAAAACGAGAGAGGAGAGGAGAGGAGAGGGGAAGTGAGGGGAGAAAGAGGGGGGAAGTGAGGGGAGGAAGAAGGGGGAAGTGAGGTGAGGGGAGGAGCGGAGCGAATCTCGCCGTCTGATGCTATGTCTGAAGAAAGATGCTCCTGGCTTTCCCTTTATAACCCCTGGACCTGATAGGCGTATAGAAGCAGTGCTACATTTGTAAAATAATAAGTGCCAGGGCCCTGACCAGGAGGCCACTGCAGCGTGCACCGCCCATTGCCCCTCACATCGCCGCCAATGGTGGTACCAAAACGACTATTTACCATCTCTCTCACCTGCAAGTGTGACAGTTAAGATTATTCCAGGTTCCCAAAGCTAAAGGGATGGCTGGGGAGGCAGGTATTAGTAATTTTTAGGAATGTTGTATTCATAAACAACCGTTGTTCTGTACCTCTCTAAATGAGATGAGCAGTACCACTATGTGGCAGACTGTCATAAGTGTGCCGAGCACCAGAAACCAATTAAGAGCTGATGCTGAGCACCGAGAACCACCATCTCAAATTAAGCCCTGTGTAGAAGAGACACGATGTCTCACTAAATTTTACCCTTCGTCTACTTGTATACAGCAGTGTGAAATGTACGTCAGACTTTCATTTTCGGGATCCAACTGTTGTGTCTGAGTGAAGTGTGGAATAACACACTAAGACACATCTTTAACTTTCACCCACTGTGCAAATGTTGCATTGCTTTTAGGAGTTTCATTCTTAGAATTCATTATTGTTGGCACAGAAAAGTCCCCTGCATGTTAACGGACGTGCACCCCTGCCCTGAGTACCCCAACTGTACTGATGCCTGGATCCCAAATGCTGATTTTCATTGTAATAGGCGAGCAGGGATCATGCGCGTGCTCTATGACATAGGCCTGTCTCATGGATCATTGTCTTGTTGGACCGGGAGAGCCGCCCAAAGCGCTACCTTCATAGTGGTGAAAGGTTACTACCTTTACCAAGAGTGAAGCAGCACAAGCACGGTGGTGGGAGCATACCGTATAGTATTCAGTAAGCGTGAACAGGTCTTTTATCCCTGCCTCACTGGAGTGAGGCCTACAGGCTCACTCATTTAAGGTTCCGCTGCTGTGTGCTCAACTCATCCTTGGCCTACATCGGTTTGATATGTAATGCTGCCCAGTGTATGTGTAGTACTGGATGTATGTGTACTTGTGAATGGTGCAAACGGCTAATGCAGGACTGTGCAGTGCGTGTATGTTATATGCACGTGCTCAGTGTGTGCTTGTGAGTGGTACAATACCTGAAGGATGTAGTGCTGTGCAGTGCTTGTATAGTATATATATGTGCTGGGTGTATGTGTGCCTGTGAGTGGTACAGTACATGAAGAATGTAGTGCAGTACGTGTATGCTGTATTCATATGCTGGGTGTATGTTTGCTTGTGAATGGTACAGTACATGGCTGAATCTGGGTTCCATTTTGCTAGACCCAGGGCTGCATGGTGAAACATAAGGAGATAGAGGAAACCCCCCAGACAGATTTGTGTATTGCTGCATTCCTGTAAGCTGGATGGACACACTGGAGAAGGGAGAGCCAGACTCCCCCAGTACACTACACTCGAAGAGTGCTCTTTGATTCAGAGAGAGGACACAAGGAAGAGACCTGGGCACATATCAGGAAGGATGGGGCTAAGGTGAGGGGACATCACCCAGGAAATCCAAGACCACCTCCCCTGGAGCCAGGAGCATCAGTGCTTCCTGCTTGCCAAGACCAGTGTGTGAAGTGAGTTGTGATCATCACTTTGCCGACCGAGTCATTGCCCGACTGCAGTGACAGACCAGCGACCATGTATGTCAGGATGGGCTGCTGTGGACAGATTGCCATGCTGTGGGACGTAGCCCGTGTGCGGTGGTGAGCTAGTGACCCTGTATACCAGGAGGGGCCGCCATGAAGGCATCTGCTGTGCTGATCTGGTCGAAGCCCGTGCGCAGTGAAGAGACAATGGCCCAGCATACCAGAGGGGGACACCAGGACCATGAAAGAAGTGTGACCTGGTCGGGATTGTCACCAAAGGAGAAATGCCACTTTGAGGACCCCTGCGAACCTGCAATGTGACAAAGGATCAGCATCAGGACCTTTGTACGCCCCCACCCCACATGCACCCAAAGGACTTACCCAGTTTGGAGGAGCCATGGAGAGCTTCAGGTTAGTGAGGCTGCACGACCGCTTGTGAGGAACTCGAGGGCTCACAAGAGAAACCTGCCTGGGCCGCAGGCAGCAAACTCCCCTGAACCAGCCACTGCCGCTCCAGTGGCTGCGGAGGGGGCGCTCAGGGATTGCAGTTGCTCTGATCCTGCAAGTGCGGGTAAGTCTTATTTCAGGCCAATCGGCCCCAGGGGAACTTGTTTGCTAGATAGCAGTTCGGTGCTGGAACACTTTTGGCATTAAGACAGAGTCGGAGTGGAACTCTTGAGACTCGGACTACTAGTGGGGCTAACCCTGGATGTTACTTATAGTGAATGAGGAATAACCACTATCACTAGAGTAAGGAGGGAAGGAGACATGATGAACTGCCCAAGAAACACTAGAGCCCTTAACTCAGGTGGACTGTGGATGTTGTTTATGAATGTCATATTTCCCCCTGGTTAATAGCGGTAAAATAAAATACAAAAGTGAGTATTTGGCTGGACAGTAATGAATTGCTGCTGCTGCACATATTTTGAGTTGTGAGTCTGTGCTCACCCCCTGTATCTACCTTCCCCCGAGGGAGCCTTGGACTGCTGGGTCCACGTTACCACTGAGATTCTGGTACTGAAGGGATACTCGGCCCAGTTGCTCAGGATCCAAAGTGGTTCAGGCCTCTGGACATCAGAAGTAAATGGTATCGACACCCATGGTTGGGCTCAATAACCCCTGTTTGCCCTGTGGCCCTCCGAACGGGGTTCTTACAATCATAGTCCCTACCCATTGTACATTGCTCACAAAATGTACTGCGGTGAAGCTATAACTACCTTTCTCATCCACATTCCTCATTCCATTCCTTAGTTAATGCAGTTGTGAGGCCCTGCCTCACCCAATGCACCTCTTCCAAAACAACATCCATCACGTTTCATCCTTAAGGAATCACCCCTCAACTAAAGAAGAGTAGTACCTCTAAGGCATCCCGTTTTTGTACACTCCTAACAAAGTGACACTTCAGCGACACTTTCTTGTTTTTCCATCTCTTTTTATTATGTTAGTGCTCATGGTGCATTGGCCCTGGTTTATAATTAAATATTTTTTTATACAGTGGTGTTTGGACCCAAACTACAGCAGACTGCAGATCTGCATGCTTATTGGTAATTCTCGGGCCACGGTTCAACAGGCTGCTGATCTGATAATTAAAATGAACCGTACCTGTGTGGAGGCCTGCCTTCTTTTTAGACAAAGTGGGGTCTGGACTGTCTCAGCTTCCCTTGTAGTTTGTTGTGGCGGTTAATTTGAAGGAAGGGAGCTTATGGAGCAATTTTGTGGAGGGGAATGTCACATACTGGGAGAGGCAGTGGAAATCGTTCGCTCCTCAAGCACAGCCGGCTTGTCTCTCCTCAGACACTGTGCTCTGTGGAGTTTGGCAGAAACAATTAAGTTCTTAAAGTAGGTAACCTAGAAAATGCATTTAAAGTAGGAGTGGGCGGTAAACTCCTCTCCGCAAGCGGAGTTCACATAGATTTTCCCACTCCACACTCCAACTGGAGTGCGGAGTTCCAGAAAAACTCCGAACCGCCATGTGACAGAGTTTTTATCACATGCGGCTCACCAACGTTACCTTGGCAAGCGAGAAAATCAATCATGAGGACGAGTCCTGACGAAATTTCTCAACACGGGCATTCGTGGCAGGTTGCTGCAATTCGCATTTAGAAAGTTGCCGCATGATTTGAAAATCTACTCGAGCACCAGAAAGAAGCAGCACCCGCTGACAAAGAGCGTGGTGCCGTTCGCACTGATTTTACAGTGTGGAACAAGCTCCCAGTGCTAAATTCTGCACAACATGCTGAAATTCCGCCGCTTGTGGAACTCTGTGGAATCTTGCAGAATTTTTATATAACTCTGCGGCACTCCACGCGTTCCGCCCACCCCTAGTTAAAGCAATAATTACTAAAATATGAGTAAATGCTTATCTTGTAGGCTGGTCGAATGAATGGGACAAATTAGTGAAGCTAGCAGGAACTCTTGGCTTAAAAGGGCAGTATGACTCAGCACATTTTTCAAAAGAGAAAAAAAAGGGGACTGACTGCTTACTGCCTGTTCAAATGGTTAATCTGATGTGTATTTAAGCCAACTTAGTTCTGTTTACGGCGTTTTTCTATATTGTGGGAAGAAGATTGTCAGGAAGGCTGAACTGGTGTAACATTCTCTATTTCTTGTCATAAGGATAAGAGTAACAAAATAGACGTTTTGGTTCCTTTTACCTGGGTACATAACAACTATTTATGTGCTGACTTAGTGTCCTGATGATGAAGAAACATAGTGAGAAGCTGAGGCAC
This sequence comes from Calotriton arnoldi, assembly GCA_963921515.1. Taxonomy (NCBI): domain Eukaryota; kingdom Metazoa; phylum Chordata; class Amphibia; order Caudata; family Salamandridae; genus Calotriton; species Calotriton arnoldi. The sequence goes on from CAWUFW010008978.1 coordinate 351,246, forward strand.
TTCACTCCTTTTTTCACAAGGGGAAAGATATTGGATTTAAGAAGGAGCCATTTGGCATGAAGATCCTCTGAGATGGGTCAAAATATTTCAGAGAAGCTGATGCAAATGATCATTGAATCAATTACAAAGGTTTTCCAGAAACAACAAGAGGATCATGGGTGGGTGCCTTTCCTGTCCAAGAACAGATTCTTCTCAATTGTCATGCACATCTCCTCTTTCAGTTTCTTTCTCCAGGTCATTTTGAGTTATGACACAGATGAAATGGATATGGGTACTCCTAGAGGGAAGTATATTGAAAGAGAGGACTTTAAAGGGCTAATGAATAATTTTTCATCTAAGCTACAAGTACACTTGGATGAAGATCAATCCTCTACTAGAGGGGGTTGTTTCAGACAATTTACAAAATCTGTAATTCTGAAATTTCCTGTTAATTCTGAATTCAACTATTGACGTATTACTGTAACCAGGAGGCACATTTTAAATACATAAAAATGACTACAAAATAAAAAAGAATGACAACTGGAAAGAAAAAGACATTGGCAAAGCAAAGCAGTTGGCCTTATTGCAAAATGGTAAGGTTGCCAGTTGATGTTTTCAGAAACAGTCCAGACATGAAATACAATACATACTTGTATCATTTCTCTTTATGATTTATTTGGATCACAGACCCCAAATGTCAAACTTCAAGATGCTTTACATCCTTGTCAAACACTTTACACTACATGTGTTTTGCGGGAACTGCTTGATCAAGGCTGAAAAGTTCTCATTAATTAATTTCCATAAAGGTAAATAATAGTATTGGTTTACCCATATCATCATGTATTTGTGATTGCATCAGTACTTTAGCCACTTTTATATGCATAAAGATGAACACTGCCTGTTCACTTTAAGTAATTAATATCCACATGTTTTACTGTGCAATTTCTCTAGATCATGTACTTTTAAATCAATTCTATCCTATCATAATTATCTTTTCCATTCGGATATTGATCTCTGGCCTTCAGATCATTTTATGTTGCACATTTCTATCATCAAACATAATCTAGGCATGCAGTATTCTCCTGTCATAAATAAGCAAATGTATTTGTATATTTCTTACCGTCATTGGACTCAATGCAGAACAAAGGCACCTACAAGGCATTGCTTCAGTGATTCCTTCATTCTAGTCATCATTTAATCTCTTCATTTGTGGTCAACTATGTTTAAGGCTGCATGTGACCTCGAATATTGTATTGCCTCCAGCCTCGGCAGTGAAGTGCTCTTTTAGGCGAATGTCCAAATGGGATCAGGGAAAACGCTGTGACTCGCAGTGCAAAACAGCCAATGGGTGATGTAGGGCTGAGCATGGCCCAATGCACTATGATGTGGTGGATAGAAATAATATTAGATTGGTAGTTGAACAGACAAATGGATGAAGAGGGCCGGCCCAAAGCCCCTCTATGTATCTATAGAGGTATTTATTTTCGGAAATAAACCAAGACATTATCACAAACAACAACAAGGCTTATGATCCATGTCACAACGATCACCAAACAATGTATCCTATTGAGCACCCCACAATACATTCTCCTACCAACAGTGATTGGAGATGACTGTACTGGCCCCTGAACAGGAAGATAAACACCTCTATAAACATTCACTGCAAAGAATATAGTTTTCAGCACCATGGACAGAATGAAGCGCCTCGCCAAGGGAAGGCACTTGTTACCAAAGTTTGCAAGTCAACAGTGTTACAAGACAGTACCGCTCCTTCACCATGCGAGAAACAACATCTACCCAGGAGTGACATTGTCCAAGACCTATTGCACCCCCAGAACACCACACCCAAACACTAGGCCAACATCTTCACAAGCTTTCCTTCATGCTGTGCTACTCCCATACACACACACACACACACACAACTGTAGGCCATGACCTAATCAAAAGGGTGCACAGTGCACCTTTAGGTATTTCGAAATCACCCGACCATAGGTGGTTTCTAGCTAGAGTGCCCATGCCTACAACACAGCAAGCTAAACTAATGAAGGACATCCTGCATGCCATCTATGAATGACAAGAACCAATAAATCCGAGGTGGTATTGCATTCAAATGTGCCTGCGCCATGAAAGGCCAACGGAACCACTCCAAGAAATGCAAATACCTCCAGGAGTGGTTGTCCTCCGGCACCAACAGCAGCCCCCCTCTGACATCCGAGCACCATATTCAGTAAATGTCACGTCCCTTATTCTCAGAATCTGCACACAGTGCAAACTAACTGCTACCCGCCACATGTTCCTCCAAGATGCAGCAGTGGGAGGGGGCACAACTGCCACAGAACACATCACCAGAGACACCATCTCCACATAGAGGTGGCAGATGGCGAGATGCCCCACTTCACGTGACACACTCATCCTTGGACAGGAGTTGTATGTCAGAATATCAATAGCAAAAAGTGTCAGCTGACAGAAATATTGTGTCCTAAATATCGTTTAGATTTTGTGCAGATTTTCTGTTATTAAGTCCAGTGGGATTATATTTATGTAAATGAAATTAAGAACACAGTATTTCTGTCAGACAATATTTTGATTATTAAATTCTTGTACCATATGAGCATGAGAGAACTGACCTCCGGTGAAACTCCTCTCCACCTTAGGTGTAAAGCAAAGAGCCTTCCAGAAATCCACATAGGATGCCATCCTCAAGCAGCTGTGAGCCCAGGCACATCTGTTGGATCCGACCTGAGCTTGGCAGAGCATGGGTGCAGTGTTGCACCCATACCTCTCAGCGGGAACCCATAGCACCATGTCTACCATAACAGCCACATCATAAGAGATAGGGGATGTTGCGCAATGGTCAGTGCTGCCGACTTTGCAACTGGGGAACCAGGTATGAGTCTCGGATTGGGCTCAACAGCCTGTAATTCTGGACAAATCACTTAATCTCCCCCTGCCTACAACAAATGAATGTATCCTGGTGTAATGTAACTGGTGCGCGTGTAAAGAGCTGCTATACCTTCGGGTCGAGTTCGCGCTGTCGAAAACTGCAAAAAACAAACAAACCTAAAATGGGGAAAAGCCTTAAATAAAAAGTGACTCTCACATAAAGAAATGTCAAACTGGAAATGCCGTACTTTGCTGGTAATCGGTGCTGCCAAATGAGAGAAATGCTGAGTTCCTTCTGCTTTGGAACAGATGAGCCGTGAAAGTGAAGATAATTGTAAATCCAGAGGTAACGGGAGCAGCAGTCACATGAGTAGCTGCAAAGATGCTGCGCACATGGTTAGTGCTCCCTTTGTGGTGGGCTCTCCTGCTTGTCCCAAAGTTTCACACGAGTATGAATAGCGGCTAGAGGCGTGTGTTGAGGAGGCAGGCGCCCCATGCAGATGTTCATCACTGGCATTGTCTATCCCATTACTTCTTATGTTGTACGTGCACGCTCCGCTCATTATAAACCCCTTCACATATTGTCAGTCTCTGTTCTCCACTTTTTGCAGCACATCTGTTATTCAGTGTCTGTTTTACGTGTGTGTATTTGTACAACATGCTTCTTTGTGTTTTCATACTTGTCAGCTGTGAGGATCAAAATGTGGTAACGCGAAGCAGGTGTTTGTCGCTAGAGTAGATAGACTGCCATCTTAACTTTCCTTAGTAGCTATGATTATTTGTTTTTCATTTTTAATTGTTTATTGGACACCGGCTACAAAATGAATTGCCTCTAAGTGCCTTACTTAAATACATCAATAAAAAATATCTACTTCCAGTTACAGTAAGTAAAAGAATCTGGACTCTCAACAAAGCACAGCTAAAGATGGAACAAAATGTGTTCAGCTACTATCCTGAAGCTCAACAAAGTTGATTTCGTTTGACTGTCCTCTGGCAGACCTCTCCATATTTGTAGGGTAAATGTCCGTCTGATATGAAATCTGGACATCTAACCGCAACAAGCAGGGTGGAATATTTCCTCCAAGGTACTCACAAACCAGACATGCCAGATTACGCTTTATCGGTTTGGCTACAGGTTGCCAGGGAAGAATGTCAAATTTGCCTCGTCTGTGACTAGCCTGTTTTGTTCACATTGTAGATATCCAATCTGCGCTTTAGCATTGGAGGGTCGGAGGTATATTAAGGACTCTGCAATTGGTTCTGATGTTTTGTGTCCAAATAGGGCAATGTTTGATTAAACTGCTTGAAGCAAAACAGAGTTGGAAAACCACTGTGCCTACTTGGGCATCACATTTAAGACGAGATTCCTATGCACGCCCAGATTCCTGCCCATTTTTGAAAAGGTTAGAAAATGGCTGTAACTTGATGGGTCTTATGCTCCTGTTTGTGTTGGCAAAGACTGTGCTGACATCCTCTCTGTTTGCCTGATCTAATGGTCATTTTCCATGCGCGATTACAGAAGATTTGGTAACTGTGCCTTTTTTGGCCACTCTTTTAATGCAAGCATTGCTTGATTGATCCTTGTGTGTGTGTGTGTGTGTGTGTGTGTCTGTGTGTGTCTGTGTGTGTTATACATTATAGATTACTGTCTATTATGGTCTAATCATCTCATTAAGGCTGATATAATAATCTGCCAGGCAGAGCGGTTTGGACTTGTTGGGCCTTAATACACAATCCACAAAACCCATGATATATATCCTATATTATATGTATATCTTTAAACAGGACAGTGTTCATTGAAAACAGTAACAGACATTAGCAACAACAAAGCAATGGCACCACAATGGTTACAGCATAACAAACTATCACAAGAACATAATACAACAACTTTACCACAGTGCAAAACAATAACAGAAAACAATAATACACCACTACATCAACACAGCAAAGCCCAGAAACACAATCCAATAGAAACAACACTAACACAATTAAATAATGTTGTTGTACCATGCTGTATTATAGCGGTGCTCCACTGTTTTGTTGAGTTGTGGTGTTTTCATTTTGAAGTTTTGTGATGTTATGTTAATGTGTGGTAGTTTTATTGTGTTGTGCTATTGTGTTGTGATGTCGTGTTGCAATGTGTTGTGCTGTGGTTATGTGGTTATGTTGCAGCGTTATGAGGCATTGCTGTTTTGTTGTTGGGTAGATGCAGCGTTGTGCATTGGTGTAGTTATGTTGTGGTAAATTAAATTTACTTATTACCTCATTTCTGAATTTCTATGCTTAATAAATCATAATTTCTTGTCAATGCAAAGCGAGGAGTCCGTGGTGCTCAAATGAAGGAGGAGAAGACCAATAACTCGAGTTAAAGGGAGCGCTTCCAGCACCAAGCGGGCACAGGAGCAATCTCTCAAGTCCCTCTCTTTAAGTGGGGGTGTCTTTATTTTCAACAGCAGAATATTTATACAGTCTTGGTCACGAGGCAAAATAGAGGAACAAACAGGTCGTGGCAGATAGAGGAACAAAGATTCAGCAAGAGGAGCAGAGTGTGAAGAAATGGGGGCGTGTCTTAGGCTTCGTGAGGGGACTTGCGATGTGAAATAGTCTGACAGTTGGAAGGGGAAGGCTTCCTCATTTGGGGGTTTGTGCTCGTGCTTCATGTCAGAAACATGAACCATCTCTGCGGGGGAGCAGGAACTCATGTACTGGTTTCCCGGACTTGGCAGAAACCACAGAGACAGATGGTGAAAATGAGGAAAACCAGGTGCAGGGGTGTCGTGCTCGTGCTCGGGGTCTTGGGACACCAAAGGGTGAATTAAAAACAAAATGGTGCCGGCTTTTAATGTGGGCAATTATTAATCGCGCAAAGGGGATCGCGCAAAGGGGCATAATTAGATCGTGCAGAGGGCAGCGAAGGGGCATAATTATAGATTTTATTTCCACATTCCCTCCTTGCCCCAGAGTGTACCTACATTATATCTCAATTTGCATGAGATCATTTATACATTCTTGTAACATGATTCTTTCCCTTTCTCTCTGCTGGACAAGTGGTTTAGGAATGCATTTTGCAGCGCATAGACCGCATAGGGCAGGACCACATTGGATGCAAAGGCAGCATCCAGTTATTATCAGGAATATTATGCCTGCTGCTGACAGCAGTTGCCATCCCGAGGACGATATTATCTTCCAGAACCAGTCAGACCACGTCCAAGTGCCAGGTTCTTGATGTAAACTTACGGCTATCTTGTGTAATTTTGTTATGGCCGTGTATACAGATGGGGAATTATCAGGAATAAATATACAGCAGCTAGAGCCTATAATTTTACAGGCTCCGCCTCTGTCAGCCAAGATGATGTCAAGGACAAGGCGATTTTGGAGAGTAACCAATCGTATGGCAGACTGCTCCTGGGTTAAGCTCCCCAGGGCAGACGCCGTCTGGTTTACTACAGCCTCTAAGGTCCTTGTCAACCTGCGTATAAGCTTGCTGTTCTGTACAGGGCCAACAAAGAAGAAGAACCCTTTGTTAAAATCTGTATACTGTTCCCATGAGGTTTCCGTTTGGTCAACCAAGGAGGTATCGATCGTTCTTTTATGTCTGACATGGGGCACTAGGAGGTCTCTGTGGTAAGTGGATGGGGCCACAAAGACAGGGGGTAACAGGAATGCTATATAGCAAGTTCCCCCCAGTTCAAGGGCAGCTGCACATAGGCCGTTTGGCCACAGATGAAATAAGTATGGCGAGATGCTAGAAATGAGGACTTTCCTCTGTCTTCAAAACTTATAGTGGTATGACAGTCACTGTGTCCTAATGGAACAGAGCCATTTTTCTGGATGCACAGGTGTCCTTTTACTGGTGAGACCGAGATGGAAGGGGAACCAGCATTCTTTTTAGGTTTGGTATTTAACATCTTGTAGGACATGGTCATGTTCCCTTGCTTGTATTCTTCACTTTCTAGGACTGTACCGGTCGCCTGAGGATCTCCCTCCTTATTAGGGCAACAGGCAGTATTGAGTACCTTGTTTAAATCCCCCAAGGCCACCCATTCTTGCATGAATTATTTCCGTCAGGGCAGGAGGTGGGGGTAGTAGCGTCAGCTGTTATTAGGGCGAACCAGGCTTCACAAGTTCCATTATAAGAGAATGGGAAAGAAAAAGAGGCATCCCTCCCTTTTTCTGATGAGGTGGGATGCGGCCACATATCCAACAATTGGTGCTATTACTGGCTTGCTGAGTGTGGTGTAGCATCTGTATGAAGGTATTGTTTCGCAAGGCTAGTCTATGGGCTTGTTCATGAGGGGGTAGGTCGTGATAGGTGTGTTCCTGAGTGCTGTTGGGTATATGAGAGGTGTGTTGTGTTGGGGGAAAAACAGTGTGGAGAATCCAACCAAGACACGTCATAACTGCCATGAGGAAAAATAATACTGTCAAACATATAATAGGACCATTATGTCTTTTTCTAGAGTTCATTTTTTTTTTTTTTCTCCCACATAGTCAAGGTGTTAAAATCCATTCCCATGCTCCAACCGCTTCACCACTGGACCGACGCCCAATGGACTTAATTAGCCAGAGTCCGAATGGCAGACCTTAACTTTGATTTGTAATCCTGTTGTGGGGTTAGTTCCAAAGGCAATAAAGATTGTTCAGTCACAATGTCAGTGGGATTGGCAGGGCCATCAGCAACAGTGTCTTTTTGTCCAAAATGTTTCCGGCAGTGGCTTGCGTGGAGCCAGCCCTTCCTGCCCTCGACCTTCACTGCTGTCCGTGTTGTTAGTAGTACGAGTCTTGGCTTCTTCCACCTGGGCTGGAGGGGACTGGTCCGGTCGAAGTTCCTCACGAGGACCCAGTCCCCGGGTCGGATGGCGTGTTCTTCCGGGTTGGTTTTGTCAGGGAAGGTGGCAGCAACCTGAGAACGACAAGATTGGAGTGCAGACATCAAGGAAGCCAGGTAGTCAGTCAGCATAGTACTGTCAACATCAGTTATTCTTTTAGGCCTTGGCGTACCCCACATATTTGGTGGTCTGCCAAAGACCACTTCATATGGAGATAAGCCAGTTCTGGAATGGGCTACCATACGCATGTAGAAGAGGGCAACCGGTAAGGCTACCATCCAGTCCACGCCTTTGTCAGTGCATATCTTGGCCAATTTTGTCTTCAAAGTTTGGTTGTGCCTTTCTACTAGACCTGCTGCATGAGGATGTCTTACACAGTGAAACTTCCAAGTGTACCCTAACAGAAGAGACACTTGCTTCATGAGTTCAGAGGAAAAAGGTTGGCCGTTATCTGAGTAGATGACACGGGGCAACCCATACCTCGGAAAAACTCTCTAACTAATTGTTTAGCAGTTGTCGTTGCAGTGTAATCTGGGACGGGATAGGCTTCTGTCCATCTGGTCAGAGCACACACTACAACTAGCACATACTTGTGACCTCTACATCTCTCCATCTGGATATAGTCCATCTGGAGAACTTCAAATGGATGGTCAGGGGTTGGAATCCTCCCTGTTCCACCTTTGTGCCTTTTCCTGGGTTGAACTGATTACAAATCATGCACGTTTTAACTTTTTGTTTGGCTGCAGCTCTCAAATGTTTGTTGTGCCATAAATTCTGTATGCTGTCTAACATTGCTTTTTCTCCCAGATGTGCTGGTCCATGTATGGTGTTTACCATAACTTGTACCATGGCATCCGGTAGAAACCATACTGCTCTTTCAGGTGTCATCCAGCCGTGATCTGTAAGGACCCCTCCTTTTTCCTTCCATTCTAGCAGTTCCTATGGTGTGGCGTGACTTTGGACATCCTGGATGTCAGAAAAGGGGTCTCGTATTGTATATTGGCGGTGTGGTATACTTAATTCTGTGTTTGCTGCTAACTTGGCTGCACTGTCTGCAGAATCATTTCCTTTTGATATTTCATCTGTTCCTTTTGTGTGCGCTTTACATTTTAGCACTGCGATTTTCTCTGGTAACTGACTGGCCTCTAAGAGGGCAGTGATGAGTGTAGCATGCTGTATTCTGAACCCATGTGATGTGAGAAATCCTCTCTCTTTCCATAATGTACCGAAGTTGTGTACAACTCCAAAGGCATATTGTGAATCAGTGTAGATGTTAACTGACTTTCCTTTTGCTAAGTGACATGCTCGTGTTAGGGCTATGAGTTCTGCTGCCTGTGCCGACAGTATCTCTATCTTGTGTGCTTCTAAAGTGTCTGTACCATTTGTGACGGCATAGGCTGCTGCTAATTCTCCTGTGGGGAGTCTCATACATGAACCATCAACAAAGAGTGTCATTTCTGCCTTAGCAAGGGGAGTATCTTGTAAATCTGGTCTTGGTTTGGTCACTAAATCAATTATGTCAATACAATCGTGAATTTCTTCAGTAGGAGAGGTCAGTGGCAACAGTGTTGCTTGGTTTAAAATGTTGCAGCGTCTAATCTCAATGTGTGGCTGAAAAAGTGTCATCTCATATCCGGTGAGTCTGGCTATTGTCAGATGCTGTGTTTGTGTTCTGTTTAACAGAAGTTCTACAGCGTGTGGGACCTGAACTATCAGATGATGTCCCAATACAATAGAATCGCTTTGTCTAATAGCTTGTGCAGTAGCTGCTACTGATTTTAGACATGCAGGCAATGCTTGTGCTACTGGATCTAATGTGCTTGAAAAATAACCACATGGTTTATGTTTGTCTGCTTGAAGTTGGGTCAGAACTGATAGTGCTGTACCTGAGTTTTCTGTTACAAATAATGTAAAATCTTTGGTGTAATTAGGTGTTGCCAGCACTGGGGCTTGACACATAGCTTTTTTAAGAGACTGAAAGGCTTGCGTGTGTTCATCTGTCCAGGGTAATTGTGGAGTAGCGCCAGCTTCGAGTGTTGTCAGCTGCACTAACGGTTTGGAAATGAGTGCAAATTGTGGGATCCACTGTCTACAATATGAGGTGAGACCAACAAAGGCTCGAACTTGTTTCTGTGTTGTTGGTTGTGGTATTTGTTGTATGAGTTGGATGCGTTCCTGTGTAAGCTGCCTACCCTCCTTTGACAGCAAGTGCCCTAAGTATGCCACTTGCTGTAAACAAAATTGGAGCTTACCAGGGAAACTTTATGGCCATTTGCAGCTAGGAATTCTAGTACTAGTAGTGATGCTTCAGCACATGCTGCGTCAGATCTGGCCGTAATGAGGATATCATCAACATATTGTAGTATGGCTGTATCCGTGGGCATTTGAACAGTATCTAGTTGTCTTTTTAATGCTTGGCTATATACGCTTGGACTCTCTGTGAAACCTTGAGGAGCTCTTGTGAATTGGAAACTTCGTCCTTGTAAGGAGAAGCCAAAAAGGTATTGACTGTCTGGGTGAATAGGTATGCTAAAGAATGCGTTTTTCAAGTCAATGACTGAAAAATGCGTTGCTTCCGCATCTATGGCTGTGAGTAGGGTGGAGATGTCTGGAACCACAGGGTGTTGTGGAACGACACATTTATTGAGCTCTCTCAAATCCACCACTAGTCTGTAGACAGGTGGTGTTCCTGGTTCCACTTTTTTATGAACTGGTAAAACAGGGGAATTGCAAATGTTAGAAGTTGTTTCCTTAATCACACCTGACTGTATTAGGTCCTGAATAATTAACATTAATGCTTGTTCAGCCTGAGGTGGAATTTTGTATTGCCTTATGCGTGGTAGTTGGGCTCCCTCTTTCAGTGTAACCTTGTGAGGTGTTATTTCCATACATCCTACTGTGGTGGAATCAGTGGCCCACAGGGTGTGTGGCAAATCTTTCAAACGCTCATCTAATTCTCTACTTGTGTAGTGGCCCTTGAAATCTCGCAGAAATAGTCTGACATCTGTAGGTGAGCAAACAATGACAGCTCCTAATTCTTTCAATGTTTTTATACCAAGCAAGTTTTCTGGACATGATTTTGTCAATATAAGATCTGTAGTTGTCATGAGGGGACCAACCTGCAAGGGCAGTGGCTTTGACGTGACGTTTCTCACAGGTTGTCCCGAGAACCCCAGAGAAATACTTTTTGAACCCGAGAGAGGAGCCTCTGGGACCTCTTGATGGCTTATTGTTGTTTTACTGGCCCCAGTGTCTAGTAGAAACTTCCTATCCTCCCCAAGAAGTCGGACCTCTATAAATGGACCTGTCTGATCTACTGGAATGGGGATTAGGGGCAGTTTGTCATCTTCTCTCTCTGGGCAACATCATGAGAAATCTGGGTAATATTCAGTGTAGGCGCTGTCTATAATATTCATTTGGGCCATTTGTGTTGTCAGTGGAACTGAAGGTGTTGAACTGTCTAGGGAACCATTCTGTTTTGGCTGATATGGGCGTGGCTGGGTCTTACCAGTAGCCAAATTGTGCTTTAAGACAGGGCAATCTTTAACGAAGTGTCCCATCTTTTTGCAATAATTACAAGTGCTTTTTATATTTGTCTGGCTACTTGGTGTCTGTTGACGCTGGGGTGCAGTTTGGGCTACTAATGCTTTCATCTTTGTGTCTTTCATGCGTTTCTTATCATTTTCTTCTTCATCCCTAATGCGATTCTGGTGATATTGTAGCATTTGTAACACCTGTGGAGGTGTATGTGCTTGCCAGGTACTTTCTACTTTTAGTACTCTGTCCTTAATGGCTGGCAAGGCGTTATCTACTAATTTGGAAACAAACAGATGCGGGTAAGCTTCACTTGTTGGCGTAAGGCCGCTATTTACCGCAAAACACTTTTCAAGTCTAGTGTAATAATCTCCTATGTCTTCACCATGTTTCTGTTTGCAGGAGGAAATGGCATCCCAGTCCTCCTTTTTCACTGTTAGTAACTGTGGTAGCACCTTTAAAATAGTGCCAGGAAGTGCTTTTAGTTTGTCTCCTATACCTTGACCTGCTACTCTAGTATTTTCGTCATTCTGAAGTTCAGTCCATTTAATGTGTTCACCTGCTACTTCCCAATCTTTTCTCTTAGTTTGTCATATATACCTGATGGCAACAATAATTTCAGAATTGCTGTGATATCAGAAAGAGTATATGTTCCCATCATTAATACATCTCCTAATTCCTTAAAGAATCCAGCAGGATCCTTTGAGTGGGAGGGAACCATCTCTTTCATCCTTAGTAACTCAAGTTTTTTCAAGGGTACATAAATGAAGACGCGTTGTAGCGCGCCATTCGTGTCAGCTCTGGGGTGGACCTCTCTCATGGGGAACTGGCGTGTTTGAGGAAGTCTATTAGTTGATCCACACGTATTATGGGGAGATCTATATCCAGTCACTTTCTGGTATTTCTGTCTAAAATCTATAAATGTGTTAAGAAAAACTGAACTATTGTGGAGGAACATGTTATCAGCGCAGTCAGACAGAAAATCTTCGAGTCTTGGATCATGTTTAAAATGAGTGTCATTGAGTGTGATGAGATGTTGTACCATGTAGAGACTTGCTAATCTTTGATGTGAGCGTGGTAATGCTAGAAAAAGCTGGGCTATGAGATCATTGTCATATATCTTATATTGAGAGACCCATAGGGTCGCAGTTCTGGCTATTTCCTCCTCCTCCGGTGTATGCGGAGGTTCCTGGTCTAACCAGTAGTCTAATGCATTGGATGTATTTTCAAATAACTCATCTGGAGATGACCGTTCAGAGTGACCTTGGAGGAATGTAGGCGGGGGTGTTCGTGAATTAGGGGCGGAAGAACGAACGGGTAGGACTTTTTCAGTAGGTTCAGTAATTTCCTCCTCAAGTTTCTTATTCTCTTCATTTGTTTGCAAGTTTTGCAGAATACGGGTCACATTACGGGTGAACCTGTCTAGTGCATCATTTATAAGTTCTAGACTAGTGTGGTCGGATGCGGAATCTAATAAGTCAAAAAGTGAAACTGGTACATTTCTTTCCTCTGCTTGTATGTGTTTTATGAAACAGCAAAGGAGGAACCTATACATGTGCATTTTTACATGGTGTGATCTTCTTGTAGTCATAGCGTTAATGGCTCGTGAGTTCTCTCCAGTACGAAGAAACTCAGAGGCCGCTTGAAGAAACGTGTCAATTGCTGGTAGATGTCTTATTTCTTCCCAGGAGTCATGAAGTATTTTACTTATTCGGCCCGCCTCCCCTGTGTTGCTCGGAGTCGGGTCATAGGGGCAGTCGGGAATTGTTTTACCTGGGTCTGGACCTACGGCACCCCCTTCTGGAGTGAGAGGTGGTGCGTTATGTTGTGAAAGGGGTGGCGGAGGCAGAGGGCGTTGAATGACTGGAACTTCATAGGGTGGTGGAGTATCTAAGAGAAAATTAGTAAAAGTATCCTCTGGTGGTGGGGCTGTAGGCTGTGCTGATGCAATGTTAAGGTTTTCAGGTGCAGATGGCAATACAGGATAAAAACCAGTAGAAATGGCTGATTGTTCCCTTTTATTCCTTTCACTAACTACTTCTTTCCCTATTTCTTGTAACTGTTCTTTCTTGGCCTGCTCTGACATTCTCTTACCCTTTTCAACTTTATGCAATTCCTTCTGTTGCCTCCTATGGGCTTCTTTTCTCCATAATTCTACTGAGTCACTCTGTGACTGGCGGACTCTCTTTTTCTTCCATAACTGTTCCTCTAATTTCATAATACACTCCGTATCAAAACTACCATTTTCAGGCCATCTATATCTGAGTTCTAGGTCTTTAGTATTCTACCCATAGATCACAATAAATAAGTGCACCGACACCATGTTTGGCATACATGAAGTGTCCTGGAGTATCCCGAGGAGGAAGGGGAATTTCCTTCTCAAGAATACTCCTTTTGGTTGCCATCTTACGTATTTTCGAGAAAATAGGCATGATGGCAAGACTTTCAAAGATTTTAGAAGTGAGAAAAACATAAACAGAACAAATATCTTTACCGTACCCACGAAAGAGGTGAGTCCGTCTTTTATACTAGTTTAGTAGTCCTCACAAAATAAGTGAGAAACCCACAAAAAACATGTATCTTTACCGTACCCACGAAAGAGGTGAGTCCGTCTTTTATACTAGTTTAGTAGTCCTCACAAAATAAGTGAGAAACCCACAAAAAACGCGTATCTTTACCGCCCCCACAAAAGCTGTGGGTTCGTTTTTATACTTTTCAGCAGTACTCACCGAAAAGTAACTGGAAGGCCTCTTGAAGATTTTGGGAAAACGCGGCGCGCAGTTTCAAGGTGGGATTTGTAGAACCTCGGACTCGTCTGCTTCGCAGGTTGGGCTTTGGTTCAGGACGTTCCGCTATTTCCTCACCGCCTCGTGTGGATGCTGGGCCGCAGTCGGTCCCCCTCTTCGCCTCGAGGAGTTAGCGGGAATTCCCCGCGTTGTGCACTTTTGAAGTCCGTCAACGGTCAGGAGGGGACAGTACCGGGTCCAATATCGCCGGCGCGTGGGGGAAAGGGAAGGTCCCTGTTCGGGCGCCAATTACTGTGGTAAATTAAATTTACTTATTACCTCATTTCTGAATTTCTATGCTTAATAAATCATAATTTCTTGTCAATGCAAAGCGAGGAGTCCGTGGTGCTCAAATGAAGGAGGAGAAGACCAATAACTCGAGTTAAAGGGAGCGCTTCCAGCACCAAGCGGGCACAGGAGCAATCTCTCAAGTCCCTCTCTTTAAGTGGGGGTGTCTTTATTTTCAACAGCAGAATATTTATACAGTCTTGGTCACGAGGCAAAATAGAGGAACAAACAGGTCGTGGCAGATAGAGGAACAAAGATTCAGCAAGAGGAGCAGAGTGTGAAGAAATGGGGGCGTGTCTTAGGCTTCGTGAGGGGACTTGCGATGTGAAATAGTCTGACAGTTGGAAGGGGAAGGCTTCCTCATTTGGGGGTTTGTGCTCGTGCTTCATGTCAGAAACATGAACCATCTCTGCGGGGGAGCAGGAACTCATGTACTGGTTTCCCGGACTTGGCAGAAACCACAGAGACAGATGGTGAAAATGAGGAAAACCAGGTGCAGGGGTGTCGTGCTCGTGCTCGGGGTCTTGGGACACCAAAGGGTGAATTAAAAACAAAATGGTGCCGGCTTTTAATGTGGGCAATTATTAATCGCGCAAAGGGGATCGCGCAAAGGGGCATAATTAGATCGCGCAGAGGGCAGCGAAGGGGCATAATTATAGATTTTATTTCCACAATGTGACCCAGCGGCACTCCTTCCATTGGTTGAAATCTATAATTATGTCCTTGCAAAGGATTCTGTAAAACAATTCATGGGTATGAAATCATCTGGTCTGAAATATGGATTTTTAAACCATGTAAGTAGCAACACTTGTAAATTTTTTGCCATTTAACAGTGAAAATCGATTTGCCCTAATGAAACATGTTATCTGGAGAAGGTATACTAATAAACATGCATTCACACACTTAATACTACAGGGCAGGCTAACTAATTTAGGAAATCAGGGTTTGTGGCCTCGCATTTTCCATGTGACTGTCTGCAATCTACTTAAAGGGAATGTATGTCTCTGGTCAGATTTCACCACTTCCATTCTTGTTCTGGCTAAATACCTATAGCTCTAACTTCTCACCGCAGACAACATAGCATGACATAAACCCTTACATGCAGATCAGCTGAGAGTACTATGCTAATTGTTACCATTACTGGGGTTTTGTCTCTCGTGAGTGATGGTCTTTTCCTGCAATTAGCAGTGGTAACAAATAGCATTGAGCAGCTCTACATATACTATGTAAGCAGACTCCCTAAGTGGTCTATGCTATTTATTACCATTGTTGTGTGTGGTGATGGCGGGTGCATCACAAGAAGATGAACCTTCCCCCACCCCCTCTCAAATATGTGAGGGCTTTTTTGGAATGTGTCAGTTCTGTGCAATGATTGGCCGACTCTTTGTCCCTCTGCCTGCATCCATGATTTTATAGATCTTTCCTACTTTCCTTGGGGTAGCACCACATTTACTCTTATATGATGACTTTACTTCTTCACATTGCTCTAGAGATCTCATAAAGAGATTTTAATCAATGAGCTTCACTTCTGAGCACCATGGACCTCATCCTTAAAACATTTTGAATGCAGAAGTCATACTTATATGCACAATGCCTGAAGTTTAGAAATGCAAATCCTGTTTTGGAATTTAGGAAATTTGGTTTCTCACTCATAAATGGATCTACTTGTGAGGAGGGTACCATGTGAGCACATCTATTCCTGTGAGTGGGGTGTTCCGGAGCAGGGATTTTTTGCAAGTTTGAGCACAACCACATTTGCAGGTGTTCATGAAGCCACAAACTGTTTTTGACCACTTCCCGCCCTGGAAACAATTTGAGCTTTATTCCTGTCAAAGACAGGTGTAAATCCCTTTCAAGCCTGGGAAAGAGAATTGAACTCCCCCAAAATGGTGCCAGGGGTGGAGAAGGAGAATATATTTCTCCAAGGAGACCAAAACTCAGAAAATTAGCTGTAGCATTTGCACGGACACCGTTGATTTTTTCATCTGAAAATGGAATTCACAAAAGCTGCCTTGGTATGCCTGACAAGTTGTGACCGAGTCAGGTTGAAACGAGTAAACCAATACCCGCTCCATGTCGGACTCGTAAACTTCCTGGAGCAGATTTACTCATCTCTGTAACAACGAGGCTCTGGCTTTCACTAAATAGTCTTTCATTGTGAAATTGAAGGTGGTCTGGCCGTCTGGGGTCTGGGACAGTAGCGGGATCTGTACTCCCCAGTGGGAAACAGATATAAACAGATAACAATCAATCCCGGCTGATGTATTCTTTACAACCCCCTTTAGAGAGTGTAAAGTTAGGGCTTTGCAGACTCAGGTTTCCATTCAGCCTTGGCTGAAAGGGGCTTAGAGAGCTTTGAGGGACTGAGAAAGCGATGGCCGGCTTAAGAGAAAGAACCTATTTAGCAGCAAAAAAGGCCGAGATTTAGGAGCGCCGGCTGAAAGGAGGGGGTGATGGTGAGATCCTGCAGGCACTCAGCACTCTTCAGCTAGTCATACTTTCCAGGGAAAACAAAACATCCGCCGAGCCTCGAAAGGCTTTCCCTAAACCGGTCTTTGTTCTGAGGTTTTCATTCACCTCACAGACCACGTCCGTGCATCAGAACACGGTACTTCACGTGTGGGAATTTCCACATAAAAACAGAAGGTCTCGGTAATTAGATTTTGTCCTCAACAAAAAAGTGGAGTCGATAATTGCATTTTTTTAAAATGTTGATACACTTTGTGCTAAATTCTGGTTAGGGCTGGGTTTTGTGCTGTTTTCGAATGGTGAAGATAGCTCCTTGAGTGACAGCTCTTAGTGATAGAATGAATTGGGGCTATAGGTTGGGGCACCGTTTTTAAGACAAATTGATGTAGATTTTGGATTTGCCCACAATTCATAGCATAAAGAGATGCAGATCCACGCTTTGAATCTGAAAGATGGAGACATCCTGGGCTCAGATGTGCTAGCACCTAGGACTTGTAAAATGCTACGGTAACCTTAAAGTCTTCGTGTTCCAGCGAGGAGCACAAATATGTTCTACGCACGCCAAAATCTACGGGACTGAAGAATACCTTTGTTTCTTTAGTGTGCTGGATTTTACTTATCCCAGATTGTAAAGCCGAATCCCAGGGTTTCACCATTTGAATGGTGTGCTTAAAGGCCCAAGAAATAAATGAGCGGCTTGTCCCCTGTTTGAAATGATCTGTACAGAGAAGCCTAGGGTTATAGTCACATAAGCTTGTGGTGACCCGGCTCTTACTGACTATCGTGTCTGGCTTTGGCTTGCATCAATTTTATTTGAAAGCCATAAGACCAGGAGGCGCTCAGTCGGATCCACACCTCCTCACACTCAACTGAGACAATGACACCTACTTTCTGCACTTTTGGTGAACACATGTGCCATATTTATTACAAAATATGACAACAAAATATTAAATAATACACACTAAATTCCTGAACATTTAAAAAACATAATTGTCAAAAGCAAAAATTACAGTCATTGATTCAGAACCACACTACCATATGCATAAATAAGGTAAGAGGAGAACCTAATATCAACATAGTATTTACATGAACCAGAAATCCCAGCCCACAGCCACTCTCTGCATGCCAACCCCATCCACACTTCACATGGGCGAAACCACCCATGTCTATGGGGGTGATCACAGAACCATCCCAAACAAGCATTGGCATAGCCAATAGGTCTCGCCTTTGGGACCTTATAAGTGTTTTGCCAGACCTATTGGCAAACACCTAAAAACTGGGACTCGCAATGACTATTAAGATGTTTGGAGAGGGAGTGGGGAGTTTAAGCTTGACTTAATACGTTAAAAAAAAATATCCGAAAGCAGCCATATTCTGAACAGGAATGCCAAGAAGAGCTCGGGTGACACCTAAAAACTGGGACTCGCAATGACTATTAAGATGTTTGGAGAGGGAGTGGGGAGTTTAAGCTTGACTTAATACGTCAAAAAGAAATATCCGAAAGCAGCCATAGTCTGAACAGGAATGCCAAGAAGCGCTCAGGTGTTAAGAAGTGCGAATAACGAAGGGGCTTACCAGGAGGAAAGAAAGTTTGCATAATTCGCTAAAAAAAAACACATATATCCGGCAGAATTTAAACTCACAAAGTCAAAATGTACTGTGGAAAAAGTAGCACACCAGATTCAGAGCTGCAGGGAGCGGGGAAGCAAACACGCAGGGTCACAAGGCAGAATGTGGGATTCACAAGACGGATTCCGAAGGTGTGATGACAGCCCAGAGTCAGCAATGAAAACCAAATGTCAGGGAGGCCACAGCTTTCTGCAGCCGACATGTTCAAGCCATTCAGGAGGGAACATTCTTTTTATAGGAGTCACTGAACAAAGGCAAACAAAGGCAGGCTCGGAGAGTGAAGCGACCATCAATTCATGGAGCCGGCTGGCAGACTGCACTTTGAAGCGAACCGAGCGAGTTCACGGCTAAATAAACCAAAGCACAACTGTGCTCAACAGCAACCAAACAGACAAAAAACACTCGTTTCGGAAAGGGTTAAATCGACAAACGAACAGCCAGGCAGGCAGTAATGTGTTCGTATGGCAGCATGCATTGGAAAGACGCCCACCGAGCTATGAAAATGCCGAGTTCAAAGAACGCCGACCTAAGATCGGCTAAACGTGAAAGTAAAACAGCAGCACGCAGTGGAACAAGCTGGGAGCCAAGTAAGAGGAAATAAATAATAAACAAGGGAGGGAGAGGGTGAGACAGGCAGGGGAGCGAGTGCTTGAAAAGTGCAGATGCGCGCGTGGCCACGCTAATTGCAAACAGATGGCCCCTGCGCGCCGCTGCTCGCTCCCGCAAGGTGGATGCCAGCACAAGCACGAGTGCTTGAAAAGAGCTGACCGATTTCTAAAGGTCATCTCCTAGAGCAGCGCATGCGCGCTGCACTAGGCTCGACCTAAACACTGAAACAAACATATACGCATAAGGAGTGCACAAACAATCATAGTGGCCATGCCACCATGTTCTGTAATGTTTATGGTTTTTATTAACTAATAAACTATTTTTCACTAGTGGCCACACCAGTTTTACCAGTGGTCCTTTCTGTGCCCACTAGCCCTAACTTCCTTGGCCGATGCTGCCTGACCTCGTCTGGAGGTGTGTACATCAAAACACCCAGTGAGTCACGGGCACGCGCTGTGTTTACTCTCTCGGCTCATGTCATGTGCAGTCGCTAAGAACTACTTTTAATCTCCCCTGATTTCCTGAAGCCGGGCGATTGAGTCACCCCGCTTCACAGGCCCTGTGCCCGGGCCAGCCCCGGGAGCGATCTTTGAAAAGATGAAAAAGGCTCAATTGCTTCCTTTATCGCATCTGAGAATGTGTTTCTTTCTGGGCAGGGGATGGGGGAGCGGAGGCCCTTGTATAAATGAGCTGTCCCGGCTAAGCTCAGCGTGAGTCAGTGCCCAGAAGCGGGCCGTGAACAGAGCCCCCTCACTTCTCATAGCTCCCGTTTCTGGATCTGCGTGTGTCAGGGCACTGTGAGAGTCTGAAGAGCCACGCTTCAAAGCACCCTGAAACCTGTGTACCTGCCCCCGGAGAAGAGAGCGTCCTTTGAGAGGGCATTCCAGACAGATTTCATGCAGACGCCGGTTGTTCAATCCACGTCTCCATGGCTCATCCGAGCCTCTTCCGCCCCCCTGCCCGGAATGAAAACACGTGCTTTCCAAGTCTAGGGTGTTGTCGTGAAGCAGCCCTCCCTGGCCTCCACAGACTAGTCTGCGATGCACCCCAACGCTTTTTGTAGTGGAATAAAATGATGCACACTTTGACCCTCGATAACCTCCCAGTGTTGACCCTTTGTCCGACTGTAAGCTCCACCTATCAGCTTTTTGTTTTCCTAACGTGGGAGAGACAGGGTGTTTTTTTGGGGGGGGGAGTGAGGGGGAGGGTGCCACTGACGTCAATGATGATGACGTTTTTAGTTTGGAGGGTCAGGGAGGTGTTTTTCATAAGAATGAGAAACATTTTGCTTGTTTGGACGGCAGGGCAAGGAGCGCGACACCCTCCAAACGAGGGTGAGTGAAGCTTCAACAGCCACTAGTTTGTCGCTAAGGGGTAACGGAAAAAGTGAAGAAAACACTACAGAAAGAAAACATGACTTATAGATCCGGCCATATGTCATTGTTTCAGGTGGCGCAGTTCAATTGAATCATCTGAAATGAATTAAGACTACAATTCCCAGAATGCTTAGGTTGTTTAACGAAATCACAGGACTGGAACACAGCTTTCTCTGTGACATAGAACCTTCTGGTAACCTTACTTGTGTACCGAGTTTGACAGTAGTTGACTGAACACTACTGTTAAATTCAATGAAAAAAGGCTTTCATTCTGTCGAGTCTGAAAGCGCCTACAGCCACTTTGGTTTGTGGCGCTTCGTTACGCTCTACGCGTATCATTAACGGTCATATATGATTTAAAAGTAATATCTGCGCATAAAGTGGACATTTATGTTCTTACAGAGATAACATTTCCTGTGCCCACATGCAATAAACTGCGAAATGTGCGATTATGCCGATTAAGTTCCTGCAATTTTGGCTCGCAAAGAACGTTTTCTGCATGTCATGTGTCCCATGCGAAGTGCAACAGTGCCACCTTCTGGTTGAAAATATGATGCTATCTAAACCAGGCAGGGGAGCGAGTGCTTGAAAAGTGCAGACGCGCGCGCGGCCAGGCTAATTGCTAACAGATGGCCCCTGCGCGCCGCTGCTCGCTCCAGCAAGGTGGATGCCAGCACAAGCACAAGTGCTTGAAAAGAGCTGACCGATTTCTAAAGGTCATCTCCTAGAGCAGCGCATGCGCGCTGCACTAGGCTCGACCTAAAAAGGGCACCAGTCTTAGTCCCAGCCCCCACTAGTCCCAGATTGATGAGACTTCTCCATGCAACAAGAGCCGGGTCTGAAGCTCTGTGTCCCTCCCCTTCACACACAGTACCTGACACCTGAGCCCCCCTGTCCCATGGACGAAAGTAACAAGGAGTGAAAATGTGAAAAGACAGTGCATTGCTATACATGCCTAGCTCCTTTCTCAAATTGTGATACAGATCCTGCTGAGAAAATGAATTTTCACTGCCACAAAGGTGACCAGGAGTACAGGTCCTTCGCCCTCCCCAACTAGGAAAGATGCAACATTCCCCTCTGAGATAAATGCACCTCATTGCATCAGGTCCTAGTAGATGCATGGGGAAAAACACCAAACAAACTTCGGTCCCCCCATTTAAAGGTCCCTACTCCTGTGATCACATCAGGACCTGTTGCCACCCTGTGCATCACACCTATGTGTGCATCACTTCCTGAGGTTAGCGCCAAAGGTGGCTCTCAACCTGGAATGAACACATGCCCAGAGGAAGACCCATATCACATCCCTCACCCCCAAGATAGCCAAAGCATCATGAGACCCAGGAGGGTGGACCCAGGGTGCCCCAATCTAAACTCGCTCCCTCCTACTGGGAGCGCTGTGGCACCTCTGGATCACTGACTGAGTAACAAAGCTTTCTTCTAAGAAAGTGTATCCTACTCCTGGACATGCAGGAGAAAAGCCTAGCTCAGTGGCTTTTAAAAAAACCTCAAGAGTAACAATCTGCATGACTTAGTCTTAAATAACATTACAATAAATTTGGATGAAGGCAGGTCAGTGGGACTCATCTTACTCTGTAGCCTTGGACACGGTCGACCGCTCCATCATGATCGACCATTTATCAGAGGTCAGCATTAGAGGGACAGCGCTCGCCTGGTTCTCTTCCTTTTTGACAGGCCACAACCGATCCTTGTCCCTTTACCCTTTCAGGTAGGAAGTGAGGATAATCAACTGTGGAGTCCCTCAGGGTTCCTCTCTGTCCCCGATCTTGTTCAGTATTTACATCCCTCCTTAACAAAGTTATTTGTTCCTTTGGGATAGACTGAATGCCATATGCCACTGACACACACATTCTCTTTAGCTGTTTAGGTTCGATTTTTCTGTTGAGGAGCTTCAAGAATCTCTTCCATCATGACGGTTGTCACATTTGAGTTGGATGAACAGCAATTTGCTCAAGATAAATGCAGTCAAGATGGAGGTATTGATTTTCAGTCCTGGCTCATCTTGGAAAGTCAGATTGTGGTTATGTGAACTGGTAGCCCTTGTCAATATAGTACAAAACATGTGCGTTAGTTTGCTAAAGAACTTTCTCTGGAACTCCAAGTTGATGCACTGGTTTCAGCTTGCTCTTTGCTACTCAAACCTTTGAGGAAAAGTCTCAGAGTCATCCCCCAACAACATTGGTTCACCAGGGGGCTACATGTGTCACCTCGAGAGTAGCATATACTAACGCCTGTTACTTGGGGATTTCTGCCAAACCTTTGACCATACAACAGTTAGTGCCAGAACATGGCAGTTACATTAGTCTCTGGCTCGCAGAGGTTTGACCATGTCACAGAAGCAGGAGAAAGTCTGCACTGGCTTCCATTTGAGCAAAGAATTTCTTTCGTAACATTATGCCTAGCCCACTGAGTGTTATATGGGACAGAGGATCACCTGCAATGAATGTGTGGATTACTAGGTACGCTGCTAGTCCATTCCAGTACTAATTTGTTTTAGCATTTGTCCCCCAATATAGGCTTGCAGTGTTGGAGGGAAAGCCTTCTCCATTCAGGCCTCTGAACTCTGAAACCATCACCTGTACTCGCCAGGGACAATTTTGGATCCTCTGTCTTTTTGGGAAAAAATGAAGTATATTTTGTTGATCTGAATTATGAATAGTGTAATTGCTGGTCCTGTTTTTCCACTTGCCTATCTTTCTGCAGTTGGATTTTCACTTCTCACTTCTCTTCTGCCTTTACGTAAATCTTGCGCTTACAAATACTTGTTTCATTCATTCATTCAAAGTCGTACCTAAGTCAAGGACAAGACACAGTTTGTTGAAAAACATTGTGGATGAGGCTCTAAATAAGCATTCACATGCAGCACAGTGTTTCAAAAAATATTTTGGTCTAATTTCCTCTGTGTAGTATATCTTATCTCGTTCTGTCCCGACTGCCTTCTGATTGGAGACCTAGTGCCTGGTATCCTCTGGTTATAGGCAATGGGCCCCACGTGGCCGTATTCACATTAAAACTGTAACCTATTGGTACAATTCTGGAGCATACATTCTGCCACTCCTAAGCTGGCCTAAATCTAATTTTCCTACATTTAAGATACATTGAGGTGCAGAAAATGACTGTGGACGTAAATTTCAGATCCTGTTTCGTAAATTCAGGATCTGTGACAACGTACACCCTTAGACTGAGCTAGGTACCACATAAAGCACTCAAGCATAGACAGATTTTCCCAGGTACTACATTTAGGAGTAGTGCCAAAGTTAAAGTCAAAGTCTGCTTATTAGGAGCCCAAAACCCTTGGTAATTAGACACAGGAGCAGTTAGGCTAGGGGCACAGATAAAAGAGAACAGCCATAATCTGTGTTTAAACATTTTACATTTTGTTATAATTATTAGCTCCAGAAGATAAGCGTTTCAGTACTGGTACCCCAGAACCTGAAGCAGTATTCCCAAAATAAGGCACTCTTAAATATGTGAATATATGACCAACTCTAAGATAAAGAGAAGGAGGACAAACCGAGAGCACACTTTTTAATTTTAGCCTTCTTAGAAAGCCAGACCTCCTAAATAGATAATACTGTGGACCCAAGTCAGTATGCGAAACTCCACTCTTCAGTAGACCAGTAAAACTCAAATAGAGCAGGAGTAATAGGAATATAGAGTTTGAGTCTCATCGCTGCTCAAGCTGCAACGATTTGAATTCTCTGAAACATGACATCTTGTTTGGGAAGAAAGACTGTTGTTTGCACATATGGGGGGCATAAAGGCCATGTGCGGTGGGAGCATGGATGCCTGCGAGGGTTTGGGTGGTGCAGGGCCTGGCCTATCACCAGGCCCGGCACCCAACCCGTGCCCTGCATGCCGATGGACATCTTACTTTACAGTAAAAAATGTAGAAATTCACTGGAAAAAACAAAGGTTAAAGTAATATTATAGTTAGGAATTGCAATAATATTTAACTTTACAATAAAACAAACCTTAGAAATTCTATGAAAAAACCAAAGGCTAGAAGGACGTTATAGTTAGGTGAAAATGTCAGTTAAGACATACTGTTTCAAACATAACTACTGAAATTCACCAGTTATAGTTATCTCAAGTAACTATAACTCGTACCCTAAAGTAACTATAATTCATGCCCTCGCCATGCACTACTAATTACCTCCCATATTACATTACTCATGGCATGTTCTATGACATCATTGATAACATCACTGCAATATTTGAAATGACGCCAATGATAAAAACACTGTGCATGGCAGGGTCGCGAGTTGTAGTTACTTTGGGAACAAGTTGCTGCTGAGGTTGGAGTGGGAGTAGAAATTTTGAGGCAACCACCCTCCAGCTGCTGTCCCACCACATTTCATTGTTTTTTTTTTACAATTTTGTTTCATCCATGCCTGTTTCTCAGCCTCGGGTGCCACATCCTGAAACTCTTTCAGAGTTGGTACATGAGATTTAGTAGTTTGAGAGACATACAGACTAACATCAGAATTCCAGGAGCCTAGCAGCTTTCATGGCATTCTGGTCAGTTAAACTATTACCCCTAGACACTTGATCCTGAGAAGATTGATGGGCAGTACATCTAAAAACATTGAGTTTTAGAGGCAACATAAGCTCATGAAGTAAGCCCTTAACATAGTTGCTGTTCATAATAAGTGTTCCTACAAGGAGAGGGAACCCTGTAGCACCCAGAGAAGTCCAAAATCATGAGCCACCTTGAAAGCATGCTTTGAGTCAGTAAATATGGTAACAATCTTTTGGGTTGAGAGCATACAACTAGGAGTAAAAGCAATCAATTCAGAAACTTGAGCGGAATGTACTTGAGGCAAACAACTGCTCTCAACAGCTTCAAATATTGTACACCTGCCATAGTCAGCTACCAGAACCACAAGAGATGAGCCATCAACATAATGGGGAAACCGTCTTTAGCATGACGCCAGAATTACACTGTGTCTTTACAGCGCCGGCAATTGAACAAATGTGTCATTAACAGGCATTCGTTTAGCACGGAAGTCATTACAACGACTTGCTTTAGCTGGGCCCATTGGTGCAGAGGTGTTGGATTTAAAATCCAACACCTTCCCTACTGAAGTGCAGACTGGAGTTGGATTAGTAAATTATACTAATCCAAAGTCCAGCGCCCCCCTAGGGCAAGTCATTGTAACGACTTGCGTGCAAAAGAAACGTGTCGTTACGACGGGTTCGTACTAATGACAGTGTTAAAAGGCATGCGTTCTAAAGCGTGCGTAATTCCGACATACAATCACATAATGTGCACACAGATCACAACTGATTCTTGGTTCATCATAGAGGTCAATGTGGGCATTAGTGAGGTGGGCTGTAACTAACAAGCAGTCATGGGGGTCCCCATCCTGGGCCGTGGGTAGCAAGGATGCAAGTTCAAAACAGGGCAACAGACTATGATGATGTGAGAGGCAGACAATAAGATAATTTTATACCACGCTATCGTAGCCATGGAATAAATGTTGAGTTTTAGTTGTGAGCAGGATAGCAGCTACAGCATGGGAAACAGACATTATGAGTGTAGAACCAAGGATAATGTTTTTAAAAAGCTCTACAAGATGGCCAGCAGTTGTTACAGAGTGCAAACAGGGTGGAAGTCGATGCGTCAGATGTCCTTGTTGTCACATCCAGATGTTACTGTCCATGCCTAAGCACATTGAGCAATTCCTTGATATAGGATGGCAGCGCGCACCCTAAATGATATAGATTAGGTACATAAAGTAATCTCTGGTCTACTTCTGTGAACTTTTGAAGTTTTTCTCTTTTAATTGTACATTTTTCTGAGGGGTGAGGAGGGGAAAGAGGAGAGAGAGATGACAGAGAGGTTGAGAGAGGCCTACTTAGTAATAGTTTTCTCCTGTGGCTCTTGTACAGACAGCAGTGCCCGGCAAGAGTGAATTTGAAAGCAGCACTATGTCATGCCCCCCTCCCCCCTTCCTTCCTGCCTCTCACTCTCGTTCATTTCCATTTCCTGTTCCTTTACCTTCTGCCCTCATCACAACAAGCGCTCTGACATGCCGGAAAAACAATAAATAGATGCAATGAAACGTACTTGCACACACGGTGGTTAGTTTTCTACCAGCATTGTATCTTTACTGTTCACGTGAAGCAGCAGCCTGCATTAATAAATATTACACGCATGTGCTGTGGCTTCTTTGATGTTACTAATTGCCTGTTTCACTGTATTTGCCTCCTGGGTTTCCAAGTTACCTTTTGGATGTATTCGGTTTTCAACAATAAGCAGCAAAACAGACACCTTTTCTAACACTGTACGGGGGTCTCAGTTGGAGCAGTGTTTCAAATGGTTCATGTTGTTTATTCCCATAAGAACAATATAGAGATGAGGGAAAAGGGCCACAGGGTGATGTTTTCATTTAGTCCGTCTTTGGATTCAATTACTAGCATCGTTTTGATGACATTCTGCTGATTACTATACACACTTTTCATGCTTTTTTTAGGTTGAGCCTGGACAGCGCATGCGCTGCTCTGCGAGGCATGCTGTATTGGAGTATGTACTTAAAGTGCTGCCCACTCTCTGCCCATATTTTTCATTGGCTTGTGTCATTGTCCTTCGTAAATGCTGGCTTCTGATTCGTTAATAGGCTTGTTAGTCCCTCCTTAGTACCGCCTTGTCTTCATTTGTAACCTCCCATGGCGACTGGCCCTTTTACTTCTGTTGCGACACGGTATGTCTTATTTAGTCTGTAAGCACTATTTTCTTTATTGAGTTTCTCCTACTGCAGGCACGACGTGCTTGCCTTACATTCAGCACACCATGCGCACTTTCACTTTCAAGCAGCCCCCAACAATGGCGGCTGCTTCTTTGAAGTGAAATAGGTCTGCATTTACAAGAGTTTGAGCTATCGCCATTGTAAATGACAATAGCTTAAACTCTCGTAAATGCGAGACCTATTGCATTGCAAATGCTTGATTTAATTATGTGCGTTCCAATACACATAATATTCTGTTCTTTTTATAATCTATCCGTGTTCCCTTTGGAAGCGCAAACGCTCGGTTTTATAATAAATGTGTTTTATTACCAGGGGTCCAACGAGCAATTACAGGCAATGGATTTTAGTACCACATCATAGGTACTCAATTATCGATCTCAGAAGGATGAAAGGAAGCGTGGCCCCACTGAATTTCAACCTTTGTCCAGGGGGGGACAAACATAAACCACTGCAGCAGTTGCATAAGTCCACGGAACCAATAGGCCTGGTTTCACAAATGAACATTAGAAACTTGTACCACAATCATTCTGTGCTTGACAACTTCATAAAAAAGACCTTCCCTTATATAAATCATTATTCAGAGAGTCTCAATGTACATGCACCATCTCCTTTCCACAATTAGATTCAGCTATTCTTTCACCTGCTTCCTACCGCCTACATTTTATAACTAGAAAATATGACGGGGCGCCTTCAGCCTCTAAATCCAATGCCCGTGAGGGGCTTATTTAGAGGTGCTCCTCTTTCATTCAACCCGCTCCAGACACTGGAGGTCGGTTTGCCATTTATTCTGTTTGTATTATGGCGCTGCCAACGGCGTCGATTCACCAATATGCTAGGGGTAGCGGAAGTGACATCACATGTCACCCTACCCTCATCTGTTTGTTAGCTGCCTAACTTTTTATTACTTGTCACATGTCTTTTTCACTTGTTGCTGACTCTTTCTCACCCCTCCTTTCTATCTTAACTATGTTTTTCTCGCTGATCTCCTTATATTATGTCTTTTCCTCACTCACTTAACACCTTTTCTGTCTCTTTTTCTCCTCTATTCACCTTTCCCCACTTCTCTTACTCGCTTATCTGTCCTTTCTCACCTGTCTATGTCACAGTATTATTGGTGTCTCTTTCATCCCTCTTTGTCTCTCTCAAACACACATCCTCCTGTCTTTGTCGCTTGATCTCTCATCCTTCTCTGTAGTGTCTTCTTCCTTTTATTATTCTACTCTCATTTCGCCTCTGAGCCCTTTACCTTTACCCCTCTCTCTCTTTCCCTCTACTTCTTACCCTTGTATTTCTTTTACTCCCTCCATAAGCTAAGGGGCAGCAGAAGGCACAGAGACAATCCACACCACTTGCAACAGTAAATGCTTTTTTTTTTTCCAAGTTAGCTACTGTCCTCTGGGGTTAGGGGATCACAGGTACAGTGCTAGGGGTCGAAGGAGGCAAGCCAGGGGTCGCCAATGCAACTCCTAAATTATGTCCATGGGTGCTGCTGAAAGTGTACGTTTCTGTTTGTGTTCTTAAACTGCGGTTGCGGCCTTACTTGTTCTAATGTCTTTGCATCCATGTTCGGGGTATCTCAGGGTCCATGGTCCTACCTCTGAGTCCCTGTGTGCGCATCCCTGTGTACTATCCAGGTGTCCCGGTTAGTATCCTCCAGAACAAGTCCAGTGAAGGCTGCCGCCAATCAAAACTGGTAGGGAGGCGAGGGCTGAGGGGGGAGAGGAGTAATTGGGAAATTAAAAAAAAATATATTAAAATCACTTACCTGCCATTCCGTTTAGCTCCCGCTGCCGGCTGATTCATTGCTCCTGCTTCTCCTCCGAACGTGGATGGGCCTGGAGGCACAGGCTCCCCACCCAATCCAGATGCTGCTCTCATAAAATGAGAGCAGCATCTGGATTGGTCTGAGCGGCCTGGTTTGCCGCTCAGACAGTACCTGGGAGCCTGTGGAGTTTCTCCAACCCGGCTGTGGAACACAGCCGGGTTGGAGAAACATAAGTGCGCATGTCTGTTTGGCCGGCCTAAGACGGCCGGACAAACTGACATGCAAACTTATAAGTGAAAGCAGCTCAGACAGAGATAAATAAAATGATAATCACAACGTTTCATCATCTGCTGGCAGTGGGGTGACCCTCCGCCATTATGGAGGAGCCGCTCCTGATCAAGTCCCATTGTCAATATCAGTGTCCACCAAGTCCATTTCACTGCTATTTTATGATTGTCTCAGTTTTCCAATGTCTTCGAATTAGCACCCCAGGGTCTGTGTCAATATTCCTTTGTCAGCATCTCCTGACTGTGTCCTCTCCCACTGCCCACTGCTCATGTCCATGTATCTGTTTATCACTATCAATTCTAGAACCAGTGCCCCTGTCCTTGCCCCAGTGTCTGCATTACAAAGTCTGTTTCACAACTCACTGTACCTCAGTGACAGTGTCCTAATGCCAGCAGTCCTGCATTTCTCTTCCCATTTCAGGGTCCTTGCCTTGGTGTCAATGTGTCATTATCTCGGTCTCTGTGTCCACAGACGAGTGGTAGTGCATCCTTGGCAGTGTGCCCCAGTACCAGTGCTCCAGTGTTGGTGTGCCAGTGTCCTCCAGTGAGTGCCCCTGTCCCTGTGCTAGTGTTGATGCCACTGTATCGGTGTCTGTTGTCTGTAGCCTATTGCTAGATGTCCTCATGTCATTATACCAGTGGCGGCCGCCGCAAAACTTAGGTGGAGAGCCCGATGGGGGGGGGGGTGGTCTGGATATTAGGGAAAAAATAAGAATACAAAAAAAAAAAAAGTGCCTGTTCTGCCACCAACGCTGCCGTCCACCTCAGTGCTCCTCTTCTCTCCTGATGGTGTTCCAGCAAGTCCCTGGGACACCGGCACAGGTTTCCCACCCAATACCAGCACTTCTCTCAATAGCATGTTGTTTTTGCATTTGTCACCCCCGAGTTGGAAGGGTATGCCCAGACGTGGGTCCCGTGCTCTCCATGCCACTGGAATCAAGCTATCCTGGCTGAAGAGGGGTGAAACCCCGAAACCGGTCCTAGGATGCTTGTTTCCAGTCCAGGGAGGACCTGGCTTGGCAGTTCGGGCTGGACTGTTCCCATGGGGCACAGGGTCAAGACTGATTTGCATATGGCTGGGTTCAAACTGGAATGGCATGGTGAGCAAAAAAACGATGGATTTAGGCCCAGATCTCTGTACTGGGGTGAATGTATGACATTGTTCTGCATTCTATCCATCAACTGTTCTTTTTGTAGGTTAGGCTGAGAGCAG
The DNA here is from genome assembly GCA_963921515.1 of Calotriton arnoldi. Lineage (NCBI taxonomy): Eukaryota > Metazoa > Chordata > Amphibia > Caudata > Salamandridae > Calotriton > Calotriton arnoldi. The sequence continues at coordinate 381,663 of CAWUFW010008978.1, forward strand.
AATACCCCAGACCCGCCTTGGGGGTAATGTGTCCCAGACCCAGGAGATTGACACAAGGATGTGCACTTTCTACTCAAAGTATGTTCAGGGTCCGAAAAAAGGCATTGACCGCTCCTTGAGAGCTTTTATTGTTTTTAATACAGGTACAGCATATACATTTTGGCTTTGCATGCAGGTTCATCAAGGTGCAAACAACGGAGGGCATTGTTTCATACTCTTCACATGTTCCACTCAGTGATGTACATAACCTACATTTTCTCTTACTCCGTCCCACCTTTCTATTCAGCCTGCATTTCCTTGCATCTCATCTTGCGTTACCCCATGTATCTCCTCCTCTAATTTGGGAACAGTTCAGCCCGAACTGCCAGGCCAGGTTCTCCCTGGACTGGAAAACAAGCATCCTAGGACCGGTTTCGGGGTTTCACCCCTCTTCAGCCAGGATAGCTTGATTCCAGTGGCATGGAGAGCACGGGACCCACATCTAGGCATACCCGTCCTACTTGGTGTGACAAATGCAAAGAGAACAGTTGATGGACAGAATGCTGAACAATGTCATACATTCACCCCAGTAAAAAGATCTGGGTCCAGGATGCTTTTCAAGTCCAGGGGGGACCCAGCTTGGCAGTTCGGGCTAGACTGTTCCCATGAGGAGCAGGGTCAAGACTGATTTGCAAATGGCTGGGTCCAAACTGGGGAGGCATAGTAAGCAAAAGAACGATTAATTTAACCCAGATCTCTTGACAGGTGTGAATTTTTGATTCAGTCAGCATTCTGTCCATCATTTATTGCTGCAGCACTTTTTGCCCTGAATGGGATGGGTATGCCCAGACATGGGTCCCTTGCTCACTGTGCCACTGGATTCAAGCTAGCCTGGCTGATGACAGGTGTTATTCCGAAACCAGTCCCAGGATGCTTGCTTCCGGTCCAGGGAGGACCCAGCTTGGCAGTTCGGGCTGAACTGTTCCCATGAGGAGCTGGGTCAAGACTGATTTGCATATGGCTTGGTTTAAACTGGAAGTGCATGGGGAGTAAAAAAACTATGGATTTAGGCTCAGATCTCTGTACTGGGGTGAATGTATCATTAATTCAGCATTCTGTCCATCATTTATTGCTGCAGCACTCAATAGTATGAGAGCAGCGCCAGGATTGGTCTGAGCGGCTTGGTTTGCTGCTCAAACACTGCTGGGAGTCTAATGCTGTTTCTCCTACCCAGCTGTGCAATACACCTGGGTTGGAGAAACTTAGGTGCGCATAACGGTTTGACTAGTCTAAAAAGGCCGGCCAAATTATCATGCACACTTAATGTGCTGCACTACTCCTCCCCTGCTGTCATCATGGCCTTGCCCCGCCCAGACTTGGCTGGCTCTAGCGAGGAAAGAAAAGTAAAATGATAATAAATTGGTTTTATTATCATTTTATTTTTTCCAGTTTTTTCAGCAGGAGGGGCGACGCTCCTCCGCCATAGTGGAGGAGACGCCGCTGCATTATAGGTGTCTCAGTTTTAACCCCCTGCGCCCCCTATGGGCACTCTATTCCCAATACCAGTGGCAGTGTGTCCGTGTCGGTGATGATGTACCTATATTAGTGCCAGATCCCCTTTGTCAGTGCACCCTGACTTTGTACCCATCCATTTGTCCTTGTGGTAGTGTTCTTGTGTCATTACACCCAGCCCCTCATTAGAGTGTGACAGTGCAACATGTATTATATGAGTTTATCACTGGGAGGCATTTTCAAATGAAATATGAATGAAAACGACATACTCTAAAATGATGTAATGCGTCTATTGACCTACTTCTTATTTGTGAGAAATCTTCTAATAACAACCTAAAAGGCTCAATAAATTAGGCCATTTTAGCATGCATAGAATCTTTAGACAAACCTTATAAAACATAACAATGAATAGAACTCGGATTCTTAGTCCACACCGCCTGCACGAGCAGCAGCGGTCAATCTGTGTATGATTTAACTTGATCAGGGGGTGCGCAAACCACAATTGAAAGCCATTTGCAGTTGCGATTTGCAGCAGGTTTTACTTGGCTTCTGACTAGATGGATTTGGTCCCCTGATCTACAAAACCATAAGGAATTATAAACCAGATTCTCTTTCACCATCCTATTTTAAATTTAGGAGAGGCTACTGATTGAAGTATAAGAAAGAAGCACTTTTCAGGGTGCAGCATCACTCACAGTATGATGGCTGTCCTCATGCTGACAGGCAAAGGGACAAACATTCTCCCCAGTGCCTTTTAGTACAGCACAGAGGTACGACAATGTAATATAATGCAGTTTTTGTACAGCACACGCTCACCAATTACATAGCCTCTTAGGGCCTGTTTAAGAGTGGGCTGGTTAATTCCAACCCATGCGTAAATCCATGTTTATGCATGGGTCGGAATTACGAGTTTGAAGGTATTTAACGCGTCCAATAAGTATTGGATGCGTTAAATACCTCAACCTTTGTTAAATTTCGGCAAGTTAAGCCTGATGAAATGCAAGGGGGGGGGGAAGCATATGGTAGTTACCATATCATGTGGACTTGGGTGCACTAAACGCCAAAATCTGCATGTTATTCCCCACAAACCCTTATTAGATGTTATTTATCGCACCTGATAAATAATGTATCCCATGGTATCAGTATTTATCAGGTGCATTAAATGACACCTAAACTTGTAATCAGGCCCTAAGACCTTTGGAACAGAGCTTGTCTGTAGTTTGGGGCTTGTCCACAGAAAAGAGTCTACATTGAAGGGTGCCCTGGCCCAGTAGGTAAATGTGTTGAAGAATGAGCGTAGGGTTTTCCCTGCGGATTAGGTTAGGTTGAGGGTGAAAGTGTTTGCCTTGTGTCCTGTCTGAGAACTTGGTGTATGTTTGGATGGTCTCTATGTGCTACCTGGAAACAAATGACCTCTTGCACCTCAGTCAGTCAGGCTTCAGGCGGAATTTAAGTACTGAAAAGGCCCTACTTGAGGTAGCTGAGCAAATCAAATGCACTTTGGATACAGGTGGCAAGGCTGTGCTGATTATGTTAGATCTATCAATAACTCCATTGGCTCAAGGTGAACAAGCGCATCGAATTCAAGGCTTTATGCTACATGTTCCGGGCCAAACAGGGTTTGGCGCCCTCCTACATATAAATCCTGGTGAAACCTTACGTGTCCGCCCGACAGCTGAGATCAGCTAGCCTTTCACTGTTTTCTGTGCCCAGGTTCCGTCTTGCTCACATGAGAGGCTGCTCGTTTTTTTACTTGGGCCCTAAACTGTGGAGCTCCCTTCCAATGGAACTTAGGATGTGCCACTCGTTGCTAGCCTTTTGAAAGAATCTAAAGACTTTCCTTTATAGCCAAGTATAATTCTATATCCTGGGCTTTTCGTTTTGCAGACTGTGGCTTGTCTGTTTTCCTGTTCAGTGCGCTCTATAAATCTATAATAATAATAACCTTTGATACATTATCTCATTCTTCTCTTCTGGGCCGCCTCCAGATGATTGGAATAAAGGGGTTGGCACTTAAGTGGTTGATCTCCTTTTTAGGGAATAGAGGTATGGACACCCTCTTTTGCTTTTAGCAATAAGGCATTAACATTTGGAATACACCAGGGCTCTCCCCGTAGCCCCACTTTGTTCAATATCTACCTTACTCCCCTTGCCTTTCTGGTAGAGTAATTTGGTGCTAAGATTACATCATATGCAGATGATGCTCAGATTCTCTTTTCTTTTGAGGAAGGTGAAGATGTTGCCCCCGATTCAATTAGGCCTTGCCTGACTGCTGTGTTTGCCTGGATGCACCAGAAACAGCTGATGTGTAACACTGACAAGACAGCAATACTCTTTTTTTGGCACTCCAACTCCTATCAATTGGCCGGCATGCTGGCTGAATGGAGCCCTTCCTCCGGTTTCTCAAACGGAGGCTGTTAAGAACTTAGCAGTTAAGTTTGAATCAGTTATCTTGTCAACCGCCAATCAGATCTGTGGTTGGAATGTGTTTTGGACTCCTTCGAGCACTGAAAAAGTTCCCGTTTTTTTGTCCTTTCCAACCAGGAAAACTATTATTCAGGCCCTTATTACTTTTCGGTTGGACTACACCAACGCTCTGCATCTTGGACTGCCGGTCTTTGTCATCCACAGACTTCAGGTGGTCCAGAATGATGCGGCATGGCTCTCATTGAATCTTCCTAGGAGAACCAGGGTCTCCAAGCCTCCCCATACTTTGCACTGGCTCCCTACTAGGAACCGATGTTTATTCAAGTACCTGCTGCTGACTTTTGTGCACTACATCGGATTGGCCCAAGCTACTTGTCCATTTCTATTGCCTAGAAGGAACCTCCGGTCCTCTAACAGGGCCTTAGCAAAGGTCTCTAGAATCTCTTGTGTTAGGGCCGGTGGGCGTTTTTTCTTCTTTCTTGTTCCTTTCGAGTGGAATAAACTTCCCCTGAATCTTTGGCAGGAGAGCTCTGAGTATACTTTCAAAAAGAAGTTAAAAACATGGCTTTTCACCCAGTATTTATCGATTTGCTGATGGACTAGTGCCAGCACATTCTGTGCGCTCTACACATCCCACTCATCATCATTATCATCATCATCATGTGGTATGTCTCGGTTGTGCTGCAGGTTTTATGGTCTTTCACCTATCCCGAGACAGTTCTGAAACTGGAAGCCCTCGCCTGGGGTCTCATCAGATTCCATGGCGTCTCATCAGATTCCATACTATTTAGGCAGGTTACTACCTTTCAAGTCTTCTAGTCAGTCCCACTATTCAATTATTCAAAATGCACTTATAAAACTGGAAGTATTAAATCCTGAGTTTCAGATAGCCTGTGATTATCAGGGGGTAAGGACCCCCTTGGATTGAACCATATTCGGACTTCCAACTGGTTTTTGAGAATGGCTTTTCTATCAATCATGGTTCGGTCTTGAAATGTATTTCTGCGATCTGGTTGTCATCTGTTCACTATGTGGTATGACCACATTGTGAAACCGAACCAAGATTGCCCACATTCCGGCCCGAGCAGGCACACGACTGTCGAGGAGTCAATTTATCCTGATAGTGACAATTATTTGGTTTTGGAAGCCTATCTTAACCACATAGGCCCCATAATTCAAACCTGTTTGAGCAGCTTCTTAGCCCCAATGATACAGCGGTTCCACTCGCTTTTGCGTTTCTCCCTCCTTCCAGGGGGTGTCTCCATTGTGTCCTAGTCCTGATGAAGACCCCATTACCAACCAAAGGATATTCTGAGAGTCGAAATATCAATGCATAACTGTACTTTTGCCTAGATCTGTTGTTTGTAATATGGCAAAACTATGTGAAAGTGACTTAGTTTGATCTGTTTACTGCTGAGTTTTTACTAGGCAACATATGCTTATGTTCACTCTTTTATCAGTCGCCTTGCACTCCGAGCACTGCGCCACTGCACTGATCTTTTTATTGTGGAGCACCTCTGTTTTGCTGACAATTCATGTAATACAATGTTTATTTTAAAAGTCCTCTTTTGCTTATAGTTTCATTTAATTAATTCTACTCGATGAGTACATATCTTGGACTCTTCTTCTATTTGTAAAATTCACCAAGAAAGGGAAATCCCACAGAATCGCTTTGTGTCTATAACTACATTGAATTCCCAGATTCTGAGGAATACAGGGATAAACTTTTGCTATAATATTTCATGTTACTGGCAAGGCAGACTCCTTTCCCCAGCGTTCCTAGGCCTGCTCTGTTTATTTCATAACTATTGATGCAATCCCGAGTGTTTTAAGAATTGTAAGACTGTTTTAAGGTGGGTTTTTTCTCCTGGGCCCAGTCTTTAATATTGGGTCGACTGTAACGTTACTATGATATGAAGCACTCTAACAAATAACACCTCACTGTTTTGTTGCTAAATTTGCACTTTATTAATCAAATACGTACTGTGCATCATACCTGGTGCAATCGATGCATCATCCCACGGTGCTAGCCAGTCTCACTGCCTGAGGCATCACCAGCCCAATGCAGAGGTGATCCTTCTCCTCCTCCTCTCCCTGGTCTTTCTTTCTCTGTCTTCTGGTGTTCCCCGCATTCTTCCCTGCCCAAACCAAAGGATGTCAACAAAGGATCCATTTTCGGCCTTCTTCTTTCCTTCCTCTACAGCATTATCTCCTGTTTTGGTCATTACGCTAATGACATTCATCTCTTCTTCTCCTTCCCAACCCTCCGCCCCACCATATCTAAATCAGATTCTCGGATTGTCTCTTGCTCGTGAGGCATTGGATGACCCTTTGCTTTGAGAATGAAAATAATTTACTATCTAGATTCCTTCATCTCTACTACCCCTCTATTTCAGTCTCCTTAAAATAACCCTAAGAAAACACTTCCTTCTTACTGAAATGAATAAGGGTTGATCAAGTCCCTACTCCCACAGAACTACTTCAGCTCTAACAAAGTGATACCTATTTGTATTGTTAGTACTGTATGTATTCTCAAACTACCGTCCTATTGTCTACTATATGCTTGTGCGTTATCCACAGCTAAGTGTCTGTATCACCCTCAAATATGGTGACTCAATCTGGGATATGTATATTTTTATTTCCTTTTTAAAATACATAACGCATTTCTGGTAGATATAATTCAGCTTTTATCAACGAACAGTAACCTATCTCCTCCTCCCTCACCCACTAGGACATACCTATATACTTTAGCTCAACTAGGATCCACTGGTTGGCATGCCTGGCATCTTTTATGACTTCTGATATTACTCTGTGTTCCAGCTAAAGAAAATCGGTGTTGATTTCCCACGCCTCCCCTTTCATACTGCCAAATCTCCAGTTACAAACTGGTTGTTGGTATACTTGACTTCTGCGACGGCCACTTTGACACACTCCCTTGGTAAACCATATCCCACTTTTACAGAATTACCCAGCAGTTTGGCACCTACACACTTTTCAACCTTCTCAGAAGAACTCCCACTTCTCCCAGTTTTCAGCCATACATAGTTAGGGTGACCAGAATTGTAAAGCCAAAAACCGGGACATTTCATGGAAATAGAAGAAGGACTACAGTTTTACTTCAAGCGAGCGCACAGAATGACAGCGCTCCTCAGCACAGAATTACAGAACAGGTAGTTAGATCATACATAAAATGCCATTTTTAAACCCAGAAGCTTCCCTGTTAATTAAATTGCTTTCTAGAAAACACTGCTCACTATCCCTGCTTTGTACAACATAAAAAACACCTTCCGCCGTTTTCAGCTGACCCTCTCTAAAAACCGGGACAGGAGCTAAATTTCCTGAAATCTGCCCGGACAGCTGGTGAAAAACCCGGACCGTCCGGGCAAATCCGGGACGCCTGGTCACCCTATACATAGTGCCCAAGTATTCTGAAGTCAAGGCACTTCACTTTCCTGCCTTTGTAAACTTCACCTCTCCTGTGTCGTCAGGGACACTTCATTCCGCTCACCTTATTCATCGATTCAACTCCACAGTTAATTCTCAAGGCATGGCATCTCACCTAGATACCCCTCTTGGTACCTCACCAGTTCCATCTCTTTAGGGGCACTGCATTCCCTCGTCTTAATCACTGGTCCAGCCACATCTTCTGCCCCATCAGGCTTATGTGCTTTGAGCTGCTGGAATGTTTGCACCTGAAAGCCGCAGGCCCTGAGCTTCAAGCCGAAGACGGCCCTCACAGCCCACCTCCTCGGACTGAGGGTCTGCACAGCTGGCACTCATCACTGAGCCCATCCCCCGTTCATACTCCCTGCCATATCAGTCTATAGGTCCTAAAGTAAATACAAATTGATTCTCTGTAATAGTGTTTCATGTGCGTCTGTGTCAGACTATCGAATATAAAAATACCGACATGCAAAAATATTGTAGTGCAAATATCGACACTCAGCATATAGTGAAGGCAAGTATATATTCGTATGTATTAATTGAATATTCTTAACTTCACTTCTAGGTATTTTGAAAATACATATATCATGGTACGCATATGTCACGTTAAGTAATGTAAACCCATACTTATCCATGTATACTTACCTTCTTGATTTTCGGGCAGTCGATATTCCGATCGCGATATTTTTGCATGTGCGCGGCCACTCGTTGTCCCTCTCGACAGCGAACATCTGCCCGGCGCCGTCGTCGTCACCGCGCGTCCCTGCACCCCTGCACTACGGCGTGCAGTTTCTGTATTTACGGATTTGTTCCAAACAAATACAAAATAAAATATTTCTGTGAGACGCGTTGACTCTACTTGCAGCAGTGCAACCGGAAGTCCATAAAGGCAGTCTCCTCAAATAGAATTTCTATAGTTGTTTTGAAAATTGTGCGCTTCTTGTCGCCGCAGCAGCGCTCATTGATAAGACATTTTGAAAGCCTGTAAGAACTTTGGTACAAATGGGGAAATTACCTAATAACTAACATATTCATCTTTTAACGCCGCTTAATACTGCTCAGCAGACACTCTCTTAGATAATAATTACCTCCTATATCCTTATCTTGACTATGTCGCATTTGTACTATATCTGTGTACTGTATTGGTGTCACGCTGCCCAGCGGCTGAACCCCTTCATTCACAGTGTAAGCGCCCGTCCCCTCCTCGCGCTCTGTCACCGTGGCTTTCCCACACTTGAGTACAAGGGGCGCGAATGTGTGCCCGCCATCTGCCGTCTGCGCGCTGCTCTACGCTGAAGGGCCGGCTCCGGAAACGGTTTCACAGTCAGCTGCTTTCACAGCTTTCCCTCATTGCAGGGGGGCGTGCTGCCGGCAAAAAGGAGAGCGCGCACAGAAGGTCACGGAAAGGGAAAGTCTCAAGAGCAGGAAAAACTGGAGGCGCAAGAAGTGGTCGAAGTGCATTAATAGCAAGCATTGGCATAGCCAATAGGTCTCGAGACGCCTTTGGGACCTAATAAGGGTTTAGCCAGAGCTTTTGGCTTTGCAAATGTCTTTAAGCTGTGTTGTGGAGCAGTGTGGCTGCTGTGCAGCATGTTGAAAACTTATAATAAAAAGTGTTATAAGCGTTTTTTTCACCTCATATATAACCAAAAAGACATTATGTACAGCTGAACGACCCTATTAAAAAAAAAAAAACAGAATTAACATAAAAAATGGCTTCTAGTTTTTTTGTCCTTGCAATGCTGCCAACTTCTTCCTGCCTGTTCTAATGCTGGTGTGTTATAGCTTTTTTTATTATGGAGGGAGGGGGGTTGACATAAACAACGGGAGGGTGGAGGTTGGGAAATAGTACAAGAATTACAACACGAGCAGCGGTCGGACACTTGAGGAGAGTCAACAGATGCCAGATTCCGAGGGTAGACTGAGGTGGTGCTGAGTGATGCTGAAGTGGTGGTGCGCTGGTGCTGAGGTGATGCTGAGGTGATGCTGAATGATAGTTGCTGCTGAGTGATGCTGAGGTGGTGGTGTGCTGGTGCGGAGATGATGCTCAGGTGATGCACAGCCCCACTCAGCACCACCTCCACCTCAGTGATACTGAGGTGGTGCTGAGTGATACTGAGGTATTGCTGAGTCATGCTGAGGTGGTGGTGCTGCACTGGTGCTCAGGTGGTCCTGAGGAATGCTGAGTTGGTGCTGGGCTGAGGTGATGCTCGCTGATGCTGAGGTGGTGCTGCGCTGATGCTGAAGTGGTGCTGCGTTGGTGCTGAATTGCTGCTGAAGTGAGGCTGTGCTGGTGCTAAGGTGGGGCTGCGCTGGTGCTGAGGTGGGGCTGTGCTGATGGTGGTGCACTGATGCAGACGTGGTGCTGTGCAGTTGCTGAGATTGTGCTGATTTTGAGGAAGTACTGCGCTGGTGCTGAGGTTGTGCTGCTCTGGTGCTACTCTCATGCTGTGTTGGTGCTGCACTGGTGGTGGTGTACTGATGAGGATGTGGTGCTGTGCTGATGCTGAGATGGTGCTGTGCTGATGTTGAGGTTGTGCTGTGGTGGTGCTCATGTGATGCTGAGTGATACTCAGGTGATGCTGAGATGGTGCTGAGTGATGTTGAGGAGATGTTGAGTTATGCTGAGGTGGTGCTGAGTCATGCTAAGTTGGTGCTGAGTCATGATGTGATGGTGCTGAGTCATGCTAAAGTGGTGCTGAGTCATGCTGTGGTGGTGGTGCTGCGCTGGGTCTCATGTGGTGCTGTGTAGGGGTGGTGCTGTACTGATGCTGGAGTGGTGCTGCATTGGTGCTGAATTGCTGATGAGGTGGGGTTGCCTTGGTGCTGAGGTAGGTGCTGCACTGGTGCTGAAGTGGTGCTGCGCTGATGTTGAGGTTGTGCTGCAGTGGTGGTGGTGCTGTGCTGATGCTGTGATGGTGCTGAGGTGGTGCTGTGCTGATGCTGAGGTGGTACTGCGCTGATGCTGAGGTGGTGCTGTGCTTGTGCAGAGGCGGTGCTCAGGTGGTGCTAAGTGATGCTGTGGTGTTTCTGAGTCCTGCTGAGGTGGTGGTGCTGCACAGATGCTCAGGTGGTGCTGAGTGATGCTGAGCTGGTGCTGTGCCAAGGTGATGCTGCACTGATGCTGAGGTGGTACTGCGCTGATGCTGAAGTGGTGTGGCGTTGGTGCTGAGAAACAGGATTATGCTTTTCGGACAACTATGCTCTTTATCCCACCACACTCCAGTCACTCCATTCATCAGAGAGGTATATGGCAGAAATGTTGCTATATTTCCTTTATATCAACTGAGCTTAAATTTTGATCAAAATAGAATTAAAATGCCCTCTATTTGCGGAAAAAACTTTTACATACTACTGCAATTGTCTGAACTGGATCAACAGTGCTCTCATTCAGAAATGGAAAGCCGGCTCTCCTCCTATTACAATCTGACCCAGCCCAGTACAAGGTAGGGAAGCATTAGTTTGTACTGCAATACAATATCCCAGAACAAAAATAACAATAATATGATGATTTAAGGTACAACTTGAATCATTGCACCAGGGCATTGCAAACCAAACAATGACTGATAAATCTAAAGATCTACATACACGGAAAAGATGAAACTACCGCAAGTCATAGTCCAGAAACTTTAAAGAGTGTGTCTGTTAGTAAAAACTATTACCCTCCAAGAACATCATAAAGCTGTTCAGAGACATTTCAGAAACACGTATTTATTATTTTTCAATTAAAAGATTGACAACAGCATCGGGCAAGGAGCAACAAATATTGTTTAACAGGCAGGATAACGCACAAGGTAAATTCCTTCTAAGACTGGTTGTCAGTCACACATCACATTAGCTGTGGTACGACTGATGAAAACATTGTACATTCCATTTTTGCCTGTAGGTGAAGAGCTTCTGGATATAGGTTGGAGGAGATACCATTGGTGTTAGCAGTCTGATGTCTCATAAAGGGAATTGACAGTAGCATCATTAGGAAAATTGGAGAAAAAAAATTCTGATGTATTACGACTGTTCTGTGGTTTGGTCTTGTATCAGAGAGAAAAGTTGGCAGCCAAGCGGAAGAAATATGTAAATGTAAATCCGTATTTGTAAAGCGCAAACTACTCACCCTTACGGGTCTCAAGGCGCTGGGGGCCATCGTGGAAATTAAGTGAGCTATTGCCCAGAGTCACATGGTGCTGAGCTGAGCTGCCGCCGGAGCCGAGGATCGAACCGTGAGCCCTGTGCTCCGAAGTCAGCTGCCCTGGCCGCTGCACCACACCTCTCGAAGAGAGCAGTGTTTCTGGATAAGGCATACCAGAAGGAAATTAACTACTGCAAGATAACTGAAAAAGTATATTGTGCTACTAAGTGATGCCAAAGAATGATCCAGAAAGTCTGACGGCCTTCCAATAACTTATGTCAACATACAGTGATGTTTAATGAGAAGGATTTAATCTAATGGAGTTCAAGTTCTACTCTAATGAAAAGTGGTGGCATGTGCCTAATCCATAAGCCCACCTACACAGGGGATGTTGCAAATCACTACAGTGATTGGTTGGTTGCTGTATTTTGTAGGTACATATACCACAATACTCAAATACAAATATATACCCATAAAAAAAGAAACAGTCAAAAATACAAATCACAATTTAAAGAGACAATGATAACATGTCATATGTTATTGATCAGATAATACCATGACGTGTGTTTGAATACAAGTAATGCAGATTTCAGACTAATACAAATTGAAACACTTCAAAATTCCAAGCATCGACTTAGACAGGAGCACACCTTATGCAAATCAGTATTGAACCAGTTCAGTGTATCCCAAACCTTGGTCATCCCTCCATCTTTCGGCATTTGGGAAATTTACGATTCATCCCCCTCCCAGAATCTAACTGACTAAGCTACGCCCCCTGCAATTTAGGTTAATCAGTGGAAAATGCACTATCTTACATCATGAAACCTCTGTAAGTTAGTTATTCACTGCAGAGGTCTGTCTGTGTGTAACCAGAGAGCCACACAATTGAATCCTCGTTGGTGCAATGGAGAATAGTGACTTGTGTATGTTTAGTGCTATGAGGTCCCAGTCTTTAACAGAAAGCACTGAGAATATGTGTCATTATTTTAAATTTGCATTAAAAACAGTATAATATAGGGTGCTACAAAATGCACAAAAAGGTTTAAAATAAAAAGTGCTTTCAAAATTATTATATTTTAGTAATATCCAGACTGTAGATAGTGTAATTTCTTAATAACTGTCCTTTAAAAGCACTCACTTCACGACCCAGCTGGTAACTCCTTTGCAATACCATTCAAAAAAAAATCTGTGTCATCAGAAAGCTTAAATTTATTCCATCAATTAAAGCCAATATTGGCTTACAAACACCCTTTACATTTGCCCAGTTGCGCACATTTACATTTCAGTGATACAGCAGGTTCCCTGGCGAGAAGGCTGGCAGCCCCTTCCTTGGTTTCACAGCACAGGAGACTCCCTGCCTTACACTTCAGCTGAAGCACTCCCAGTTATCTTTTCACAAAAAGTAGGGGAACTATTATTCTTAAATTTAAAAAGTATGAGCACGACGTTCCCCTCAGATTCCGCCCACGTCAACTACTGGGCGCAAGTCACCAGCACTAAAAAAGTCAGCCAGGGCAGAGAGGAGGCGAAACAAAATAAACAAAGCGTTGAACAAAGACCATAAGGTGCCCCTAGTTCTGCCTTTCACTGGCTGAGGGTAAAAAACGATACCCGCATGCCTGTCATGCACTGGAGCTGTAATGTGATGCCACTACAAGTCCCCAGTGTGACATGAATGAAGTGACACGGCGGATGCCCTTTATTTACCACAGGTGTCCCCATGCCTAAGATACTATGTAGTTCCAGTTATATAGCCAAGTTTTTGCCACTTGGTACACTTGAATCTCCAATAGCGACAGCAATCGGTAAAGGCAGAGGTTACGAGGGTTTTTCACTTTTGATTCAGGATAAATGAGAGCCATATAAATATCTTGTTGCCTGCTTATTTATTTGACCAGTAAGACTCTATTTCTGAATCTGTCATGCACTGGATTCTGGCTCAGGTGTATTCTTGTAAGTGTTGTGCTCCAATGGTGTGTCTCTTATTGTATGTGGTGATTGGTTCATGATTATCTTGTGTGTGTTAGCGCAGACCTCTTTACTGAGCATGTGGGTTTCTGTAGAGTTGTTCGTTAAGATTGTAATGATGTCATTGTGGATAGTCCGCTTTCAAAGGCAATTGAGGAGGCTGGTGACTATTAAAGTGGAATTTCATTCACTGTCATCACATTTACGTCAAGTCTTTTCAAGTGGCAACAAACCTGGCGCAACTTGCTTGTTTCGGTTACCGGACTTTCTGTCTTCAGTCAGGCCTACCTGCTTCTGCTTTTGAAGGGGCCGCTCTCTGTTTCCAGGTGTGCCCTTCCTGCCAGAGGTGAAGTGTCCTGTGGTGCCACTGGGCTCTCCCTGCCCAAGCCGTTGCTGTTGCATGTGCATTCGCTGTTTCTGGAGGCGTAGCTCTGAGGCCTCTCGGCATGCAGAAGATGACTAGGTGTACTAGGTGCACATTGCTGTGGCCACTGTCTACCACAGCTGCACACATTTTAAAATTTCTATTACTAAAATGGCTAGTGCATTAAACCACTGGTGTACTGTTGAAGTTGTTCAATTGGATTGCAAGTGAGCACGTTGCAGATATTTTTTTAGTGATAAGTAGAAAACGAATTTTGTGATATCACCTTCAGTTGGCTATTATTCCACTTATTCCCAGTTTAGCTTTTCAAACACGTTTAACACATTGAACTATGCTATCAATGTCTTGTCCCTCAGGCGAGAGGTAAACCCAAATCCTCCATTTTTGTAGAGCCTGGGAGAACCACCCGTGCCGTGGAAAGAGTGGTTCAGAGCATCCAAGATATATCAGGGGGAAAATGATGGTTTGACGTTTGAACTGAAAGGAAAATGTGCATGCTTGAGTATTGTTTGGACACAGAAGGCCAGAAGATCTTCAAGCGCCTGCCTCTAATAGTTTACCCTGAGAACCAAGAATTTGATGAATACGAGGAAGCCATTAAAAGACTTGAAAATCATTTTAGAGTGCAAAAAAGTATAATGCTTAAATGAAACAAGTTTTCCTCCCAACAACCTGATGAGTGTGTTGATTCCTATTTTGCAACTTGAAGCATATTCGTGGCAGTTTGTGAATTTGACAATTTCACTGATCAATTAATTAGGGATCAGCTGGTGGGCCGATGCTGCAATAAGAAAATTTGAGAACATTCAATTACTTTGAAAAATCCAATATTCCTTGATGCAGTGGAAACTGCCAACAGTGTGGAGATATTTCAGGAGGGTGCAAAGGTCTTAAATAAGTCCTGTGGTGGTTTTGGAAATGCCAGAGAATGCTTCGGAGAAGGCGGTTTTAGATATTCTTGTACCATTGAATGTGTTACCACAGGATTTAGGATTGCCATTGTCTTTGCTGATTATGCGTCCAAATGGATTGAAGTGAAATTTGGAAGGGTACTGGATACAATAATGATTACTGATTTTGTTTTCTTACAGATACATTTTTATAGGTAGGTTTCGCCACAATTCTTGTGTTTAGTAATGGGATGCTGTTTTTGTCAACAAAACTATGGCTGATAGCTCAGAGCGGTGCGTTTGATCTGACAACCCACAAGTTCATCATGACTTCCATTCATATTTATTTTCCCATTCATGCTTTTATTGGAGAGCAGGAAAGTCGTTTCAGTCTGGCATGGTATGGCCCTCCTTTGGCCTTCCGTGAGAGCTACGTGACCAAATCTACTGCCTTACATGCGTCTTTGGTTGGGTCATTCCCCAACACAGAAATATCAATGACTACTGATTGCTCCCAACACGCGGGTGAAGAGTCAGATATAATGCTGTGGGAGGTTTTCACAAATTATTTGCCTCCTTATATGCCGGATCAGTATCTATTTTTTTGCCAGCTTTGTATTTAGTTTTGTTCTGTCCAGGGCTTCTATTTGTTCTAATGCAAGTCTATCTCTTCTTCTCTGATATTTCACTAGTATGGTTTGAAGAGGAGTTTACTGCATAATGTGCGCCTGTCCCTGTATTTCCACGTGTGCAACTGACCTGTCTAAACCTCCTCTCCCGACTTTCCTTTTACTTTGGTATAACCCCTTGACCGAGGATCTCATCTGTGACATTCATGTTGCTTCATTGCTCCATTTTTGGGGATTTGTCAGTAGTTTGGGTTGAAACTCCTCATGTTAGTTATGGTCCAAAGGGTGTGGACAAATAGAGACAAGCTTGAGTAAATGTGTTATGGCCAAAGGTGCTAAGTAAAGGCCCACAAAAACTTTTAACTCTCAATCACCTAATTTTCATTCAGGTTAACACTCAATTGTTGCTCAGTTAATACTCAGTTGATATAGTTACTGCAGACAGATATGTGATGGCACTATATATATATATGTGATCAAGGTCACGTTGGTGACCGAAACGCGTCATGGCGAGCTGGAGCGGTAATTGAAAATAAACTAGATTTGCACGAAAACTGGAGTCCGTACCCTGTTTCCATGTAATGGTGGAGTTGGATGGGACGTTTTTGGATATATATATATATATATATATATATATATATATATATATATATATATATATATATATATATATATATATATATATATAGTAAATGTATAGTTATCTTTAAATACCAATATTGTGATAGTCGATATTCTGGATATGATATTTATGTAGGACCATGTTTAAAACTCACTATTCTGGTACTAGTCCCCATATTGTGCCTCTCATTTTGAGATTGACTATGGACCTCTCACTGGTCTGAGAGAGACTAACAGTGGTGACAGCATTGATTCTTTATGCCTGTCCCCGTCAGGGAAGACATACGTACATCTCTTCCATTGAAAGGTCCACTAGCCTCCCTCAATCGTGTCCTTCACTCCATCTGTGTGGGACACGGGTGGAAAATGCCTATTCACTGTATATGTATGAGGTAGGGCAAGTGTGAAATATGTTGTGCTATACTCTCTTGGCACAGGAAAGCATTTGGGGATTCTTATACATGTGAAGGAGTACTTACCTGCCTTTGTTGGAACCTACAATCATATCTGGAACTTTCCTGAACCTTTCAAAAGAACTCAGCTAGGCTCTGGTGGGTGATGGGCACTTGAGGGTGATAACTGTAAGCCCCTTCCTACAGGTTTGTCAGCTAAGATAGGTTACAGATGATAGGGGGTAGAGATGCATTTTCCTTCCCTTTGTAATTTGACCACCTATTCAATTTCAAGGCACTCACAGGTCCAACATCTCTTCCTGTTGCATTTGGGTGATAAAGGATGTGGCTGTACCAGTATGTTAACAAGCAAAATACAGCCTGGAACAAGGTTCTGGAGGGTACATGTATGAGACACCCATGCATTCATTGATCATGTTAGGGATCGTACATATGATCTCATTGGAGTAACCTCCCATAATGTGAACATAGCAAAGAACTGAATGGCCAAGCCAAGAATAAATACTGGTCAGTTGCTCTGCTGGGTGAAGGAGAGGATCTGGGAATCTCATTGAGCAATGCCAGACCCCACACAGCAGTGAGCAGAGGAGACTTCTGTGTGCTGTGGCAGGGATCTGGATTGCCAGTCCCAGTTTTAGATTAGGGACAAAACTTACACCAAGCCCTGCAAGGAGAATTGAATACTGCCTAGAACATAGGTGTTCACAAACATTTATCAAGGGCCAAAAGGTATGGTCTGTGGCATGACTGATGGCTATATTGATGCCAGTAGGATGAGGGTTGAGGGTGGTGTAAGGTAGGCATAGAGGAAGCGAAGCATGTACATGGTGTGGACAGTGAGTCGTGGTGTTATTTTGAGGGTCGTCATATCTTTCCTATGTCTTTGCCCCCTTGATTCAGTGGCGTAGCTAGGGTGGGGGGGGCGATGGGGGCAGACCGACCCAGGCGGCACTAGTTTTGGGGCGGCAGCCGGCCCCCCTTCCCCCCGCTCTTACCTGCGGCCGTCGCGGCCGCAAGAATCGGCCGCTACCCCCGCCCCACCCCCCCCGCTCTTCAATCATTTTGCCGAGGGTGGCAAACGCTGGGGCCGCCACGGGCAGCCTAAGGCCTAGCTACGCCCCTGCCTTGATTACCATTATGTGATAGAGATAGGCGAGCCACAGAAGGCTTGAACCAAGCTCGATCCAAGTGCCTGACTCTGGCTCAGCTTGAGATTCTCTTGGATCTTTGAGCCCAAAATAAACTGAGCCTTCATGTGGTTTCTGTCTGCCACACACGTTCTAACCTCATGTGCCAAGAATTAAAAACAAAAAATAACTTTTGATGCAAAACATGACAGGGAAAGAGGTACCCATCTATTGGATGAATTGCACCATGTGAAACCAGAAAACCTGGGTTCAAACCCAGCTTCCCCACTTGACCAAATTGTGTGATCCTAAGCCATTGTTTGATTACTTTACTTTCTTATTTTTCATTACAATAATTCAGGATGTGTGCTGTGCAAAATCTTCTCTTGTATTTGCTTTAATAAAATATATTGTTCCAAATATAACAACAATCTCTAGGTGGCCCAGAGTGTACACGTGACAAATGACTTGCTCTCTTGGTTCACTAATGGCATTGTTGTCAGGGCGGGGGAGGCATAAATGTTTCTATTTTCATACCTGAAAACTATCACTTCTAATAAATGCCTCTCAATGCAGTGATATAATATGATGAACTAAGGTGAAACACTTCTGCTTGTTCATGAAATACACCTTTTTGAATTTTGAAGAGAGTTTATTATATTTTTACACTTGTTGCACAATGTCTTTAAAAATGAACGTGTTTCTAAAGATAAGTGGTGTAGGACATCTTCTTTGCTTCTATTCCTTTACTTTCGTTATTGTGTAAATAGATGTTGTTTTCTGAATGTTAGTCCTCTGTCAAGTAAACAGTAGCCCAGTGAGGCTATTCACCAGGGGGTGCATTTAAAGCTCAGGAGGACCACAAGCGGCTCCCAGGCTGTACTTTGAGTATCCGTCGCCTAGAAGAAGGAGAAACTGCCTCTGGATCTAAGGGATTGCTGGATCGCATCCATCAGATGAGCACCTGCCTTGTGGCGTTATCAGTCCTGCTACCTGGTGACTATGAGCTGTGCATGGGACTGGGGGTCTAACTCTGCTGCACCCGTCTTGAAGAAAGAGCTACCATCAGTGCTGCGAGGCCCTGAGGGAGACCAGCTCTACAGGATACATGTGGTGATCATCCTTGTCCCTGATCTCAGGCTTTTGCCCTTAGTAGCACCTAGCAGGGCCTTTAACGTGTTTTGTCCTCCCTCCTGGGTGGGGGGTGATTGCTGGGGTTGCTAGAAGAGACCATGTGTAACAGAAGCCCAAAGACTGTGGACCGGGATCGCAAGCCAGGAGACATCAAAAGAGAAATACTATCAACAGCAGAGTATCCTGGAAGTGAGGCTGACTGTCTCCTCTGTCAGAACTTTCATCAAGACATTACGAGAATGTCTTGGATTGTAATACAAAACCCCATGATAAAGTCAATAGGTTGTATTTCATTGCTTATGAAACACCCTCTGTCAAAGTATGCAGAGTATGGGTGGTTATATTGAAAACCTTTTGTCAAAGCTGACATTTAGTGGTTTATTGATTGTGACAACCTGTTTTTAAGGCTTACAGGCAGTGACTTATTGATAATAAAAACCCATTGATAAAGCTAGTAGATGGAGTTCTGCTTATTGTGTAAAGTTTGCATTACCTTGTTTTTGTTTCTGTGTCTTTTTATATTTCCATGTGTAGTGTTTAGCTGCACATAGAATAACATTTCTTATTAAAGACTAAGCATTGGCTAGGCATTGATTTATCATATGTGATTGCACTGTACTAAGCTTTGAGGAGTCTGTGGTCTGAGTAAGCCTTGGACCGCTCTGGTCTACTACCTGAGGGTCATGTGCTGAGTCCAAAAGGGGAGTACTTGGTGCAGTTCTGGGTCCAGTACTAAGGTGGTCGTACTTCGCCAGAGGAAAAAGGCTCCAGTTAGCACAAAGTCTAGCAGCCCCTTACTGCCCTGGGATCCCCAGAACTAGTTCCCACATTTATGTTCTGTATACAGATATTAAGAATAATGATTGTTTCCTACCAATCTGGCACAATTGATACATAAACAAGTATATGGTAAAAGGTATGTCACACTCGTTTGTATTGTTTGTTCCTAGATCATGAAGATATTGCCTTTTACCCAGCATCTCGTCATGATAGCGGGAAATGGTGTAGGGATAAATTGAGGGGTGAACTTGAACAACAGGGGAAGATAGCCATTTTGAAGAAGACCGTGGCCATTTGTATCTACATAGAAAGTGACTATGAGGTTATTTGCTACCAATAGCTGTGTGTCCATATTGGTTATGATAACTGGTAATGTGTAAGAATTTGATTAACCCTGCTGGAACCTTCTACGCCAAGCTCAGCAGGGGACTTTCTGCATATTCTCCAACACACTAGGTGTGTGATTCCCCTTTCTAATAGGTTGTTCTATTGGACTATAATGAATTACTGGCGTGTGTACGAGAGTTAGGCAAGCCCCATATGTATTATCCTACAAGCTAAATAATAAAACATTGTCTTATGTTTATCGTTAATAAAGTAGAAGAAGAAGGATGTATTTTTTTCTATGCTTTCATTTCATTTGATTCCCTTTTTAGCTATTTGTTAATTAGTATATTTCTTTAAGGGTTTAAAGGTCTGTCATTTCATATATTGCTCTGTGATATTCACTGTAACACAATGATTTAACCCTTATTTATCCATAGTATGGACAAAATGAAGGGATCTAGTTTAGGAAAAATCAATTGATGTGCCCTTTTCAAAGCCCTCTCTAAACCATCAACTTGGAATAAACCCACTGGTTGACTTATACTTTGAGTTATCACTAACCCTGCCTTGTTCTACTTATAACGCAAAATGTGAAATTGGTGTATCTTGGTAATTTGAGAATCCAGGGCTGGTGTCGGGATAATGGTACATGTGCAGAAATATCAAAATGTGTAGAACTTTTTTTTAAACAAACTTGAAATATACTACCTGTTGCAAGCGGTGAAACCACTGAGCAATTATTTTCACTCCCATCTTTTAAAAAAATTTTGAATGTACTGCTGTGCAAATGTAAAGCTTTTGTTGGCACAACATATAGAACAGAATGCACACGCGTTAGTGGCATGCCTTTCATTGAAAGTTCCTTAAAGCACACATATTGGTGCCGCAGTAAGAGTTTTTTAAGTAGCTGAATGAACAAGCACAGACATTTGCTGTTGTTTTGATCATTATTATATGTCACAAAGGAACATACATTTTGTCCAGATCTATTTTAGAAAAAGTATATATTCCTGTATTCAGGAAAAGATGCAAAAATATCAAAAGGCTGAACAATGGTTTCTACTGTTTGGTATTTGGGCATGTTTCTTTGCCTGTGGTTGCACTGGGGACATAATCATCATCTTTGTGGCTGTCCTTATTTTGCAGGATTCCATAGACCACATGTGTCAACAGACTCAGCCTTCAAGGATTGTTGTGCCAACACCTGAGATAAGCAAGTTACTTCTAGGTGTTCTCTTGTGGCTTTTTGGTTTGGCTCCTCTGCCACCACAGAACCTGCAGCTGGAGTTCTATGCATGATCCAATGCAGGATATCAGTCAAAGTTTACTGTTGTCAATGTCACACACAGCCACTGATCTCAGGAAGTGAGCATAGCTGTAAAACACTGCTGCAATCCTCTTGTGAAAGGCAGCGAGTCTTCTAAGACCCTCAATGCTGCCCGGTGCAGGGTTCCACCTCTAATTCACTTTGGGTTCGCTATCAAAAATAACGAGGCAGGCGCTGGAAGCTGGAAGGCAAGAAAAAGGTTTATTACTCTTAGAGGAGACCACGTCAACTGCTGACACCAGGATGTCTTCAGGGAGGTGTTCTGCTGGCAATGCTTTTGGCTCTTCCTTTTATACAGGTTTTACACAATGTATTTGTTTCATTTATCATGGTTACAAGCTTGGAGTCTCCGCCCCGGGCAGGTTGTCACACAAGCCCGACATTGTTTCATCAACATGGTTACACAAGCTCAACATTAACTCTCCTCCCGCCCAGGTCAAAAACAGACAATTTAATTGCAGCTGGACCTTGCTTCAGGGTCTAAAAGCGAGTGAGACCGGCCAGATCTAAGAGTCCGTTCTGTTGATAAAAACAGGTCCCATTGTTGGCTAAAACAAGTCTTGCTGTGTGCAGTGCAATAAACCATGTTTGCAAGAGTCTGTTTGGTGTTTGTAACCTGTTTGTGCAGGGATGAGAGGAAAGACGAGTTTGAGGCAGCAGGTGATGTTGATGTTTGTCGTGGAGATAGTTTATAGCCCCCAGCACACATATCAGGTTTGGTCAGAGAGTCAGAAGGCTGAGAGGACAGGGTGAAATGAAGGTGACCAACAGAGTACAAAATGGCTGTGGTCAATCAGAATGACTGTAGTTTATGTGCACGTAGGAACTTTCATCAGACAAGATGGCGCAGAATGTTCATGATTGTTGTTTTGTTCTTAACAGTCGCCCCTTTGAACATAACTAGCCAGCTTGTCAGTCTATTTCGATCTCCATAATGTCCTGTATCTCTTGATCATACATTACTCTCATTTTTGTTAGCTGAGTGTCCATAGTCTTAGGGTGCAAGGTAGTTATGCAAAGATAACACAAAGGTGGTATACAGTGTATACCCAAACAACCACCACATATTGTCAATACTGGGACCAAGAGAATCATTGATATTTTCCAACCCCACTCCTTCAAGATGCCCCAAAGCCAACTTCCAATTGGCCAAGTCTCTGATCCTTGATGAATTTCTGGAGATAGTCTATGGAGATGTTCGATTGCTTCATAGACAGAAGGTGAATTATCAGGCTGCGTCGAGGAACTGTGATGAGGCAGAGTCTGTTTGATCAATGTCTTTAGAACGCTTTTCTTGATGATGCTCTGCAGGGGCTGTGTAGGTTGGTGGTAGAACAAAGGCGATGTAGCACGTGCCCCCCCAGTTTCATGGGAGCCAGGTGTAGGCTTTGGTTCCACAGACAAAGTACATATTGGGTGATGCAACAAATGCTGGAGGGTTGGCAGTGTTCAAAGTCCTTACAATGTTACAAGTGCTGTGACCCACATTCTTAGTCCCACGGCCTTCAATGCATACAAGGCCAGAGACGTTCACCACAGATAGGGCCACAGTCGGTGTTGCAGCAGTTCTTTTCTTCAGGTAGGAAAATGTGGCTCTGACAGGATTATTGAACACTTGTATTTCCACTTGTTCTTTGGAGGGGACATTTATTGGGAATGTCGTATTGGAGGTGTGAGGGCAAAAGGGAGCTGCTGTTCTTCCTGTTTGGTTTAGCCAGAACTCGTTGTAGAACTGAGCGGTTGTCCCATCGGAAGTGGCATTGTCTTTGTAACTTTCTTGTGGGAGCATCATCCAGGCAAGGCAAGATCCATGAACAGAAAAGGGTGAAGGGATGAAAGGGATGGAATGTTCAGTGGCATGTGGTAGCAGCCCACAGACCCAACAGTTAGTGGCATTGGTGGCAAGATTGTGCTGGTGCAACATCTGCACGAAAGAATTATTCCAGAATTCTTTGCGTCGTTCTTGGAGATGTGGCAGTAGTGATACCAGGTAGTGTTCTTTCTTTGTGATTGGTGCATGGTTGGTGACAATGTTCTGTATGCAGGTGCATTCTCTTCAATGATCCAGAGTGTGACCATTAGCAGGAGGCAGGTGAGAAATGCAGCTACAAGTGCAATTGTCTTTGTACTGTGCAGTTCAAAAGTCTTGGTGTCTTTGCGGTGGCTTTGCAGGTGTTCCGTTTCTTCCATCATCTTCGAGGAGCTCACCAACTGTTAGGACCACAGACTTTTGTCTGGTGTTTTTCCTGGTAGCGTTGTTTGGCTGTGCTACCAATCTGAGACTCTGACTCAGTTAGTGGCCTGGTTGTTGGAGCTCCCCCTTTTCGTTGATCTTAGGTTGTACCCTTTCCTGGATGGCACCGTGGGGTCGGGAAATTCTGATAGTTCGAGGGTGTCTTCTTGTGGGTAGCAACTCAGAGCTGGTCGGTCTCTCGCGAGTACTTCCTCTTGCACCTCCACCCCTTCACAGGTTGCCAGGGTTGGAGGGACTCGTTTGCAATGGAGCGTGCAGTCAGTTTCATTTTATTTCCACTTGGAGGGCAGTTCGGGTGGTGCTCAGGACTTGCCAGGGGCCCGTCCACCTAGGCTCCAGATTCTTCGTTCTTATCAAACATGGTCGCCTGGCTTTATTTCATGTCCCGGGCCCCTGGATACGTCAGGCAAGGCTTGCTGCACCTGTTGGTGGATAATTGTTAGCTCGTTTGTCAATTTATGCAAGTAATCTGCGTAGTTCTGTCTCCTGCCGTGGCTCGGGCAGTAACGTCTGCTAGTGCATTTCCCTGTCCAATGAGATCAGTCACTTTCCTATGTGCTTGGCATTTTATCACTGCTAACTTCTTGGGGAGGAGGACTGCTTGCGTCAAGGCGGAGACTAAATCTCCATGCAGGATGGGTGTACCGTGTGAAGTCAGGAACCCTCTTTCTTTCCATAAGATTCCAAAATGGTGAACCACCCTGAAGGCATATTGGCTGTCGGTGTATATGTTAACTGTCGTGTCAGTCGCTAAGATTGGTCGGGACAAAGGGTTGGTGGAGGGTGTACCGTCAAATCCTATTGAGGTCACATGTGAGCCTGACAAGGGTGCCCTTGAAATCAGTCGTTTGGATAGTGCACTACGTGTTGCTCCCGTGTCTACCAGAAATGGCGACTTTGTGCCCAGGACCTCAGCGGTAACATAAGGGCCTTGCTGATCAACATAGAGCTCGACTGGATCCCTCCCTTGCCCCTGGCTGTCCTATGCAAAGTCGTACGTATTGTCATAATCTGTCTGTTGGTACTGATTCTGTTTGGGATGGTCAAATGTGTTCACTCTTCCTGGCCTTTCCTCGCTTGCTTCACTCGTGTACCCTCTCCCACGTCCTCTTCCTCTCTGTCCACTTGCTATTTCCCTCGCCCCTCTGCCCCTACCAGCTCCTAACAAAGCCGGGCATTGGGTTTTCCAGTGTCCATATTCTTTGCAAAATGCACATTGATCCTGTCCTAGGTCTTGGCGTCCTACATATGATGTCGATGAATTGTTACCAGGTGGCTGTACTCTAGGGGTATTCTGCTGGTATCCTCCCCTATATTGCTCCCTTCCTGTATTCGCCCCCTGGAGTTGTGCTACCATTACCCTTTCCTTCAAGTCCTTCTTTTTCCTTTCTGTAGCCCTGTCATTTTCGTTTTTCTGATGCTCATAGTACTGGGCCATTTGGAGAATGGCCGCCGGTTTAGATGCTGCCCAACTACTTTCGCTGGCTTGTAATTTCTGGGATACATCTGGCAGTAGTCCTTTGACATAGTTCTGCACAAATAAGTGGTGTCCGGTTGAGGTGGACATGTCTTGTCCACTGTAATCGGAGAACACTGTTTCAAATCTGGAGAAATACTCTGAGACATCCTCTTGTGGTTTCTGGCGGCACGCGGTTACTATGGACCAGTCTATCTTTTTCTCTGGGATCAGCGTTTTCACTTTCTGCACTATTTTGTCAGGGAGGTCCAATATTGCTTTAACCGCTTTTTGACCAGGGTTCCGCTGTTTATCTAGTGTGTTAAGTTGTTCCCAGGTATGACCAAGCAGTTCGGTATGGTCTATTTTCCTAATCTGTTTCCACACATCTGCTGGCAAACATAACCCGAAGAACAAGTCTATGTCGGCAAGTGTCATTATTGTTGATCCCAGAGCGGTACCTAGCTCGGTGTAAAAGGCGGTGGGGTTCTTTCGTAAATCCGGTAGAGATTTACGGAACGTCAAAATGTCCTGTCTGTCCCATGGTTGATACACCCAATTGTAGACCACCCTTCCTCTAGCGTCTTGATGGTTCATATCGTCATGAGTCCCTTATCCTCTAGGAGGTACCCAATAAGGGGCAGCTTCTTTTATTGGCATCATGCTATCTGTTTTTTCCACTGGGGGTCCTGCTACCTTAGTTGTCCTGTCCCTATCTATCTGTCCTTGTTCTATGAGGTGACGCAATACTTCTAGTGTGGATGAAAATAGTTCTGCAACATCGTTGTCGTCTTCATCTCCGATGTCTACCTTCCTGTAGAGAGCCACTAATCGCTCGGGCCCTACATCTTGGTACTTCTCTTCATATGCAGCAAGAGTGTGGTAACAGAGACGTACAATAAAGTATCGTTTGCGGTTTTCAACATAGGAGTCGCATATGTCTGTTACGTATTCTTCTGTTTCTTTCCTATCTATGAGGGTTTTAACTATTTTATCAATGCCTGCTCGCTCATTTTTACTTAATCGCGGGACCCTGGGCGCTCCTATTTCCTTGGTTCCTACCTCTACTACTGCCTCCTTTGATGGGGCATTTGGTGTGGGTGGCTCGGTGGGAGCAGAGGCGGTGGAGACTGAGGCGATCGTGCCATCTCCAGCTATACTTTGGTGGTCCTGTCGTTGTACTACGGGATGAGTAGGGGCATAAGGGGGTGGCATGTATATGATTGGGGGACCTAACAATAAATCATCATCTACCCTTTGTTTTGCTGGTAACTTGGGGTAAAGAGTTGACGGCGTTCTAACAGGGCATTGACCTGATATTTTTGATTCCTGTTCCTTTTTATCGATTTCCTTTTCTTTTAGTTTTTCTTCTAATCTTTTACAGGCTTGGTAAGCTGATTTTCGCGTTTCTTTATCTTGTCTAGCTTCGTCCCTTTTCTTTCTTTGAGCTGCCTCTTTTCGCCATAAGCCAAAACTGTCAAACATGGCTGGTCTAGTTTTCTTTTTGTGGAGAGCTAATTCTAACATTTCTATTTTAGCGGGATGGAAAGATCCCGTCAGTGGCCACTGATTTACCCGGTCCTTCCTAGTGTATTTATGCCATAGTTTGCTATAAGCTACGCTGGCTAATCCATACTTTACGTACATGTCCTTGTTAGGGGTGCCTTCCGGCGGTGCCGGCTGACTGACCTCTAACAAACGGTCTGGTCCAAAACAATTACAATCAAACAATCTAGAGAAAACAGGCATGACGTATTTATCGGTCAAAATGAATATCTCAATCAATCAATTTAGACAAAAAGCCTGCACTACCTGTCCTTCGCTGTCTGCAAAGAGAGAATATTCCTATTCTACGTTGTTTGCAAGCAGGGAATGTCTCAAATAACTCGATATCAAAAAAGGAATACTAGTATTTCAATCAAACTATTCAATCAATCAATCAATTTAAGTCGTTTTTTCACGACCTTACCCGGACCGTATGGACAGTTCTTAGTCTTCCCCTTCCAGTGCCTGGTTGTCCTCTCACTCCAACAATCAATGCGGCGTTCCTCTAAGGTCCCAGTCAGGACCGCAGGTCACTCGAGAGAGGTCCGTTCGGAACCGGTGAAGTTCAGTCGATCGGCAGCCAGACAAGGGTCTTCTCAGGCAGGTATACCCCAATCGTTTAGTTGTTCAATCCGTCGTTAGGACCTCTCTACTGGACCCACGCGTCGCTGATGGGCCCCTACGATTGGGCGCCAATTTGTGAAAGGCAGCGAGTCTTCTAAGACCCTCAATGCTGCCCGGTGCAGGGTTCCACCTCTAATTCACTTTGGGTTCGCTATCAAAAATAACGAGGCAGGCGCTGGAAGCTGGAAGGCAAGAAAAAGGTTTATTACTCTTAGAGGAGACCACGTCAACTGCTGACACCAGGATGTCTTCAGGGAGGTGTTCTGCTGGCAATGCTTTTGGCTCTTCCTTTTATACAGGTTTTACACAATGTATTTGTTTCATTTATCATGGTTACAAGCTTGGAGTCTCTGCCCCGGGCAGGTTGTCACACAAGCCCGACATTGTTTCATCAACATGGTTACACAAGCCCAACATTAACTCTCCTCCCGCCCAGGTCAAAAACAGACAATTTAATTGCAGCTGGACCTTGCTTCAGGGTCTAAAAACGAGTGAGACCGGCCAGATCTAAGAGTCCGTTCTGTTGATAAAAACAGGTCCCATTGTTGGCTAAAACAAGTCTTGCTGTGTGCAGTGCAATAAACCATGTTTGCAAGAGTCTGTTTGGTGTTTGTAACCTGTTTGTGCAGGGATGAGAGGAAAGACGAGTTTGAGGCAGCAGGTGATGTTGATGTTTGTCGTGGAGATAGTTTATAGCCCCCAGCACACATATCAGGTTTGGTCAGAGAGTCAGAAGGCTGAGAGGACAGGGTGAAATGAAGGTGACCAACAGAGTACAAAATGGCTGTGGTCAATCAGAATGACTGTAGTTTATGTGCACGTAGGAACTTTCATCAGACAAGATGGCGCAGAATGTTCATGATTGTTGTTTTGTTCTTAACACTCTCTCCTGCCTCACACCCATCGAGAAGCACAGTTATCCAGAGAAATTAATGAAAAGTTCACTAGGAAAGTTATCATGAGAAGGCTGACATTGACACCACAAATATTCACATTGAAATATCACATTCTTTCTCCAGTCTTTGACATGTGGAACTCCAACAATTTGAAGTGTGAATGCTGTCTCATAATATAAACTTCATAAAAGAAATATACAATGACAACATTCTCCACTCTTCAGTCATGAAATCCCTTCTACCTCAATCCCTCGTGCTCATTGCTGACATTGTCAATTCCTTGTTTTGCACCTGTGTGAGGATATTCCTAACCTCACTAAAAAGAGGTCAAATATTTACCCTGCTCAAAAAAAACGTTACCTTGGTCTTAAAGAACTTTCAAACTTTTGCCCCATCAAGGACTTTCTTTCCTGAACCAAATCCTCGGGAGACCTTTTGCCAGTGGGCTCTAAGAATAGCTGCTCTAGTTCTGTCATTTCATTCTCATTCCAGCACTGTAAGTAATACTTTATTTGTTGATTCATAAAAATCATTACAATCAAGAGTAAAATACAATCGGTTAAGAGCATTATTTTTTGCCGATAGAGCACATATACAACTTTATACTGAAAAGTTAGCAGCTATGATTAAAAGTGCCTGTGCCAATCGATAATTGAAGTACAATTGTGCAAAGACTTATATTTAGCAGCGATAATTAAAGTGCAGTTGTGCAGAATCTAACGGCTGGAGGACATTTTCAAAACTGTTGTTAAAAATAAATTGTTTTCTCCTTGGCAGAACGGACCCACACCATACAGATAATTGTGCATGTGTTAAGATATGACCAGTTGTTGCGAACAATTTTTTTTTTTTTAAACTATTTAAAAATCTCGAATTTGTTTTCCCAATTATTATAAACAATTTAAAACCTTTTAGAACAAGACTTTAGGAACAATTTTCGTTTTAGCATTAATGGGGTTAGCGGCATGTTCCTGCAATAAACAATCATTATCAGTCTAGGCAGGCGATTGATGTTGGGAATCGCACTTGGTTAGTAGCTTCTTTTCTACAATAAAAATGAACTTTACAAATTGTGAGGTCAGGCGGGGCATATTCCCAGTAAGACAGGTTATAATAGCTTGTCGACATGTTCTCACCCCTAATTCATTAAAGATGCACTGAAACTGCTGTGATCCAGGTAGGAAATGATGGCCTTAGGATCGCCGACCATGATTAGAATGTTTGCCTCTCAATGCTCCCTGACGTGTCAGCTGCATTTGACACCACTGTATGGCTCCATTAGAGCTCTTTTCCTCACGTTGGGTCTCCTTTCCTCACATATGGGTTTTGCGACTCTTTTCTGAAGTGCTTTACTTCCTATATCTCTGATAGAAAGCAATTTGTGCAAATGTATTCATCCCACTCTGTGCTACTCCCAGTTACCTAATATGATTAATACTTGCGCTGAAGCTTTATAATAATAATAATAACAATAATAATTCCACGGTTGTAAAGCGCGAGCTTATCACCCCTAAGGGTATCCAGGCACTGGGGGGGGGGGGGGTGTCGGGGAGATTAAGTGAGCTATTGCCCAGAGTCACATGATGCTGAGCTGAGCTGCCACAGGCGATCGAACCATGAGCCCGGCGCTCCAGAGCAACCTCTCTGGCCGCTGCGTCACACCTCTCCCCAAGCTTTCAACTACCTCTATGGAGTCTCTTTGGGTGCCCCTTAGTAACAAGAATTTCCCCCTCATCAGTATGCCAACACACCCAACTATGTCTCAAAGTGACATTAGTTAGTCTCTGTAAGAGTGGGTTATACCTGTACACCATCTAGATATGAATGACTACTGTTTATTTTATACTTAAAGCAAACAAGGCTGAGCTTATGCCCATTAACAGTAAACAAACACGGGTTTGGCAAAACAAATATATTCCTTAGGAAGCATCAAAACAAAATCAAGTCAAACCATCAACATTATAAAGACCAAGTGCGTGTTGTTGTATTTCCAGTCCACCTGTTCATGTGTGAATTGGTGCACAGATGCTGCTGACGAGAAGCGCATGTCATCTGCCAGATATGCAGTTAGTTCTGACTTTTTAGCCAATAGAACTTTACATTGTTGTAGTTTTGCTTTTATCATGACAAATATGTGTTTGATAATGCTGGCACACAAAATGCTTTTGGATTCATTATCCTAATATGTAATAAACTAGATTTGCTGCCTATGTTTGAAACAAAAAAGCAGTCAGCCCTTAAAGCTAGGCATGAATTAGAATGTTTTAAATTGATTGGTGGTAACGCTTCAAGCAAAAACCTTCCACGTCAAATTTCCTTGGATCTTGTTTTTTGTGGCAGCAGTTTATCTCATGATCTTGATAACAGTGATAATCCTTTTGTAAAACATATTTCGAGCTTTAAGGGCTCTGTATCTTATTAATCGCACTCATTTGCGTGCTCTGTAAGCTCGGCTTCTGGGTTACTCTTGCTGACAATATTGCATGTTTTTTATTTATGAGAAACATTCAAATAAAAATAGGAAGACATGCTACCATTTGTCAGCAATGCAGGTGTGCATGTGTGTGTGAGTTATGTGCGCCTGCATTTGTGCTTCTGTGTGTGTTGATCTGTATGTGCTTGTGGAAAATGCCTGCGACTGTGTATGAATCTGTTTTACTCAGTTGCATGATCCTCTGTAAAGCACCGTGCACATACTGGATGTGTGACCTACGGTATGGAGCTGCAAATAGATAAATAAAATAAACTGTCCATCTATACCTGTAATTGTGTGTGTGTGTGTGATGGTTCCAATTTGGTGTGTGCCTTTTTGTGGGTACGCTGCACAAAAGCCAACCCTATTGTCTTTGGCAATACTCGTTCCTAATGCCCTGTCACTCTCGGGTGGACGGGTGTCCTTCAGACTGGAAGGTGAGAAGGGACTGGCTTGGGTACATTTGTGCTACGCCTGTTTCCAACTCACGATCACAGTGAGCAGTGCACGCTTCTTGTTCTTGGCTGCCTAGGTTCACACCCATCCGTCACCCACAAACCAGTTCTTCTGGAAAGAGGTCACACTATAAATAAACCACTGATTTTTTTCTGCTGTGTAAAACGTGGCCTTTGTAAATCCTTCAACAATAGCTTAATAGTAGCTGCGTTTGACCATCGTGAGTGGGTTAATTATTAGGTTACCTTTGCAAATCGATCTCAGAAGGATGAAAAGCTCAGTGGACCCCCTGGGATACTCGTACCTCTGACCATGATGTCAGGAAAATATTCCTGCAGTGGAAGCGTTAGTCACTCACTGCCTGGTTTCGGATGGCTACGTAGGTCACAGACGTGACGGATATCCCATTTCCCTTATTACAAGTGTACTATATCCAAATGCATTATAACCCACTAATGCACTTGTAATAAAATGATTGTGACGGAGTGCCCGTCCACCAACCTGTAAATCAGGTTAAATTACCAACCCCAGCTGGATACTACATAGTTCTTGAACATGGGCTATGTAATTGCAAATCAACCACATAGAGCTAAACACACTCATAGTGATTGTTGACCCGATTATGATATTTTGTAAGGGAAGATGAAGAAAAGAAAAAAACATATATGTCTTGTTCTAACGTTTTTTTATACAGCTGTTGTACAGTTGCTTAAAGGCTGAGCCTCATAACTCTGTGCCACATGTACAAAGCCATTTAGCAATCGCAAATTCTGCAATTTGCAAAATCACAAGGTTTGCAACTGTAAGTTGTTTTTTTTCTATTTACTAACCCCATTTTGCGAGTCAGAGAGGTCTTTCTGAATCACAAAATGGGTTTTGTGAACCATTTCGAAATGCAATTAGGTGGGGGTGTGTAAGAGGCATACCGTTCTAATTACGAGTTGCAATGGAATGCATGAAAATTGAGGTCGCTACCCACTGGTCAGTTACGAACACCTCAAAGGAAGTGGTAACTGATTTGCAAAAGGGGTGGCGTTCCTTTGAGTCACCTTCCCTCACAAAATCAGAGACAGAACACAAAATAATCGCTGCACAATTTGTGACCAGTCTCTTAGTTCATCAGGCCCTCTCATCCTAAGCCAGTTCTTCAAAGAATTAATAGTTGCTTTGGTTACCTTCTAGTAAGCTACTACCACATTTTTGTTACCCAACTAGCACCAATACCCGTTGGAGGCCCATAGTCACCTGCATAACCACATACAGAGAGCTCTGTAAGGGTCACCATAGGTACTGGTGATGGTTTCCTTCACCTCCTTCTGAAGTATACCATAACCACACCTTCCGCCCATAATGCTATGCTACTTGCACCTCACAGCATCCCAGCATCACCAATAAGCAGAACTAATACCAGGCCACGGAAAACTAACAATTGGGACTCAACAAGTGTCCCGAGGCGTAATGACTACTAAACAGAAGTTAGTCTATGCATCTTTGGATAAACAAGAAACATACGTTGTCACCGCCGCGATTCCATTTGGAATTAACATGCGCCGCACAAATACACACGAAATGTTATGTATGGTTTAACCGAACTCACGCTATATGCTGCTGACGGACAGCCACAGCTCCCTCGCCCTCCCCCTCGGAGGCTGACACCATGCGGTGACGTCGCAGTGATTGGCAGCTCTGCCCGTGCTGGTTCCTTAGCAGCGGCAGCGGTGAGGAGGGGGCGGGGCCGGTCCCTCGCCACAGCTCTAGGAGGAGGCAGCTCTGCCGAGACTCGGTGTGTGCGGCCACCTTCCCTCCATCGCCGCCGGGCTCTGCTTCCGTCTCTCCAGCCGGCTGTCCGTCGGTCTCTCCTCCGGGCTGGCCTCGCTGGCTGTAGGTGAATGTCTTGTGTGGGCTCCGAGGCTGGGATGACTGCCGGGAGAAACAGGATGGAGGCGGACTGCAGCTCCGAGGTAAGGTACCGCCAACTCCGGGGCTGTGCTGCGGACCTCAGGGCACCGCGCAGAAGTTCAGATATGAGTGAGCATCGTCCGGCCCTTCTGCTCGCCCCGGAGCTGCCGCTGCGGCAACTTTGGGGTGTTGTTGGCCGAAAAGGTAGACCCAGCAGTCAGTTTTGTACTGAAACTGTAAGGTTTTTACCTTGTATGAGCTTTTGTTCGGCACTCGGGCAGTTTTTCGGTTAAGTGTACGTACTGATTAGCACTGTGTGAACTGTACTCGCACAAGTGCTGGGCAACGCTTCCTACCAGCTGTGTGTACTGGCTGCGCCCACATAGTTTTACTTCCCAGATAGTTCTACATTAGCACGTAGAATCTTCTGCCCCATATAGTTTTACGTTGGCTCGCGCATCTTTCCTTGTACGTGCCGTGCCTACTGTGTCCTAGCAGTTTTACACTGGTACTCGAATCTTGCTTTGTACGTGCTTTCTAAACTGCTCCAGGTATGGAAGGTGTGGGGATCTTTCTTTGTATGTGCTGCATGCACTGTGCCAGGTTGGCACGCGCATTTTTCCTTGCTTGTGCTGCATGCACCGTGCCAGGTAGGTTTGCGTTGGCATGCACATCTTTCCTCGTATGTGCTGTGCCAGCTAGTTTTCCATTGGCATGCCCACGTTTCCTAGTAAACAGTACATGCACTGTGTCTTGGTGGCTGCCTTGTGTATGTTTCCTAGTCATCGTTGTGTTGTGTCCATTTAGTTTTACAGTTATAAACACATCTTTTCTAGTCAGCGATGCGTGTACTTTGCCCAGGTAGTTTACGCTGACATAGCCACACACCTTGGGTCGTCGTGATTATTAGGGTTTGAAAGTGGCACCGAAGCCCAGGTGTGTGAGGGGCCTGTTGCAGTCCAAATATGTCTACGTTTTACTACCCACCAAGGACACATGGTTAGGGCTTCGAGTGGGGCGGGTCTTGCCAGTGTTCAACACTGGAAGTAATTCAAGTTCGGGCACTGTATTCATGTCCTTAAGTTTACAGGCAAAGCACAGATCTTTTTATAACAATTGTAAAAACCCTTAGGGTCATCCATGCCAGTGATGCTGCCCCTGTTTACAGTGCATACGTTTTATTTCATCTTTCATTACCTAAGAGCATTTGCTTTTCCCAGATGCTGTCTTGCTATAGTTTTGTTTTTCATGCGAACTATGAGTTTTGCATAGATCCTATTTCTCAGGTGCCTGTGGTTGCCTGTGTGGATTTACCTTGTGGATGGGTGTTCATAACTAGGAATGATTGGGAGCTCTGCAGTTGAGGCTGAAGGCAGTGAGAGTTTCTCACAGTGCCTTTTAATGGGCCATAAGGTGCTCAGGCTACATGCTCATCCAATACTTGGCCTCTCTGCAGTGTGCCAGAACAATGGTCACATATGTGACAATTACAATTACCATTATTAGGTAAAGTGTGTGAAAAAGATGTTGGAATATTCTTGGCACGAAAAGAAAATGCTGTGATTACAGGTGCTGAGAATGCTGTGTTTGCAGGTGCTAAGAGAGAGCATGGTGAAAGGGAGGAGATATAAGAAAGTACATGCAGAAGGACATAGTAAATAGCAATGACGAAGGAGATAAAAAGTGAGGAATGCAGATACAGGATTTCGGAAAGATAGATATGGTGGGAAAAATGCTGTAAGCGACTAATATAGAGTGAGAGATCGCAGTGGAAAATGATATGAAAGGGACAACAAGAGTGAATGACACCCCCAGGAGACTACTCCCTGTTCCATGGACTTTTATAATGTTTCATTCACAGTCTCATGTTTACAGAATTGAAATAGTTTGAATTTGAGTAATTCACGACAATATCACTGTTGTTACCTTTTTATCTGATATTGAATGAAAATTATTGCTGACAAGCACTTGCATAGCCAATAGGGCTGGCTTATTTCAGGTACATATATTTGTTGTTGTATGACATGCCTGGATGCTCTAACAGAAACACACAGAAAGGCACTCAAGTACTGGTCAGGTGGCATTGTGTATAAAGCACGGGATTTGTTTTCCCATAGTTTGGTCACACCCTTAATTGTAGGCAATGCCTCTTGTAAAAGATTTTGTGTGATGCTTCTTTGACCATGCCCCTTTTAAAGGCTCCCACCTTTTTAATCACAATTTAAAGGAGGCACTATGGAGGCACTTCTTGTTCGCAGTAGGGCCCGAGGCACCCTTGCTTCGCTAACTTCCCTTTTTTCTAGTTTGTGTTGTACTTTGCACACATTTTTGTCATTTGCATGCTTGCTAGAGAGCTGCATGTAGTACCCGTGGATAGTTTTATATTGACACACACAACACTGTATGCACGGCATACACATGTCACCCCCAGTGAGCCCTGTACTCACTGCACCCAAATAGCTTCACATTGGCACATACACCTTTCCCAGTGAGCGCTGTATATACGGAGTCCAGATAGGTTTACATTAGCTCACACAGCCCTGTATGCACCACACTCAGATAGGTTTACATTGACATACACGTCTTTCCTAGAGAGCTCTGTATGTGCTGTGTCTAGGCAGTTTTACATTCACACGTCTTCCCTAGAGAACTTGTATGATCGGTGTCCAGAAAATGTTACGTTGGCACACACAGCTTTTCTAGTGAGTGCTCTGTGTACCGTGAGCAGAATGTTTTACATTCAGACACAAGCACTGTGGGTGATGTGCCCAAGTAGCTTTACATTCACACACAAGGCACTGTATTCACACACAATGCACTCTTGGAGAGGTGTGGTGCAGCGGCCAGGGCAGCTGACTTCGGAGCACAGGGTTCACGGTTCGATCCCCGGCTCCGGCGGCAGCTCAGCTCAGCACCATGTGACTCTGGGCAATAGCTCACTTAATTTCCACTACGGCCCCCAGCGCCTTGAGACCCGTAAGGGTGAGTAGCTGCGCTATATAAAAACGGACTTACTTACTTACTCTGTGTGTTGTGCTCGGATAGCTTTACATTCACACACAGCACTTTGTGTGCTGTGTCCATATCGTTTTATATTCACACACAAAGCACTGTGTGTGTTGTGCCCAGATAGTTTTGTATTCACACACAAGATACTGCGTGTGCTGTACCCATATAGTTTTACATTCACACAAAAGACACTATTCACCCACAAGACACTACGGGTGCTGTGCCCAGATAGTTTTACATTCACACACACACAGCATTATGTGTGCTGTGCCCAGATAGATTTACATTGGCATACACATCTTTCCTAGTGAGTGCCATGTGTACTCTGCCCAGATAGTACCACGTTGACAAGAAGCTGTCTCCTATTAAGTGTAGTATGTATTGCGACAAAATAGTTTTTCATTGGCATACACATAGGTAAACTCTGTATGTACTGTGCCCAGATAGTTTCTCATTTACATGTCCTCAGATGTGAAGTGTGTACTTTTCCCAGAACATTTCTCATTGACATGCACACGTCTTCTAGCATGTGTACAATGAACTGTGCCTAGATGGCTTCACTGTGGCATGAACGCGTTTCTTGTGATTCTACCGTGCCCATATAGTTTTTCATTGTCATGCACGTCCCCTGCATTGTGTTGTATGTATGTCCTGTGCCTAGATAGTTTCTTGTTAACATGTATGTCTCCTTGCATGTGCAGTATGTCCTGTGCGCAGCTTGTTTCACATTGGTGTGCACTTCTCTTCTGGTATGTGAAGGAATCTGGCCCAAATAGCTTTACATGGGCACGCACGTCTCCACTCTCCAAGCGAGCTCTGTTTCCAAAGGGTTTCACATTGGCTTTTCCACGTCTCCTAGTGTGTGTTGTATGTTCCGTGCCCAAAGAGTACCACGTTGGCATGTATGGCATGTAGTATGTACTGCCAGCCAGTTTCTCTTGCACGTCTCCTTGATTGTGCTGTGCCCTTTCGACGGGCCCATGTCTGTGAGCGTTGCATGCCCAGCGCCGTGCCACTTGAATTAACCCCGTGACACTGTGCAAATCCTTTGCACAACACGTGATTCCTTTTGTTTGAAGAGTGTAGCCCCCTCCTCCGGCTACGTTTCCAGTTGACGAACCACGAAAGGAGAAGAGCAGGGGAGGTTCGAGCAATGTTTTCTGACCACGCACGAGTCGAACGTCGTAGCTGAAGCCTCGCGCCTGCGCGGGGGAAGTGCACCTCCCGCAACTTCAAGATTGTTTTATTTCTTGTGTGGTAGAGCAGACGATCCCCAGGCCAGCTACCTCGTATCAGACGCAAGTGCACAACATGCAGTTCACACTGGCAAGCTTATGTGATGAAAGCCATGGTGCCGCCGCCGGTGTGGGAGGGAGGGAAAGAACCCGGCAGTGGCAAACCCGAAGCCCCGATGAAGAAAGAACATTAGACAATCTCCCCAGGTCCGACTATCAAATGCTCGTTTCCATATGGATAACACGTTAACCCCCTGTCTACCAAACACTTTGCATTCCCTTGTTTTCTGGCACACCCTCCCCCAGCGCTTATTTGGCTGCCCTTGGTGTTGGCCCAGGAAGGCTGGTGCCACTGCCTCCTGCCCTGCTGGGTGGGCTGCAGCTGGCCACATCTGAGTGTGTGGCAGGACTGTCTCCTCTCTCCCAGAATCCTTCCTAGGGGTGGCTTCAGTTTGACCGTGGGTTGCTATGTGGCAGAGTTGCCTCTTCCGTTGTCCTTCCTATCGGGGTAGCTGCAGTTGGATCATAGCTCAGTATGTGGCGCAGTTTCCTCTCCCATAGTCCTTCCTATAGGGGTGGCTGAAGTTGGATCGTAACTCAGTATTTGACAGAGTTAGCTCTCCCATCGTCCCTCCTATAGGGGTGGCTGCAGTTGGAGCCTAGCTCTCTATATATTTTACACAGGTTATCTTGTGCCTTGTGTTGTTTTTACTTGGACTCTGAATGTTGCTGAAGTCGGACTGTCTCTTCCGTGAGAGCTGCCTGAGAGTGAATTCCCATGAAGCCTGCATTTCTGTTCTTAATCAGAGAGGGCGCTGCCGATAACCCCTTCTGAGCGCAGGTATTTGGAGTATGCGGGGAAATGCACCTAAACTTGATGGGTAGTCGGAAATCTTTTTCCAACCAATTTCCTCCCTCTTCTTTTCCAGAACTAGGACGTGGTGCAGACACTTCTCACGTTAATCAGGGTGAAGTGGTTTCAATGCTAGAAACTATATTTTCCCCTTTTCTGAATAAGAACTGCTCAAATGTGATGACATTTTATCCTACAAAATGAATCCAGTAAAATCATTCAGGCGGAAAGTATTTGGTATGGGCGCGATGCGGAATTCACCCAAGTTCCCCAGGAGTACTGCTGCAAACCGCTGACTGGTGTAGGATGCCGGGCTGCTGCCAGAGCCCCCCTCACTAATTCTCTTCTTCACTAGTTAGTTTAAGTGCAAAGCTGAACAGGGTTGGACTGGTCTGTAGGGCAATCTGGCACTGCCCGTCGGGCGGGTCTGACAAGTGAGTGCGCGGGACAGTTTTCTGGCAGTTTGTGGGCCTGTTTTATGTTCTGGTAATGTTGAGTTCCCTGATATTAATACAAACATTGCCTGCAGCAAGCACACATGCAAGCAGTCTCCCTTCCCACCGCAAAACACCGACACAGCCTTCACATGTTAGGCAAGTTATACATAAAAAGTGTTCTTTACAAGTTCAAAAATGGCCTGGTTTGCAAATGTGGCCACTTTTTTAGCTAACTGGTTCACTAATGCGGCCCAATTTAATTTTGGTGCCCGGGACTATTTTCTAAGTCATTCCAATCCTGAATCTGAATAAAAACGTAATTCCTGATTGTGCGATAGTATGGTATGGAAGCATATTTGCTGGCAGGATGGCTCTATCTATGAGCTAAACACTTGCCGTAGGTGCATGCAATGATGAGCAGCTCAGGAGTTAGAATCCTAGCAATGCACTTCAGCCTTTTATCCCTCTCATGTCGCTAAATTGAATGTCATTATTTTCCTTAATAATAAATCCTGTTATCTGCAGTGCTCAGAAAGGGCAGCATTGCGGCATGAAGTGCAATATAAAGTTTTTTTTTTTTTTTTGTATGTCTTGTGTAAAAAACTAAAGGACTGATTCAGCGTTTGGTGGACGGGTACATTGTCACAAATGTGATGGATGTCCCATTTACCTTATTACAGATATTTTAGGACAGGGTATCCTTTATGTTAGCGACAGACTACTCGCCCACCAGAGCATTTTTAGTAAGGTGGATTGGTTATCGGCCACATTTGTGACGGAGTACCTGTCTGCCAAACTCTCAATCAGGCTGTACGTACTCTCAGAATGGCTTTCTTCCAACACATACTTAGTAACTTGCGTTTTCCTTCACCCTCTCTTGGGTCTCCCTCATCTTGGGGCTCTCTGAGTGCTCCATGCAGAGCCAAGGGCCCCTTGTGGTGACTGCCACCTGTACAGTGGCCTAGTTACAAATCAGCTAGGAGAAAGAAGTGCCCAAACTTGTAAAGTATCAATATGCACATTGAAGGGCGTCTTGGGTAGTTGTTGAGACAATTTCAAAACTCGAGTACAAGCTGGAGACTAGGCAGGAAGTTATGAAAGTTGAATATAGATTTGTGGGTCAGACAAGAGTTTTTTAAATTGAGCACCGGTCTTGAGGCAAAGCACCAAGATCTGGAACTTGAGTAGGGATTTGTAGGTCAGACAGGAAGTTTTCAGATGTGTGTTTAGGTTTGTGTGTCAAACATGAAGTTCTGAAACTTAGATACAAGTTTAAACAGCAGGTAGGACTTTCTGTTTTTATGACTGATCATAGAACCACTTCCACTCGCCCACACCACCACCCGTTTCCTCTGCTTTCTGATAAAGAGCAGTTTATATATGGCCCTGGTCATATGTGTGACATTGCCACCAGGACTGGTTTATTTTCGGACTTACTCTGATTTGGACCCCCGAAGTGCTGTCAGTTGTTCTCCCATGTACTTGCTTCTTGCCCCCTCACTTGAAAGCTAAAAGCAATGACTTGCTCGGAGTATGGATGCCCCAAGTGCCCCATACACCGCAGGCCCAAACAGAGCTGGGAGACTGCCCTCTTGCAATAACTGTGTTGCCGTGTATGCGCACTAGTCAGGGAAAAAAATAGTCAGGGTAGAGTATGCTTGGTTACTTGGTGCACACAGACCAAAGCAGTGCCGTGAGCCCCACCCCCACCCATTTGTTATCATTGCCTGCTATGACTAGATGCCACCTGGTCGGTTTTATACCAGCATGACCAATATTTTAATGATCCTGGCGGCACAACATTTTTAAAAATCTCCTAAATCTCGTATTTTCCCCGAGAAACACTTTAAAATGTGTTCTACAGCTTGCTTAATGATCTCTGCCTGATAATTACAGTAAACAAAGACAGAAAGGCCTTGTTAAAATGAATACGGATGATTTCATATAACGTTCCATATATGTACCATGGCTGGGTCTTTGCAGAATCCTAAAACATGAGCAGATAGCCGGTATTCTTAGGTCTCGCCTAGGCATCGTAGGCGCTGTCTCTTCGAGACATGCTTTTTTCAGGATATGGGCATAAAGGCCTGCCCATTTTCCGCCCATCTTTTTAATTGGCTCCTGTCCCTGTTTGTAAATGGTGGCTTTTCATTAGTGAATAGGCTTTGTAGTCCCTCCTTAGTACCGCCTTGTCTCTTCTTGTAACCTCCCATGAGGACCCCCCCCCCCTGTTACATGTGTTGTTACTCCCTAGGTTTTAATTACAGGCTCAAGGCACTATTTTCTTAAAAGGCTTCAGGCAGGACACACACTTGGTCCTCAGCTAGGCTGGCAGTGGTTACTTCAATCACTAGAACATCTCACATTTATATGAGACCATCTATAAATTTCCCTTCATCCGCTCCACACAGAGTACAACCTAATACGAAATTAATGTATGAATCTTTTGTCTCATTTCAAAGCTACTAATTGTATATATGGACATAGCTATTTGAATGTACTCGTAGTACTGTCTTGCATGCAGTGCATTATGGGTAGGGTGGATTTACCATATCTTCTGCAGGGTGACCTGACCACATATGGTACTGAACCCTGCAATGTGGCCAGGTAAAAAACATTGCCATTTAAAATGCCAATAACTCCAACTTTGTAGTCATGCAGTGCTGGTGCCTTGCTCACTAGGGACCTCTAGGAGCAGCTTGCAGTACTGCACCTAGACATGCAGTGCTGGTGCCTTGCTCACTAGGGACCTCTAGGAGCAGCTTGCAGTACTGCACCAAGACATGCAGTGCTGGTGCCTTGCTCACTAGGGACCTCTAGGAGCAGCTTGCGGTACTGCACTGAGACATACAATGCTGGTTCCTGGCTCACTGCACAAGCAATTGCAATGTACTAGGTTTCGCATTACTGAAAGTATGAGCTATTGGCGTTGCATTATTATTCACAATGCCAATACCTCAAACTGTCAGTAATGCGAGACCTATTGCGTTGCAAATGCTTGTTCTCTAAGGTGATAGCCTTAGGTCTCGCAATCCAGAGCACAGCACTCTCACCCCAGCGCAGACATGTCATTCGCAAGCCACCCTCACACTGCCCTCTTGCTTCCCTGGAGACCTCACTCTGGGGCATTGACACTCTCCCCGAATGAGCTCGAAGGACCTCGGGATTGTGGGTGCTACAGAAATACTGTTTTTGTTGATGCAGTGAAAACTGGCTGAGGTGTTTTGTACCCTCTGAGCTCACTGTGATTTGTGCTTGAGGAGGCCATGGGTTCTGTCAGAGGCTTCTTCGTACAGCCTGCGTGTGTGCAATAGTCTGTATCTCATGATAAAGCGCGGCCGCACAATGCTGCAGGTCCTATTAACAGCTTTATTTACAGGAAGTTGTAAATGAAAAACAGAACCACTGTTAGTGGGATTGGGAAGCTCAAGTTGTCGATGTTCTCACTGACAACCCTGCAGCTTGAAATGTTCGGTTCCCTCTTTTTTGCTCTTTTGACATAAGTTGCACATACCTTGGGGTTCCTCTTCCCTCCCCAGCTGTAAGTCACAGAATCAGGAAGTGTGTACATTGTGAGGCAGAGCGCTCTACTGGGCGCAGAGAAGGAAGTTTGGCCCTTTCATGGGCCGAACAGATTACACACTCTAGTGGCCCCAGTGACCCCGAAGAGGGGGCCCCTGGCTGGACTATAGCTGCCCCGGACCAGAGCACCAAGGCCCGGTTGCCTTCTCTAATATCTGCGTCCCCAGCAGACACTCATGATTCGAACTCTGACCCTCTGCGTCTCCTGCACTACCCACAATAACCTCTCAACCCACTG
The DNA here is from genome assembly GCA_963921515.1 of Calotriton arnoldi. Lineage (NCBI taxonomy): Eukaryota > Metazoa > Chordata > Amphibia > Caudata > Salamandridae > Calotriton > Calotriton arnoldi. The sequence goes on from CAWUFW010008978.1 coordinate 423,709, forward strand.
TGTGTGGTTTGTTTGGTGAAAAGTGGTACTAAGTGACTGCAAAACAAGGGATTAGTGCAGATTCAAGGAGGGCAGCATTCATGCAACAGTTTCAGAATATCTAGATAAGATGAAACTATATACAAAGAATAAAGTGGTACTAATATCAGTGCATAATTTGAGCCGGTGCTTTCCGGTGCGCAGCACCGGCACTTAATTGGTTTCCGGTGCTCAGCACGGGTACCTAACTGTTTGGTGTTGACAGTCTACCACATGGTGGTGCGGCTCATTTAATTTAGAGATGAGCAGAACAACGGTTTTTAGGAATACAATATATATTAAAATATTGCTAATACCTGCCTCCCCAGCCATTCCTTTAGCTTTGGGGGACCTGGAATAAAACTGTCGCATTTACATGCGAGAGAGATGGTTAGTAGTTGTTTTGGCAGCGATGACAAGGGCAATGGGTGGTGCAAGCTGCAGTGGCCTCCTGGTCAGAACCCTGGCACTTAATATTTTACAAATTAAGCACTGACTAATATATGTACAAAGTCAGTGGTAATCCTGAAACTCTGGCATGGGTGAGGTGCTAAATTGGACATCCTTGCTGTAAAGGCCCATACTGTGGCTGTATAAAACAATTACATGCATTAATAACGCAAGAAGCTCGTTCTCTTCCTCCTGGTCAGGTGGGAAATCTTGTTTTTTTTGGATCACTCTTCCGTCTGGCGTCTGTGCCTAGAGACCCATGGCTATTATGCGCTACATTAATGTAGTTTGGTGGTAGTAGCAGCTCTATACACCAGTTCTACAAGAAAGAGGCATTTTTTTCCCCGAACTTAGTTGTGTGCAGGAAATCCCAGTATTTCTCACATAATGTGGGAATGTATACTTCCTGAATGTGTGTGTGTGTGTAGGCAGTGTGGTGCAGCAAGAACCTTTCCCTTTTTGAGCTGTTGACAACGATAAGCCATTTTTTTGTTTCATTTGTGTCTTTCAGTTACAGTTTCTAGTCTCGAAATCACTGAACGTGTGTTTAGAAACAGATTTATATTGTTGGGCGATGTACGTTCCAGTACCATTCTAGTACGTTGAATTTCACTAAATATGTTGGGCATCCAAGGGCCTTTTTAAGTTCCATGTAGGCACTTGCTCCTTCGGTTTGTTTTTGGTGTTTTTGCCCCGGACAAAGGTGCTTTTTTGTTCATGGTTGCCTGCCACCACCTTTGCCATGGTGCAGAATTGTAGTTGGACCTAATCTATCTCTCCAAACTGGTAGCTGCATTTTTGTATCCAATGCCCAACAATTCATCTTCCAGGCTTTTTTGGTCAGTTCATTTTTTTGCTTTATCCAGCGTTGGAAGTGTATTATTTTTCTCTTGGTTTTGCTGTAGTTTAATGTAATTGATTTCCTGCAAGAAAAGTTCACACGCCAGGGGGATGATTAAATAAAGCTTAAAATATTTTGATCCGTAGTTTTATTGGTTGTAATTGTTGAGTGATTCTTTGTTTAGGGGACATGGGCATTTCCACGATTGAATATTTCTTACAATATTTCACCGACTGTGACTGGAACCAGTGATGTGTGCTCTCCCTCAAGGGCCTAACTGTAGCCATAGGAGTCATCAGATACCAGTGCATAAGGGATCTTCTCTGTAAGCTGGAGAGCAAGTGTGCCATACCCCACTGGCTGCAGGAAGTCTATGCACACATTGATGTGTATTCACTAAGGCACTGTGGAGTACTTAAAGTAGTGGTTCTGTAGTGCTCTTTTACGTACTCTTGCATGCCTTTGTGATTTCGACTCAAAACATATAAAAAGGAAATACTTTGGGAATATTCATATGCAATTAGTACATATTAAAAGAATTGTGCCCTCCTTGCACTTTTACTTATAGGGAGTTGGGTGTTTCAAGACTGATTCACAACAGCATGCACGAGTACATAAAAGGTACTACATCCTGTGTTCATAAATGCTTTTGTGAATCTGCTCCAGAGTATTACCTGTTTTCTTTTTCATCTGCCAGCAGCAGGAAGCCATAGATAACTGGATATGGGAAGGATGTCCACAAAGGTGGGCCTAGTCCTGAGTGAGTCTGGTCAGGACTCCACCCCCCCAAACTAGGTCATCCTCTAGCACAAACTGAGCCAACCGTGAGGCCTGGCGCGCTGTCCACCCATGTGGAGATGGAATCATTGGAAGATCGGGGGGATGGCCTGTGGAAAAATAATTGTCCAGCAGCACTGCTCTTTGTAATGGGATAAAGAGGAAGACAGCGGCCCTCAATAAAGCCTGCAATATTAGGGTTCTGTAAATGGACCCCAAATGTGCACCCACATTGGAGTTCTCATTGCACACTAATCCTACATTTGTGAAAGGCAGCGAGTCTTCTATGACCCTCAATGCTGCCCGGTGCAGGGTTCCACCTCTAATTCACTTTGGGTTCGCTATCAAAATAATGAGGCAAGCGCTGGAAACTGGAAGACAAGAAAAAGGTTTATTTCTCATGAGGAGATCACGTCAACTGCAGACACCGGGATGTCTGAGGGAGGTGTTCTGCTGATAACTCCTTTGGCTCTTCCTTTTATACAGGTTTGACACAATGCATTGGTTTCATCAACATGGTTACACAAGCTTGGGGTCCCCGCCCCGGGCAGGTTGTCACACAAGCCCAACAGTAATTCTCTTCCCACCCAGGTCAAACAGAAAATCTTATCTTGCAGCTGGACCTTGCTTCAGGGTCTAAAACATGTGAGACCGGCCAGATCTAAGAGTCCGTTCTGTTGATAAAAACAGGTCCCATTGTTGGTAACAACAAGTCTTGCTGTTTGCAGTGCAATAAATCATGTTGCAAGAGTCTTTTTGGTGTTTGGAACCTGTTTGTGTAACTAGGTGCAGAGAGGGGTAGAGTGTCCAAAGGTTTGCCTGAAAACAGAGATGAGAGGAAAAACGAGTTTGTGGCAGCAAGTGGCGCTGAGGTTTGTTGCGGCAAATAGAGTTTATAGCCCCCAGCACACGTACCAGGTCGGTCAGAGGGATGCTAGTAAGGGCAGGGTGAAACAAAGGTGACCAACAGAGTACAAAATGGCTGTGATAGATTAAAATGACTGCAACTTATGTGCACATAGAATTCCACCAGACAAGATGGCGCAGGTAATGTTCACAATTGTTGTTTTGCTTTTAACAGTGGCCCCTTTGAACATAACTAGCCAGCTTGTCAGTCTATTTCGATCTCCATAATGTCCTGTATCTCTTGATCATACATTACTCTCATTTTTGTTAGCTGAGTGTCCATAGTCTTAGGGTGCAAGGTAGTTATGCAAAGAGAACACAAAGGTGGTATACAGTGTATACCCAAACAACAACCACATATTGTCAATACTGGGACCAAGAGAATCATTGATATTTTCCAACCCCACTCCTTTGTTAAGAACAAAACGACAATCATGAACATTCTGCGCCATCTTGTCTGATGAAAGTTCCTACGTGCACATAAACTACAGTCATTCTGATTGACCACAGCCATTTTGTACTCTGTTGGTCACCTTCATTTCACCCTGTCCTCTAGCAGCCTTCTGACTCTCTGACCAAACCTGATATGTGTGCTGGGGGCTATAAACTATTTCCACGACAAACATCAACATCACCTGCTGCCTCAAACTCGTCTTTCCTCTCATCCCTGCACAAACAGGTTACAAATACCAAACAGACTCTTGCAAGCATGGTTTATTGCACTGCACACAGCAAGACTTGTTTTTGCCAACAATGGGACCTGTTTTTATCAACAGAACGGACTCTTAGATCTGGCCGGTCTCACTTGTGTTTAGACCCTGAAGCAAGGTCCAGCTGCAATTAAATTGTCTGTTTTTGACCTGGGCGGGAGGAGAGTTAATGTTGGGCTTGTGTAACCATGTTGTTGAAACAATGTTGGGCTTGTGTAACCATGCTGATGAAACAATGTCGGGCTTGTGTGACAACCTGCCCGGGCGGAGACTCCAAGCTTGTAACCATGATAAATGAAACAAATACATTGTGTAAAACCTGTATAAAAGGAAGAGCCAAAAGCATTGCCAGTAGAACACCTCCCTGAAGACATCCTGGTGTCAGCAGTTGACGTGGTCTCCTCTAAGAGTAATAAACCTTTTTCTTGCCTTCCAGCTTCCAGCGCCTGCCTCGTTATTTTAGATAGCGAATCCAAAGTGGATTAAAGGTGACCTTGCGCCGGGCAGCATTGGGGATCTCAGGAGACTCGCTGATTTTCACAAATTGGCGACCCAACGGGGAGCCCATCAGAGACACGTGGGTCCAGTAGAGAGGTCCTAACGACGGAGTGAACGACTAAATGATTGGAGTGCACCTGCCTGAAAGAGACCCTCGTCTGGCTGCCAATCGACTGAACTTCACCGGTTCCGAACGGACCTCTCTCGAGTGACCTGCGGTCCTGACTGGGGCCTTACAGGAACACCGCATTGATTGTTGGAGTAAGAGGACAACCAGGCGCTGGAAGGGGAATACGAAGAACTGTCCATACGGTCCGGGTAAGGTCGTGAGAAAACATGACTTAAATTGATTGATTGATAGAAATACTAGTATTCCTTTTTGAGTTATTTGAGACATTCCCTGCTTGCAAACAACATAGAATAGGAATATTCTCTCTTTGCAGACAGCGAAGGACAGGTAGTGCAGACTTTTGTCTAACATTAATTGAGATATTCATTTTGACCGCTAAATACGTCATGCCTGTTTTCTCTAGATTGTTTGATTGTTTTGGACCGGACCGTTTGTTAGAGGTCAGTCATCCGGCACCGCCGGAAGGCACCCCTAACAAGGACATGTACGTGAAATATGGATTAGCCACCGTAGCTTATAGCAAACTATGGCATAAGTACACTAGGAAGGACCGGGTAAATCAGTGTCCACTGATGGGATCTTTCGATCCCGCTAAAATAGAAACGTTAGAATTAGCTCTCCACAAAAAGAAAGCTAGACCAGCCATGTTTGATAGTTTTGGTTTATGGCGAAAAGAGGCAGCTCAACGAAAGAAAAGAGACGAAGCTAGACAAGATAAAGAAACGCGAAAATCAGCTTACCAAGCCTGTAAAAAGTTAGAAGAACTAAAAGAAAAGGAAATCGATAAAAGGGAACAGGAATCAAAAATATCAGGTCAATGCCCTGTTAGAACGCCCTTAACTCTTTACCCCGAGTTACCAGCAAAACAGGGGGTAGATGATGATTTATTGTTAGGTCCCCCAATGATATACATGCCACCCCCTTACGCCCCTACTCATCCCATAGTACAACGCCAGGACCACCAAACTATAGCCGGAGATGGCACGATCGCCTCAGTCTCCACCGCCTCTGCTCCCACCGAGTCACCCACACCAAATGCCTCATCAAAGGATACAGTAGTAGAGGTAGGATCAAAAGAAAAAGGAGCGCCCAGGGTCCCGCGATTAAGTAAAAATGAGCGAGCAGGCATTGATAAAGTAGTTAAATCCCTCATAGAAAGGAAGGAGACAGAAGAGCATGTAACTGACATATGCAACTCCTATGTTGAAAACCGCAAACGATACTTTATTGTACGTCTCTGTTACCACACCCTTACTGCATATGAAGAGAAGTACCAAGACGTAGGTCCCGAGCGATTAGTGGCTCTCTACAGGAAGGTAGACATCGGAGATGAAGGCGACAACGATGTTGCAGAACTATTTTCATCCACACTAGAAGTATTGCGTCACCTCATAGAACAAGGACAGATAGATAGGGACAGGACAACTAAGGTAGCAGGACCCCCAGTGGAAAAAACAGATAGCATGATGCCAATAAAAGAAGCTGCCCCTTACTGGATACCTCCTAGAGGACAAGGGACTAATGACGATATAAACCATCAAGACGCTAGAGGAAGGGTGGTCTACAATTGGGTGTATCAGCCATGGGACAGACAGGACATCCTGACCTTCCGTAAATCTTTGCCGGATTTACGAAAGAACCCCACCGCCTTTTACACCGAGCTAGGTACCGCTCAGGGATCAACAATAATGACACTTGCCGACATAGACTTGTTCTTCGGGTTATGTTTGCCAGCAGATGTGTGGAAACAGGTTAGGAAAGTAGACCATACCGAACTGTTTGGTCATACCTGGGAACAACTCGACACACTAGATAAACAGCGGAACCCTGGTCAAAAACCAGTTAAAGCAATATTAGACCTCCCTGACAAAATAGTGCAGAAAGTGAAAACGCTGATCCCAGAGAAAAGATAGACTGGTCCATAGTAACCGCATGCCGCCAGAAACCACAAGAGGACGTCTCAGAGTACTTCTCCAGATTTGAAACTGTGTTCTCTGATTACAGTGGACAAGACATGTCCACCGCAACCGGACACCACTTATCTATGCAGAACTACGTCAAAGGATTACTGCCAGATGTATCCCAGAAACTACAAGCCAGCGAAAGTAGTTGGGCAGCATCTAAACCGACGGCCATTCTCCAAATGGCCCAGTACTACGAGCATCAGAGAAACGAAAATGACAGGGCTACAGAAAGGAAAAAGAAGGACTTGAAGGAAAGGGTAATGATAGCACAACTCCAGGGGGCGAATACAGGAAGGGAGCAATATAGGGGAGGAAACCAGCAGAATACCCCTAGAGTACAGCCACCTAGGAACAATCCATCTACATCATATGTAGGACGCCAAGACCTAGGACAGGATCAATGTGCATTTTGCAAAAATATGGACACTGGAAATCCCAATGCCCGGCTTTGTTAGGAGCTGCTAGGGGCAGAGGGGCGAGGGAAATAGCAAGTGGACAGAGAGGAAGAGGAAGTGGAAGAGGGTACGCGAGTGAAGCAAGCGAGGAAAGGCCAGGAAGAATGAACGCATTTGACCATCCCAGACAGAATCAGTACCAACAGACAGATTATGACAATACGTACGACTTTACATAGGACAGCCAGGGGCAAGGAAGGGATCCAGTCAAGCTCTGCGTTGATCAGCAAGGCCCTTATGTTACCGCTGAGGTCCTGGGCACAAGGTCGCCATTTTTGGTAGACACAGGAGCAAACCGTAGTGCACTATCCAAACGACTGATTCCAAGGGCACCCTTGTCAGGCTCACATGTGACCTCAATAGGATTTGACGGTACGCCCTCCACCAACCCTTTTGTCCCGACCCATCCCTTTTAATCTTGACAGCAATGGCGTCGAAACGACATTCCTCCTCTCATCTAACACCCCAGACGCCATTATGGGCCTCGACCTTTTGAAACACTTCCATGCGACTATCAGATGCTCACCAGACGGAGTGCGTGCCATCCTGTATGACAACCCCCAACGCCATAGAGAGAACCCTTTTCAGCACATGTTTTCCATCTCTGAGACTGACACATCCCTACTGGACACTTTGCCATCACACTTATGGGCTAGGGCTGATTCAGACGTAGGACGAATGATGATTGACCCAGTACACGTAACAATACGACAGGACGCAACCCTACCGAAAGTACCGCAGTACAAAATATCGCCAGAGGGTGAGAAAGCACTGACAGAGATCATACACTCTTTGGTAGAGGCAGGGGTGGTAGAGGAAGTAGTGAGCAATGTTTGTAACAGTCCCATACTACCGATTGTAAAGAGACAGGGAGAGGGAGACGGAAAAGCCTACCGTTTCATCATTGACCTGCGGGAGATAAACAAAATCGTAGTGCCACAATACCCAGTAGTTTCCGACATCACGACAATTTTGACTTTAATCCCCTCCACTGCCACCACCTTCACTGTAATTGACCTCAAAAACGCATTCTTTTCCATACCTATACACGAGGACAGCCGCTATCTTTTTGGATTTACCCTAAATTCCCGTTCGTATAGATTTTGTAGAGCACCTCAGGGGTACACTGAGAGCCCAAGTATCTATAGCCAGGCGCTTAAAAGACAGTTGGACGCCATACAATTGCCAGATGGAGTGGCACTAATACAATATGTAGACGACATCCTTCTAGCAGCGGACACCATACCAATAGCCGTCACAGCCACCATCAAACTACTCCATTTTCTTGCTGAGAATGGTCACAAGGTCTCCCGAAAGAAATTGCAGTTCTGTAAATCACAAGTGACCTATTTGGGTCACCTTTTATCCAAAGAAGGAGGAAACTCACGCCTGACAGGATCCAGACAATTCTAGACACCCCTGTCCCCAAAGATCAGAAACAAGTCCGCTCTTTGATAGGTCTCACTTCATTTTGCAGACAGTGGTTACCGAACTTTAGCCTCATTGTCAAACCCCTTCTCTCCCTCCTAGCTAAGGACATCCCCTCACCTCTCCCCTGGACCCCCGAATGCCAGACATCCTTTAAAGAACTACGCAATACCCTTTGCTCAGCAACAGTCCTAGGAACCCCGGATTACTCCAAACCATTCTTCCGCTACACGCACGAGAGGGAAGGATGTGCATTGTCTGTCCTAACACAATCAATTGGTCACAAACAACGCCCTTGTGCATATTTCTCTGCCACCCTCGATCCAGTAGCCAGAGCGCTGCCAGCGTGCCTGCGCGCTGTGGCTGCTGCGGCAGTATCGATACGCCAGAGCGAAGGAATAGTACTCTCCAATCCAGTCACTGTTTTAGTACCCCATGCAGTCGACACACTACTAAACCAGACCAAAACCCAACACTTGACTAGCGCCCGACTGACAGGATATGAATTGACCCTGCTAGCACATTACCCTAAAGCGATGCACCACCCTCAATCCAGCCACGCTGTTACCCCTACCCGAAAATGATCCTAGCGTGACTCCACTACACGACTGTGTGACACTAACCGATGAACAAACAAAGAGTAGAATAGATCTCAGACACCGCCTTTCTAGAGCCAGATGGAGAACTATGGGTGGATGGTTCGTGCATCAAACTCCCCGACGGCACCACCTCAGCTGCATACGCTGTCACCACAGCCCGAACCATTCTAGAAACAGCCCGTATTGCCCAACGTTCCGCCCAGGCAGCAGAACTCATTGCCCTCACACGAGCATGTATTTTAGCAGCTGGCACGACAGTTAACATATGCACCGACAGCCAATACGCCTTCGGGGTGGTTCACCATTTCGGGATTCTATGGAAAGAAAGAGGGTTCCTGACTTCACACGGTACACCCATCCTGCATGGAGATTTAGTCTCCGCCTTGACGCAAGCAGTCCTCCTCCCCAAGAAGTTAGCAGTGATAAAATGCCAAGCACATAGGAAAGTGACTGATCTCATTGGACAGGGAAATGCACTAGCAGACGTTACTGCCCGAGCCATGGCAGGAGACAGAACTACGACACGAATGTATGTGACCAGGTCACAAGCTGAACGATGGACTGACGCTAGGACCACTGTAAGGGACAAACAGACTACAGGCACATATGACGAATTGACCGAGTGGGAAAAGGTGGGACTAAAAGACGAGGAAGATTGCTGGAGAACTAAAGACGGAAATAAATGGCTGTTACCCAATGCCTACCTCATCCCCATATTGACCATGGTACATTTACCAGCACACATAGGCTCCACCCCCATGATTGAACTAATCACCAGAGTATGGCATAACGTCAAGATAGCAGAATCTGCAAAACACCTAGTACAACAATGTATAGTCTGCCTACAACACAACCCAGGGAAAGGGACAGTAGTACCACGGGGAGGGTTTGGAGTCCCTGATCACCCCTTTGAAGTCCTTCAAATGGATTACATCCAACTAGAGAGATGCCATGGTCTAAAATATGTCCTGGTGGTTGTGTGCGCTTTTAGCAAATGGGTGGAGGCATATCCCACCCGCGACAATACTGCCATAGCCACTGCAAAAGTATTGTTGAAAGAATTCTTCCCCGGTACGGCCTTTGCAGAATTTTATGGAGCGACAACGGCCCACACTTCGTAGCCGAAGTGATACAGAACATACTGAAAGGGTTGGGGGTAAAACAAAAATTCCATGCCGTCTTCCACCCCCAATCAGCGGGCCTGGTAGAGAGACACAATCATCATTCGTCCTACGTCTGAATCAGCCCTAGCCCATAAGTGTGCCCATAAGTGTGAGCATCTGATAGTCGCATGGAAGTGTTTCAAAGTGTTTCAAAAGGTCGAGACCCATAATGGCGTCTGGGGTGTTGGAAGAGAGGAGGAATGTCGTTTCGACGCTATTGTTGTCAAGGTTAAAAGGGATCGGTCGGGACAAAGGGTTGGTGGAGGGCGAACCGTCAAATCCTATTGAGGTCACATGTGAGCCTGACAAGGGTGCCCTTGGAATCAGTCGTTTGGATAGTGCACTACGTGTTGCTCCCGTGTCTACCAGAAATGGCGACTTTGTGCCCAGGACCTCAGCGGTAACATAAGGGCCTTGCTGATCAACATAGAGCTCGACTGGATCCCTCCCTTGCCCCTGGCTGTCCTATGCAAAGTCGTACGTATTGTCATAATCTGTCTGTTGGTACTGATTCTGTTTGGGATGGTCGAATGTGTTCACTCTTCCTGGCCTTTCCTCGCTTGCTTCACTCGCGTACCCTCTCCCACGTCCTCTTCCTCTCTGTCCACTTGCTATTTCCCTCGCCCTCTGCCCCTACCAGCTCCTAACAAAGCCGGGCATTGGGTTTTCCAGTGTCCATATTCTTTGCAAAATGCACATTGATCCTGTCCTAGGTCTTGGCGTCCTACATATGATGTCGATGAATTGTTTCTAGGTGGCTGTACTCTAGGGGTATTCTGCTGGTATCCTCCCCTATATTGCTCCCTTCCTGTATTCGCCCCCTGGAGTTGTGCTACCATTACCCTTTCCTTCAAGTCCTTCTTTTTCCTTTCTGTAGCCCTGTCATTTTCGTTTCTCAGATGCTTATAGTACTGGGCCATTTGGAGAATGGCCGCCGGTTTAGATGCTGCCCAACTACTTTCGCTGGCTTGTAATTTCTGGGATACATCTGGCAGTAGTCCTTTGACATAGTTCTGCACAAATAAGTGGTGTCCGGTTGCGGTGGACATGTCTTGTCCACTGTAATCGGAGAACACCGTTTCAAATCTGGAGAAATACTCTGAGACATCCTCTTGTGGTTTCTGGCGGCACGCGGTTACTATGGACCAGTCTATCTTTTTCTCTGGGATCAGCGTTTTCACTTTCTGCACTATTTTGTCAGGGAGGTCCAATATTGCTTTAACCGGTTTTTGACCAGGGTTCTGCTGTTTATCTAGTGTGTTGAGTTGTTCCCAGGTATGACCAAGCAGTTCGGTATGGTCTATTTTCCTAATCTGTTTCCACACATCTGCTGGCAAACATAACCCGAAGAACAAGTCTATGTCGACAAGTGTCATTATTGTTGATCCCAGAGCGGTACCTAGCTCGGTGTAAAAGGCGGTGGGGTTCTTTCGTAAATCCGGTAAAGATTTACGGAACGTCAAAATGTCCTGTCTGTCCCATGGTTGATACACCCAATTGTAGACCACCCTTCCTCTAGCGTCTTGATGGTTCATATCGTTATGAGTCCCTTGTCCTCTTGGAGGTACCCAATAAGGGGCAGCTTCTTTTATCGGCATCATGCTATCTGGTTTTTCCACCGGGGGTCCTGCTATCTTAGATGTCCTGTCCTTATCTATCCGTCCTTGTTCCACGAGGTGACGGAATACCTCCAGTGTGGATGAAAAGAGTTCTGTAACATCGTTGTCGCCTTCATCTCCGGTGTCTACCTTCCTATAGAGAGCCACTAGCCACTCGGGCCCTACATCTTGGTACTTCTCTTCATATGCAGTAAGAGTGTGGTAACAGAGACGTACAATAAAGTATCGTTTGCGGTTTTCAACATAGGAGTTGCATATGTCAGTTACATACTCTTCTGTCTCCTTCCTATCTATGAGGGATTTAACTATTTTATCAATGCCTGCTCGCTCATTTTTACTTAATCGCGGGACCATGGGCGCTCCATTTTCTTTTGATCCTACCTCTACTACTGTATCCTTTGATGAGGCATTTGATGTGGGTGACTCGGTGGGAGCAGAGGCGGTGGAGACTGAGGCGATCGTGCCATCTCCGGCTATACTTTGGTGGTCCTGGTGTTGTACTACGGGATGAGTAGGGGCGTAAGGGGTGGCATGTATATGATTGGGGGACCTAACAATAAATCATCATCTACCCTTTGTTTTGCTGGTAACTTGGGGTAAAGAGTCGAGGGCGTTCTAACAGGGCATTGACCTGATATTTTTGATTCCTGTTCCTTTTATCGATTTCCTTTTCTTTTAGTTTTTCTTCTAATCTTTTACAGGCTTGGTAAGCTGATTTTCGCGTTTCTTTATCTTGTCTAGCTTCGTCCCTTTTCTTTCTTTGAGCTGCCTCTTTTCGCCATAAGCCAAAACTGTCAAACATGGCTGGTCTAGTTTTCTTTTGTGGAGAGCTAATTCTAACGTTTCTATTTTAGCGGGATCGAAAGATCCCGTCAGTGGCCACTGATTTACCCGGTCCTTCCTAGTGTATTTATGCCATAGTTTGCTATAAGCTACGGTGGCTAATCCATACTTTACGTACATGTCCTTGTTAGGGTGCCTTCCGGCGGTGCCGCTGACTGACCTCTAACGAACGGTCTGGTCCAAAACAATTACAATCAAACAATCTAGAGAAAACAGGCATGACGTATTTATCGGTCAAAAATGAATATCTCAATCAATTTAGACAAAAAGTCTGCACTACCTGGCCTTCGCTGCCTGCAAAGAGAGAGAATATTCCTATTCTTCGTTGTTTGCAAGCAGGGAAATGTCGCAAATAACTCAATATAAAAAAAGGAGTACTAGTATTTCAATCAAACTATTCAATCAATCAATTTAAGTCATTTTTTCACGACCTTACCCGGACCGTATGGACGGTTCTTCGTCTTCCCCTTCCAGCGCCTGGTTGTCCTCTCACTCCAACAATCAATGTGGCGTTCCTCTAAGGTCCCAGTCAGGACCGCAGGTCACTCGAGAGAGGTCCGTTCGGAACCGGTGAAGTTCAGTCGATCGGCAGCCAGACAAGGGTCTTCTCAGGCAGGTATACCCCAATCGTTTAGTCGTTCACTCCGTCGTTAGGACCTCTCTACCGGACCCACGCGTCACTGATGGGCCCCCACGTTTGGGCGCCAATTTGTGAAAGGCAGCGAGTCTTCTAAGACCCTCAATGCTGCCCGGTGCAGGGTTCCACCTCTAATTCACTTTGGGTTCGCTATCAAAATAATGAGGCAAGCGCTGGAAACTGGAAGACAAGAAAAAGGTTTATTTCTCATGAGGAGATCACGTCAACTGCAGACACCGGGATGTCTGAGGGAGGTGTTCTGCTGATAACTCCTTTGGCTCTTCCTTTTATACAGGTTTGACACAATGCATTGGTTTCATCAACATGGTTACACAAGCTTGGGGTCCCCGCCCGGGCAGGTTGTCACACAAGCCCAACAGTAATTCTCTTCCCACCCAGGTCAAACAGACAATCTTATCTTGCAGCTGGACCTTGCTTCAGGGTCTAAAACATGTGAGACCGGCCAGATCTAAGAGTCCGTTCTGTTGATAAAAACAGGTCCCATTGTTGGTAACAACAAGTCTTGATGTTTGCAGTGCAATAAATCATGTTGCAAGAGTCTTTTGGTGTTTGGAACCTGTTTGTGTAACTAGGTGCAGTGAGGGGTAGAGTGTCCAAAGGTTTGCCTGAAAACAGACATGAGAGGAAAAACGAGTTTGTGGCAGCAAGTGGCGCTGAGGTTTGTTGCGGCAAATAGAGTTTATAGCCCCCAGCACACGTACCAGGTCGGTCAGAGGGATGCTAGTAAGGGCAGGGTGAAACAAAGGTGACCAACAGAGTACAAAATGGCTGTGATAAATTAAAATGACTGCAACTTATGTGCACATAGAATTCCACCAGACAAGATGGCGCAGGTAATGTTCACGATTGTCGTTTTGCTTTTAACACATAGAACCAGAAAACTCTTGCTGCTTCCTGTTGGTGGCTGTAGGGTGCATTACATGTATTGGTCCCTTGGGTGGCAAGAGGGAGATGGTGCCCTCACTCCCATGCACTCTACACTGGACAGTAAGACATTCCACCCATTATCAGTGGTGGAGTGATCTCCACGGCTCCCCTTCAATCTACCAACAAAACCCACTTCATCTTAATCAAGGTTGCAATTGGCCTACAGCCCCACCTTGACCCTACTGTCATTCGCAAAGCTGTTTACACCTGTGCATAGCCTTAAGGAAAAACAGACGCCTCTGTTCTAGGATAAATATGAAATATACATACAAAAAAATGTAAGTAATTATACAGAAGGCCAGCAGCATTGTCAGGCAATGTCTGTTCACTGGAGCCTGCTCAGAACAACGTAAAAGAATTTCTGTTCCCTGAGTCTGATGAAAGATGGCGATAGAATGGCAAACCCATAGAGGGGACTCGCCTTGCACCCCTGAAGTTGTCTTTGGTACATGATAAAATATGAAGAAGTATTTCACAGCCCTCTTGGTGCCCGAACCATGGTCAGTAATAAAGTGCTGATCAGATATGGTGGTGGGGTGGACAAAGAGATGGGCTCAAATGCACGGGGATGCAGGTTGTAGCTTCAGAAGTGACAGGCTTGGAAATTGCTCCTACCTGTGCACTGGTTTGTCCAGGTCCAGTCTTAAAGATTTACCCGGGGCTGGGCCGAAGCATACATGGCAGTTGGAGGAACGGGCTCGCTGGCCCATCCAACTATGCTGTGGGCGGACGCGAAAACTAGGAAAAGTCTGGTGTTGTGTAGCAGGTCTCTGAGCGTGACAGCTACTGAAAATAATTGTGAGCAGTATCCTGTAGCTTTTTTATGTTGACCCGGTTAATATTATTTTTTTTAAAACACAACTGGATTGTGTTGTCCATCTCAGTAGATGAAGTTGCATTTTCTATACTGCCTAAAGGAACACTCACCTGCGATGGGAGTAGGTACCTATAGTGAGGATGACTGGATTTAGTTTTCATAACTGCGTCTTTACGCCATCATGTGCCTGCTCTCCAAATACTGAGAGTGTTATTTGCTTCTATAAGCAGGGAGTTAGTTTAAAAGCTTCTTTGACCAGTGAGTTAGTTTAAAAGTGCTGATCAGTAGATTTGACAGGTCCCACTCAGTTAGTTGTTCATCTTTTCTCCAGTCTAACAGTGTGGCTTGTAGATATTTGTAGAAATCTGGACAATGCATTAAAGGCAGGTGCTATTGGTGGGCATGGGGAGAATTCAATCATGTGTCAACACCCTGCAGAAAGATGACAGAGCTATCTTCTGCATAATACTCCAGTTTGCAAAGACTGTCATCAGAGCCTCCACATGTTCATTTGTTAAATAGATACCTCACCGAAATTCTTCTGCCACTTGTTTCCATTTTAAAATTCCAGTCCAGCCCAGTAGTTCCATTAGATTCACATAGTGCAGTTGGCCAAGTTCTAGAAAGTGGCTTATGTGCTACTGTTTAAAGTTAAGCAGACCCATTTCAAATAATGTTTTCAAACACGGCCTTCCAAATTAGAGGAGCCAGCATCCTTAATCTTTGATGCCCTTTTTGTGGCTTCAAGTCCCCCAACACAGTTTATAGCAAATGAACTATGTTCAAATGTATTGCACAATTGTCTGAGCCAAATTGTCACTGAAGGGCACCATCGAATGATGAAATAGCGATTTGTGGCTTGCTTTGCTTAACTTCCTACTTTGGTAATTTAGCAGGAAATTGCTCGCGGAAACATATGCAAGGTTCTCCTTGTTGCTTTTCAAACTTGCAAGGATCTCTGCAGGCTGGTGTGCTAAGACTTTTACCGTACTACTGTGTTGGTGTTTGTTGAAGCCCTCTACTCATGATCTGTGAATTTAAAGAAAATGTTTAGAGCTCAATGCTTTGTGGATCAAAAGTTATAAAAGTTGCTATATAAAGAAGTGAGAGGAAGGTCCCGACATCATTGGAAAGTTAGCAGTTCAGCGTTCCCCAGTTGATTTCTATATTCAGCACTAAAGGGCTAAGGATTTCGCCCAGATGGTGTTAATTGTACCCACTGTATTATGTGGGGAACTGCTTTTGCCTGCAGTAATAAGAAGTGATGTCTGATTTTTTAAGGCACTCCTAATGAGATACTTACCTTAGTCTAAATAAAAAATATATACTGTTATGAAGGATAAACCTTACACTGCGCTCTAGGAGATCGGTTTTAAAAATTAGCTGGGATGTGCAGAATAAAAGAGGTGCACCTTATATTACGAGATGCGTTTACATGTAGGTTTGTTTGTAATGAGTGCATCATTGTTTATGATTTGCATAAGAGCTGAAGAAAGAACAATAGTAATAAAATGATGTTCGTGTGCTTATATGCAAGACAAAAATCATTCATTGGCAGTGCACACTATTTTGATAAGTGTGTACTGAATGTGTATGTTTTTTCTTTCTTAATGTGCCTCTATATTTTCCAACGCATTGGATTATATTATATCAATCCTTGCGTGTTTTAAAATGTCACAGAAGCTAATTAATAATGGCAAATAATTTGGCACGCATAATATACTGCATTCTTTGCCTTTTACTGCAGCACTGTTTGCCTTGTCTTGCCGCATAATTCATTTGGCCCTTTTGTACAATTTTGTCCTTTTTATGCTGCATTATTCCTGCGGTCCTGCGTATGGCTGGTTCTTTGCAGCCAAGGGTTTGTACTCTATAATGGTGATAGTAAACTTAGCCCCTCGATATCCAGGCTCTTAAGCGTTTCCAAACTCATGTGGCAAACCTACGGGTGGAACACGAACACTATGCACTTGAGTCATTATTTCTGAGGGATAGTAGCACACTTTTAGTTACAGAAAGTATTTGCTGGCTCTGTGCCAAAAAAAATGTGCTGCAGTGAGGTGGATACCTTCTCTCAGCAGCTCCATGTTATTTCTGACATTTCCTTCAGAATACATTTTGATGGGTAGTGCGATACTCAGACAGTTTTTTAATTTGACAAAGAATTGGCAAGTCACAACAAAGTCGAGGTAGCTGGGAATTCTGGATGAAGCTGCGATGTGCATCAGCTGGGAGGGGGTGATTTGACATGAGTTTAGGCTCCAAATCCAAGACTTAATCCTCACCTAAAGTGCATGTGACCTGGAGGGGGACCTTTTAGTGGGCTCTATTGTGAGTCACTAATTCTGTGCCTCTTTGGATGGTGGTGCCTAGAAGAAGACACTGAGTTTCTGTGAAGCTCTGCAGTGTCCTGCAATATTCCAGAGGGTGAAAGAAAGCCTCAAGAAGTTTGGGGGTTTCTGTAGTGTCCACACATAAGCCTTTTTGGGGCATTCCTGTGATGTTCATGTGTCAGTAAAACAGTATTAGCCAGATTTTCCAAGCAGCAGTGGCCCCAGCAGGGAAACATTCAGATAAGACTAGGTCCTTCGTACTTATAATGGGGCTTTCAAAGCATGCCATAGCACTAGAAACCTGTACAGTGTGTCAACACTAATGAGGCCTCATAGTGTCTGGTAGGAGACGCAGGTCATTGGCTGGAAGCGTCGTGAGACTTTAAATGATGTCTTAGGCTCAGTCCTGAGTATGCCTGTTGGTAGGAGCCATTCCATTCTTGGAGGATAGGGCACGGTGGTATCAAAACAGCAGGGACGATGGGCTTGGTATTGCTTTCGTACACTTACGTTAAGGCAGTGGTTACAATCTCAAACAGAAGCAGCCAGTGCTTTTTCATAGGTAACCTGCATCCTTCAAATATGCAAAATCAACGAGAACCCAAAAAGTCTACCAAAAAAGTCAATAAAGCAGTGTTGCTTGTTTTGGTGTCAAGTGTTAAGCAGACCCTCTCACTTGCGTTTGCTGAGTCGGAAGTATCAACCATGGCCTCCCACCACCCTGGTACGCAGGAGTCAAAGGCATCCACCACCGTGTTTACCCACAAATACAATAACTTGCAGTGGAAAACAGTTTGCTGTTCCTGTCCTTTAAAGAGGTAGTGAACTTTTTCGTTTGCACTCCTGATACGGGGGTCCTAATTTTGGGGGAAATTTATTTCATTTCTCAGAGTGCATGTTATTAATTCAGAGTATAGATTTGCACCTACAAGGAATACCCCATTGTTACAATTTTAGCACTAGTGTGTGTGATGAATTGCATGTTTTACTCTTCAGAAATGTTGTCATTGTCCGTTTGTTGCCATGCAAGGTATTGTGACATGCGTTTTTGAAAGCAAGAATTAACCTTTAAAATCACAGACGAGCAGATGTAGAGTTCCTACGGCTAGCGCTCAGGGCCCCCACTTGTCCTCTGTGGAAGACCTCGTCAGCCATGTCTGCTACCTGTGGCATGCCTGGCTGAGAAGCTCTGCTCTGATCAATTTCATGAGAGATTGAGCATTCATTCTGGGCATGATGAGCTTGACTAAGAAGACGCACACTGCTCTTGTGCTGCGCGCCCTTAACAGGAGGCGGGAAACCTCCATGCTCGCTGGTCTTATGATGTCTTGTTCTCTTGGAATGTAGGGAGCATGGGTTTCCACTACTTTTGAAATGCATTATTCTCCTTAGGGCAAGAGACACAAAGCCTCGGCTGGTACTGCCCTTGTGATGCGTTGTATCTTGTTCTCGCCAAGAGCAGGAAGCTGGGAGAATTGCAGTGCGCTTGAGATGCCTTATTCTCTTTAGTTAGGGAAATGGGGCAGGAGGTTTGGAGCAGTGGCCAACTCCAAATTGGTCATTTGCAGTTCCAAATCCAGTTTCGGGAAATAAGTATGTCTTGATTTATTTTGATCCTATTAAAATCGTACGGCCTGATTCACAAAGGTTGTTTTTTTGGTATTCACAAACTACGAGTTAATAAAAAGTTTACAACCATGGAGATTCCACACTCGGGGAGGAGAACTCCGCACATAAAAAGATAGGACAGGTGGGTCTATCTTTTTATGTGCAGAGTTCTCCGCCCCCACTGCGGAGCCTTGGCAGCTGTAAACTTACTATTAACTCGTAATTTGTGAATACCAAAAATCCATAAACTTACACAAAAGTGTAAGCTTACCATTGTGAACCAGACCCTTTGTTTCCATCACAATTTAGAATTACAAAAAAAATGGTGCTTTCTGAACAGCTGATATAGTCTGAAACATTTGTACAGTTCATTTACAGGTGCTTAAATGTTATTATGTGTAAGAAAAAATGACTATTACTGCATTGCAAGATTGCCACACTTTACAAGATCATCTCGCTTTGCAGTTAGAGAAAGTAAACACCAATCTCCATGTTAAAATATTAATAAACAACCATCTTCGAGAAGCTATTGCCTGACGTTTGACCTCTGTCTTGGAAGCACAGCAATTGCTACCAGTTAAAAACAAAAGTTAAAAGCATTTTTATTACTCATTCGCCTTGTGAACTGCAGCAGCACCTCAACTTCATCACCTGTCCAGGGCCTGGGCGTGGTGGGGGCTCTGCCCACAATGCTCTTGTGATGTGTTGTTCTGACGGAGGGCTGGCGGCGGGAGCCAGTGACCCGCAGTGCCCTTGTTGGCCTTTGCTCTCTTGGGAGCAGGGGTGGGTAACGTCGGCCCCCACTGGTCCTGGAGGCCGCGGAGCATCAGCCTGCCTTACTCTGCCCTCCCGGAGTTAGGAGGCGCGCGACATCGGCCCGCGCTGCGCTTGGAATGCGATGGGTGACTGGGGGCTGGAGTCACGCAACCCCCTCCCACACCCCGAAAATATCGGCATCCCGTGACTCGTCGTTTTCGGGGAGGGGGTGCAGGGAGCAGAGGCCCTGTGCAACTCGCGAGGCTTTGTACCTTGGGGTCAGAAGGCTCGGGGAGCATTGGGCCGGGTCGTTCACCGCACAACTGATCACACAGGAATCGGCCACAGAGGGAAGCAAGTGTCACGGCTGGCAGAATCTATTCATAACAAGTCAGCCTAGGGTGACCAACCGTCCGTAATGTTCACGGACAGTCCGTAAATTAGCCCTTAAATCCGTTGTCCGTGATGAATGTCATCACGGACACCATTTGTCCGTCATTTTAGCCTCTCATAAAGTACAAAAGTTCATTTACACAGTTTAGATTCCCCGGCTACACTGCAAGGGAGACTCCTGTGCTCACTTGGGGGTTGCAGACGGCTGAAAAGAAATAAGCCCAGGGTGTCGGCTGCCCCAAATAAATGCAAATATGTGAAAGGCTGCTTGGGAGGCGTTAATTGCTGCAATCCTTGGAGCTTCCTGAAGACACGATATTCTGTTCTTGGGAGGTACAGTTAGTAGACAGAGTTCATGAACTCGAAAATCTATTGAAAGACAAGACTAGGACAGAGCAAGCTGTGAAAGAGGAATTCAAGCGACAGAGAGAAGCAGAAAGCAAACTTGAGAAATAAAAAGGTACAGATTCGAGCTGCTAAATACCAGCTGATGTGTGATTTATTTTCAGCTGCTGTATGGCAAGCCAAGCCCTGGGATAGCCATCTAGGAGTTTGGCAAAGAGAATATGGTCCTCTAAGTATACATTTTCTATTTTATGAAATAGCATGCAAAAGTGTGCAATGGCACTGTAAACTGTAAGATAACTCAGTGAGTCAAATTCCCTTCCGTATATCTTACAGCACACAGGTCTGAATCCTGTCAGGGCTCGCTCAGCTATTCATCCTTCCAACTCTGATAAACTGTTTACAACTCAGTTCGGCAAAAAAGAAACCCTGTAAATAGGAAGTTATTCTTGTTCCCTGTTCCTCTGGGACATAAAAAACGTATTTTGGTAGTCTATTTATTTACGTATATGCTATTGCGCAACCTCCTCCGATGTGTGTGTAAAACATACCTTTTGCCCTGAATTTATGTCCTGAATTTTGACCTCCTGCCCTGAATTTTTGTCCTGAATTTTGACCCTTTGTCTTGAATTTTTACACTCGCCGTCCTGAATTTGCACCGATGCCAGTTGGTCACCCTAAGTCAGCCTGACGCTGGGTACCACAGGCGGTATTGATACAGTGGAAGACATGGATGGGATCACCATTGCCTTTTTGGTAGTGGCTTGCTCTCTCTCCGAGCCTGGACTGAATAACCCCTGTTTGCGCCCACCTGGGCCGTTGCGGCAGCATGTTAAGCTGCCTGCACTGGTATGTGGAACACTGATACTTAAAATCTGTTGCTTTTATCAGCAGGGTCGACATCTGCCTCGTGACAAGCTTCCTCCGTGCATGCAGAGTAGGAAGTTTCCTAGTTTGATCGGGTGCTTTGCTGTTGGCAGCATCAGATGAGTGGTGGCTTTTGCTGCTCTCTGGGCACCTGCAATATTAATGCTTTCTGCAGTGCCGGAATGGAACAAACCACTAAACAACTCTGCATATTTTATGTCAAGTTCCATTTGCGTGGGAACATGAAGCTAGAGATGGCGGGAGAAAACATGGCAATAGAACACACCGGACACACATGACAGGCACACACACACAGACAACCTAACACATGACAGATGTACACACAACCTCACACATGATAGACGCACACACAAACGACCTCACACATGACCGGCCCACAAGCACACACACACACACAGTCCCTCTCTCTTTCTCTCCTCCATTCAACCCCCTGTATCACCCCCTCTCTCGACCTTCCCTCCTTCACTTTCCCCATCTTTATTCTTGCCACTCTCTTTGTCTCGCTGCGAGACCCCCATGAAGGGAAAAACTCCATCTTAAAGCTGTGAGTAATAAGGCAGGAAAAATCAAACCGTGGAGAATGGCGTGGTGCAAGCGACTTATAAAGACAACCTTCATCTAGAGAGGGCTCAAAATCAACACCCTATAGATTTGCTCATGGAACATAGCAGGCATGAACATAGCAGGCATGAACACACTTCTCAACACTTGACATTATTTGTCTGCAAGCGACTTGGAAAATTGATGCCCTAAACATGCCTCGCCGTGAAACAGTCTACATGCCAGCAGCAAAACGTTTCCCAATGAGTAGACTGGCAGGGGGCTGGCAGCACTCATGACAAACCAACCTTAGCATCAGAACCAACTGAGTTGAGGCTGGAAACCTCTGGATTCTAGGAGAGAACTTGCATTTCTCAATTGGAACGAATCAAACTTCTAAATTACTACTACTAAACATGTAACCCAACCCTCTAGACAGCACTGGAGACATATGGACAGACTTAATACCTACCTGTCCAACCTGCTTACATAAAAGTCGAAACCGGCTATTATAATCACAGGAGATTTCAATTTAAATTTGATGCGTTATAACACCGAGAATGAACCAACCAACAAGGAGGATGCATTATAGAAATACCAGACTTCTCCAAGTTTCCGCAAAGAAGCGAGCCCCTTAGCACACTCCTAATTCCTGATGCCAGACAAACCGCCTCTTTCACGCACATCGCAAAACAACATATAACGGTTTTAGATTACACCATTACTTCAATCAAGCTAATAAACCAATTCAAGGTGTCCAAAATCAACCATCATGTAGAAAATGACCTTTTACCACAAACAATGGTCCTAGAGATCAAGGCATATACATTACCGTGCACAAGAATTATGGATAGAGTGCTAGTAGCCCATAAAGCTTAAATAGTAAAGTGGTTTGCAAAAGAAGAAGAAAAGCAGCATGAGTGGAAGACCGCATAGCTCCAGCCCTTTTCGGCTTCCTGGGCATCACCTCTAAAACCAACAACCCCTACAACTATGCCTCATTGAATGAAACAATGGAGCAGCTAGGATCCGTACTACAAGCTGACAAACAAGGCTCCAAAACGTACACTCATTACAACATCAACTATTGGTAAACAATTGGGTTCAGAGAGAAAATAAATTACATCCACAAAAAATTGGATTGCAAAACAAACAAAACTGCAGTGAGGAGGTATAGAGGGAAATGACACATTAACAAAAGAGGTACAGAAAATTGATTAGGGAGGCAAAAAGGGCCGATAAGGAAGAGAACTAGTTGTTTCCCATCAAATACTGTTTCTCAAGGAATTTCAGTGCATTTTGGAGATGGGTCAACTGAATTTATTCCTGTAACTATCATTCCCTCTGTAATCATATTAATTTCATCGACTGGCAAGAATATGTACAAGACTTATATGTGATGATTTTTCATCTACTCTCCCCAAATCATGGCTAGGATCCTATATGTACCTAATCCACAAACAAGGAAATATGGACGATCCATCCAACCATAGGCTCATAGCCCTGTTGGATGTGGATGCTAACTTAATGGGCACCGCTGTAAGACCGCCAAATCACCGCCTGCCAGACATGAGGATACTCGTAATCTGGCAGGCGGTGTGAGTGCCGCTTTGGCGGTGAGGGAGCGGGGCGCTGGCATGGCAGCCCACTCCCACACCGCCAAACTCGTAATTAGGCCCTTAGGCTGCTGAATTCAGTCAGCCCAAGATCAACTCTGATTGGAATTTAACCTAATAGATCACACAGTGGCTTGCTAGGATATTGGTTTAAGCTAAATTAAGTGCAAAAGGGCTCCTTTAAAGAGCATCTTTGCCAGGAGTTTGAACACAATAAAAGTACCCAGTGGCACTCAGTCAAAAATAGTATTTTAACAGATCTTCAAATGACACCTCCATGGAACTGTAAATTATCCTACGAATCACTTACGCTATTACAGTAGAAGTCAACGAGCATCAAATCGAGAACTACTGACTTGGAATCCTTTACAAAAAGCAATACAACAAGCTAATTGTAAGATCTTATGAAAAGTCTGTGCTGCAGCTCTACTTGGATCTCGCCCTTCCTTTGGAGACAAAACTCCAGGTCCTAAGGCCACACTTTGGGCTATTTGATGTGGGAGAAGTGGTTCAACCATTAAAACACAAAAGAGCCAATATAGTTTGTTGCTTCTGCCACTACAAAAAATAGTCTTCTGATTCCACGATTTCGAGAAATGCACGAAAAAAGATGCTCATTGGCAATTCTTGTGTACTTTGGTGGCACCAACGGCATTTTAACAAGTACATTTGTAAAATGTATCAACACAATTTTAAAATGCACTGAACAACCGAACACTGTAGAATTAATGGGACTGTATTTGAACTAAACATATGCTGTAGAATACCTAATGCTGAAATGAGTGATTGGTTTTAATTTAATACAACCTCTCTTCCCTCAGTACCTGACTACATGGACTACTGAGGTGTGCAGCCACAGTGAAGAGCGGCCATTAGAGAAGCTGCTTGTCACTGTCAATGTACATCAAACTGCTGTATAAGTCAATGCCTTCAATTTTACCTACAACCTTAACATGCATACATTCTCACTTCCAGACTCACCATACAATATGCACATTCCTAGACATATCATACCCAAAATTCATATCATATCTCAACACCCAGTACTGTTGCATAGAGACATCATAGACCGCAGCCTGACACTGCAATTATTGCAGTGGTTACAACTGAAAGAAATACCATTAAGAACTCTGCCCCTCATAGACAATAGTCCTTGGGGCACCCTGAACCCCATTGAAATAAGTTGACATCTACATATCTTGCTACTCCAGTGAGAACCACAAATCAACTCTTGTATTATGCCACCCATGAGAGACCATTCAAAGTGGAACTACAGGACTGCCATTGCAGCCTGTGTAAGCTGGTGCTTGCACCACTTACTAAAGATATAGGTTTCCTATATCTAAGGGTCACTGCACTTAAAAACTATGTCACCCCTATAGCAGGCCTTTGCAATCCTGAAGGCAGGGTGCTTGGTTCTAAGTGAGAGGGTGCCCCTGCATGAGCAGGACACCCCTGCAGCCTACGGAGTCCATTC
The DNA here is from genome assembly GCA_963921515.1 of Calotriton arnoldi. Taxonomy (NCBI): domain Eukaryota; kingdom Metazoa; phylum Chordata; class Amphibia; order Caudata; family Salamandridae; genus Calotriton; species Calotriton arnoldi. Next base: position 448,468 of record CAWUFW010008978.1, read on the forward strand.
TCCTGGGTTGTCAGTGAAGCAGCCATATACTATATAGAGGGGCACCGCGTAATTACGCGTTGACCATCTCGAAAACGGCTGCAACGAATCCTATCATGTTTGGTATCAAACATGTTGGAATCATACCCCCACAACGTAAACAGTGTGGAGGTATGATTCCAAGCACTGCAAGAGCCCTCCGTTAGGCTCTGTGTTCCCGGTACCAGTCTTCCAGACCTGGACAGCACAAAATGGTTGCTGCCAACCAGAGACACATTTCTGCCCTCCTGCTGCTGAGCCAAGCTCGAGCAGAGGAAGGTGGAACAATAGGCATCCTGTCACAGGGAGGTGTGACCACCTCCCAGACAGGATTTAGTGTATTGGGTCCGGGTTGGTGCGCTTGCCAGTGCCAGAAAGTCTGCATGAGGGGCACACTTGGTGTCCCCATGCATAGTCCAGTTCAAACCAGCTCTGGAAGCCGTTGGCTCCCACTCTGGTGTGAAACTGGACAAAGGACATGGGAGTAACCTCCCCCCTGTCCAGACCCTCCCCTGGGAGGGTCCCATGAATCTTCCCAACCCTTTCCCTAGAGTACCTAAGGGCTTACCTGGGTGTAGGACCCTAGATTCGTCATGGGATAAGATTCAGATCAGACACCACTGCACTTCTACCGTCTGGGCACGCTGGACTTCGTTTGGGCCTGACTTCGTCTCCCTTCCAGTCTGCTGCATCGTCTGTGCCTGTGCATCATACAGGAACCTTCCAAGGCCTGTGAAGCATCAAAGACACCTGAAGTAATCTCCCTTGGAGTGAAGGAGTCACTCCCCTGCATTTGCAGGCACCGCAACTAAGTCGACCGGTCTGCAGATCCTGACCTCCTCCAGACTCCGTGGGCTCTGCAACACAGGTGGTGGTTTTCCACAGCTCCCGAGGCCTGCCCTACCCTCTCACCAAGTTTGAGGCCAGTATCCCTCGTGAGGGTTGCAATAACCGAACCCCTGTGCACCGTGTTCAACTTGCAGTTGCAAAGACTTGTTGGTTTCTTTCCAAGGAGATCTTCAGGCTCCAAGTAGCCCCTACCTTGAGCATCTCCTGTGACCAGAATCTTCAGCCACACCGCATCGTGTGCATCGTGGCCTGCATCTTTTGGTGAGCTGCTTGAGGTCCTCTCGCGACTCCAGTGCCTCCGGCCTGTGGGTCCACTTGAGGGTCACACTTGTTTCTTTTTGGCTCCCCTGATTTCTCTGGGCCTGCCCTGACTCCCGTGCTTTTGGTGAGCCACCTGGACCTTGCTGGTCCCAACGTTGCTCCTTCTTTGATTCCTGCATGGCTTGCCTTTGCCAAGGCTTGTTGGTGCTCCTGTTGGACACTGACCCCTCAGCACTCGACATCCTTCGTGGGACAGCTTGTGCATGGCTCCTGGTCTTCCTCAGCATTGCCTGGTCCTCATAGCTGCAGAGTCAAGGTCATCGTCATCCTCCCTGAAGCACCCGACATCGGAAGGCATTAGTCTTCCAAGCCTCCTGGTCACTCCTGAGTGGCAAAGATTCTGTCCCCTCTGCTTTCAGGTACTCCTCTTCAAGAATCCACGTTTGGATTCCCACGGACACTTTCTCCTCTTCCAGCAGCTGCACTTTCCTGAAGTCCTCTATTGGGTTTGACGGCGGTTTCCGACACCACTTCACACGTATGTACTCTGCTCCCCAGGTGTAGGTAACGTGGGTACTAGGCTTTCCACGGGTGGGGTGGCTCTCCAACCTTCTGTATTCCATGGGGTTTCTTCAGTGTCCACTGGGAAGGGTCCTTAATGTTTAAAAATCCAACCGCGACTTGCAGATCGACTTGAACGGAGCGCACGGTTGTGTTCCCACACTGCACACGCTCTCCGTGGGGTCCCTATCTACTTACCTTGGGTGGTTCTGGGGGTCCCCAGCAATTCTACGTCCTCTCGACACTGTCTTGACTCGAGTTGTGGTTCTTATATCACTTTCTTAGTATATGGTTTGGTACCCCCCCTGGGGCCACTGTGTATTTCCTGTGTTTCTCTGCTAAAGTATTGTGTGCATTGTGTTTATCTCCATGTAGGAGATATTGGAACATACTAGAGAGTATTATATAATAAATACATAGTTTTATAAATACTTGATGTGGTTCTTTTTCATTTAATCTATACTATAAGATTGCATTCTGGTAAAACAAGCTGCTTTACACTCCTTCTGAACTAAGCCTGAAGGCTGCTCTCCACAGCTACCACTTAGAGATCTTTCTAAGGTTGTCTTAAATCACCATACGGGTTGTCTGGACTGGTGCAAGGTACATTAGTGGACATCATATACCAGGCCAGCCTCTCACACTGATGTTGTGTGAACTCTGCCTATGCACCGAGCAGGGAACAATATGATATTTTTGTGAACATCTTGTGCTTGCTTGTCTTCACACCCCTTTTCAGATATGCAGCAAAGAATAGCTCCAAATTGGCTTTTTGAATCACAATCTGTACATCACAAATTTCATTCTTCCTCTTGTTAACTATCCATTCCTTTGTCTCAGTTGACCTCTACATTCCTTTGAAACATGTAGGTGCTGGGGTTAAGTCAATGGAGAAGAACAAAGGCAGACCAGAACACACTGTTGGTACTAATACTGGCATTGATTGAGGGGTGTTGATGTAAATAATCACTGTTCATATCTTCTCCTTTTGGGGGTGTTTGATCTTGGGGGGTTTGAAGTTCTTTGAACATTTTCGTTTCATCTGTGGACAGGTGATTGAAATTATCGGTTTGCAATAAGAATTATACAGCAGGGGGGCGTGGCTTGAGCCCGACTAAGATGGCCGCACACTGAGTGCGTTCCGATAGCCATCTGCTAGATCCCCACCTACATCCGGCATAATCCGTCCGTAATCGGAGCACCAAAGGGCAGGAACAACACCGGAAAGCAGCGAAACTGAGAGGCGACCAGTCCGGCCGAAAATACAACGCTGTTGGCGGAGGAGGCGAGGGTCGCGACCGCATCGGAACATGGCGCCGGCCGGAAACCAGCACCCGGAGCGCACTTGAGGGACTGTCTCCCCCGAGAGGTGGTGATGGCGGAGCCTCGGCGGGCAGAGGAAGCGGCGACTAAGACCCTGTGTCAGCCCAGGCAAGTGCGCGCTTGAACTGGCGTGACGGCGGTTAGCATACTGGCCCGCATAGTTATCCCGGATACGCCGCAACGTGGGTGGCCAGAATTGAAGGGTGGAGCGGCCTTCTAGCCAGCGACGAGAGCCTGGGCCAGGAGCGGATTTCCAAGGGAGTTTGCGGGCTGTTTGGCGCATTTACTCCTGAACAACGGGGCAGGCATAAACTAATCAGCGCTATAACAGGAGTGCAGGCCTGGGGCCCAGAAGGCGGCACTGGGACAGTGAGGCCTGCAATCAATTAAGTGGCACGCGGGCGCATCATTAGCTCAAAGAGCCGGGACGACATTGATTTCAGGACTCAGCCCGTGAACCGTGAGAGTGCTTTGTATGGTGCCGGCTACTGAGCTGAGAGACTGGGGAGTCCTACAGATAGTCCTGCGGCTGGAGTCAATAACAGACCTCCAGAGGGGGCATGTGGGACAGTGTTGCTGCAATAAAGACACGATGAGGAGATCCTTTTACCCCAGGGGGGGCCTCTTCAATTAGTATAAGGGGGTTCCTTCAATGAAGGTTGCGGCCCGCGGCGGACCGCGCAGAACACACGTACGCTGAGCCGTGACTCCTGGTCCACGAAGCCGGGATCGTAGCAAGACCAATTGACCAGGCATTACACCCTCTGGGCTCAGGGTGGTTTAGCACCACAATGGGGCGTAACAAAGGCCCGGGACAAACCAACCAGATTGACAGGTACACAGTCGCAATGGGCCGCGACGGAGGAGCGGAGGAAGAGGCTCCTCCGCAAGAGCAGGAAGAACACGATTCAGATCCATCCCTCAAGGATATCATGCAGGCGATAGCAGGCCTGAAGGGCACCCTCGAGCCAAAATTAGACTCGGTCACAGAAGAGGTGAATCTGCTCAGGGCGGACCTACGAAAACTGGGGGGAAAAGCAAACGCTGTCGCCGGTGCGAAACGACCAGCAGCAGAAAAATCAAGGCCTGCCATCCCAGCCGGACAAAGCCAACCAACGTGGTGCAGATAAGTGACATTGGGGGTCCATGAGACATTGAATTAGGACTAGAAGTGCTGGATCCCTAGGCTCTGGGTAGTCATGAGAGTGAGACAGAGAGCAGAAGCCCGGGTTAACTAGATAATACACCTTGGTGCGAGACTGAGGGAATGGTCTGTTTGACGTTCCCTATCTCTCATTTAAATCCGTAGCAGGTGCTCAAACATATTAAAGAGGGGACATTAACGGATCCGTACTGAGCTCCGGAACATCTAAGCAGTTGGTGCTCGCTAACCCCCCTCATTGTTACGTTGTAATGAAGTTTACACTTGGGCGACAGGCACTCTGCATGTTGGGGTGGTGGGGGTTTGTAACTCACCTAGCAGGGATGCAGGGAGGGGGGAGTTAAGGGGTTTATGTTGTAAGTTTGTTAATTGTGTTTTGAGGCTCATAGCTCTAACAATCGACAGTATGCGCATACATGGTTCAGGGTCAGCACACAATGGATTAGAGGTACACAGTGCTATAAGATATGCCGGGAGCGAAAAGGGAAACAAATGAAATTTGTATCTGGTCCTGGAACGTAAACAGTCTAGGGAACAAGATCAAACGGACTCTGGTACTTCAGCACATTAAATGTCACGCCCCAGAAGTAGTAATGCTCCAGGAGACACACATTAAGGGGAGCCAATATAAAGCCTTGGATCGCTTTGGTTATAAGTTAGCGGCCCACTCTGGGTACTCGGGTGGTTCTAGAGGGGTAGGTATCCTAGTGCGTAACTCTTTACCCCTAACAATTCACAAGATAATACGGGATGATGCAGGCTGCGGGGCTCTTGCGGGTAGTTGGGAGGGCTGCCCTTTGACCCTTTGGTCTGCATATGTGCCGCCCAAGTTACTCTCGATCGTGCTCCCCAAAATAGGCGCATTATTGCTGGAGCTTCCACCGGGAGTCCTCCTGATGGGGATAGACGCAGATGCAATGATAGACCAAGAGGTAGATCGGCTAAGCAATGCAGGGGAACACGCAGGGGGACGGTTTCTCCCAGACTTCCTCATGGCTATGGGGCTGGCAGACATATGAAGGGCACACAACCCACAAACTAAACAATTCACATACTACTCGGCCCGCCACATGTATTTCTGTAGAATAGACTACTTATTTACGCAGCTAGATCAAATGGGGAATTTTGAGTGACCACTCCTTCTGGCTAGGGGTATTTCAGATCACTCCCCTATATGCGTCACTCTCAGGGGACCAAAGACCAATAGAATAGGATTCCCTAAAATAGACACCTGGTACCTCCGTGACCCTAAGCTGAGAAGGAAACTTGAGAAGGAAATGAAACTGTACTTTAAAGAAAACGAGAGAACTGTAGACTCCCAGGTAACGCTTTGGGAAGCATTTAAGGCAGTGCTGTGGGGACAGGCGCAGGCGTTAATCGGGGGGGGGAAAAGAAAGAGGAGGCCGCCAAGTTCCATAGGCTAGAGCAAGAAATAGCACAAATAGATCAGGACGCGATTGAGGGTGGTAGCCCGGACCTAAGGCGCAGACTAACGCTACGGCAACGTGAGCTACGCTCGCTGGCCGAAAACGAGGCACGGGCACTTGCAGTGGCGACACAACGGAGGATCTATGATGTGGGAGATAAAGCCTCCAAGCTTTTAGCATGGCTCGACAAACGAGACAAAGAAAGGTCCTGGGTTGCGGTAGTCCGAGACGTAGCGGGCGACGTGCACACAACGAATGCCCAAATAGCGGAAGCTTTCACGTCTTACTATGAAGCACTGTATGCCCCTGTAAGTTTAAGATCTACTCAAGATTCCGCCGAGTTTTTGGCCGACTTTGCACTCCCGACACATACCAAAGAAATGAGCGATAGTCTGGAGGCCGACTTAACCGAAGAAGAACTGGCCTTGGCGTTGGGTTCCCTACGATCCGGTAAAGCTGTGGGCCCCAACGGCCTTCCAGTCGAGCTGTTTAAGGGAATGGCTTCTAAAATCACTCGCCAATTATTAGCCATGCTCAAAGAAGCCTGCGAATCGGGTACACTGCCTTGGGATCAACGCCTAGCCACGATAGTGGTGATACATAAAGCCGGAAAACCCCCAGAAAGCTGCAGTTCTACCGACCAATCTCTCTACTAAAAGTCGAGGTGAAGGTTTTAGCTAAGACTCTAGCTAACAGATTGATGGCAGTCCTAAAGACCCTTATACATATAGACCAGTCGGGCTTCATGCCACGCAGGAGTACCCACCACAACCTACGGCGACTCTACGGAGTCCTGCATAAAACGGCCACCCCCACATCTTCACAATGGGCATTGAAGGCACTAGATGTCTCAATGGCATTTGATAGTATAGAGTGGAAATACCTATACGCGGTCCTAGCTAAACTGGGCTTCGGCCCAAAGTTCTGTAAGTGGGTAAGACTGTTATATCATGACCCACTTGCACAAATAAGGGTTAATGGGACGCTGTCTCGTCGGTTCTCGCTGGGGAGGGGAACTAGGCAGGGTTGTCCCCTATCGCCACTACTATTCGCGATGGCGTTGGAGCCACTGGCACATTGGATTAGAAGAGACCCGATGATTTGGGGGATTCAGGCACCGGGAGGGTGGAAAGAGCGCATATCTCTTTATGCCGATGATATACTTCTATATTTGTTGAGACCCTATTTTTCCATCTCCCGGGTGCTGGACATTTTTTTAACTGTTTGGCAGCTACTCGGGCTTTGTTATAAAGTGGACCAAATCTGTGGTAATGCCCCTCTCGGGACCCCCTCCGAGGCTTCCGTCGAACTGTGCGGCCCCGGTGGTAGAAGAAGGGTTCAAGAATCTGGGGTTGTACATATTCCGAGACCCTCAATCATTTCTACAAGCAAATCTTTATCCAGTACTGCAGAGATTTAGGGCGGACGCGGGGGCACTGGCGCACGCTCCCCCTGACGCTGATGGGAAGGGCAGCGCTATATAAAATGATGACTCTGCCGCGTCTCCTTTATGTGTTACAGAACACGCCCTACTCAGTCCCTGATGTTTTTTTCAAGCAGATAGCTCAGGAACTCCGTAATATAATCTGGCAGGGGGGGGACACCTAGGATAGCATTGAGTAAGCTGCAGAGAGGGGTCTACGACGGTGGTCTTGCGGTCCCCGACGCTAAGCTATACTATTGGGCCTCAAAGTTGATGGTTATAAATGAATGGATATTTGCTGGAAGAGAGGAACCAGCCTATAGAATGGATAGAGAGGCTATGCCTAATGGGAACCACGAGGCCCTGCTCTATGCCCGGCGGATCACACAGGATCTTCCGGCCCATACAGCAACGGTTGTGGAGTGCTGGTTTGCAGCTAACAAACACTTAGGGTGGCATCGCCGCCTGACAGCGATGACGCCATTGTGGGTGGGAGACCAACTGAGAGAAGTAGCCGGCTTGACGGGCTTCTCGGGATGGAGAGCCATAGGTATTGACCACCTGGGCGACATATGGAGGGGAACAGCATTGCTACCTTTTGAAGACCTAAAAACCGAATTTCAGCTTGCGCCTGCCCAGGCCTTTCCCTATGTGCGGCTCACACAAGCATTAAACAGACATATAGTACGAGGAGAGACCATCCCTGAATACTCCCCCCTAGAGGACCGTGTGCTAGCGGACCCAATACTGGACAAGGAGATTTCCACAATATATAGGAAATTAATCTACAATACGCCAGATCCCCTGACTTCCCTGCATGCAGCCTGGGCAACTGATTTGGGCAATCTTGAAGATGAGGAATGGACCGATGCACTGCAGGGGCCTAGAGAAATAGCGATCAGGTCTAGATTTAGGCTGATACAGCTTAGAATTCTGCATCGCTCATACTACCCCCGCACACTGCTATACAAATGGGGTAAAGTACAGTCAGCTCACTGCATAAGGGGATGCCATGCAGAGGGATCATTCTTTCATATCATATGGGAATGCCCAATAATCGCTCGCTTTTGGCAGGGAGTGGTGGCGACGATGTCCAGAGTCATGGGAGTAGAGATACCTCAAGGGGCTCCTACTGATGATCAAGGGAGAGGAAGATTGGCCTAGACATACGAGAACCTGGCTTGCCCTCGCTACTGGAGTGGCAAAGCGTAACATAGCGCGTAGATGGGGGTCGCACATCTCCCCAACGGTGACCGAATGGGAGACTGACCTTGACTGGTGCTACCAAGCAGAAAAGGTTATATATGATAGCAGGGGATGTATGAAAAAGTGTGGAAAAATATGGTCCCCCTGGGAGAAATATAGAAACTTGGGGGAGGTATCCGCAATATGTGAGTCAGAGGGAACAGGTGAGCCTTGTGAATAAGGCTGATCCAGAGTCTTAGATTATGTGAGTAGATTAAGGTTAACGAGGTGGTAACCTGACAGAGCTGAGTTCTATTAACAATGTTGTGCTGGCTTTGATGTACCAATATATGTATCAGTGTAACAGACTGGTTCTTCGTATGTGCTTGTAATGCAATGCTTGTGATATCATGAGCCGTTTAATGAAAGGATTAATTAAAATTAAAGAATTATACAGCAATACAAATAAGTGTAAACTATATTGGTATTTCTCTTTAAGTAACAGCCAAAAACCAAAAAAATCAGAAACATTTTACCACCTAACACTGAACCTGGACAGCTTAAGTGTACAAAAGAAATGCCTGGCCCAAGTTAAACCTATTTAAAAGATTACTGATATCATGGTCTGTACTTCCTCTCAAGCCTGAGCTTCAAAATGTGCTGGGATGGGATAAAATCGGAATTGTGCACTTGTTAACTCAATACCAAGCAAGCTACACCAAAGGCTGGCTTAAGCCATTTCCTCTTAATAGCCGAATAAGGTGGGAATAATGAGGGCCATGCCCGCTGGGGTGTTTTTAGCCCAAGCTCCTGTGGCACACCTGTGAGAAGTCTTGGATGGTCTTCACCCTCAGATGAATCACCATGTATTAAACTTGTAAAGGCTAATTCTACAATTTTAACTCCTACTACACTGAAGCGTATGGTCTTTAGATTGTTCCTGCAATCCAAAAGAACACAGGCGTAACACTGTGACAAACTGTTGACTTATATCTTATTTGCCATTTAAAGCACAGGTCATAGAGGGAGGGAGGTGACTTGCCAGTTTCATGCTTACTCTAGAAAGGGGCCGGCTGCTTCTTGGGCTTTCAGACCTGGAGACGGACCCTACTTTTACACGGTACATATGGCACCGATGGACAATAGCTGCCCTGACACATTCATCTGCTCCACTTCGTTCAACACAGTAGACCAGGCAATCCTGCTCGAGGGTCCTGGTGAAGATTTCCAATAAAGCCTTGGCATGGGTCGTTGACTCAGACTGTGGAAGCAGGATCACTAGAATAGAAACAGAAGTCCCACATGGAGCACCACAAGACTGAGCCATCTCACTTCTAAAATGTTCAGAAGGGTCCAGCTGATGCTACTGTTGAAGTCAAAGTAAGGATGCTCCTGTCTCCCGGGATTCCGCTGGGATTGACCCTGCATCCCAGAATTGTGAATCTGAAGCATATAAAGTAGGAATCCCAGAAGAACTATCCTTGTTAAGCGTAATAAAAAAAATATTCAAAGACTTGGTTTTATAGTCCAAGGGTCTTTATTTACAGCAATAGCTTACAGATGAAAGGACTGCTGACACGTGTTTTGCTGCAGTATATATACCTCGGAGATTTTTCAAAGCTGTTAAGTTAAAATATCATATAAGTATATACATAAGCCAATGTAACACTGTGCACCTTATGATAAGCTCATGCTAATGGGCTAATGCGGTCAGTTAGGTTGTATTCAGGCGTTAAGAGATAACTGGCTTGGTGGTGTAGAATCTGAAAAAGACATGAGAAGAAAGCTACTTAACGTAAGTTAGTATAGTGAGAGTGAGAAGGGATCCATAATATTTGAGGAATGACCACAACGTGCTGGCCAAAAGATTACAATGGAAAGTTTAGAGCGAAGGCTCATAGATTAATAATAGGACAGATATCAAAAGTCCACTAATAAAGATGATTAACAGAAAGATACAGTACATACTGTATATCACATTGTGTTAGACATGACGCACAAAACAGGTAAACAACAAGACTTCTGTTGAGATGGCTACCATAGCATGATAATAGTGCTGTACAAAGCATGACATGCAATATACAAAATAAACAAACTGCATATCCAGATATGTATCTAAGTGTGCCCTAGATTCGGTGGCCAGCATTTGAGGTTAGCAGAGGATAAATGAGTTACCGGTCTCTGGTAGGAAGAGTCATGATCTGTAAAAAATGATGCGGGTTCGACAAGAGTGTTTATCTATGTCCATCGGCCATGTTACATGGATTTGGAAACGTCAGAAGGAAATGGAAGAGTATAATGCATAATGAATATCTGGAAGCTCTGCCTTGTTAGATGTATTGGGGATGAATCAGAAAATCAATCCTGGGGAATTATAGAAAAAATAATTAGACAAATCCAAATAAAAGTGTTTGCTCTGTGTATCTTGAGAATCAAACGTTCTGTGTTAACGTGTGTGGTTAGTGTAGTATGAGAGGAAGTTACATTTAGTAGAACTTAGTGGCTAATCTGTTCAAGGGCTGCCATGTCGATAAGATTGTCAAGATTGAAATGGTAAATAACGTATTTACTCAAGAGCCAGTCATGTAACGAGCAAATGTAGATTATGGCATCAAGGAGTAAGAGAACGAAAAAATAGTTCCATTATAAGGGACCGATTCCGATGTCGGACGGACCGGAGTCCGTCCGACATCGGTTGAGAACTGGAACTATACAACCTCCTGTCTTCGCTTCCAGCCCAGCAAGTAGGATGCGACCAATTCTATACTTTGCAATGGGAGCATGCATTCCGAAAGGAATGCATGTTCTCATTGTAAAGAGCAGGGGTGCAGTTCATCCCTGCAGGGATCAACAGGGGGCCACAATTCGGTGGCCTTGCACCCATGGGGGGCCTGCTGGGGGCCCCCAAAGACAGATTCCCAAAGCCTTTCTGTGTGGGAAACGCCGGCACAGAAAGGCTTTGTGAATCTGCCATCGTAATCCCTCGGCCGGAAAGAGCCAGCCGAGGGATTACTGATGGCTTTCCGAATGGCGTACGGGCTCTCTGAGCCCGTCGTAGGCCATTCCGAAATCCAATTTGGATTCCCTTCCGACCGACCCCATCAAAATGGGTCGGTCGGAAGGGAATCCGACCAGCCGATTACGATGCGGGCTGAAGGGCTCCGACCAACGGTCAGAGCCGTTTCAGCCCGCATGGTAATCGGGCCCTAAGACTGGAACGTATTCATGGAGAGTAAGCAATACAGAAGTATGTATAAACACATGGGAAAGTATTTGGGCCGAAGGTCGCAGTTGCAGTACTGTGAATCCAGGTATCATCACAGGGTCAAGGTAAAATTTAAAGGAAGGCGAAACAGAACCATTGAAGTTTGTTAAGTAATATAAAGAGTCAAAAGAAGTATGAGAGCAGTATCTGTGGGGGAAGTATGTGCCATAACAATCATATGTGAAATGAAGAAAAAGAGGTTGCAGTCCGAGAAAGGAATCCTACAAGGCACACTGAAAAGGGTCATGGGGTCTTCTCTAAGCGAGAATTGTGACAAAGTGAGTCAAGAAAAGACATTCAAGGGGAAAACCTTATCAGAATGTAAATTAGGTATAGTTGAAACTGAACAAATAATGCAGTCCTTAAACTGAGCTATGAACGCACATGAAGGTCTTGTGAGCCTTTTCAGGATCCAAAGCCCCCCTTATTTATATATAGGTTTATAGAAGTTGTTTGGGGTAACCCATTGACACGTCATGCAGTTCACAGCCAGACAGAATCGTCCCCACATTATAGCAGTGTGAGGTACCCCATTGGCACCTGGATACCGATCACCACCACATGGGTACTTTGTTAGCTGATTGTAGACTCCAAATCCCATTGAGTGTTGTGCATCGATCACCGCCAGGCCGATTCTTCTGCGTGTGATTGCAGGGTTTGGAATCCCATTGACAGATGTATGTTTTGTATACAGATCATTGTTCAGGTGATCGGCAGGCTGTGGTGTCCCATTGACATCCTAACCTGACAGTACTTTATTTAGATGATCGCAAGATGGGGTTTCCCATTGAAGTTTTTGATTCAAACGGATGGGTGTTTGTTAGGTTTAAGGCGCTCATAGAACCATCACATTCAGTTTTACTCAAACAGGGTTTGTACCCGCGGTGCTCTCTAATGATGGGAAGATGCACCCTACTCCCCCAATTACAAGCCAAGGATTGAACAACAATGGTTAACCTCACGAGGCACACACAATCAATATCAACAGTATACAGTTTAAGGAACAGAGAGAGCTTCTTGTCTTGACTTGTGGGTTTATTTCTGGCTTTTTCTTTCTTGTTAGACCTTCTTGTAACTTTAGCCAACACGTGTTTCGTCTTCTGGGGGAAGTGTCCCTACGACTTCATCAAGGATAATACATTCAAATGTCCTCTGGAGTTAGTCTTCATTACCGGTGTGAAAGTCGGAACCGGAAAAGAAGTAGTACGAGACACAATACTGCTGACTAAATCTACGACTATTATTAGGGAGAACGCTCCTGCATGAACTGCAACCAGATAGTGGTGCAGTGGAAGATACTTTCTTTTGGCATCAGTGCCTTTCACAGGCACAGTGAAGTGACTTTTTCCGGTTCGGACTTTCACACCGGTAATGAGGACTAACTCCAGAGGACATTTAAATGTATTAGCCTTGATGAATATAGATCACAGACAGACAGATTATTACTTGTTTGATTACAGCATAGGGTATTACATTAAGAGTTGTTTGCAGATCACAGCCACTCAGATCCTTCTATTGGTGATTGCAGGGTGTGGTATTCCAATAACAGTTGAATGTACACCAATCCTTCTGGATTTACCTGTGGCTTTGGGTGGAAGCCACTCAACAGCAGACTGTTTCAGAGCAGTACAAGGTACCCAAGTGCTTAGGAATGGTTTGGGCTGGGAATATGATTCGGTGGCACTTTGTGCCTGGGATGTAAGGATTGGAAATTAGAGTCTATCAGAGCATTGATGCAGTTCTGTTTATCTGAATCTTACCGTGCACATTAGAAACTTCGAGCCGTGTGTTCGGTCTACACAAATAAACTTCTACCAGCAAAAGGTAACACCATGAACTTTCATGGAAGAAGAAAACGCCACGGATCCACATGTGAAATAACTCCCCAGATGCACTGCAGAGAAACAGTGAGAATGAAGCATTTCCTAAATACCTTATAAAACACGTTATGAGCAGAAAATCGGGCTCGTGTTAACCCCGCCTAATGCATTTACTCAACATATTAAACATGTTTAGCGCCTATATCTTGGATGCTATATTTGTATTTCTGCATGTGACCACATAATTCATTGCTGCCAGTTCCAGCACATTTTCTTATATGTGTCTCTTAAGACTTGTTATTCCCCAGAGGAGGCAGAATTCCTCAGAATACATATTTTCCAACACCCAGGCCTCGTGCTCATCACTGCCCCCCTCTGAGCTCTCAAAGTGCATCCTGCATTGATGTGGGCCATTGACTCCTTGACTCCCTATCTGACTGTTGAAGCAACTATTGATTCCCTATCTGACTGGTAAAGGAACTATTGATTCACTATTTGACTCAGGAACTATTTCAGAGTCCAGATGAGGTTAATGATTGGCTGCAGTCTATTTTGTCCCGTCCTCCAGAATTCTCACCTTCATTTTGCCCACCTCTATGCGTTCATTTCTCTCTCGAACCCTCCCCCATCCTCTTGGTCCAGCTTCAGACTAAACCCGCACTCCCACCTCCTCTTAGGTCACAGCTCATGTCTGCCCATCACTTGTCTCAGTGAAACACTTAACAGCGTTTTACTCTGCCCTACATGAAGGAGAGTGTGAAAGGGGGTGAGTGGGTAGGCATGAGTGAGCGGGTGGCACAGGGTGAGTGGGTGGACAATTATGAACATGTTTGTACTCTGCCCCGCATGAGTGAGACGGTGGCTGAGGGTGAGTGGTTGGACAATTGTGAACATGCTTGTACTCTGCCCTGCAGTGAAAAGAGCGTGGCACTGACTGAGTGAGTGGGTGGACAATTGTGAGCATGTTAGTTCTTTACCCTGCATGAATGAGAGGGTGGCACTGGGTGAGTGAGTGGACCATTGTGAAGATGTTTGTACTCTGCCCTGCATTAGCGACACTGTAGCACTGGGTAAATGGATGGACAATTGTGCACATGTTGGTTCTATACCCTGTATGAAAGGGAGTGTGGCCCAGGGTGAATGGATTGACAATTGTGAACATGTTGTTTTTCTGCCCTGCATGAGTGATAGGGTGGCTGTGGGTGAGTGGGTGGACAATTGTGAAGATGTTTGTAATCTGCCCCGCAAGAGTGAGAGGGTGGCGCTGGGTGAGTGGATGGACAATTGTGAACATGTTTTTTGCCCTGCATGAGTGAGAGGGTGGCTGTGGGTGAGTGGGCAGGCAATTGTGAACATGTTGGTTCTCTACCCTGCATGAATGAGAGGGTGGCACTGGGTGAGTGGATGGACAATTGTGAACATGTTTTGCGCTGCCTTGCATTACTGCGGCACTGGGTAAGTGGATGAAGAATATGACCACAGCGAGGTACAGAGCCTTTGCTTTGCTTCATGGCGCCTCCGTTTTGTAGATCCCTAACTATCCCCATATACTTGAAAATGTGTATTATATAACGCCGGCATTGTTGGACTCCAGATGCTTCAGGGGTCTCCGACTCTTCCGTAGAATGTAAAATGTTGACATGCTTGTCATACATACATACATGTTAACATACCCAGGTTGCTGTTCTCATTGACGCTAATTTCGCGTGTTCGCTCATCATTCATTCCTGAGGAGGGCTCTCTGGGCAGATTTCACAGTTCTGCCCTTCGCCTCACAGCTGTTGTCAGGGACTTGGATCCTGATATCTGACTGACAGTACCGTCCCTGTCACACACACAGCCTGCAGGCGCCAGGGCTCCCTGCTGGGTGCATAATTAACTCATCCCAGGCTGTTCATCAATAAAGGGCCCCGCCTGGCCCCTGCTTCCAGAGCTCCACCCAGTGTGAAAAGCAGCAAGTCTCCTGAGATCCCCAATGCTGCCCGGCGCAAGGTCACCTTTAATCCACTTTGGATTCGCTATCTAAAATAACGAGGCAGCAGGTGATGTTGATGTTTGTCGTGGAAATAGTTTATAGCCCCCAGCACACATATCAGGTTTGGTCAGAGAGTCAGAAGGCTGCTAGAGGACAGGGTGAAATGAAGGTGACCAACAGAGTACAAAATGGCTGTGGTCAATCAGAATGACTGTAGTTTATGTGCACGTAGGAACTTTCATCAGACAAGATGGCGCAGAATGTTCATGATTGTCGTTTTGTTCTTAACAGTCGCCCCTTTGAACATAACTAGCCATCTCGTCAGTCTATTTTGATCTCCATAATGTCCTGTATTTCTTGTTCATACATTACTCTCATTTTTGTTAACTGAGTGTCCATATTCTTAGGGCGCAAGGCACTTATGCAAAGAGAACACAAAGGTGCTATACAGTGTACACCCAAACAGCAACCACATATTGCCAATACTGGGACCAAGAGAAACATTGATATTTTCCAACCCCAGTCCTTCAAGATGCCCCAAAGCCAACTTCCAATTGTCCAAGTCTCTGATCCTTGATGAATTTCTGAAGACATTCTGTGGAGATGTTCGATTGCTTCATAGACAGAGGGTGAATTATCAGGGATGTATATGCAGCAACTGGCACCAATGATGCGACATGCTCCTCCACGATCCGCTAGTACCACGTCCAGGACCATGCGGTTTTGTAGGGCCACCAGACGGACCGCTTGAAGCTCGGCAGTGTTGTTGGTGAGGATGCCAGCTGTGACGTTCAGGGCGGTTTCTACCGCTTGAGACAGATGTCTGATGGCTCGGCTGTTTGCCATCGGACCCCATAGCGGGACGAGCCCTTTTGCTGCGTCAACGAACTGTGATGCGGCAGAGTCTGCTTGATCAGTGTCTTTAGAACGCTTTTCTCGATGATGCTCTGCAGGGGCTGTGTAGGTCGGTGGCAAAACAAAGCGATGTAGCACGTGCCCCCCAGTTTCTTGGGAGCCAGGTGTAGGCTTTGGTTCCACAGACAAAGTACATATTGGGTGATGCAACAAATGCTGGAGGGTTGGCAGTGTTCAAAGTCCTTACAATGTTACAAGTGCTGTGACCCACATTCTTAGTCCCACGGCCTTCAATGCATACAAGGCCAGAGACGTTCACCACAGATAGGGCCACAGTCAGTGTTGCAGCAGTTCTTTTCTTCAGGTAGGAAAATGTGGCTCTGACAGGATTATTGAACACTTGTATTTCCACTCGTTCTTTGGAGGGGACATTCATTGGGAATGTCGTATTGGAGGTGTGAGGGCAAAAGGGAGCTGCTGTTCTTCCTGTTTGGTTTAGCCAGAACTCGTTGTAGAACTGAGCGATTGTCCTATCGGAAGTGGCATTGTCTTTGTAACTTTCTTGTAGGAGCATCATCCAGGCAAGGCAAGATCCATGAACAGAAAAGGGTGAAGGGATGAAAGGGATGGAATGTTCAGTGGCATGTGGTAGCAGCCCACAGACCCAACAGTTAGTGGCATTGGTGGCAAGATTGTGCTGGTGCAGCATCTGTACGAAAGAATTATTCCAGAATTCTTTGTGTCGTTCTCGGAGATGTGGCGGTAGTGATACCAGGTAGTGTTCTTTCTTTGTGATTGGTTGCATGGTTGGTGACAATGTTCTGTATGCAGGTGCATTCTCTTCAATGATCCAGAGTGTGACCATTAGTAGCAGGCAGGTGAGAAATGCAGTTACAAGTGCAATTGTCTTTGTACTGTGCAGTTCAAAAGTCTTGGTGTCTTTGCGGTGGCTTTGCAGGTGTTCCGTTTCTTCCATCATCTTCGAGGAGCTCACCAACTGTTAGGACCACAGACTTTTGTCTGGTGTTTTTCCTGGTAGCGTTGTTTGGCTGTGCTACCGATCTGAGACTCTGACTCAGTTAGTGGCCTGGTTGTTGGAGCTCCCCTTTTTGTCGATCTTAGGTTGTACCTTTCCTTGGATGGCACCGTGGGGTCGGGAAATTCAGACAGTTGGAGGGTGTCTTCTTGTGGGTAGCAACTCAGAGCTGGTCGGTCTTTTGCGAGTACTTCCTCTTGCACCTCCACCTCTTCACAGGTTGCCAGCGTTGGAGGGACTTTCTTGCAGTGGTGGGCGTGCAGCCAATTTCTTTTTCCTTCCACTCGGAGGGCAGTTCGAGTGGTGATCAAGACTTGCCAGGGGCCCGTCCACCTGGGCTCCAGATTCTTCGTTCTTTGGAAGTTGCGAACTAGGATGAAGTCCCCAGGCTTTATCACATGTCCTGGGCCCCTGGATACGTCAGGCAAGGCTTGCTGCACCTGTTGGTGGATAATTGTTAGCTCGTTTGTCAATTTATGCAGATAGTCTGACATTAATATGTTCGGGATATCGTTAATGGAGGTGGGTCTTGGTGCCGCCCAAATGTTCATAGGCCTGCCGAAGACCACTTCATACGGGGTCAGTCTGTGTTTGGTCGGGGTGGAGCGCATTGATAGCAATGCCAATGGAAGGGCGTCGGGCCATTTCAACCCGGTTGTGGCAACTATTTTGGCTAGCTTTAGTTTCAATGTTGCATTGTGTCTCTCTACCAGGCCCGCTGATTGGGGGTGGAAGACGGCATGGAATTTTTGTTTTACCCCCAACCCTTTCAGTATGTTCTGTATCACTTCGGCTACGAAGTGTGGGCCGTTGTCGCTCCATAAAATTCTGCAAAGGCCGTACCGGGGGAAGAATTCTTTCAACAATACTTTTGCAGTGGCTATGGCAGTATTGTCGCGGGTGGGCTATGCCTCCACCCATTTGCTAAAGCGCACACAACCACCAGGACATATTTTAGACCATGGCATCTCTCTAGTTGGATGTAATCCATTTGAAGGACTTCAAAGGGGTGATCAGGGACTCCAAACCCTCCCCGTGGTACTACTGTCCCTTTCCCTGGGTTGTGTTGTAGGCATACTATACACTGTTGTACTAGGCGCTTTGCAGATTCTGTTATCTTGACATTATGCCATACTCTTGTGATTAGTTCAATCAATGGGGGTGGAGCCTATGTGTGCTGGTAAATGTGCCATGGTCAATATGGGGTGAGGTAGGCATTGGGTAACAGCCATTTATTTCCGTCTTTAGTTCTCCAGCAATCTTCCTCGTCTTTTAGTCCCACCTTTTCCCACTCGGTCAATTCGTCTTGTGTGCCTGTAGTCTGTATGTCCCTTACAGTGGTCCTAGCATCAGTCCATTGTTCAGCTTGTGACCTGGTCACATACATTCGTGTCATAGTTCTGTCTTCTGCCGTGGCTCGGGCAGTAACGTCTGCTAGCGCATTTCCCTGTCCAATGAGATCTGTCACTTTCCTATGTGCTTGGCATTTTATCACTGCTAGCTTTTGGGGAGGAGGACTGCTTCCGTCAAGGCGGAGACTAAATCTCCATGCAGGATGGGTGTACCGTGTGAAGTCAGGAACCCTCTTTCTTTCCATAGAATCCCGAAATGGTGAACCACCCCGAAGGCGTATTGGTTGTCGGTGTATATGTTAACTGTCGTGCCAGCTGCTAAAATACATGCTCGTGTGAGGGCAATGAGTTCTGCTGCCTGGGCGGAACGTTGGGCAATACGGGCTGTTTCTAGAATGGTTCGGGCTGTGGTGACAGCGTATGCAGCTGAGGTGGTGCCGTCGGGGAGTTTGATGCACGAACCATCCACCCATAGTTCTCCATCTGGCTCTAGAAAGGCGGTGTCTCTGAGGTCTACTCTACTTTTTGTTTGTTCATCGGTTAGTGTCACACAGTCGTGTAGTGGAGCCACGTTAGGATCGTTCTCGGGTAGGGGTAACAGCGTGGCTGGATTGAGGGTGGTGCATCGCTTTAGGGTAATGTGCGGTGCTAGCAGGGTCAACTCATATCCTGTCAGTCGGGCGCTAGTCAAGTGTTGGGTTTTGGTCTGGTTCAGTAGTGTGTCGACTGCATGGGGTACTAAAACAGTGACTGGATTGGAGAGCACTATTCCTTCGCTCTGGCGTATTGATACTGCTGCAGCTGCCACAGCGCGCAGGCACGCTGGCAGTGCTCTGGCTACTGGATCGAGGGTGGCAGAAAAATATGCACAAGGGCGTTGTTTGTGACCAATTGATTGTGTTAGGACAGACAATGCACATCCCTCCCTTTCGTGTGTGTAGAGGAAGAATGGTTTGGAGTAATCTGGGGTTCCTAGGACTGGTGCTGAGCAAAGGGTATTGCGTAGTTCTTTAAAGGCTGTCTGGCATTCGGGGGTCCAGGGGAGAGGTGAGGGGATGTCCTTAGCTAGGAGGGAGAGAAGGGGTTTGACAATGAGGCTAAAGTTCGGTAACCACTGTCTGCAAAACGAGGTGAGGCCTATCAAAGAGCGGACTTGCTTCTGATTTTTGGGGACAGGGGTGCCTAGAATTGTCTGGATCCTGTCAGGCGTGAGTTTTCTCCCTTCTTTTGAAAAAAGGTGACCCAAATAGGTCACTTGTGATTTACAGAACTGCAGTTTCTTTCGGGAGACCTTGTGACCATTCTCAGCAAGGAAATGGAGTAGTTTGATGGTGGCTGTGACGGCTATTGGTATGATGTCTGCTGCTAGAAGGATGTCGTCTACATATTGTATTAGTGCCACTCCATCTGGCAATTGTATGGCGTCCAACTGTCTTTTAAGCGCCTGGCTATAGATACTTGGGCTCTCAGTGTACCCCTGAGGTGCTCTACAAAATCTATACGAACGGGAATTTAGGGTAAATCCAAAAGATAGCGGCTGTCCTCGTGTATAGGTATGGAAAAGAAGGCGTTCTTGAGGTCGATCACAGTGAAGGTGGTGGCAGTGGAGGGGATTAAAGTCAAAATTGTCGTGATGTCGGAAACTACTGGGTATTGTGGTACTACGATTTTGTTTACCTCCCGCAGGTCAATGATGAAGCGGTAGGCTTTCCCATCTCCCTCTCCCTGTCTCTTTACAATCGGTAGTATGGGACTGTTACAAATGTTGCTCACTACTTCCTCTACCACCCCTGCCTCTACCAAAGAGTGTATGATCTCTGTTAGTGCTTTCTCACCCTCTGGCGATATTTTGTACTGCGGTACCTTCGGTAGGGTTGCGTCCTGTCGTATTGTTACGTGTACTGGGTCAATCATCATTCGTCCTACGTCTGAATCAGCCCTAGCCCATAAGTGTGATGGCAAAGTGTCCAGTAGGGATGTTTCAGTCTCAGAGATGGAAAACATGTGCTGAAAAGGGTTCTCTCTATGGCGTTGGGGGTTGTCATACAGGATGACACGCACTCCGTCTGGTGAGCATCTGATAGTCGCATGGAAGTGTTTCAAAAGGTTGAGGCCCATAATGGCGTCTGGGGTGTTAGATGAGAGGAGGAATGTCGTTTCGACGCCATTGCTGTCAAGATTAAAAGGGATGGGTCGGGACAAAGGGTTGGTGGAGGGCCTACCGTCAAATCCTATTGAGGTCACATGTGAGCCTGACAAGGGTGCCCTTGGAATCAGTCGTTTGGATAGTGCACTACGTGTTGCTCCTGTGTCTACCAAAAATGGCGACCTTGTGCCCAGGACCTCAGCGGTAACATAAGGGCCTTGCTGATCAACGCAGAGCTCGACTGGATCCCTTCCTTGCCCCTGGCTGTCCTATGCAAAGTCGTACGTATTGTCATAATCTGTCTGTTGGTACTGATTCTGTCTGGGATGGTCAAATGCGTTCATTCTTCCTGGCCTTTCCTCGCTTGCTTCACTCGCGTACCCTCTTCCACGTCCTCTTCCTCTCTGTCCACTTGCTATTTCCTCGCCCCTCTGCCCCTAGCAGCTCCTAACAAAGCCGGGCATTGGGATTTCCAGTGTCCATATTTTTTGCAAAATGCACATTGATCCTGTCCTAGGTCTTGGCGTCCTACATATGATGTAGATGGATTGTTCCTAGGGGCTGTACTCTAGGGGTATTCTGCTGGTTTCCTCCCCTATATTGCTCCCTTCCTGTATTCGCCCCCTGGAGTTGTGCTATCATTACCCTTTCCTTCAAGTCCTTCTTTTTCCTTTCTGTAGCCCTGTCATTTTCGTTTCTCTGATGCTCGTAGTACTGGGCCATTTGGAGAATGGCCGTTGGTTTAGATGCTGCCCAACTACTTTCGCTGGCTTGTAGTTTCTGGGATACATCTGGCAGTAATCCTTTGACGTAGTTCTGCACAAATAAGTGGTGTCCGGTTGCGGTGGACATGTCTTGTCCACTGTAATCAGAGAACACAGTTTCAAATCTGGAGAAGTACTCTGAGACGTCCTCTTGTGGTTTCTGGCGGCATGCGGTTACTATGGACCAGTCTATCTTTTTCTCTGGGATCAGCGTTTTCACTTTCTGCACTATTTTGTCAGGGAGGTCTAATATTGCTTTAACTGGTTTTTGACCAGGGTTCCGCTGTTTATCTAGTGTGTCGAGTTGTTCCCAGGTATGACCAAACAGTTCGGTATGGTCTACTTTCCTAACCTGTTTCCACACATCTGCTGGCAAACATAACCAGAAGAACAAGTCTATGTCGGCAAGTGTCATTATTGTTGATCCCAGAGCGGTACCTAGCTCGGTGTAAAAGGCGGTGGGGTTCTTTCGTAAATCCGGCAAAGATTTACGGAAGGTCAGGATGTCCTGTCTGTCCCATGGCTGATACACCCAATTGTAGACCACCCTTCCTCTAGCGTCTTGATGGTTTATATCGTCATTAGTCCCTTGTCCTCTAGGAGGTATCCAGTAAGGGGCAGCTTCTTTTATTGGCATCATGCCATCTGTTTTTTCCACTGGGGGTCCTGCTACCTTAGTTGTCCTGTCCCTATCTATCTGTCCTTGTTCTATGAGGTGACGCAATACTTCTAGTGTGGATGAAAATAGTTCTGCAACATCGTTGTCGCCTTCATCTCCGATGTCTACCTTCCTGTAGAGAGCCACTAATCGCTCGGGCCCTACGTCTTGGTACTTCTCTTCATATGCAGTAAGGGTGTGGTAACAGAGACGTACAATAAAGTATCGTTTGCGGTTTTCAACATAGGAGTTGCATATGTCAGTTACATGCTCTTCTGTCTCCTTCCTATCTATGAGGGATTTAACTACTTTATCAATGCCTGCTTGCTCATTTTTACTTAATCGCGGGACTCTGGGCGCTCCTTTTTCTTTTGATCCTACCTCTACTACTGTATCCTTTGATGAGGCATTTGGTGTGGGTGACTCGGTGGGAGCAGAGGCGGTGGAGACTGAGGCGATCGTGCCATCTCCGGCTATACTTTGGTGGTCCTGGCGTTGTACTATGGGATGAGTAGGGGCGTAAGGGGGTGGCATGTATATCATTGGGGGACCTAACAATAAATCATCATCTACCCCCTGTTTTGCTGGTAACTCGGGGTAAAGAGTTAAGGGCGTTCTAACAGGGCATTGACCTGATATTTTTGATTCCTGTTCCTTTTTATCGATTTCCTTTTCTTTTAGTTCTTCTTCTAACTTTTTACAGGCTTGGTAAGCTGATTTTCGCGTTTCTTTATCTTGTCTAGCTTCGTCTCTTTTCTTTCGTTGAGCTGCCTCTTTTCGCCATAAACCAAAACTATCAAACATGGCTGGTCTAGCTTTCTTTTTGTGGAGAGCTAATTCTAACGTTTCTATTTTAGCTGGATCGAAAGATCCCGTCAGTGGCCACTGATTTACCCGGTCCTTCCTAGTGTACTTATGCCATAGTTTGCTATAAGCTACGGTGGCTAATCCATATTTCACGTACATGTCCTTGTTAGGGTGCCTTCCGGCGGTGCCGGATGACTGACCTCTAACAAACGGTCCGGTCCAAAACAATGAAACAATCTAGAGAAAACAGGCATGACGTATTTAGCGGTCAAAATGAATATCTCAATTAATGTTAGACAAAAGTCTGCACTACCTGTCCTTCGCTGTCTGCAAAGAGAGAATATTCCTATTCTACGTTATTTGCAAGCAGGGAATGTCTCAAATAACTCAAAAAGGAATACTAGTATTTCTATCAATCAATCAATTTAAGTCATGTTTTCTCACGACCTTACCCGGACCGTATGGACAGTTCTTCGTATTCCCTTCCAGCGCCTGGTTGTCCTCTTACTCCAACAATCAATGCGGCGTTCCTGTAAGGCCCCAGTCAGGACCGCAGGTCACTCGAGAGAGGTCCGTTCGGAACCGGTGAAGTTCAGTCGATTGGCAGCCAGACGAGGGTCTCTTTCAGGCAGGTGCACTCCAATCATTTAGTCGTTCACTCCGTCGTTAGGACCTCTCTACTGGACCCACGTGTCTCTGATGGGCCCCCCGTTGGGTCGCCAATTTGTGAAAAGCAGCGAGTCTCCTGAGATCCCCAATGCTGCCCGGCGCAAGGTCACCTTTAATCCACTTTGGATTCACTATCTAAAATAACGAGGCAGCAGGTGATGTTGATGTTTGTCGTGGAAATAGTTTATAGCCCCCAGCACACATATCAGGTTTGGTCAGAGAGTCAGAAGGCTGCTAGAGGACAGGGTGAAATGAAGGTGACCAACAGAGTACAAAATGGCTGTGGTCAATCAGAATGACTGTAGTTTATGTGCACGTAGGAACTTTCATCAGACAAGATGGCGCAGAATGTTCATGATTGTCGTTTTGTTCTTAACACCAGCACACGCTTCCTGCACATGGATGGCGGTACCCAAGCCTCTGGGAATGAGAGCCGTAGCCTCGTGATAGCATAGCGTCTTGGAGGCAAGCGGCGGTCCTCCTGAGGGGACTTTATTCATTTTAATTAGTCATTTTGTCTTCGATTTGGTGCAAACCAGCGATCGAAGTGCGTAAAGAAAAGTATGAGAACTGTGATTTTGGTTACAATGGGGGTGTGGTCAGGGTTGTATAGGGATTAGAAATCGGCCCGGGCACGCTAAAAAAGAAAGTGGCCCACATTTGCATATTTCCTTTCCTCAAAACACTGCTTCAGCGAAGTTTTATAAACACCTGAAAACAAGTGAGCCACTTCTGCTCAGGCCCCCTGCCCCCGCTCAGTATGCACACATTAATTGGCCGGCCCTGCGAGAGAAAGGGAGTGACACCTCGGCCCATTGATAAAAGGGAGGTAATAGACGCCCATCTGGCTCCAGAAAGGCCACTCAGGACCCCACTGGGCCACTGACGACATCTGAACACACCAGACACAGCCCAAATCGGCCCCCCAGGCTGCCAAACAAGCAGCCCACAGCTGGAACTTCGATACCGGCCCCTCGGTCATTGCTCGAGTGCCCGCCTTACCAATCCGACCCTGGGTGTGGTCAGCGAGTGTGGGGTCAAAAGTGTGGCTTAAAAAAACAAAATATTCTGATAATGTTTGTTGGCCTTTCACCTACAGATACAGTTATCTTTTGGAAATGCGTTTTTCTGGGGGGGGAAGTTCGGGATGTTTATTGCAAACACTTCGGATCTCTGTGGGTGTAACCAGTGATCCCCTAATTTGATTCATGGTCGGTGCACTGGGGAAAAAGTGAGGTGTATGTATAGTGCTAAGGTGTAAGCCTATGAGAAAGCACTGTGACTAAGTAAGACATTAGCTTAACAGTGTAATACACACAATATGAGATAGGCTGCACACAGTGTAAATAGGCCATCACAAAATGTGCACAAGTATTTCGGTTAAATGTTTGCAGTGCTTTCAAAAGTTATGTTTTTACTAATATGCTGATTGTACCCAGTGCAAACTTTTTTATAGGCTTTTATCAAAAGTACAAATTTTGGATTCTGTTCATTCAAGCCTGTACTGACTCCCAAGCAGCCTTTAGATTTTCAGATGAACCAATTGCCCACATTGACAATATTGAGGAAGCAAGGCACCCTGGAGAGACGACTGGTTTCTTCTTTACTTGCCTCTCGCTTCTCTCACTTGATGGTAGATGAGTCCCTTCTCCTCTCAACCTGCGGGAACTCAACCATTCCGGAAGGGTTGATTTTTAAATAAAAAGTATGGGAACTGTTTTCAACAAGTTATTGAAGCTAGGAAACGTCGTTCTCCCGTTCCCCTGCCCACTTCGATCTCTGGTGCAAACAAGGTCCCAAGCGTTGAGAGTGCCTCCAAAGATATTACAGGATTTACATGCATGTCGGATCCTAAGAAAAACAATGTTGGAGAGTTGCGTAGAATTATTAGGACCACCCATTACAAGAGGTGGGGTTTAGCATCAGGTCAGCAAAGAGTATCAATGAACTGCACTGCAAGAGCTGGGGTATCTCCATTTAAGTAAACTTGAGGCAGTCTCATGGGGTTCCTGCTGTGAGAGATCAAGAGTCACTTCAGTAGACTGCATGACGAGAGCTGGCGTAAGTACACATCAAGCAAACTTTGGTGCACCCTGACCTTTGAAACACCCCCTCTCCAATGCTGCCTGATCAGCTACATGGCATCAAGCGGGGTCAGCGCAGGGGGTTTGTCGCCTCTTTGCTGCTGCAAAGGACATCTACCAACTAGTTACTGGTAGCATCCTTGGTGACTGCCTAGTCTTGCTCTGGGGCGGGCCCTGGTGACCAGGATGCTCCTACTACACTTTCTGTTGATGATGCCATAACAAACCAGCTCTGGCGGTGCGCGCGGTCGTCTCTGATCTCATTGTTGTGATGCCCCAATTCAGAATGCTGAAATTGGTGCTACATCTTCTCCACAGTTGGATTGGACAACATGGTAGACTCTGCACTTGCTGTGCTGGAGTTTGCTGCCAGCATCATTACCACTTTTTTTCGAGGTCCTTGAGGGCAGTTAGGCTGCTCAACTGGTGCCCTCTATTTAGGTCACTCCGGGTGAGTGATCCGCCAAAGCCCTCTGTGAGCAGCCCCTGGGGGTTTGAATTTCTATCCTCCCATTGAGGAGTTCCATCACACTGTTCACCACTTGTATCCACACGCGGTGTCCTGGGTGTTGTATTCACTGGTGCTCCCTCTGAGGGAGTTTTACACTCTTCCCCGGTATGCCCCTCTCTGTAACACGTGATCTTGTGCTTCCTGTCCCATCAGCCCCTATTCCTGGCTACAAAGAGGTGATATTCCTTTTACGCCACTCGCTGTGCGTATCCACCTACAACCACAGCTAGGGTCTCCATCGCCTACTTCCACTCTTGCAGACAACGAGGCTCATTCAGTGCTTTTCTCCTGTATGTCTGCTCTAGGTGTGCTTAGTCTGTTATTGTCACTTATTGTTGAATACTCTTGAGCATTATACATGTTTGTCTTGCTTCCTACTTAAGGAGTGAGCGATACGTGAATGAATGACAGCAGAACACTGTGAAGTGATTTCACCTCGAAGCGCTTTCACTCTGGAGAGTGGGCAGCTCAGGCGCCTCTGCATTTTCTCACACAGAAAAGAAGCAGAGACCCATTGCAATTCATTTATCCGTGCAAAGCAGAAAAATGCCTATTAGCTAACGTTGGCCTCCTGACATTTTGGGACTTCGTTATCTTTTGATGGTAATATGTCAGGGAGAACTTGTTTCACTCCCTTCCCAGCACGTGTTTACTTGAGGAGCATCACATTTCACCGCCGAGGTCAGAAATGTCAAAGTACTTAAAAATGTAAGCACAACCATACTGTTAGAGCAAGACAAATGTGCAGCTCCTCTGTACTGGTGTCGGGTTAAAGGCATCCCTCGTGTTTGGCAGGTCTCAGCCTCTTCAAAGCACCGAGGAATTCAGTGCACCTCTCACTCCAGGCCTCACCGCGGGCACTCAGTGTTATTGTTGCTGGGTTTACAGTGCACGTGCCAGACTCGGCCATCAACAGGTCCCCTCAGCAGCCGGAGAGGCTTCTTGGGAAAATCACCCAAATTACAAAAAATGAGGTGAAAAGCTTTTAAAGGGAGGCTCTGTGTTCTGCAGGTTGAAGAACTACTAACCTTTTTAGGTGGAAGCCTGCGGTTGCGAGACCTCTTGGGGACATGTCGATAGATGACCTGCTTTCCTTTTACTTTTTATTTTGTCACTCATATTTTCTTGCTCACTATTCAATGGTTTTATTTGTCTAGCCCGTCCGTCTGCTCGCTGACCCTTCGATGGAGCATAGACTGTTTACTATCAGACCGTTTGGCTCCTTCTGTTCTTCCAAAAGTGTCTGTTTTTCGTTTTCCCAGAAGCACTCCATGAAAGTGCTTGCATTTCCCCCTTTCTCTGTGTTTTGCCGCTTCCTCTACCTAGCACATGTCTTTTAGGATGTCAACTGTAAAAACTGGGCATTCTATCAATGTTTAATATATGGCAGTATAGTTACTGCAGCTTTGCAAACATGTCACCATGGCTGGTTCTGAAGCCCCAAGGAGTCCCTATTTCTTGGAATCTCTGACACAGATATCTGGAGACTGCCAGAGACTTCCACTTCACAAAACACCAGGTATCCACAGTGCAGCGAATTAGCGCAGCCTCACGTCATCACCTGCCCATTTCAGCTGCAGACAGACACCTGAGCTTTGGACTGCCATGGGAACTGCAAGCCGATACCGCACCGCTCTGCAGGTGAGTTTCAGAGCAGCTGCTGTTCAGTTTTCTGGCAGACTTAATAAAGCAAACTTCGAGGCCCTTTGTTTTAAGGCCCAGTAGCATGTGCATTGGCCAGCTCTGGAGCAAGCTCTCACAGAATCCGCATTCCCTGTTCTTCTGAAAAGGGCCATTTAGTATTACTTATATCACAGCAATGTCGTTTCCGGGTTTGAACACCTACAACAAAGGCACAAAGAAGTGTGAGGTTTCAGTACTTCCCTCTCATCAACCAAATTGAAAGTGTGATCCAGAAAGGCAAAAGGCTGGGCCTCGCCTAAAGGAAAACCTTTCACAACAGATCCTGCTGTTCCATCCCCCAGGCTTACCACCCATCAAAGGGCTGCTTTAGGAAGTCTATCTAGCAGCCCCTTGCCCTTAAACTCTTCATTACACTTTTAAAGGGAACTCCCTCACCCCAGTGTCCGACTCTCCACCCACAGGTATTCAGGCAATACACTTCCACTGTCTCTGAAGGCCGTCCTCACCATGTCAAGCAGAGGCGTCCTAGATGGATCCCCCTCGGTGTTATAATTAATACTGTGAGCCAAACCTGAGGGTGAACATCTGGAACATATGTTCCAGTGCATGCAGATTTTGCTTTCAATGTTTGCATCCAGCTATTACTTTAAGCTTGCACCCCTGGTGCTGATCCGCTCTCCTTGCTGAAGTGGTGGTCTAGTGGTAACCTAACAGTGGCCAGACTGCTCGCCTTATTCTGCTGCCTATCAAAGTATCTAATTAGCGCAATCTTCACTTGGAAATAAAGGTTCAGTCTACAGTCTTGCGTCCTCAAATGGCATGCTATCTTTTTTAAATGTCCTGTATGTACCTAAAATCCGGCCTGAAAAACAAAACTGACCTTTACTTAAAACGTCTGATGGTCACCCCTTGAAATATCTCTCTCCTTCCTTTCCATCCTCTGCATGCCTCTTCTCTTTGAGCACAGCCTTCTCTAAGTTACTTGAATGTTTGTCTTCTTCTGTATCAATGTATTTCTGCAGATTGTCCAAAACGTATTTCAAAGACGATAACTTCTCATTTTATGGGGAAAGTAATACCCCTGCAGTCTAACACTGCCTCCTCTGCCCTCGCTCCTCTAATAACCCCACCAAACATCTGCATGACCTCACGTATCCCCCTTTTCCCACTAATGATCCCATCAAACTTCTATTACTTTAATCTTCACAAAGAAACTTGAGTGACTGCATGGAATAGTTTGCTTGAGCACACAAAACTAATCCCAGTAACCAACAATAACCAGTAACACTTGCCTAACAGCTAACCTTGGGTTCCAGAGCAGCGTGCTTCCCGACGTAAAGCAGTTCAATGCCTCGTCAGGGGTAGTAAGCACTAGATCAATGCAATTACATTAATAGTAATGCATTTATAATTAGAACACTTTACTACACACTTTATGATTTATTGTGGCTGTAAGTGCTGCTTAGTTGTTTATTTTTTCCCAGCTCAATGGTACTCATTTTATCGACCTCGAAAAGCAGAAAGGCTTTGAGAACCTTACAGGATTTGGGCCTATGACCTTCAAGTTAAACTTAAATCTTTAGAGTGCATGCGTTACTCCACTGAGGTAACTTACCACTTTTTTCTCGGTGCCGGTGTCTTGCGGACACCCAGTCACAACAAACAGCAAGTTATGTTTTGTGCTTGAGTCATCTACTCAGCAGCAGATGGAATGCCCACCTGAAATCCTTTAATTGCTGGAAGTGAGTGCCTGCATGGGCCATGCAAGTTTACGTTTTGTGACTGTAACATACCTTTCAAAGACTATCAAATGGGTAAGCTGATCCAAGCATTCATATCAGCCCCGGACCCCCCGTTCAACTCTTACCGCAGAGTCGTTCAGTCTAATGGACGAGGGTGAGGTCTCGTAAGGTGATGCACAAATAGTCTCTGTGATTCGGGTCTCTGTCTCCTGTGCTCTTGTAGTTTGGCTTGTCTCTCTGAAATCCTGAGTCACGACCACCTTCTGGTGCTCTATTCTGAGTGGGCGAGCTGGGCACCTATCCTTGGGAGTCATTCTCGTCACTGTCGGAGAGTTCTAATGCAGAGCTCTGATCTTCATCTGTCATCTTCTTTTCTTTACATTTTCTAAATGCAGGCATGTTGTGACTCATGGCTCTGACAGCTATTACTGTCTGCTCTTACCTTTGCAGTTAATGATATCTGAGTGCGAGGTTTAAAAGATCTGTGGACTCTCCTGTGCTTGCTTGACTCTGTCACTATGCTGTTTCCTCTTCTGTACTCTCCGTTTCCCCAATGGTTCAGGGATAATATGCATCCATGTTTTGTGACCAGTTTTAGCCCCCGCCATAGGTCAACCCAGCATCACAGTGGCTGGAGTAGTGGAGTGTCTGAGTACTGTCTCGCAAACCAAACCATGGCCATCATTTTCTCTTATGCAAATTTGATAGTTTTCTTTATTGTGCACACGACTCATTACAATTCTCCACATGCCTCTAGCCGGCTTGGCCTGGAAGTGCTAAATGTCCAGGAATCAATGGCCGTGTTAAGCTCTTTCACGGAAATGTGGCTGACAACTGGCACGAGGTCCATCTCTGTTCAAGGACCAAAGTACTCTTCTTGGTGCCACTCGTTCCAGCTCCACTCTGAGGTTTCCTTCAGTCCTCCTGTATGCATGGTTAAGTATAACTAGTAAAGTAATCTTATGTATTAAATAAAATATTATTGACTGTTTTTAATTTTTAAACTTTCTTACCATATTTCTACTTGCCGTAAGTTAAGTGACTTATGAGCATTTAGATGGCTCAGCTTATGGTTTGACTCTTAGAGCAACGCCAGGCCTCAGGCTCGACTTCGTTGCCGCAGTGCATTTTGTGGCTTGCCCACCTGCAGCAAACAAAATTACAAAAGGATTCATTTTACTCCAGATCAGAAACCTAAACGATTAATGATTCGTGGCAGTGGGTCAGTGGTCCTGGAACCCCAATGGTTAGTGATTCATGACATATCTTGATAGACTCAGGTGCATTAGCCGATGAGAGGACTTTCTTAAGTGTGTAGTTGGAGCCCAGCATCTACATATAACTTGAACTCTACTCTTGCTTCACTAGGCTTTCTGTTTCAGGTTGAGTATTTTGAACTTAGTTTTTGACTCCAGTGAGAGGTTTTCATGTTATTTCTGTGTTTCCCCCTTCTCTGTTAAGACTGTGTCTTGCTGCCTGATTTTCTGCTAGTCATAATTTGGCAATAACCTTACTTTTAGGTGTGGGGAAATT
Organism: Calotriton arnoldi; assembly: GCA_963921515.1. NCBI lineage: Eukaryota > Metazoa > Chordata > Amphibia > Caudata > Salamandridae > Calotriton > Calotriton arnoldi. The sequence goes on from CAWUFW010008978.1 coordinate 479,538, forward strand.
AGGATCTCATTTTAATAATTCTTGACAAAGGATCCCTCCAACTCCACAGTGATTTGCAGGAAGAAGCGGTGAACTCTTGCCAAACATAGAAAGTTAGAAATTGATGTCTTTGAGACTTGATTTTATTTTACGGGGAAAACACCTAATCAGGCTCTTGTCTGTGTTGAAAACCCCGAAATTGCCCTGAAAGTTACCCCTAGACTACTGTAAAATGCTGAAATGCATCCTGAAGGCGCATTGTGTGCTATTACAAATACCGCTTAACAATATAACTTGAATCAAAAATTATCTGTAGAGTTTATGCTTTAAGTTGGGACGACACTACTTCAAATGCTGTTGGCCTTACAAATGGCAGTCTCAACGTCTTTGTTGCCAAATATCAAACTTTGAGTGAGAGTTGTGTCCTGTTTCCTTCATGTGTTCCTTGTCCTTACATGGTATGTGGCGTCTTGGTGGGCTCTGGGCTCCGGGGTGAGAGAACAGGAGACACAACAGGGGGAAGACAGTTGATTTCCTCCTGCGCTTGAACATCCACCAAAGACACATGAATAGCAAAGCCAGATATGATGTAAACAAAGAAACGAAGGCTTTATATATTTTTTTTAATTGGAGATTGGGTTTGTGTCAAACTTCCAGATGCTAAGGTTGTGAAACGTAGGGTGAAATTTGGTACACCTTGCCAAATTGTGGAAGTCAGCAAGGATGGTTGCGCTGTGAAATTAAAGTATGGACAATGGTGGAACAGTACTCGTGTGGTTAAGTATAAAGATTCCCCAAGTGTGATGCCCAGTTCTCAGCCGTTGATAGCAAAATAATGTAAAGGGCATTTGAAGAGGGCACATGTATGAAAGGTGAATTTAAATTGCCTGTGAAGTTTAGAGGTTTTGTAGTAGAGTAATTGGTCAACGTATGTTACGTGTGTTTATTTTTTAATAGTTTATATTAGTATTTTTAGAATATCTCTGGTTAGAATAATGTCTCGTGTTTCTGTTGAAGGGGGAGGTGTGTTGTGTCCTGTGTCGCGCTGATGTCCCTTGTTCCTAAATGGAATGTGGAGTCTTGGTGGGCTCCGGGTTCCAGGGTGAGAGAACGAGAGACGAGACAGGGAGAAGTAGGTTGATTTCCTCCTTGATATTGTTGATGGTTGCCTGTTTACTCAGTTACTTCAATAAAGGTCATTTTACCTTCCTTCATGTCCTCGTTGTAACAGGGAGGCATAGACTTTAATGGTATTTGCCTAATTTTTCATTCCCCATTCCAGCCAGATGTGGATCTGAGTACCACAGGCGTACACTTGGAGCTCCATTTTGTATTGTTCAATTAGTCATGGGTGAAGGTGCATAGAGATGTTGAATAACAAGGGTGACAACAAACAGTCCAAGTAGTGCAAATCCAGCCCCAGTATTGCCATCAATCGGATTCCGTCCTCTTTGTCTATTAATCGGAATCTCAGGGACTCCAGCGTCATCAAATGCGTAGAATTACTATGGCCTGGTGGCCTTTCTCCAATGCTCTTGGATTTAATGAGGAGGTCCTCTCTGATATTTGCAAGCGCACCTTAGTTCTTGTCATAGGTCCTTTTCAGGTTGGTGTTGGTGCAGCAGGTTGTGCTGATAGTTCACAAAGCTGTCTGTGTGATTCACTTGCCATGATTTTCCGGGGATAGATAGAATGCAAAAGAAATAATTTAAAATGTAAACGTTTGCCATAAATTACTGGAGAGTTCCCATGTGTTAAACAATTCTTTTCTTCAGCAGCCTAAATGGATTAACATTAAATTGTCCTAGAAGTATATATTAATGTGCCAATGAACAAATGTCATATATCAGCCGTATACACTGTGAAATCGTAATTTTCTCACCGCACGCCTTCCTAAAACCTCAGTAGTTTCAAAAGCATCCTGACACTGGATGCAGGTTTATAGAATATGCAAATGTAGGGTACTTGCGTCACTGCTAGCTCCACCTCCCCTGAAGGGTCCAACATGTGACTCCACCTCACATGCATGCGTTAAAGACTGTCCCGCTTGAATGTAGCTATGATCAGCCCAGCTTCCAGCACCCATTTATACCAAATGCACATCACATGTGGTCTTGAGCATTTGCTGAAAAAGAGCTTTTTGTCTCCTCTGTGTCCCTTTCCCACCCCCAGAAAGTAGGCGTAGTTGATCGCATGGAGTGCTGGCGCAAGTATAGGCTAACTCTCCATCCATGGAACAACATCCCTGTATCTCCCAGGACTGCCCCAGCACCGCTCCAGTGTTGGAAAGAGCTGAGGACCTCTAAAGAACACAACACCTCAAGGGCGTGGCAGTCCTAACCCTCTTGTCGCAAGCTGACTGCATCCTTGTCTTTGACACTGTGCAACGTCCCGCTTGCCTTCCAACTAAGTTCACGCCGTAAAAGTACCACAAACATGCATGCTAAATGTAAAATGTTAAGGTGGGTTAGAGGAATCACCCCTCCTCGTATGGCGGACGCAAATCACTGATTTGTGACAAAGTGGTCACAGCTCAGGGATATGTGACAAAGTGGTCCTTGATAATGGAACCATCTTCCACCGCCCTTTTGAATCTTGAGGCATGAGCTTTTCACGTGGAGAAAGAAGTATTATCAGATTGGGTTGGTACACACATATACTGCTGGGTGCGGACAGTTCTCTGTTTTTCCGGGTTATTGTTTGTGTTGCCTTTTTATCTGCATTAGTTAATCTCTTGTGGAGTAAGGCATTCCTAAGGGGTGACTGTGCAGCCAATGGAACTGAATGTTCCTACGATGAAAAGGCGCATAGGCAGGTATAAATCCCATGACTGCGGTTGGTTTCAGTGAAAACCTTCCAGTAGGTGCAAGTTCCTGTATGTGCTTACTGTCCCCATGGCATGTTTTATTTCCTTGGTGATCTCTCTCACGGCCGCCTACTTCCTGTTCGTTGCTTGAGCTACAGCAATTGTTATTGGTTCGTGTTTCTCGCTAATATTTCACACATTTAGTGTGCCAATCTGAAACATGTCTTCCTCCGATTCTGTCTGGCTCTGCCTCTTAACATTTATTCGCTTTCGGTGACGTTGCGTTTTTAGATTTTTAAATTATACATGTAATGATATTATTTAGCAGTTCTGTAAGCCTGAAAAGAAAAGAGGGCCCTAAATTCTTGAAACAATGCTGTGAGGAATTGGCTGTCGTTTGTCATTGGAAAGCTGCCAACTGCCCCTTCGGCACGGGTGTAGTTAGTCATTTTAAAGCAACAAAGAGATCTGGACGAATGTTTTCGACGAGATGCACAAACCACCAGAATCCAGAAGGGCATGTGTCGGCGGTTCCCTGGTGCCTCCTGGACCTGTTGACTTTGTCTCAATACTCCTGTACTAACCAGTTTGTAAAGACTGTTTCTTGTGCTCTGTTCTGCCTTGGCATAAGGACGTTTGCATGCAGCTTCTAATACTCTCGTGAGTAGCGTTGCAAATCTGGAACCCGATGACCACCTCTGCCTGTGATGAGAGTAGCCTTCCGCACAGACGAACTAAGGGGCACATGCATCAAGGTAGGCTTTTGCGATTCCTTAATTGCGATTATTAAGGAATCGCAATTAAGGAATCGCAAAAGCCTATGCATGTAGGAATCGCTATAAAAATAGCGATTCCTAAACATTCCTTAATTGCGACTCGCTAATTGCGAGTTGCAATTAAGGAATACCTCCCATTAATTCCTATGGGCCTAGAGGCCCATAGGAATGAATGGGAAGACATTCTCAATTAGCGATTCGCAATTAGAGAATCGCAAATTGAGAATGCAATTTCAAGGGTGCCAGGGTGTCAAAATGACACCCTGTTGCACCCTGAAATTGTGATGTGCACCCATGTTGCGCGCACACATGCCCCAAGGGCATGTGTGTATGTAACCTAAAACTTAAAAAAATGCATTTTAGAGCATTTTTCGAAGGTTTTGCAAATTACAGACAAGTTTGATTTGTCTGTAATTTGCGGTCCCAAATAGCGAAATCGCTATTTGAAAGTGCTTCTAGCATTGCATTTAAGGAATCGCAAATTGCGATTCCTTAAATGCAATCATAATTTAGGAATTCGCAATTAATTGCGAATTCTTAAATTGCGCATAGGAAGCTACTTTCATGCATCTCCAAAGGCCAATTTGCGATCGCAAACGGCCGATTTTTGCGATTCGCACCGTTTGCGATCGCAAAAACCTTTGATGCATGTGCCCCTTAGCCTCTTAATAAGGTGCTCAGGATTTCTAGAGTACCACTGAAGGCAGCCTTTAAATGAAACGCAAAATAATGACTAGCAAAATAATGTAGGTTGTAACGTGAAATGAGTAATATAAAGTTGGGTTTGCTGAGTAAGAGATGTTACCCTAGTGTGCTTGCCCTTGCTAGATAGAGTGGAGGACGCCTCTTGTAGGCCACTTGCTCGGGCAGATGGCAGACGGTTGAGAAGGGAGATATATTTAGGGGGTAATTTTTTTATGAGTTTGAGCACCTATTAATATAACTCCTCTGGCCAAAACTGACAAATACTTGCTGCTGAGATCGGAATGGCCCCACATGATAAACAGTCATGTACCCTACCCTGAGGGCCCTCAAAGTAAGCCGTGGGCCACAGTCCAGGCCCTGGGTGCATCACACAAATCAATGGTGGCAGCAAATCGTGTTTAAAAAAAAATATATATTTATATATAACTCCATGCATTAACACCATATAGCAGTAAGTCACAATAACAGCTATTTCCGAAAACTGTGCATATCATATAGCAATAAGAAGGAGAAAGAAGAAGAGAATAAAAGTAAGAATAAAAGTATGAATAGAAATAAAAAAAGAAGAGGGTAGTGGGGAGTGTGAGGGGAGGGGGGAAGGATCTTCCATGGTGTCTCATGGTTGGGAGGTCCCAGACGGTAAAACTAAATGAACCCTATGGATCTCCGTTAACAGTCGCATGTGATCCCTGTGGCCGCGAGAGGTTAACTCCATCTGCATGTGGTGAGCAGGAGCCGGGCGGGGGGTCCAGATGAGCTTGCGGGCATGATGTAGAGGACGGGAAGGAGAAGGGAGGGAAGGATGAGTATTTCTAGAGAGCTAATGGCAGTCCGGCCAGCGCTCCTCTTATGGGCATGTGTCCCTGGCACATGTATCTGCACTGGCATACAGATGGGGTAAAGTAGGTTGGAGCAGTGTAGGGTGGCATTAGCCCCATGTTATGGGTACATACAGCGTGGGGGAGTGTGTGATATGGCACAGGTACCAAACGAGAGGGCTAATCGGCTAAGTAGTGCTATATAGGAACAGTGCCCAGACTTACAGGTAGATTTCCACCTTATCATGTAGAGTGTAGATACATTTCTCATAAGAGGCTGTCTTAAACATCTCAACCATCCACTTTTTGTGGGTTTATGTGGTAATCGCCCGTGGCGATATAATCGCCAGTGGCGTAAGATACATAGTTTAGCTGTACTCTGCGCCATGGATGGGTAAGCAACGGCGTTCGTGGTTGCTCAAGTGGTTGCTCAAGTCTTAGGCATCGGTGGTGTCATGGAGTATAAGCATGGGACGTAGCATAGGCTCAGGTATGAAGAGGGAGCAGTGCAAAGTGGAGTTCACGCCATCCCACAGGGCCCGAAGATCAGGGCAGTCATGATGCACATAAACAATGTCGCACTGCGGTCTTCTGCAGCGCCAACAGTTCAAGTGAGGAAGGAGACCAGATTGTTTCAGTTTGGCAGGACTCCAATACCAGTCTTGGAGTGTCTTTAAGAGACAATTTCATTCTCGACTCTCTAGCCCCTCTATCTAGGTTCTCTAAAAGCTCCACCCAGTCTTCCTCAGTGTAATCTACTTGCCACTGAGTACGGAGTCTCAGTAGCTGGGGTGGGAGTATAGGTGGCTTCTCAGTAAGTTATAAAATCCAGACATTACCCCCCTGTATTGTCCCCAATGACGAAGGTTTGATAACCCTGGAGAAGGCTGCACGTCCCATGGAGGTCTTCCCAGCCACCAGAGGAGACAGTGGCAGAGTTGCAGGTATTTCCAGTGTTGTCCTCCTGGGAGGTGGAATTCTTCCCTAGCTCCTCGAAGGATTTGAGAGCGACTTGGGAGATTACATTATCTAGAGTCAGGATGCCTGCAGTTCGCCACTGCTCCCAGTGGAGTATTGCCTCCTATACGGATACTGGAGTTGTGCCAGAGGGGCTCATGTATATTGGCATCCACTGAGAAAAGTCTGGGGGCCCTCGACCATGTTGGGATCATTGCCTGTGTGTTAGGGTTCAGAGTCAGGGGAAGTCCAGCAGCCCTGCCCTGCTTGTACAGTATTTGCAGGCATAGGTCACTGATTGAGACGGCCCTCTCAATCCCAACAGCAAACTGTGCTTTGTGAATTTGTAGTGGAACCAAATCTTTTTCCTGTGTCAGTGAGAGTTCAGTCCACTGACCCCTTTCATGTAAAGCCCTACTGTTATGTGAAACCTGTACATTTGGGCTGACATTCTATGTGCTTGACAAGTTTGTGCATATGGAGTTCATGTGTAACACATGTAGTTGTATGACCCTTTGTGTGAGTCTGAGTACAGGTGCCAATGGGATCCATTTTGTATGGCGCAAATTAGAGGGTGAGGATAGCTTCTCCAGACTGTGAAAGTGTGGACTGCCCTCATTCCGGTGGCTGAAGGGCGGGGGCCCAGACACTGAAGTGCGGAGGATTGAGACAGTGATGCCTTTAAAATTTCCACAAAGTCCTTGTCAGCAAAAGATAGTGGATTAGTTCTTCCTGTCCACTGCCATTATGTATGTAGAGGTGAGGGATGGGACAAAGGGCTGTTTTGTACCCAGGGCTGGTGTCTGTCTGACAGTCAGTCTCCCAGAGGTGAGGGGGCATCACCTGAGGTTTGCATTTTCTGCTGAAAGACCTGAGGATCTGCCTGGAAGTCCGCCTGCTGAGGGAGCTAAGGAGAGTGCCTGGCCCTGCAGGAGGAGGCTGCCGAGGAGAGGCCCAGCGTGTTTCTTGGTGTGTGGAGGCTGATGAGCAAAGTGAGTGAGCCAGCAGTTACACATGCTACAACGCGGCACCAAGATCGAATCAACAGTCAGCAGCCAGTCACAAGGGCTGCCGCTACCCAAGATTGTTGTGACCGCACATGCCTGCCCAGTGAGTCTGCTTCGTGAGCCTGACTTGAACAAGACTGCCACCACGGTCTAAGTGAAGAAGGGACTTGCGCTGTAGGGGTGGGAGTGCATCCCTCATCTGCTGCACAGCCTAAACTGCAATGCAACCAAGAGCAGGTATAGGCAGGGCTTTGCCTGCATATTAGGACAGAGACTGATGCACATTTGCCAGATCACCTTGCCACTTAAGGCGTTTTAACCAAGGTTGAAAAAGACATTGGACTGAGTTTCTCTGTTGACAATTAAGACTGCTTTGAGGTATCTGCACCTGTGCCTGACCCTTGACTGCTCCATATAGCATTGCGAGCTGTAGAGACAGAAACTTAATCCTAGGTAGATGCAACTGATTACAACCTTGTATAACGTTCTCGTGGTGTAGTATAGTATTTAGTTTTGTGTGTGAATAAACTACTTACTTTTTTCCATAACATATAAGCTCTGGGCTGGATGTTACGTTATTGAGTTTTTTGGGGCGCTGTTGAGTTGTCAGCTCTTGCCGTCCACACTCCCTTCTTGAGAAGCCAGTGAGTGCTCGCCCTTGCTACCTTGAGAGTCAAGTGCTAAAGGGATTGTATTTGGCCCAGTTTACAGAGTCATGGTAGGACGGACCTTGGACACCAGTGGCAAACTTCCTTAACCACCAAGCTTGAGCCTAGTACCCCTTGTCTGCCCTGTGCCCCCCTGCTGTTATTAGTTTCAATGTTTGCACAAATGTACTATCGGGGGTTTAACTGTTTTTGCTTCTTTTTATGGAATTGTTTTTGTCTGAGGCAAGGGGGTGGTCAAAGCGTCTAATGTGTAGTCGAGTTGGTAATTATATGATGAATTTTCTTTGTTTGCCAGGTTTTTTTTATCAAGTTTTGTAAAATGTATTGTTTTTCGGTTTGTGCCCAGAATTAACTTTATTAATTCACTATGACCTCTTGTAGATTACACCCATTGTACTGGTGATTCTTGTATTTTACTAATTATCCATGTGTTGTACTATTTTGAGATAAACGGGCACCAATAAGAACAACAGCATCAAATAGAGAATGGTGCACTGTTCCTCTTAAGTCTGGATGGCTAACGGCCAGACAAAATTTTATAGATCAGCAAATCTCATAGACACGGATAACAGTTAATAAAACTCAGTCACTCCAATAGAGACCACTTCCACATCCCTATTAGAATTCATTGGCTGTTAAGACACCATCTTTTGTCCTGTTGCACTTATGTTATAGGATTTGTAGAGCGCATAGCTGCCCCATCAATGGGGCTTCCCAGCACTAGGCCTATAGAACACACAACTGCAACTGCCAACACCGCAAGCATGGGGGAGAGGAGCTAGATGAAGAAAAGTCATGTATTGAGAGAAAAATAGATGGTTTTGGATGTTTCTGTTGGAGAGAGGAAACGTGTTCCAGAGATAAGGGGCCTGGCTCGGAAGGATTGCCCCCGCTCTGACTCTTCTGACTCAGTGAACAATGGGCAGGCTGAGGTTGGCGGAGCGCAGAGAACATGTGGGCCGATAAGATGAAATAAGATGGCTCAGGATTGGGGTCCCCTGGGAGTAAAGAATCTTATGGGCAATAGAGAGTCTTAAAATGAATGCGTTTATCCACAGAGAGCCCGTGGAACATGGGAAGAGGAGCAGAGGCAGAACATATCTTAGGAAGGGAGAAAAGCAGCCCGGCAGCCACATTTTGGGCCAGCTGGAGTCTTTTAGTAACAGATTTATTGGCTCCTAGGTGCAAGATATTACAATAGTCCAGCTGGGACAAGATTACCACCTGAATGATGATTTGATGGGTGCGTGGGTCAAAAAGGCACAGAATTCGTTTGAGGCTTCTCAAGAGTCCAAAATAGATGCCAGCAACTGATTTAGCTGGGACCTCAAAAGCCAACGTGTTATCCAACCAAACTCCTACATTTTTGATGGAGGACTTGTGTTTGGGGGAAGGCCCGAGGGAGTAAGGCCACCAAAGCTCATTCCAGGAAAGAGCTTGTTTGCCTTGAAGGAGAATCTCGATCTTATTAGCTTTGAGGCATAGACAGTTGTTATTCATCCACTCTGCCACTGCAAGCATACCTTTTTGAAACTTGGCTGTGTCTTGCAATGGATTATCCAAGAGTGAGAGCACAAGCTGAGTATCATCTGCTCATGATACCAGCATAAACCCTGACGATTCCACAGCCCATGCCAGAGGCTGGATGTATATGTAAAACAGTGTACACCTTAATGACGACCCCTGAGGGACACCATACTGTAACGCGTGAGGTCTAATACAGGAGAGAAATGACCTGAAAGGAGCGTTTAGATAGGAAGTAAGCAAACCAGGAAAGAGCGACACCTATGCCAATGTCATGTAAGCGCTCAAGTAAGATTTGATGAGACACTGTATCAAATGCGGTACTCAAATTGAGCAGGATCAGGGCTTAGGATCTGCCTTCATCTAAGGCACTGCAAAGGTGTTCAGAGATAGCAAGGAGTGCGGATTCCGTGCTGCGCACAGGCCTGAAGCCATTTTGAGATACGTCCTGAATGGGATTATCTTCTAGGAACCTCCTTAGAATGCTATTGACATATCACTCCATAACCTTTGTGAGAAAAGGTAGGAGGGAATGAGATGGAAGTTTTCAGGCATAGAGCTGCCTAAAGACGGTTTCTAAAGGAGGTGGATGCCTTTAGCTTGCTTCCAAGGTCCAGGCACAGAAGCGGTGGACAGAGAGTGAGACTGACCAGTTCTAAGAAGGGAGGAAGAAGCTGGTCCTGTAGTTTCATGAAAATGTCACTTTTGAATCGATCTTCAGGTGAGCCAGATTTCTCTTGACTGCAAAGAGTTTGAAAGGCAGGCAGGCATAGAGCGAGCTGATCAGAACCACAGGAGGGTTGTCTACAGCTGACGTTGCACCATCAGACCTCGCAACGGGATTGACAGGAGAAAAGTGCAAGTAGCTGTTCTCGATCGTATTGGAGAAGTAGTCTGCTAATTTGTTGCAGTGTGCACTGGAGGTTTCAATAGTCAACAAAGAGCACTGGTTTCGAAAAGGCTATTGTTCACTAGGCTGAAAATTTATTTAGCAAGATTGTTACTACTGCTGATTTTATTAGCAAAATATTCTGCCGTAGATTTCTTAATCAGTTTGCGATAGGAGGATTTGATAGCTGATCTGTAAAGAGTTTTTTGTGTAGGATCATATGCTTTCCTCATTGAGCGTTCTAGGGCCTTACAGTGCTTTTTGGCCGAGATAGGGGCCTTGTTGAACCAGGCGGCAGTGAGTCTCTTCTTCATAGAGACCTGTCTGACTGGGATTAAGACATCTAGGGCATAAATGAGGAAGAGCTGTAAGATGATATTTGCGATCTCTGCATTAGGGGGCAGCAGAGGGAGACTGGCTTGGACGTACTGGACACATTTTTGGAGTTCGAGCTTTTGCCACGGGCGTTTGAAAGTAGGTTTAGGGGCTGGTGTAGTCGCTTGGCGGGGTAAGAAAATGCACAGGGGAATCATAAAATGGTTGGTCCAAAGCATGGGTAGAGGTGGAGCAACCTGTAGGAAGCAGAGATGAGAGAAAAACGGGTCAAGAAGGTGACCAGCAGAACGTGTGGAACCTACAACAAGTTGGGTTAGCTGCATGGCAGCGTAGTCTTCAATAACATTTGTGACATTGCTGCCCAGAGTGACCTCCAGATGACGATTTAGGTTGACATGGATGTTGATATTTGCTAATTTGATGGCCAGAGTTGCAATAAAATTAGTCAGTGCCTCCCTGATGACTGTGGAAGGGCCGGAGGACGGTAAATTAGAAGTCCCAACAAGGTAAAGTTCTTATTCTAGGAAATTTTAAAGAGAGCGCTTTCGCAGTTTGTGATGGTGCATTGAGACAGACTACAGATGTATGTGTCTTTATAAATCCCGGCAATGCCACCTCCCCTGCCACTAGTTCCATTGAAGTTCTTCATGTAATAGCCAGAGAGGAGTGACAAGTCAGGTTTGGCAACCAAGGACTGGCCCAGCCAAGTGTCTTTGAGAAACAGAGTCTCTGGTGCGTTGTCGTGAATAAAATCATAGATAACGGCGTGGTGTTTAACCAAGGAACAGCAGTTAATACTGTAAAGCTTATATTCCATGGGCATAGAAGAGGTATGGGATTGGGGCCTGCTAGACCCAGCTGGGCTGGCCCTGAAGCCACAGGTCCTGCAGCTGAACACTGGCTCCTCTGGGGCCCACACGCAGGGGTCTCTGAGGGCACAAAGTTCAGAAAAATTGTAGATTAACCTATGGGAGCTAAAAGGGGCAGGGTGCCTGGCCCCTGGCGCCATCCAGGTGCGGACGGGCGCAGGCGGGCTTGCCTTTGGCGCATCCACACCGCAGCCTTCATTAAATGTCCACGGAGCTCTATCAGGCTCCTCCCGGCACATCTCCGATTGGTTCCGCCGCTAGGCTAACCAGTGAGAGCCAAGTTACAAGGTAAAATCAATGGGGAGCGACGAAGCACACTATAAAACAGCAATAGTAAAGTGCAAAGTACACTTTAGTCTTCATTCTAACACACAATAAGCTTCTTCTATGTTTGCTTGTAGTTCTGAGTACACAGCAACAGTTAGGCATATTTTTAAAACTCATTGGGCCTGCGGTACTTTCCTTGCCCAGCTAGATTAAAACACTGAGCTGAGGTCTGACCAGTGCTTTGCACAGCACTCGGAGATACTTGTGAAACAAGGAGGTGCACTGAGGTCTTGAACATCATGCCTCGAGTGCCAAACTGCACAGCAGCAGGAAGATCTTCTGAAGAAGTTCTTGTAGGTTTTGGGTGGCGAGGTTGGGTAGGACAGTGGAAGTACGCCACTGTTCATTGGACAAGGTGATGTGATGCTGAACAGCTGCCATGATGGCTGCCGCCTCTTGGAGGTAAGTGTCTGGTGTGTACCTCTAGAGCTGAGGTTCATGCTGGTGATATTACGATGTCACTGATTGGGGCCACGAAAAATGAAGTGACCGAGGCGGCGGTGAGAAGGCGATGTTAGGATGTCGCTGATTGGGACCACGGAGTGACCAGGGTGCAGTGTGCTTCCTTTGGCCTCTGCCTCACTGCAGCTGATGACGTGGCTTGAGCTCAGCAGTCCGGGGCTCCATGTGAGCGTGGATCTTAAGCTTGCTATACATTGATCTGCAACTCATTGCAGTGATAGGAGCCCAGTGACAACAAGCGGGGGTGTAAATTATTGCTTATTGTGCCTGGTCTCCACTCATAGGGTGAACTGGACTCTGCGATCTCAGTTCCCAGCTGCACAGGTACTTGCAGAGCAGGAATGCCTCTAGCTTTTATTATTTTAAATTGTCTTTGCTGCTATTTTGTTAGTTTGATGTATTTGTCTCAATTTCTTTTAACATGTTTAAGCGTTTTGGTTACTAAGGAAACAGCTCTTCTTGTGAGAGAAAAGGCCCTAGCAGGCGCCACAACTCTTATCAGGAGAGTCGCTCTTGAGACCATAAAGTGTATCTTTTTATGTGTCCTGTTATTACACAAAACTAATAACAGGAGGTTACATTGTGCAAACACGTTTGGTGACGAATTAATTTTAAATTGCACAAAAATGAATAAGTTCACCATGTATACAATCATACAGATCTTCCAATGCTAGATAGTTGAGAAGACATTAACCGGTCAGATGGAGTTTAGAATTAAACGCTCACCGCTGATATCTAATGCCAACTGTAACCAAAACGAGCTCACCTCACCTCACTTTTCCAGCCTTACTAAGAGCATTGAAACAGCCGAAGTGCCAGCAAGCGCTACATCATAAAACAAATTGTTTTTTGACTCAGGAGAGGTTACGGGTAACACCCAAACGAGACACAAGGAAGAGAGATGCATGACATCATTTATTGTAGCTCTCAAAATTAGACTGTCTCTTAAATTCGGGGTTAGTTTCCTAGATAAAGTCTTACCTCCGCAATGGTCGCTTACTGCGAACCATTTCTGCGAATTAATCGCACATACATAAAGAACCCATAATCCTGTCCTAAACCAGGCTTTATTTACGTTGTCCTGACAGTGATGAGTCAGTGGAAGAAACAGACTGAATACACCTGCGTGCTAATCTCTGCACACAGCGTCAAACAGAGCAGCACGTGACTGACGCCAGACTCGTAACACCGCGACTGTTGGCAGGGATTTGTGGAAGGTCAACAAGACGCTGCAAACAAGAGCGGCACCTTTCAGTGATAAGCCGCTGCTCCAGCAGGCCGGTCTCGGTGGTGAGCGCGCGCAACTCAGGGAACACCCGGTTTCTGTGGCTTCAGCACCACTGGTCCCAGGGCTGTGAAGACGGTGAGTCCGTCACACTCCAGACAAGAACCGCAAACACAACCAGAAGGCACCAGAGGCCATGGTTGTCACCTCTTACGCTTGTGAGTGGTGTCGTTTCATTTGGAAGTTATCTTGGCACAGCCCACATATACTGACACTGTAGTGGTTATTTGTGTCCCGGCTTGATCACCGCAAAAAACATTCAGTGGAAATTTGATAATTTTCAGAGAAAGATTAATGATCAAATTCAAGGGTGGTCCAGTTTGCAGAAGAGTTACTAAAATAAGGCTAAGAGGTGCAACAGTTGGAATATTTAGACCTTCATGGCGCAATGATGCAGGAAATAGCTGACATATTACAGATAATAATACCTATCTACAAAAGAATCTTTTTTTTCTGTTTTGCTTTCCTATCGGACATACGATGTTTGTACTGAGCTCTGTATGATGCCTGCTCTGAGTTCACAACCAGTGAGGTGGCAGAGGGTTATTGGAGAGCCGCAAGGGGGAACTGTGTCAGAAGTGGAATGGGAAGGATATTGAAGTTGGGGGAGCGGGGGGCGTACTGGTGCCACGAGTGAAGCAGTGCCACACGAGTGTGGGAGTGGTTAAATGCACAAAATCACAGAATGGTATAGCTTAGGTGATGTGTGGGAGATGGGACAGTGGATGGAGCACAAGGCTTGTGTGAAGCACATGACGTCGGGATTATTTTCAGAGTGCATAAGGAAGCATACAGCCCATCCCTGGCCCGAGCTCCATAAGAGTTCTTGTAGTTTAAACCATTATTTTCAAACGCTTTTCATGAAGGTGAAGAGAGAACATCTTCCCGCATCACTAATATTCTCGAGAGCATTGGTAGATGAGCGCAAAACACACTTGTAATTTTTTCACCTCAGCAGGGGGTTGCACATAATACTTAACCTTGCACAACTCTCAGTCCTTACATGCAAGTTAGGCAGCATAAATGTCTACCGGAGGGCAGTGATTGGTTAATGTGACGTCTGTACGCGTGAGATCCATGTTGGGACTGAAACAGTAGGTTCCTCACAAATCACTTTTATTGTGAATCAGCTATTAGTTCGTGAGTGGGTGGGCACTATTCTGTACAATCAAATGGCGGGCGTAGCTGCTATTGGCATGAGTGTCTGGCAGCAAGCCACAGCACTTCCTGTGACGTCAGAGTGAATATGGGTCAGACATGTCAATCATTTACCTGCCAGGAGTTGCCGTGAACAGATTCGCGCCCCCTGTTATAAGCAGTTGTGCCAATCCTTTTTTAAATGTTTACCAAAAATGTAAGGGATGAAGCCTGTGACATTTCTTTGGGAGCTTTTCTATTGCACATTACAGTGGGCGTTTTCCCATTATGTTGTCTCACCTTAACATTAACTACTATGGCATAAAAACTGTTTAAACGTTTGTCAGCAAGGTAGAGTTTTGTTTCTTCGTATTTGCAAGCTTGAGTCATACGTTTAATAATGAAATCTCTCAGTTTTAATATAAGAATGAAAATGGAGAGCATGATTTATCAGATGCATCTATCCCATCTGCATCGCACAGCAGAAACACCTTAAATCTCTTCCCAGACGTTCAGGATGGATGGGGCAATATTACAAGCAGTGAAAAATTTTGTTTTCTCATCCGGGACGCATAGCGCTTTAAAACTCATAAAGAGGATAGCAGTTAACATTAAGGAAGAGGAAAAAAAGCAAGGGGGAAAATCCGTGTACCAATCCGAAAACTATGACGTATCCCGCTGCGAATAATATATCGAAGATACAGATCCATAGTTATGAGATTTTCTCTACATTTAATTGCTGTATATAATAGTTCGGCTAAAAGAAGCTGTTTCACGTCTCAATTCATCTTACTTTTTGTTTGTTTTCTGACAGATAAAACAGTATTGTTAGCAGCGAAACAGGAAGTAGCAGCTGTGCCACAGGGCTGTCATATTTTTTAGGTTCAGAGAAAAATTCCCTCCTCCCAGCATCACATGTGACCGTGCCCTCTCATTACCCTCGATGAATACATGACGATTTACCTCTCACCATGACGAAGCCTTTAGCGTAACCCTGGGTTTGCATGAACTCCCCCAAACTGCCACCCATTGTCTGCAACTGTTAATTAATGGCATAAATAGATTTAAGTAAAAAACAATGGTTATATTTTAGCCCTTGAAAATAATGGAAGGCCCTGCCTTTTGTAGGTAGTTTAAAACCATCCACATTAATAGCACATTTTAGGAAGTCCGCTTATTACAAAGAAAGCTTTGGTCACAAGCCAGGTCCTGGCTCAGCAGCCGATGAAGATTTCACAGCGCTGTGGAGAGGCTCAAGACACCAAGGCCCATGGAGGTAGCCAGGCTTGGCAGTTGGCGATGGCACAATGACTCCATGAGGTAGCCAGGCTCGTTGCTTGGTAGTTGGTGATGGCACAATGATTCAGGGAGGTAGCCAGGCCCCATGCTTGACAGTTGGTGATGGCATTGTGAATCAATGAGGTAGCCAGGCCCCACGCTTGGCAGTTGGTAAATGCATTGTGAATCAATGAGGTAGCCAGGCCCCACGCTTGGCAATTGGTAAATGCATTGTGAATCAATGAGGTAGACAGGCCCCACGCTTGGCAGTTGGTAAATGCATTGTAAATCAATGAGGTAGCCAGGCCCCACGCTTGGCAGTTGGTAAATGCATTGTAAATCAATGAGGTAGCCAGGCCCCACGCTTGGCAATTGGTAAATGCATTGTGAATCAATGAGGTAGCCAGGCCCCACGCTTGGCAATTGGTAAATGCATTGTGAATCAATGAGGTAGCCAGGCTGCTCGCTTGGCAGTTGGTGATGGCACAATGACTCAGTGAGGTAGCCAGGCTCCTCGCTTGGCAGTTGGTGATGGCGCAATGATTCAATGAGGTAGCCAGGCCCCACGCTTGACAGTTGGTGATGGCACAATGATTCAGTGAGGTAGCCAGGCTGCTCGCTTGGCAGTTGGTGATGGCTTTGTGAACCAATGAGGTAGCCAGGCCCCACGCTTGGCAGTTGGTGATGGCATTGTGAATCAATGAGGTAGCCAGGCCCTACACCTGGCAGTTGGGGATGGCACAGTGATTCAATGAGGTGGCAGTTGGTGATGCCTTTACTAATCAGTGAGGTTGCCTAGCCTCTGGCACTTGAATTGGGGTTGGCACTGTGACCCATGAAGTGACCTTGCCCCTGGGTTGGGTGTGGTACCAGAATATCATCGCCAGAATATCATCCAAGAAAAATATTGTGTCCTAAATCCTGTATATCATTTACAAAAATATCACCTGATTAGAGTTCATAATAGAACATCTACACCCAGTGGGACAATATTTTGTAAATGGCACAATATTATGTCAAACATTAATTATGTATGGAATATTCTGACTTTCAACTCGGGCTTGATGGTTGATGGTGACCCTCGGACTCGCTGACTCACTCAGAAGCCCAGACTCTTAGAAAGGTGATGAAGACGCGCTGGCTCAGTGAGGTGGGCCAGGCCCCTGGCTCGGCAGTTGATGATGGCACTATGATTCTATGAGGTCGCTCTGCCTGTGGTTTGACCGTTCTGATGTCACTGTGACTCATGAGGTGGGCGGCGTGGCAGTTTATGATGGCCCTTTGGTAGAACAGGTTGACTCGGGCCCCAAAGCTTGGCAGTTGGTGATGGTGCTGTGACACAGAGTAGAGCAGGCCCCTAGCTCGGCAGACCATGATAGAAGCATTGTGTCTCACTGAGGTGGCCAGTACCTTAGCTGAATAGGCCTTTAAGATACTGAGGCTCAACTCAATCTGAAGGCCAGGCCCGGGCTGCGCATGTGATGAAGACAATGCTAATCTCACTCATTAGTTGTGAATCATAGTGTTTGGTTTTCTCAAAGACTCTGACCTGGGATTTATCACGGATTCTTGATAAACAAGTAGGTGTTGGCCAACACCCCCAGAGGTTATCCTTTTAGACTGTTGGACATTGGATTATCTAAAGATATCAGGGCGATATGGCCTTCCTTCCTTATCTACTAGGATTGGGAGTACACTTTATATTTTGACAAAAGTGGCACTGCAAATCAAAAATATGTTTTGTGTTTGCATAGCGCGTTCGGCATTGTTATAGGGGCATATAAACAAAAAGATTAGCTCTCCAACCACCATTGGCGATGAGTAAAACCACATATTTTGAGGTAATTAATGGTACAAGGGTGCCCAGCGCCAATGAGAGGTCAATAGATTACTAACAAGAATGTCTGACCACTTAGGGCAACGTGTGCTGTCAACACTTCCCAGCACCTTTCTCAGATCTACAAGGCCCACACGTGATTCACGTCTGATTTACTGATGAATTCATCTAAACTGAGTGTTCCTACATCCTTCACCTGCCCAACAGCATTTCTCTCCATAAAAGAGTGGGCCATGCGCAATTCTGTGACACTGTGACAGCTCCGGCCCTGCGGCAGCTGCTTGGTGGGATATAGCGCAGAGAAGAAGATGCCTGTTTGCTTGCTATGTGACACGAGTTTGAAAAAAAACTTGATCAAGTGGCCTTTTGTCTTTCAGAAAAAGGAACTCGATATTTTCACTTAACGCCTCTTGCACGGAAATAAAGCTCTTTTTTATTTTGTTACTTCCCTTTTTATGCAACCCCAATGAGTCAGCATAAGGAAACGGGCTAGTGTTAAATGTTTCACAAATTATTTGATTGAATGACCAAACATGTACACGTACATCGGCGATCGAAGTGCATAAAAAAAAAAAGTATGGGAACTGAGACCTGAGTGGGGTGGGGCCAATAAGTGTGGTGGCAGGGTCAAAGGTGTGGCTAAAAAGAACAACATATTCTGTAACTTTTTAATTCGTCTTTCACGTTCAGATAACTACATATAAAGTTACTCGCACCTTAAATGAGGAATAAATGCAAGTTCAACTAATCAGTGGGAAATTGACTATTTTACGTTTTGATGCCTCTATTGGTTAATGCGATCACTGCAGATGTCTGTGTGTGCAACCACAGAGCCAACAGAATCGAATCCTGGTTGATGCATTGAGGAATGGTGACGTATATTTGCAGTACTACAAGGTACCAGCCTGTGACAGAAAGCACTGAGCATATGTTGGTCATTATTTTAAACTCACATTACACATAATATAAGATAGACTTCCACGAAATGTGCAAAAAGATTTAGGTTTATGACTAAAAAAGTGCTTCCAAACTATAGATTTTAGTAATTCACAGACTGTACCTAGTGCAAAAAAATGTTATGTGTCCATTACTCCACAGCTCTGATAGTTACACCCTAACAATGCCTCTCTAAAAGAATATGGCCAGGTACGGCCTAGACCCCCCCTTCCTATGACCACAACCCCTACTAAAATGGCCCCTTTTACTTTTACCGGTGTCAGGATTACCGCCTCCCATTCACCCCCAAGACGGCAAATCATTTTCACAAAAGGTTTTGGATTAGGGGGTCGTTAAACCCCCGACCGTATTTATTAAAAATTAAAATTAAAACAATTTTTATATACATTATTTACACAATACGCAGAAAGTCCATTGCATTACTTTGATTACATTGATAGGTACATATGTCATGTTTGCTAACCTTAACATATCTCTAATACATAGACATTCCTATCCGAATCTAGACATTATATAATCAAATACGTTTATCTTTCTGCGTATCCCTATTTGAGCCTACGGCAAGGTCAATGACTGGCGCCAGATCCTGATCAAACTATGCCCGCCCTCCAACCGGAGTGCGCATGCGCAGGGGGCCCGTTCCCCGGGAGGTACTTCCCCCCCCCCCCGATCACCCCCATACGCCCCGCAGATTAACTCCATAAGGGGCCCTTGCAGTTATGCGCCGTTTACTTGCGCCCTTGTGCGCGTGCGGGGTGGCCAACCAGCCTACTGGAAAGCGTAACTTCCCTCCACCCGCACCCTTCCAGCCAACCGGCTGTAACTGCCCCTGGAGTTCCGTGAGAGACCACTTGTCCCTCCCCCTTGGGCGACCCCATTCAAGAATGGCGCCGCCCTCTAAGGACCTTAAATTTACTGCTCACCAATCATGACCTTACCGCTGACCAAGGAATAGCACTATAAATACGACAATTAAACATTTCCTGTAAAAGAAACAATAACACTTCCTGAAAAGGAGAAAGAAAACAACAATACGCATGCTGAACACAAACAAGTCAACCTGAAAAGAAAAACCACTGCAAAACAAAACATTTGAAAAACCTTGCTTTAGGGGGCGGTGGGTGGGTGAAATTTAAATAGAGCCTCCTAGCGAGGCCCGGAAGGATGCCTGTGTAGGCTGTGGGAGCGGCGCGCAAAGAGGCAGCCTTCGCCGCTCCCCAGCCTTTTATTGCCTTAGAGTCCAGCCAGGAGCCGGTCCAAACCGGCCACTGGCGTTTGTGTGACGAGTGCCCCGGAAGTGATTATTATCACTTCCGGGGCGCGAACCGGACAAACCAATCCCTGATGGGGCGCGCCCACCGCGTCCACTGCTGCGCGCGACGGGCCCGCCTTTGCATCGTCATCGGGTGCCAGCACGACCGCCATACATGCGGCGTGTCCGATGCCGGCCCCTGCCTTACTATACATCTTTGTCATCGGGAAGCTCTAACTGACATCATCAATTGAAGCCAGTACCAGCTTCAAAGCAGCCTTTATATTTGCAGATTAACCAGTTGCACACATTCACATTTCTTTAAGGCAGCAGGGCCCCTGGCAAAAAGGCTGGTTTCTTGTTCAGCTGTCTGTTCCTCCCTCGGCCTCACAGCGCAGGAGATTCCCCCCACTTCAGCCAAGGCATCTCAGCTGTCAGAATTAACCATCCGGGACTGACTGTTTTTGTTAAATTAAAAAAGTATGGACAGGTCATGCCCAACAGATTTTGCACACTCACCTCTGCGGTGCGGCTTAATCTCCTGCCCAAAGATTAGCAACGACGACTCTTCTAGAAGCCACAAGCAAGTCATAGAAGCAGAGTCTAGAGAAGTGACGTGGTTCATCAAACTAATTACACAAATCATGCAGAAAATAAATACAGTAAAATAAGTATGTCTGAGGTGCTCCAAGTTTTAGCATTGTTGTAGAATGAAACACGCGAGGGTCTGGATTCGTCCAGCTGCGTGGTGCTCTGTGCTCCTTCCTGCTGCTCCAGGCCATGTTCTTTAGAGCGTTGGCTGTTTTGGGGTGACGTCCCCTCCATATCCTCCTCCGCACATGTTTGGTAGTTGGTGTCGGACCTGGAGTTAGAAGGCCCTTTGTGTTTTGTGTCAGCAGCGCAGACTGATCTTGCGGGACCATACATATTGTGATGTCACATCCGAGTGGCATCAAATCAATGAAGGATCACTTTCTCCTCTGCTAACTTTCTGCATTGGGGCTGAATCAGTAGCCCACATTCCTGCTTCGGTGGCCTTCATGAACCTGCCCCTGGGACGGTGCCCGCATAAACCCACACCAGTCTCCTGGTAAGGACTAGTGGGAAGAGGCATGATCATCAGCAGCAGGGCTCTGCCAAAAGGCATGCATGATGAAGCCAGGAGCAGCCAGCACAGAGATGGGTCTTGGACATTAGGCAGGTCCGCTGGGCATATGGGGCGATGGTCCACCTTATTATGCAACACAGTTGACTATATGATCCTGCAAGGAAAGGTGTTGATTATACTGTAAATAGAGGCCCATTGAATGATCAAAAGCAAAATATGTGGCACATTTCTGTGCCGTTATCATCTAGATATTTGGACATTGTAACGCATTGAAGCAAAAGGCATCTCATTTCTGTTGTGGTCCAAGCCTAGACTTGTGCACTTCTGAAATAGATGCTGCACCTCTTTTACTCTGCACATCCCAGTAATATTAAAAGTTAGTCTTTAGTCAGGGTTAATCTGTTTTCCCAATATGGCGTCTCTGACTAGACATCTTTCTATTAAGAAATAGCAGGGCAGAACAGATTGGCCCTTTTCGATTTAAGGCCTGTCTTAAGAAGAGTTGCAACATGTTTGCCACTCTCATCTGTCGAGTGTTGTCTTGAAATAAAGGCTGATTTCAGCCTGTGGTTTAAACGTGAGTTTGCATGAACAGTGAAACAAACAATTTCCAGGACAAACAAGGAATGGATCTTTCCACCCTGTTTTACATTCACATGTGAACAGTGTGTATGTCTTATGGGTGACAAAAGTCCTTCAACTTGCTCATAAAGTCAAGATGCTTAAACGATATATGTAACATGGTCAACCCTTTATTGCCCGAGTACACCAACAACTGAAAGGTGACCAGGCACCCGGCATTCAGCATTTTTAGTAACTATCGATCCAAGAATAAGTGTTTTGTTGAAATCTGTAATTTGTACAGCAAATGCTCGATTATCTGGCAAATTATTATTCTGGAAATGCAGCAACCGCAGAATTGCCTAATTGCAATCGCCCTGACTTCTAGGCTAGTCACTGGAGGGCAGGCTTCCACAACACAGAGCATTTTACTGGACTGAATCTCCGCAGTTCAAATCATGCTTGTCGAGTTTTTCATTGTATATTTAAGTACTATATCGTTTAAGCAGAGTCAAAGATGGCCTTCCAATGCTCCAATGCTCCATGATGCTAGTCATGGGAGGAACAACTAGGGGTGCACAGACACTCTTATGGGGATCCCTGCTCTCTCATTCTCACACCTCTCCTCACTAGTTGTCACCCCTCTGCTCTCCTCTTCTCACTCACCTTACTTCATCTCTCATTATCCCTGTTTTGCTCTCTTGCCGCTCTGCTCTCTTGATGCAACTCTCTTTACTTTCTGTTTTATGCTCAGTCCTCTATTTCTGTTTGGATTCAGTGTACTGCTGCGTCACTGCATTCTATTATCGCCCAGTTTGATTTCCGTCTCTTCTGTGTCTGCATTGTTAATCTGTCATAAACTATCCTTCCTGTCGTTCTTCAACGGATCTCATATTTTTGGTTCCAATGAACTGCTCGAGTGTTGTTACATAATTTGGTAACTTGAAGCGAGCACGCTTTAAATAGGTCAGATGCCTCTAGCTCCGCGTGCATTACTTGATTGGAGCTGCTGTGTCGTCCTGAGCATGCCTGAGTTGTGGCAGACACCAGGACTGAGAACAGAGGGCAAGGATTGATGCTTTGCGCATGTAGCGCTTGGAAGGTACCTCGTACATTAATGAAGCTTCTGTGTGCTGGGTTGAAGGTCCATGCACACCTGTGTCAGCACCTAGTCAAGTCTGCCACAAAACAGTCAGCTGCCAGCCTCCAGCTCTCGAGAGACTTCTAGGCACTGGACTGCCTCAGGTAACGAAGGAAGTCAATGTCTATTAGACTGGTTGCTCTAGTTAAAGCAGCACTTCCCCCGTCTGGGTTACAAAAAGGAAATGCACCATTAAAGTGCTATTTTTACTAAGTCTCTACAAGTGACAATTCATATCTATGCCTCAACCTGGGATAGCTGGTTCTTCATTTCCACAGTGAGACATGACCACCTACTCTTGCGCCCACCACGGGATTGGCAAATCCAGGCTCCACTCTCTTGAGTCCTGCTGCTTTGAAGCAAACTTCAAGCACTATTCATTGACGTGCAAGAGAAGATACCAGCCTTGGACATGGTAATGACAGATTTAGCATTTTTTCACTTCCTGGTGGTACTCTGTGTGAGGCACAACCAGGCAGGAATCCGTACATCACCAGTACTCCCTCTCTTGCACCCTGGTATGGCCAGTCCGGGCATGATGTTAGACCAGTACAAACCCCCAGCATAATGCCTGTTGTAAACGATCCTGTCTCCTCTCTAAGCTAGTGTCTGTGGGAAAGGCCAGGGCGCTTTTACTGTGCCTGAAGGCGCAGCCCTGACCCCGTCGGCGTGCACACTTATCCTGAAGCCCAGCTCATGAGCACGCCAATGGCTAGGACCGGGAGCGGTGTAGTCTCGATACGGACTTTGGTGCTCCCTGACTGGAGACGTCACTTCTGTTAAATCAGTTAGGTTCAGTTGCAGGTGATAAACATTCTCGTAAGAATGACAGATAAAGGTTGTCCTTTGAATGCTTTAAATAAAGAATTAACAGACATATTACATAGAGTATGTCATAGGTAACTTTTAGTAGCAAAGTATACAAATCATAAGTACAAAGACCTTGGTACAGTTCTAAGTGAAATCCGGCATAGATTTGCATCTAAAGGTGGGGAAACGGGGTCTCTTACACATAGAAATCTACACATCCTTTTATAGAACTTTATACAGACATTCATACTTCTACATGAGTACATGATTCTAAGGATCAACTAACAGACTTAGTTTCTCCGCACCTCCACATCCCAGACGGGCGAACATAGAATCCACGAACCACTGGAAATTGTTGGCATAAAGATCTTTTAATTGCTCCTCAGAACGACGCGTTTCGGGCAACACTTGCCCTTGATCCTAAGGATATGCACCAATAAGAAACAAGCAATAAGAAACATTTTACTACAGAATACAGAGTTTCTCTCAAGGTAGTAAGTACTACATTGGTTCTGCCGGCTTTCTCACAGTGTATTCAACAGTTCAATTGATACATTGTATAGCAGTAGTCTGGGACAGTTGAAATGTCCTTGGTTAGGTACAGTGGGAGAAAAATCTCTGGGAACATTCTCAGTTCATTCGTGAAGGTCTCACAAACTTGATAGTTGTGACATTGCTGCAAGATGTAGTACAGTGTAAACACAACATGGGTTAGTGTAAGCCCAATTTATAATGCATTTAAAATGCAGGGAAAACAGCTCTCACACCCTTTTCCTTTTATTTTCGCTTTGGTTGTACTTCTGTAAGGGATACCAAGAGAGACTTGTGGGTCCAGGACAAGCTGCAGAGATGTGGGATGGGGCATCTACAGACTTGCGTCAAAGATTCCACTTCGGTGCCCCCAAAGCACATGAGCAACTTAAGCGTCACTCACACGGCGTGATACACAAAGCCTTGTGTGGGCTTAGCTTTATTGTAGATGCGCAAATGGCTGGGCCTATGAGCCAAATACAAAGCTGGTATTCTCATAGTGTGGTTTCACACTACTAAAAAGATGTACTCCCAATAACTACTTTGTGCAAGTAAACCAGGAGCGGTCCGTTCAGGTAAGCGCGGCTGGGTGGGGGGGATTCGACAGATGACCAGGGAAAATGAAATAAAGACATTTTCCCTCGTCTGTCGAGTCCCCCCCCTCCCCCCCCCCCCTCTGCGCTTACCTGCACGGGCCGCTACTGGAGTAAACCCTGTGCCAGTGATTGGAAGACGGGGTTCCAAGGGAAGCCCTGAGAGGTATGGGCTTACCCGCTTTAGTTTTTGGGCCTTAACAAACATTTCACAGCACATTCCACCCTTTACTCCATGTGAATTTCAAGGGCAAAAGTAAATCCACGTCCATTATGTGGTTAGGGGGGCATTCCCACAATAACTGTCGGTATTGCAAAAGGGGACTTCCCAAGGGGAAATGGTTTCTCCAGGAGGACAAAATAGAAAACCACCTTTATAATGCAGTTTTGAGCACCTGTACACTTTGACACTTATGCATTCAAAAACCTTTAGCACAGTTGTATGTGGCTCCGTTGCGGCTTAGTTCCGAGGTGGACTCCAGTGTAGATTCCCCACAAATCAGACATTCATCCTTTAAGTAAAAGGGAACCCGGGGACTTATATCTGTCTTTTTTGTGAACCGGGCCCTCCTAGTTTATGACATCATCGCGACACGTCAGTGCGCCAAAGCACGTGCGTAAAGTCGGACGGTGACCAGCCGGGGTTGACGGTTCGTGTCTGGTGCTACGGAGCGGAGGTGGTTTCTGCTCGGCAGCCTTTTCCATGAATCACTCACTGCCGGCGGCAAGAAGGCTCCCAGTGTTCGGCAGGGCTACTGGAGTTTCACAGTTCTTATAAGCGTCTTGTGCCAAGGGGAGCTTGGATTCCAGGGTGTGTTTCTTACTGCTGAAGGCAGGAGCGCCTGTGCCGGCATGAATAGGGCCTGTGTGCGCGCGGAGTGATTAATAAAGACCCCTTATGTCAGGCCGCTGCGGCGGCAACTGCGCTGCGTGCCACGGCTCACAGCACCTTCGGCAGAAGATGTCTTGTTTGGGTGTATATAGATATATATATTTTTGAGTGTTTAAGCATAGTACTTTACTGTGAACTTGAATTGCTTTTCTAAAATGCTGAATCCTGCCAGAACATCTAGGCCAGTGCCTAATGTGCACAAGACAGTGTTTTTTCCTAGAAGCCGCCGCGCTGCCGAATTCCGGGGTTACCAAGACCAAGTCTGCATAGGTTTCTTTCCACCTCATGCCTTTTTTCCACCACCCTACACTTCCAGTCTCTTTATTTCACTCTTGCAGGTTCTTTTTCATCTATTTGTCACCGTTTTCCCATCTTTCTTTTCCCTTTTCTGTCTCCCTCTCTCTGAAACAAATAATTCTCGCTGTCCAAAAATGAATGCCGGTGCCCAGCACCTCACAAATCAAACTGTGGTCCAAGAACTGACGCGGATCAACCACAATGTAGATGTGCTGGATTTTGATTTTTAGCTGATAGTCGCCCTCTACATGTCAATCCAGGGTTGGATTGGGATTAAAAATCGGCCCGGGCACGCTGAAAAAAAGTAGCCCACATTTGCATATTGTCTTTCTGCAAAACACTGCTTCCGCGAAATTTTATTAAAAAAAGGGGAGGGTGGGAGGGGGGCAAAAAAATGCACGGATTAGTTTACACTGGTGAAACACACCAGAAAACAAGTGAGGTCACTTCTGCTCAGGCTCCCTGTCCCCCCCTCAATATGCACACATTATTTGGCCGTCCCAGCGAGAGAAAGGGAGTGACACCTCTGCCCGTTGATAAAACGGAGGTAATGGACGCCCATCTGCCTCCAGAAAGGCCACTCAGGCACCCACTGGGCCGCTGGCGGTATCCGAACAATGCAGAAACCACCCAAATCGGCCCCCCAGACTGCTCAAAAAAGCAGCCCACAGCTGGAACTGGACACCGGCCCCTCGGGCATTGCCCGAGTGCCCGCGTTACCAATCCGACGATGTGTCAAGCGTATGACATCTGTCACTCAAAGGGGCCGAGGTGAAATTAAAAGAAAATGCTTACCTGTGCACTGTCTAGTTTAAGCTTTAAGCAGACACCAAAACTATTTAAAGCATACATATGTTATAGCCCCAAACACAAGAGTGACAAGGAAATACAAACGTGGGACCACCTTTCCCATAGACATGCGCCTTTGTGGAGGAGTCATAAAACAATATTTTTTGAGGGAAGTTCACAAGGGACAGTCTGGCTCCCCTCAAGAAGGTCTGTCCTCCACAAGAGATTTCTTAGGTTTTTCAAAATCTAAACTACTTTTTTCCTAAATTCCTAGGTTTCATCTGCGCCAAACTGTGTGTGCTGAATGCCTTTTGTTCAGTGTACTCTTACTTGTGCAGTGCTTAGTTTTAGCACTTTTGGAGACTTCAAATCTATTGAAAACTACACGATCGGTGCGCTTGGGACACCCTGGCGACAAATATCAGTATCGTCAAACTGTGCCAGCTCAGTTACACCGACAATGGTGACTTGGTGGAAAGATGTATAAACGCAGTCCACTAACGTGTTGATGTCTGAGTGAAGTGAAAAAGAAGCCTGTTTTCTGGTCGGTTCCTGCCTGTCAAAAATGTTCTAGATGGTCTCGTGGCCAGCCAACCAGAAGATGGAGGTCTGCCTCCCTTGCATCACTGGATACTCAGGGTCTGGGTGGGAGGAGCGGGAGAGAAGTGTTTTACTGAACAAAGACTGACTGTGGATTGGATTGTTCAACTTAAACATCGCAGTCAGGAGACAATATTAATTCTCTGAAGCATCTTGAATATGTCAGGTCTATTCTTGTCATAGGGCGGCGTGGCACACTCGCTTCTCCGAGGAAGGTGTCACCTAGAAGCACCGGGAGCTGTAGATTCCAGGAACAGGTCAGAACAGTCTTAGTTGTTCCATTGTGTCCCAGGGTTTAGTCTCCTACATCTTCATTATTTTGAATATTTAGATGACTCATCATCTGAGCCCTCCTTCTTAGTGGCGCAAAAGGTCAGGCCAGCACTTCTAGTCCTTGATCCTATCAGAGATGCCTACCCTGTCCGTCATCTGACGTCTCAAGGAAGATGTACTTTTTCCTTCAAATCTTGCCTGTGGCAGCTGCTCAGGTGGCAACATTACACAAGCAGTCTTTCAACTGTGCTTGAGAGCAAACTACACATCCTGCTGAGAACCACTTTTGAGATCTGAAAGTGGTTGAACCTTTCTGCAGAGCATTTGGCTTCTCATTTAGATATGTAAGAGAAATCTTTGAGTATGCGGAGAAGCAGGTTGATTGAGTGCCCCAACCCTAGATGGTGTAGTCACATTTCCAGACCTATCGCTCCTGCAGTGGACTACTTATCCACCACAAAAACAGTACATGCTACTCGCACATTACCATTTATAAACAGGTCTTGAGAACAGTTCCTCCATACAGCTGGTCAGGCGAAGTATCATATGCTTTCCCACATATCATTGTAGACCAAATAGTGGAAAAGATTTCCAAACCTTGGCTTGAACATGCAGTAAATACAGAATGCCACACATACATTCACTTTCTCAGGTTCATATGTTGTGGCAGTTTCTGGTTCTGAAACCGTGACCACAACTTTAAACATTGGGGCAGGAAGTATCTGCTAAGTCTGTCTCTAATGTAACTGGAACCTGAAGACCAGCAGGTGACGGCCCAACCATAATCAGGTCACTGGTGGAGCTTCTGCTGCAAGGCAGCCTGAAAACAACAGCGCTGTTCAGAATTCATGCAAAAACACACTTAGCAAATACCCACATGCATGATCCTTTCTCCTAGCATTGTTTGCAAATGTGTTACCAGCTGCCTCGGGGTGTGATTGGATGCTCTTATAATACGTGACACTAAACATATGCCTTCAGACATAATCCATCTAGAAGTGTTTGTTTTGAGAACAGAAAATCGTGATTTTCAAGATCATGGTCCCCTTGAGTACTACCTGTTAAGAACTCAGTGAAAAGGAAAATGAGATGGGAGTGATACGCAAATGCCCAACAGGCCCCAGAGAAAGTCTAGTGAATCGCATCAGCTACGCATTTGGAGGGCACCTGGATTTCTAGGCAGACTTTTTAGCGTTGTGTAAAGGGTCTGGAAGGCAGGGCAGGCGAACGTGGGGGAGATGGAGACATAGAAAAACGAATTTCAGCGTGAACTCCATCTGTCAGAATAGAGGAAGCTATGACCTCCTCTTTGATTGGGAGAACAGTTGAAATCACCCTCACCCCTTCCTCCTAATCCTCGTGAGAACCCATCTGTATTAGGGGGACCAAAGTGGAGGTAACAAGGAGCATGTTGGGCTTAAGGGGTGAAAGACCATCTACCCTCCATCCGCGAAAACTGTGATGAGGAAGTGGTAATGGCTGTATTCAGTGACTTGAATTTTTCAAAATCATCTTGTCTACAGTCCCTGATAATTGACAGTTCACGACTAGGCATAAACTGCATTTGGATCAAGAGCCTAGGACAGAGGTAAACAGGACATTTGAAGGAATAAATTGCAAATGAAAACATTGGCATTAAGCTGCAAACCAGTTTTGAATAAACAAGAGCACACTCCATTAGGCTGTTAGATCACCCGGAGTTTCCAGCCTTCCAAGCTCTTTCCTATTCTGTATCCAATATGTGTAGGATTTTTACTTTTTTGTGACTTTTATCCTTCCAGAATACTTTGTTTTGTACAGGGAACGAGGGTACATGTGTCATTGTTACCTTATCACAAGGTCATTATGAGGTAACCTGGCTTTTTCTCTTGATGTATGCTCCATGTCACCTCAGCTGCCCAAAGTTAGTGCTTAAAGATGCGCCGTCAAACAGACTATGACAAGAGTAGACTTTTGCTTTTACCATGAAACCCTCGGTGCCTCTTAGCTAATTTAATCCACAGGGTAAATTAGTAGAATTTCATGCCCATACCTGTCCATTATGAAATATAAATCACTTGTTTCATAAAAGAATGTGTGAAATTGAAAATAAGCTGAAGTGCTACCTACATTGTGCCACACTTCATTAGGTCTGGCTGGACTGCAGAGCTGTCCGCAATACCTATTGTTGCAATTTCTTTAACATATACATAGAGTGGTCTTTGGCTCCACCCTGAGGAGCATTATCCGCTCACTGCATGCTATTACTGGTGTATCATTCTGCCTCCAAAGGAGAGCATGCATTGCAATACATCAGGGACTGTTTTACATCTTAAAAGGACATTGAATCATCACACATTCTTTTTACTCATAGAGGCATTTTATACAGAAAGCAATCCCTGTTTTTTTCACTGCATAAGGTTTTTCTTGTTTTAATAAGGACTCAAAATGCATGCAAGAGCTATTGGCTTTGCCATTGCTTCTTTTTAGGATGGCTACAAGCCATAGGCAAATTCTTGAAACTATTTGAGTGGAAGTTTGGCTCACACGTAATGCATAAATAGGCTTTTTTTGCAACTTCAAACAGCTTCGGCTATTCTCAGAGCTGTTTTTGAATCTTTAAAGAGTTTACTCATGAAGATTTTCGTGTGAATAAATGGAGTTGGAGTAGTGGTTCAAGACATGGGCGTTAACAGGGCCTCTAAACCTATGAATACTATAAATGTAAACGTTTAGGGATATCAACAAACGTCTCTGACCCCTTGTCACTCTGGAAGAGCTGAAGGATTTACTCCTGCCGTTGACAAATATCTTTCCCCAAATGGAAGTTTGTTGTGAATTTCCAAAAATAGAAATGTGCACCCAGGCAACTTAGGGTTTCAGCATGTGTTCTGACTTTCTTTCAGAATCCAAAGCCCTGTATTGAGACTTTAATCCATCTCATGGCTCAAGCCGTTATTCCCCAGATCGACCCAAACGCCTCTCACTGGCTGTGGTGCAGGTGCTTTCATTTGAGACCTTTAGTGCTTTCATTGGAAAGGTGAACAAGCAGCGCAGTGTCCCACGCGATCCGTCTGGTATGAGGAAGTAGCTTCAAGGAACTTTTCAAACTCAAACACCTTCCTTGGCCAAGCACTCAAGTTAGGAACAGGAAAACCACACTAAGTGCTTTTGTTTGCTTTGTAAGTTGTCTTTGTTGTTACTTCTATTCATTGGGCGTACATAAAACAGATACTTCTTTTTACCCTGCTGTACACTTCAGATAAGTAGCAAGTGTGCATTCCAAAATCCTTAGGTAGCATGTTTACCTGTGGAGCATGTGACCTCTGCTCATGTTTAAATAGAAGTTCTGAGAAATGTTTGGCCTGGTGTGCAGTTTGGTGGCAATGGAACACTAACAAATAATTGTATGAAAGTACTAAATCCAGAGGACAATCGACGGCTGCATTTGCTCCTTAATAGGATATCATGGCAGAGGAAATTGAACAGGTGGGTGCTCCACTGAATTTAGGATTTTCTTTCCCACGTTGGCGTGTTTATTAATAATATCCAACGTAACTCATCCCCAAAGACAAGACCATAAATGGTGGGGGTCTGTGTCTTCAGATGTTGGGTTTGAGTATGTTTATCAAATTTTTGCTCAATAAAAGAGCAAAAACAGAACCGTACACATGTTTTCAATTTGATAGAAAACAAGCTGAGATGACATAAAGCAAGATGAGATCAAACCGTCTCAGTTGTCAGTGGTCATAGAGGTCTAGATGTGTAAGGCATATGACTTGGTATCTACTTAAGATCAACCTGTTTCTTTTGTTTGAATGTGTCCTAAATTCTCACTTCAGAGATGAATTATTGTAGTAAATCTGTCAGTCCTTTTATAGTTTCAATGCCTTGCTTCCTTATGTAATGGTCTGTACTCTTGGCATGCTTTCATTCTCCTTTTGGTAAAATCTTTGTCATATCAAGTAGTGACCGGTCGTTTCTATATTATTGTTCAGAGTACTTGGACATTTAATGTTCAATCTTGTGCACTGTCAAGGGAATCGAAGGGTCAGTTCCGTTTGATGCCTCCTACTGTTTATGTCCTCTAAGTTACCTATGCAATTTCATGCACTCCCATGTTCACAATCTGTGTTGTGACCTCACGTTTATTCATGCACCTGCAGCTGGTCATTCAATTTGTCATTGACTCACTCATGTGTCGCCTCCATTGTTAGTCCCTCCAGCCAATCCTCTGGTGTAGGTGCCACATTTGATTCCCGTCAATTTTATATTTGCCTAGTTTTGCTGTTTGCCAAGACATTCAGATCTTTATGTAACTGCCAAGCTGTGTGTTGACACGTGATGCAACATAAACCACTGGCAAGTTAATTCATTTGAAAGCCATTGAGCCCCTTACCGCTCATACAACACGTGTCAAAAGTCTGTAATACTGTACCAAGATTTTAAAATATATATATTTTTATTCTGTTTTGTAAATGCAGACAACAAAAAGGAGTGCAAACTCGCACCCACAACAATGATACAACCACAGGGGGAGATCAGCAGCATAACATTAGCAAATACATTCATTTCATGTAGCGGCAGTGCACAGGTCTGATTCACCATAAAGCAATGTATTGATACAAAATGACACTTCTGCATAAACATCAGGCCTGACTCTGCAAAGTTGCGATCTCTCCATCTACCAGGTCCAGGGCGTAGTATTTTACCCAGCTCCCCCACACCTTAAAAAATTAGTGTGAGCGCCTTCTGCTCTTATAAGTGAACTTCGCCGCTGCCATGTACACATCCATCCCCGCATCCACTCCAGTAGGGTCAGAATCTCCGGGGCACCCCAGCACCTGGCCACGTCCCTCTTTGCCACCACCAGTCCCAAATTGCTAATAAAGGAGCTTGGCCCGCGGGACGTCTACATCCATTGGTACACCAAGGAGGAAATACGTAGGCTCTGCTTGGAAGGCAGCCCCCATAACATTGCGGAGTTCCTGCAGTATTCTCACCCAGTAGGACTGTATGACTGGGCAACCCCAAAGTGTATGTATGAACGTGCCTCTAGCCCCATTGCATCACAGACAGTCCGGAGACTCCTCCCTCCCCATTTCGTGCAAGCGTTCTCGGTCATAGTAGACCCGATGCAGAATTTTATGTTGTATAAGACAGTCTGGATTAAATAGCCACCTCTTGTGGGTGCATCAGGGCTGCCTCCTAGTCTGTATCGTCCAACTCATCTATCTCTATCTCCCACTTTTCCTTCAACTTTGTCAGTGTGTCAGGCATGCTGTTAAGCGTTCTATAGGTGAAGGAGACCGCCTTGACTTCAGTCTCCCCCATAAGTATACTACTCTCCAGGGGGGCATATTCAGGCAGTTCTAAGACCTCCAGGCCCTCAGCCCACCATGCGTGTTGGAGCTGTGCATATTTTACATCCAGCTGGTAGTTCCTCTGAAGGGAAAGAAAGGGCATAAGGTCTCCCGGTTCTAGGAGGTTACCAATTTCGAAATTCCTATCATATCCCAGGCTCCATAGCCCTTTAGCTTCCCCAGCTCTTTGAACATCGCTCCCGCCCATATCGGTGTTGCTCTGGTCACTTTATTCACCCACCCAGTGCATCTGGTGCCTTTGGTCCAGGCCTCTAGTGCCACCTGAGTCGCCGATAGGGACTGTCTAATCCCTTCCCCGTAGAGGTAGTGGAAATTGTACCTTGACAAAAACTGAGCCCTCTTTAATCTATACGTGGATAGTTCTGGTTTGCAAACAGCCATTCATTTATAACAACCAAATGAGGGGCCAATAATATGCTCGGATATCAGGGAGAGCTATACCACCATTGTACGGGCTATGTTGCAGCGTCTTAAGTGCTATCCTAGGGTGCCCGTTGTTCCGTATCAAATTTCGGTTCTATCCATCGATTGTTGAGTAAAACTCATCCGGGATTCTATAGTACGTGTTCTGGAGAAAACACAGGAGTATTTTAAATACGCCCACTCTGCCCAGTATTGTCAAAGGTAGCGTGCGCCAGCGCTCTGCATCTCCATGAAAGTTTGCCACCACCCTCCCCGGGTTTCTATCAAGGAGGGGGGCATATACATTATGAGGTATTGAAACCCCTCTGTATCCATCTGTAGACTCCCAGGCAGGGTAGACTGGTCAACGGAACCACATGTGTGGCACAGCATCAATTTATCCCAGTTTATGTTGTACCCGGAATGAGTGCCATAGACCTCAAAGACCCAAAGGACAACCCGGATCATTGAAGCTGGTTCGGATATAGAAGGATATCACCTGTGTAGAGTGAAATATTTACTTCTTCTGTGGTAGGCTCAGAGACGCAGAACCCCTGGATCCCAGAGTCACCGCGAACCACACATGCCAAGGGCTCTGTGGTGAGAGCGAACAAGAAAGGGGACAGGGGGCAACCCTGTCTAGTCCTCCTCCCGATTGGAAACTCTGATGATAGGATGTCATTGACCCTCACCGCCGCTGTAGGAGCCTTGTATAGCAAGGCTATCCATGCTATATGTTTAGGGCCTAAGCCAAGTTTCTCCAACATTGGGTACAGGAAGGGCCAGTATATGGCATCAAAGGCCTTCTCGGCGTCCAGGGAGAAAAACACATGTGGTTCCCGCCTGGGGTGCCCCTCAGCCATCCAGTTGTGAAGCCTAAGTAGATTGAGTCTGGTGGACCTAACAGGCATGAAGCCTGACGGATCCCTATGTATTAGGAGAACTATGACCTTAAGGAGCCTGGTGGCCAATATCTTGGCCAATATTCTAGTCTCAACATTTAGCAGCAAAATTGGGCGATATGACTCACAGCTGGTTACAGGCTTGCCTTTCTTATTTGTCACTCAATTGTGGCACATTGCTACTGTACCCCGACGCCCCCACCCCCGCCGCTCTTCCATGCGGCCGCCGCAGGGCGGCAGAGGCAGGGACCGCCACAGGTGGCAAAGTGGTTAGCTACAAGATTAAGCACAATATCCTCAATGAGCATATAACATAAATAGTGGCTCTGATTCTAGTGCCTTCACCGCAGGTATTGTTTTCTCAGTGTGCAAGTAGTAACTATTCTTGATGTCTCTGATGTTGACAAATGTTCTTGGGGACCAGGTCTAGTATTGTAACCAAAATTATACTTGCCTGTGAGGTAGAGTTACACTGTATTATGGGATTTTTATGTAGCTCAGCAGTCGCTAATTTCTTGATATCTTGGGACAATTTGCAGTCACAGGGTGTTTCAGAGTGGAGAGAACTCTGTCGTAGGTGGAATACTATGAGTTTTTGCATTTTTTCACTGCACTTGCATGAGTTTGCTAAAGCAGTCGAGGGAGGGGTTCGATAGTATTAGTTAATGGGGTCCAAATAAGGGCAGGAAGGGCTTTTAACCTATTCCCTGATTCCACCTACCTATGATTAGTGAATCTGTGGATGATCAATAGACATGTGGTTTTTATTGGAGAGTAATCTAAAAGGAATGGATTGCAACCTTCCTCCAAACCTCTACGTGCGGTCAGTGAATCTCTGCCTAGCCACTGTGGGTGTGATTAGTGAGGCTGCCTACTGTGTACATTATAAACATCTGCCGCGATTATTCTACACAATGAAACCTCAACATTTGTCTTTTCACTTAGTAGTAAGGTTCTAACAAAATTCTGAAAATGTCATCTCGTTAATGTTACTACATTTGCCCTTTAACCCATTTGATGCCGTTACATGTTCATTGTATTCTGAGATGTTCATGTTGTAAAAGGTCAAAGACGGTCAGGAGCTAGCGCTCTAACTGTGCAAACTATAGCTCCAGTGTGTTGGAGTTGGGCCTAACTGCAGCTCCAGTGCATTGATTGGTTGTGTCTTGGTGGTGTTCATGATTGTTGTCACTGTAGATGTAGTAACAGTACAGTGTTCCAATGCTTGACCTGCCATAGACTGGCCTAAACCAATACATGGATTTAATAAGTGTTTTCTGTTTTTGTTTTGCAAGTTGTTTTTTCACCTATTTTCCTCCACTCGTGTTTTTTCTATTAAGCTAGTAATTTAATTATATATTTGTGTGTATATATATATATATATATATATATGCTGCTAGCTTACCCTTAACTACTCCTTCTCTGGGAGTTCAGTAAGTGCATATCATGTGCATCCTGATGTAAACATAGCATGAATAGCAAGCCTGTGCCTACTCTGTCCGCTTTGAAGTGGTGCTTGTTCCCATGATGACCAGAACTACCCCATATAAAGTCCAACCTTGTCCTCCCCCCGATCATCAGAACATTTTTTGAGTGTTTTGAATACTTCACTCGGATATGCCATAGTGATGATAAATTGGACCGCAGCATTACATCTGTTGCAGCTTGAGGCAGCGTATTGTCCAATTTAGCAGGGGTGCTACAGCAAGCAGGAAGCTGTGATTTGCAACATGGCTCCACCAGTGCACTGATGAAAATACTTTCTAAGCTCGTTTCTACTCTGCAATAACGGTTTGTTGTTAAATACAGCAATTAACACGCTGTACTTTTGGGAAAGCACCGAAGAACTTTGTTAAATGTATGCTATTCCAAAAGCAGCTCGTTACACATTCTACTAACAGGAGCATCTTTAAAAATATATATCTGAAATGCACAGTTCGACTCATAAAGAATAGACGGTCTAAATACCAGCTGCTCCTTCCCTGCTAATCTAGGATTCACAGCTTCACATTTCCCTGTTCTAGAGAGGCAAATTTGATTAGGAGAATACACTTCCTCAAATGACCCCACAGAATAGTGTCAACTTCTCATAAAAAGAAACTACTCACAAAATATAAGGCATGATTTTATGCTATAATCTACAGGGAATACCTTCCCATGGGTATAGCTAACAAGTCATGTTAGAATAGGCCCACAGGGGTACCAGCCTGTACCTCATGAGGCCATCACCTTTAGTCTACTGATCTCCCCCCACCATAGCCCCCTGTCCCGACCCTGCACAGTCCCTAAAGTAGTGCATCTGGGTCCTCCATGCTATTACTTCTGTTGTGGCTCGTTTGGAGCCCTGTCTGCTTCACGCCACAGACTCTGAAGCAGATGGTATTGTTCGTACACCTGGTGGACGAGGCCTGTTTGACATGGACGCCTGCATCTTGAGGGAGATGATGAGCCACTTACCTCTTCAGAGGTCCACTTTCGATTTCTCCCTTTGACCAACGGCATAGTCATACCAGTTCCACTTAAAGACAATCAATAGTGTCCTTGATGCCTCGTGTGGACTGAATGTGAAAAGGAGAGCGGGTCCATTGGGGTAGTAATGACAAAACTACTGCTAGCCTAATACACCTCCTAGTTATTGGGAGGGTGCACAGTGTCATCCATGTAGCCAGCATCACAATGCCATGACTCTGTTCTTTCTCTGGGAGTGCAGTAAGTGCATATCATGTTCATCCTGATGTAAACATAGCATGAATAACAAGCCTGTGCCTACTCTGTCCGCTTTGAAGTGGTGCTTGTTTCCATGTTGACCAGAACTACCCCATATAAAGTCCAACCTTGTCCTCCCCCGCTCATCAGAGCATTTTTTTTAGTGTTTTGAATACTTCACTCGGATTTGCCATAGTGATGATAAATTGGACCGCAGCATTACATCTGTTGCAGCTTGATGCAGAGTATTGTCCAATTTAGCAGGGGTGCTACAGCAAGAAAGAAGCTGTGATTTGCAACATGGCTCCACCAGTGCACTGATAAATACTTTCTAAGCTCCGTTTCTACTCCCTTGTGCCTCAGAGAACAAAAAGTAACCAGTTCCAGGTGCAGGAATTGAAAAGAGGCCTTGAGCGAGCCGAGCAATTTGTTGGCTTTCTCCTTTTAAATGCAAATTAGGAAAACATAGCAAACACCTGAAGAATCCTTAAGAAGAGATGGCTCCGGGGGACTGTTATGGTAATAAAATAGATGCCTTCTTTTTTTTATTTCCAAAACTGTGTACATTTTAAAGCTAAAGTTTGAATGGCTAGTCAGATTAAGGTTACAAAAGGAAGGAAAAGAGTCCTCATGCAATAAACAGATTTGTGTTTCCATGCAAAACTGCCACACAGTGCTCTCAAGGTGTCCGAAAATTATGCAAAACTGGACAATGAACGTAGCGTGTTTCAAAATGATGCCGATTGGAATATATCTTTGTTTGCTTCACGATTTGGCCTCAGATGTTTTATATATAAAAATATTATCGTGTTAAAACACTTTAAGTTGAGGAGAATAAAATCGGTATTATAGTAATGTGCACAGTTGGCATTGAGAGGTTATTTATTTGATCCAGAACTTAAGCATGATCCAACGAGTTGTTTGTAAATAGTCGAAAAGAAGGAACTGAAAGATTAACATTGTCTTTTTGTTTGTAGGGTGGCGAAATCTCAGATGTGACCTGTTTTGACAGAGAGAACCCATACATCGAGTGCGATCTATTCCCTGATGATGACACAATGACCCTTGCTCAACGAGAAGTCCACCATGAGTCGGACATGGACAGTGCAATTGGGAGTGTACAGAGTTCAGAAGCTTCTGACGTATGTCGAAGCGAAGAGAAAGAAAGCATTCTCGGGGGACTCTTCCTCCCTGGGGACAAGTAAGTGTTTTCTTTTAGCTGTGTTTCTTTCTAGACGATAATAGTCTAATAATCACCCATTCACTGATAGTAGAATCCTCCTGTAATTCAAGTTTATTCCTCAAACGTTAGTGTGTGTCTAGAGAATTGGCCCACAGAGCAATATTTCCAGTTTCCTTCTTTGGTGACTCAGTCGGGTTTTGACTGGATACATATTTTGGAGGTAGGAAAAAGCCTTACAACTGTGCTTTCTGTTTTCTTAAATTATATTTAATTAGGAGAGCAGAAAGAAGATGCATATCAACAGTAACCTATTGTTTAATCGGCAAGAGGGTCATGAGAAATAGGGAAAGTGTTTTATTAACAAATAAAATGAAGTCATATAAAGCAACATTTAGACAGAAGATGAAGTAACAAATAAGATAATGGTAATACGGGTATGATTAGTGTGGCGGTACTTATCTCCACAAGAGTAGAAATCCAGGTAGTCATAAGAAAGATCCAGTTCTAAGTTCCAAATTCATTTATAAAGAGGCCATAATCTTCTGTTTGTAATTGAGAATAATTGTAAGGAAGCAAGGCCTGCTCTTTCCTCTGTTTGCTATTCTACTTTTGTTTTGATTTTCAAATTCTTAGTATCTCTTTCACTTTTATTATTGCTCTTTTTATCCAAGAAGACAAACCTTTGTTCGTACCAGGCAAAAACTTTGTGGGGAAAACACAATTCACATCAGACCAAAGTCTGTGATTCCTTCAAACGGGTGCTTGTCATAATCAAGGCCAATTCATTCATCAAGATCTTTTCCAGAACCTGTTTCAGGCATCATGATCTATCAAAGTGCCAACATTGGAGTGGGTTTAAAGAAACGTGTTGGCTCTTTCTGTGATGCTGGCATTTATATTGCGGTCTCATGACTGGGCGGTCCTTTATAGCATTAATTTGCCAATTTTCCCTGCCCTGCTCAGCCTTATCATGTTTGTCACACCTTTTCCTGGAAATAAATCTATCCAGGACAAGACTTATTAATGGTATATCGAAAGGACACTTCTTAAGTGATTATCATGAATGTAACTTTGCCTGGGAACCAACTCAGATGAAAGATATTGGTGTTTTAATTCTGAAGTCTGGGATCAGTATCCGAAATGGTAATTTACAACTCTGCCTAGAATATCTGAATACGGAAACTGAAAGACGGATGCTGCTTGACCTTAGTCTATGAACAAATATTAAGACCGCAGAAATATGATGCTGCTAAATTTGTATACATTTACATAACCCCATTCATAGGAGAGCTCTAGGATTACATAAAAACTGGAAACACCTTGAAGATTTTTCAGTGGGGTTCAGGAAAATCAGCCGTAATCTTAATATCAGTTAGATGTTAAGAAAGGTGTTTTTGAAGTTCCAAAACCCATTGCGTATCCCATGAAACACATTTTGACTGTGCATTTGGCATTGCAGCGCGCGCAAGGACATTTGTTTTATTTATTTATATGTTTACTTACCTCTATTCGGCCGTATTCCGTAGTTTACTACCCCCCACCCTGCCCCTCCCCCGCCCCACGTCACCGCCCGGCAGCACTCCCACCACGGGCCGCTACTGCATCTGTACACAGAGTAAGTGAATTACAGGCGCTGACAATCCAATAGCCTCACATGCAAATACACATGGACAGGATAGTCATGAGGACAGACCCTCACTTCCTCCCTAAGTTTATATCCTTTTTTCACTTACACCAACCTATTCATATACCAAGTTTGTTCCAAGAACTAAAAACTCAAGCGGAAAGAGCGCTACACACGTTATATGCCAGAAGAGCAATAATGTACTATATGGAGAAAACTAGAGCAATCAGGGAGGAAAAAACAACTCTTTGAGGTATTCGCAGACAATAACAAATGGAAACCAATCACCAAAAATACCATTGCAAGATGAATATCACACACGATCCAGATGTCATGTCGCAGCAGGTGTGTAACTACAAAACAAGCCAAGGGCATGCTCTGCTCGCTAAAAAGGAGCAACAATAGCCTTTCATGCACATATACCATTACAAGACATTTGCAGTGCAGCGACTTGGTCATCCGTGCACACTTTTGCAAAGCACTACTGCATAGACATACAAATGAACAACGAAGTTCAAGTGGGACAAAGGGTATTTCACCCCAGGGTAAACGTCCTCGATTGCACAGCCAAAATTCCCAGAGGGAAGTTAGTCCAATGTGGATCAACAGTATTCCAGTCTGGAACTCTCCCATGTTTGACGAACAGGACGCGGATTACCTGTTCATCCACTTTGGTGACATAATTTCCCCTGATGAAAGGCTCGCCCGAAATGCATTGGGTCTGGATCAACATGACTAATTTATTTCTGTGACTCTGCAATGCTTCAAAATTTGAATATTGAATAATCGCTGTGACAAATAAAATCTACAAATGATTTGAAACACGTATTCGCTTCTACTGTTGATCACCATTGGACTAACGTCCCTCTGGGAATTTTGGCTGTGCAATCGGGGGACATTTCTCCTAGGGTGACGTTTTCTTCAGCTTTCCTATTAC
Source organism: Calotriton arnoldi (assembly GCA_963921515.1). Taxonomy (NCBI): domain Eukaryota; kingdom Metazoa; phylum Chordata; class Amphibia; order Caudata; family Salamandridae; genus Calotriton; species Calotriton arnoldi. The sequence continues at coordinate 520,119 of CAWUFW010008978.1, forward strand.
ACTGGTGGATCAGTCAGCGATACCCTGGTCATATGCATAAAATTAATCTACCTCGTTTGAACCATCCTCGTTTAACTCTTCAGGTGTGCATGTACCACCATTCCTCTACAAAGGGTATTGAAACATTTATTTACAAGCTTAAACTCGTCTTCAACCCAGCCACCACATGGATAAAAACCGCTACAAAATAAATACACAGCATGTGAATCCAGAAAATATTCATGCTGCAAAACAAACTAGCTTCTTACCTGTAAGAGTAGCTTTGCAGCTTGAAGAATTTTCTGGATTCACATGCGACCCATCCACCTCCCCAGAAGAGGAAAGATCTATGAATAAATGATAATCTGAAGATGGCGACGACACGTGGAATCTTCCAGGGAGGGTGTATGACGTCAAGACAGGCTAGATCAGACACCAAATGGTTGGACCTTCGATGCCCAAAAAAACCCAGAGAAAAAGGACTACTACTATAAAGGAGAATTCCGGACCCAACCACTAGATGGCGGAATAATGCACAGCATGTGAATCCAGAAAATTCTTCAAGCTGCAAAACTACTCTCGTGGGTAAGAAACCATTGTGTTCCCTAAATTAGCAATTTTTATGACTTGAACCATAAAACAATACATGCAAATACAGAAACAAATGAAAATAAAACAACTATTCAAATTATGAAATATGCTTTTCACAAACAAAAAATTATAAAAATCAAAACTATAATTTTAATGCAATACTGGACCTTTTGAAAATGTTGTTTTATTCCTAAAAGATGTCATAACATGCTAGATTCTAGCCTATAACTTTAGGTTTGATTTGGAGGATGGTGGATAAGATGTGCTATCACAAGTGTTGGTGTTGTCTCGCTGCCATGATTCAAGTAGGTTATAGCCTATGGTACTTGTCATATGGCAAGCAGGATATCTGTTCCTTTTTGACGGAGTATCCCATCCACCAAACTTCAAATACGGCTCTTTTTTGCTCTTAATGCATGTTCTCTTTTTGTCTGAGCATACGAATTGTTCAATGGAGGCCACAAATTGACCAGACGAGATTCTGTTTGCTGTACCTGTGCTGCTTCCACAAAGCAAGCTAAGGATACCAATTTAGCTTGTAGACTCAAATTTCAAAGTCCTTCACATTTACAAAGCATCTTGTATGTGGTATGTAGTACATTATTCTACTAATATATTTCACTTTCTGGACAGTTCTTGACCCTCTGAGTAGGCGTCACAGACAGGACTTCTGATCTAAATCCCTTGAAATACCCACCCTAATATTCAAACTGGTCTGTCTTGAGCAATTACAGACTGTGGGCCAAGACTTAAACCTCACAGCTCGAGTGCTCAAATGAGTTGTCTTTCGTTACTTGCCACGCAGTACTTCTGACTGTCGCTGGTTATCTCCGACTCTGATATTCAAATGGAATTCACCGCAGCAGTCGATCAGTGAAACTAAATCTGATTTAAATATGATCAAACGCATAGATCATTAACACCAAAGAGAAATGGCTTTTGATGGCAGAGAACACTGAAATGTAGGTCGTGAACATTACATTATTTACAGGGAACAGCAATTTTCAATAGAATGTTAATTTTAGGAGACATCCTCAGCTTCTTTTGTTTATAGGTTAATGGACTGTGAATGAGATCAGAGAAAATGCATATAAATTAAACAACTATACATAAATAGGCTGACATTTAAAATATTGCAAATTACATGACAGTTACTGGCAGAAAATACAATATGACTCTAAGTAACTATGCTGGATATTCTCTTGCATGAAATAATTTAAAGAAAAAGGAAGTGCTCTCTCCATTGATACCTACTTGCCCACATGTCATGTGGGACAACGTTGAGTAGTATAGCATGTCATCATCCTCCACAGTAATGTCAAGTTAGATAGTGGGCTGTCCCCCAGCTTAGTGTGCAAGGACGCTGATTGGCTGTCTTTAACACTGGCCATCTTTGCTGGCATTAATTAACGTCCATTTTCTTCCCAGGACAAGCAACTAAAACAAGCATTGGCAAATCCAAAAAGCCTGTCTCGATCCTGTGTTACTTTCAGAGACCAAAAACATTACAGACAAATAGATATACATGCTGGTAACAAAATGTAAAAATCCGCAAAAACCTGTGGGATTATTTAAAAGATGATGGGCAATTATAGATGCACAATGCTTTAACGGACCTACCCAAAATAGCCTAATTGGCTGGAAGAGATTTAACCAAACCATAGTCAATGTGTTTACACAGCAAGAGTTCTTTGGCTTATGCCAGTTGTAAAAAAGGGTTCTGGAAAAAATGGGGATGAGCAGAGGGATAGACTTTTATGGCATTGGAGTTCAATGTCAGTTAGTTGTAACCCTCCACCAAAGTAGAAGATTGTTGGTGTTCGACCTTGTGTTTGAAACCATTACATTTCATTCAGTTCCAGACTGTAATTGCTAATAAAAGGGAAAAAGTTCATTGGAAGCTTTTCCTAACTTTTGCCGTGGGACAAAGAGTGTTATGTTACCAAGTAGCACGTCTGCCACTAGGCCACTAGTATAACTTATAAGAAAATATGGGCTACCCAGGTGCACATTGTAGCACTGCAGTGCATAAACATGCACTCTCTGATGTCTGAGTATCTGTGCATGGTTCTGGCTGCCTTGGAAGCTGCGGGTGGCACAGTTTAGCTGTTTAGCAAGTGTGTAGGCGAGCAAAGCGGTCGCAAGCTTGTATTAATTCAGTGTATGCAATTAGAAGAGTATCGTTGCGATTGGGCTACCTTCTTTTGCGTCAAAATATAAAGTGTTGGTGGAGAAGGGCATATTGCTTGTGAGTTGGAATTTGGCACTGTGGTGAATTTGGAGAAAACAACATAGCATATGGTCAAGATTCTGAGCTTGAATTACATAGTGGTAAGGCAGCTGGTATGCACGTTTTGGTAAGTGCCAAAAATTTGAGAAGAATACCCTATTCCCTCTATTCTAGACTGGGCTCTTCTCCTTCTCCATATAGCAACCATGCTGGGTTTACTGCTCTCATCTGTTACAATAGACGGCTTCACTCAAAAATTCCTTCTCTTGAAAAAAATATTCCACTCTCCTATCGAAGGCATAAAACACTGTTGTGAACAACTGCCTGTCTCCACGTAGCTTACATATCACAATTTTTCATTCATGTGACACAGAACCTGGTGTATGTCACTGAGTTTCTCTGCTGATACTTTAAAACACGTTCTTCTCAAATCTGTAATAATCCTATGCCTGACTAATAATCCATTTGACCAAATATAACCTGTACGCTATTATGAACCATATACAATCCAGTCCCTAATATGCAGCCATTTCAGTCCATTTTATGTTGTTACACAGATTAAGCATGGCCGTCAATTGTCATTTCCATAGACCTGGTGCCACTGTTCGTCTTAGAGTGTAGACTGGTATTGCCTGGTTCTTGTCATGATAGTGGCCAACCCATGCATAATGTGGTCATTGCCAAAAAGGCAGTTAGTGTTCACATTGAATGTATCCATGGCATATTGGTGCCCACCCTCGGCATAATGGTGACAATCTTGTCATTTCGTGGGGATCTTTGGCATGATGGGGTAATCTTCTGATATAATTGTGGCTATCCCCGGCATATCGTGATCACCTTTAGCATTATGAACTCTCTTCCTGGGATAATGTTTTCTATTGCATAATGTTCAAAATTCTCGGCAAACTATGAGCTTCTTTAGCTTGATGGTACCCACTCATAGTTTTACGCATACCATCCTTGGTATATTGTAGAGATTCGTGGCATTATATACCCGTGCCTGGCATAAAGCATGCATGATAATGTTCATCCAAAGCTTTAGAGTATGAAACCCCAGTCCTATTGCAAGTGTAAATGTCTATTTTCTCTGCTTCTGTTGCCAACTGAAAATACAAAATTTGCAAACAAAATAGTTTCTAGGAATACTAACAGAGAAAGTAATGGCAATTTGCTACATCCTTTACTTTATCATATGCTTCTGCAATGGTAGTACTCATATTAGGGTTTTATCTGTCTCCTTTTGAAATATTTGCACTCACTGACCATCTAAGCTTATAGCTAGGAAGTGTCAAAATCTTGTTTCACCCTGAAATCCCGACGCACAGGATCAGTCGCAGACAAAACCAGGTGACTCTTATTATGTTTGTCCTCTACAAGTGCTGAGGACAAGACAAAAGAGAAGGGGATGTACTGTAACCTCCATTCCTAAAAGTGAAATCTAATTGTGATTGTGCTAAAACGCATAATGCCAATTAAAATATGTGAATGAAATTGGGTATACGTCCACTGGCAAGTTTCTCTACTCAAATTTCACATTATATAATGAAATGACTGATTTTTCAATTGTACTTATAAATATAAAGCATTGAAACAGAACATAAATGTGTAATACTTTCTTCACTGAGTGTGTGTGAATGTATAGTCAGAGAATAGAAGATGTATTGAGTTATCAACAGGTGGGGAATGGTTGCAGGAGAAACTCAACTTTATCTGCTAGTTGAGATTACAACGACCGAAAATGTTCTATTTTTCCATTTGCGGAACATGGGACAGATATATAATCCAGGGAGCATAGTACCAGGCTCATTTTATTTTTTTTGATTTAGTTGTATAGTTGTCTTGTTTTACTTCTTAGCCCCTACATCAAGTTCACAACTAAACGAAAAAAGCAAATAACAGGAGCTTGGAAGTGCAATGCAAACTTTGCTAGCGTCAAGCGTAAACACGTGATCACCTTTTCAGTATTCTGTGATTCATTTGATGACTACTTATCCCTTCCCAGTACCACTTTTTAATGTTTTTACTATGCTTGATTACATTTTGGTCCTGGATAACCAGTTCCCTGATAGCTGTTTGTTAGAACATGTGAGGATATTCCACTAGTGAGTGTTGGGCATGAAGAGGCCAGAAGTGGATCACTGGCCCTTGTCCTCTTTGTAGCGCGCACAAGTTAGAATTTTGTTTACCATGCTAGAATAGTAATCTACTGTTCCAAGAGCTGCCTCTGGGTCTGAATGTGCAGATCACTATATAGAAGACTGGTGGAACCCTGTATGAATAGAAGGCATCTATACCCCCAACAGCGTCTTGATCAAAGACACAGCCCACACTTTAATTTATGAAAAACAGTTAGGCTCTCATTAGGAGTTTTGCTGATTTTTGATGCAGGGATACCAGAGGTCCAGAATTCCCGATTCTGGCTGGTATAACTGTATCAAAATCCACCAATTGCACGTTCTCTGCCCAGAATAGGGCATAACCCCAAGGACCAGGATGTACAGGGTCAGTTTCGTTTTGGTTTTTCCCAATTCCACCGAGAAAAACACAGACGTTTTCTGTCTGCTCTTAGGTATCACGGGGTGGAATTCTGCCACTCGTAATGGGGGCCCAGCAGTACACCCACTAAGAGAAATACAATAAACACTAAATACAATAGAGAATGCTGCATGATAGACACTTTGGGAACGTTCAGTGCTGTGCAGTATTTACAAAGGATATGATTTGGGGGTTTGTATAACCTTGGAGATAAATTTGGTACATCTCTGCCAGTAAAAGTGCCAGTTCCCTGAAATGTCTCTTCGATATTGTGCCAGCAGGCATCTTGTTTTGATCATGCCTAAGAAAACGTTATCTTTGCAGAAGACGAAACTGGTATTTGAACAAGACATTGTTCAGAAATGTGCATTTTGTTAGTAGGTCTTCATGTTCTTAAAAAAAAATCTTTAGCCTGGAATCATCGACTCGACTCACTTGTCTGAAAGGCGCCTAGTTACCCCAAGGATTTGTACTTGTTACAGATCTGATTTTTTTTTTTTGCGAAACGCAGAATGATTAGTTTTTCTAAAGTTCACAGTACACTCATACTTCCTGTTTGTGAGCATATGTTCAACATATGCCACCTACACAAGATGGCAGGCAGCAGTGGTCTTTAGTAAGGTACAATTACTGTTAAGTATGAAGTTTACGAATGTCATTGATAAGCCTGTTGTTGTCACAGAGTCGGCCAGCAGTAAAATGCTGTCACCAGAAGCCCAACGTAGCAGGGCTTCAAGCGTTGGCCAGTCCACTTTCTACTTCAGTAGGATTGCACAATAATTGCTAGAAGATTTCCTCTCGCTTCCTCTCATTCCAACCTGTCTTTTTTGTGATAATACCAGAACCACTTCTTATCATCCTTCCCTTCCGTTATACCCAAAGAGAGTGTAATATCAGTAGTATTTGGCGAGAAAGGAAAGGGAAGTAGGTGCGTCCTCTGATAGAGAAAGAAGCAAAACAGGATACAATATACTGCAAATAGCAGAGCAGTGTCAACAGAGCTGGACAATTTATCACACGCTTATTCTCATTTTAATGAACTGTGACAGCTCATTTTCATAACTCACATCATCTCAGTGCTGGAATTGGAAAACAATTACTCCGGGAACCCATAAATTGGGGGTCAAGGTGTGGCAGAGGAAAGCGGGTGGAGTCAGGAGGGACGGAACTTGAAAAGCGGAGTCTGACAGTCAATGTATACGTGTATTTTTAAAAAATCTGCTGCAAAAAAGACAGCAAGGCCATATGTGACAGTAAATCTCTTCTAGATTTCTTAATTGGTCACAAAGTGGATGCATTTTAAAATGTCTTACAGGGTTAAAACACCTGCTGCAGAGATCATTGTGTGCCCCATCAACTTCGGGGGGATTATAATAGTAGTAAGATAACTGTAGTGGTTAACACAGTTCTGAGTGAGTTCTGCGATTTGTCCAGTCACATGTTTGACTCAAAGTAGCATAGAGGGTTAAGATGCCTGCTGCAGAGCACATCGTGTGACATGCAGATCATAGATTTGTATTTTTATAGATAGTTAAGCGGGCTGCTGCTTTTGACACAGATCATTTTTTGTTACCTCCAGTCCATAAGTTGTAACCCTTCTAATATAGTACATTGATCTATTTACCAGCATCACAGAGCTGCATGCAGACTGTAAGTCATGGGTTTAGATCCTTATTGTGTTTTTTCTCTATCTATTGTTTTTCTAAGATTGCAAAGAAGGGTTCCTTTGGCAAGTAATAAAATATTGTTGGTACAGACCACCACAATCACTGCATTATGTTTTATATCCTGACTCTGGGCCTGATTTATGTCTTGGCAGATGCCGGCCGTCCATTGAAAAGCATCAGTGTAGCTGTCTGCTGTCACGATGGTCCGCCAGGCAAATTTATATGTTGGCGGTTTGATGGACACACTCCAGCAAACTCCTGTCTTCACGTATGGTTTGCTCCTTCGGGCTGATGGAGCAAAGACCGCCAGATAGACAGCTGTGTCTCCGCCCTCCGAATTTAGATGTCGGTGGTAACAGCCACTTTTTCTATGTCCGTCCACGCTAGGGAAACCCTGGTTGGAATGGCCATAAATAATGGTGTTATGTTCCCGATTGACATGGGAGGTAACTCCCATGGCAAAGGGGGTATTATATGTGTTTTGTACAAAAATAAAAGCACAGTTTGGGTTTATCTTTTTGTAGAAAAACACATTATCGACTTTTGACGCAAGGCTCCATCAACAAATTGATGCAGGCCTTGCGAGACTTGCATCAAGTCTCCATTGCATTGGCTGAAACCGCCGAGACGGTGGATCTAGTCATGCTCCGTTAGCCCATTGGTAACATATAAATAAGCAGTTGAATCCTCAGTCGCAGAGGATGGGGCGGTCTGCCCACAAAGATATAAATCAGTCCATTTGTGTTTCTCCCGACCATTCACTCATAACATATAATGTCTGCACCTATGGTTGATATGTGATTCCTACACCTTACAACCCCCCTTGTCTTATGTAGCATTTCCTGTACATTCAATTACACACTTGTATGATTTATTTTGCCTCTGTGTGTGATGGGAAGCACTCTGACACGTACACTGGGATGAGTAGCGCTATAAAAGAATTACATAAACAAAATTAGTAGGTGACATTTAAATCAATATTTGTGTAATTACTCATACAGACAGATACATCTTGCATTCTTACAGGTACAGCTTATCTCTTACATAGGGAGTTGAACAAAGTTAAAAACGTGCCTCCAATAGTTTCTTTTATGCACTTGTGAGGTGATAACAAGCTGTGCGTCCTTATTTTCTTCCATTATACTGGTGTCTAGGTGTTAGGCTCCAGATAGCTCCCAGCCAGGATGATATTGAACAAAAGGAGGGTTGATGACCCTATAAATAAGGCCTTTGTTTTGGGCCTTGATTTTAAAATTGGAAAGCCTTCTCCCTGCCTCCATATTGCTGCTCCGAACAGAATGCAGACAACTTGCAGTGCTGCTGAATTATGTCCCGGTGGCAGAAAATGACACCAGGATAAATTCTGCATATTTCACTGGGTCTGCGGGTTCCCAGATCCAGCCCTGAAATAGCCGCCAGGACCTGGATCCGATGCGATCCCCCTCCTGTCCAGCACTGCATTACCATGTTCATTACCACCCTTTTTATTAAAGAAATCTTGCTGAAGCATTCAGACACACAACCCTTTAGAAAGTAATGTAACTTATATGTTTTTGTTTTTCGATATTACCGTGTACAGTTAGCCTCATATTTTCTCATACTTGCAGGTGAGGAAATGGCATTGATGCCGGTTGTATTGAGAAGTAGGGGTGTTGTAATAGTGGTTAGTATGTGGTGGGTATGACCCTATGGGCAGTGCCAAGTGCATTTGGAGTCTGTCTTGGAAACAAAGAGGGTAATTAGGATGGCGGGCGGATCGCCACCGCCGGCTCAGCGGTGGCGATCCGCCAGCCATCCCAACCTGATTTACCCCCGCCATATTATTATGGCGGGGGGTATTGCGGCGGACGCAAAGAGCGTCCGCCGCTTTTCCACCGGTCGGCAATAGTTCCGATGGCCGGCCGGGCGGAGCTGGGGCACAATATGGTGGCAGTGCCTAGAAGGCACCGTCATCCATATTATGATGCCTAGTGTAAAAGGCCTTTCCATGGCAGCGATGCCGCCATGGAGAGGCTGACTGGGATGTGCTTTGGGGGCCCATTGCGGGCCCCCAGGGGGGTGGGCGGTGCACTTGGGGGGTACCCATGGTACCCCCCTGCATTCCCATGCACAAGGTGGCAGGCACCGCGCGGTGCCTGCCACATTGTGCATGGGAATGCACAACATGTCAGTTTGGCATTGCGGTGGGTGCTGCTGTAAGCAGCACTCACCGCAATGCCAAATATGTGGAATGCGACCGCCAGGGTGGCGGTCGCATCCTAATCAGCGGTGCGGGACCACCGCACGTATGGCGGCCAGTCCCAGCACCGCGAAGATGGCGGGCGGACTAAGCAGCTTCCACTGTTACTCGGCCATTACTTACTGCAGTACAGGAGCCATTTAAAGGCTTGTTTGACTAGTTTAGTTTTCAGTTGTCTTCTGACGTGCAGACAAGGTGGTATTCTCTCAAGAATGGGTTTAAAATGTGTTGCAGATTCTGGGACGATGAAGTCCAAAGCAGTTACCTACCTGTTTACTAGCATTTCTGCTGTTTGATGTTTTGCGTGTGGATCATCTGAATGTTGACTGACCATGGATTACTAGTTACTTGATAGAGATCCTGTTTTTTAAGGGTTTCTTGACCCTAAACCGGCAGCTGTGTGCATTATCCAGAGGACTAACAATTTAGTCATTTGTGCAACCTGAGCACTGGAGGCTTTGAACAGGGTTCTGGGAGTTCTTATTTTTCCTTGTTAAGGGTACAGTGATTTGTAGTTTTAGTTTTTATACATAGTGCATTTTTTTGTGAAGTGGATGTAAATGACAAAGCTGTAGTTATGGCATACTGTGGTGATGAGTTGTTTGTAGGATGGTTTGACTCACAGAATGCTGTCATGGGGCTGTCCGCTCATTTACTTGAGGAAAGAAGGCAAATTCTGAGTATAAGAGAGCACTCAAGGTATATTGTTTTCATTAACTAGGTAGAGATGGGTGGACAACTGGCTTCTTGGAGTGAAAGGGACAAGGAGAGCAAAATCATAGGGTTTGACCTTGGATAGGAGTTTGTGCAAAGGAAGGTACTACACCAGTCACAGGGCAAAAACCCTCGAAGGGATGTGTTGGGCATGTGTAAATAAGACCGTCAAGTGAAATGACTTGCTTAATGTTTTACAGAACTTTCAAAACTATACACAATCTGACACGAGCTTGGGGAAACTGAGCGAGAAATAGGTTGCATCTTCTTACCTTTGTACAGAATAAAGTTGACCAAAGGGCCTAATGGGACTAAATTACAGTTGTACCCGAATTACAATTTTTGTAGACTCGGGGGCCGATTCCGATCTCGGCCGGTAGGGCTCCGAATCGGATTCGGCATAACTGGATCCGATTCGGAGCCCTATTTCCCGACCGATTCGTACGCGCGTCCGGACGAGCGAGTACGATGCGAAATCGCCGACCGACTCGTTCGGGCGTCCCAACCACTCCGACCGACTCGTTCCCGGGTCGAACCGCACCGACCGACTCGCTCGGACACGACTCGCACCGCGCAATGGAGACGTTCCCGGGCCGGGTAAGTACGATGCGCGATGCGAGCAGTCCGACCGACACGCGCCGCCTGGCTCGAAAGAGCAGTCGGAGCCGTACTTCGGGGGTCCGTGTCGGACCCCCCTGTACGCGTAGCCGTGCGAGTCGCACACAGGGGGGACCCATGGGTCCCCCCCTACCTGTGCGTGTACGGCGCGAGTCGCTTCGCCGCGTACCCGCTGTAGGGGCGCCCTTGTTTGCCTCGCACCCATTGAGGCAATGGGAGCCCACGTACGCGTTGTACGACCGGGTCCCATTGACTTCAATGGGAGTCCGACCGTCTCGAGTCCGATAGCATACGGACGCATCGTACTCGTTCGGTCGGGCTGCACGGGTCCGATTCGGTCGGAAATCTCTCCGGGTCCGGCTCGGTCGGAGAGATTTCCGGCCTGAATCGGAATCGGCCCCTATGTGTCGACAATCTACAACGAATTACTAATGCAAGGGACTAGTTCATTGGTATGGAAAAAGAGGGGTGAGGAATGGCTATGACAATCAAGTTGAAATACATTAACTACTGTTATCGTGAACGTAAATCTAACCGCACAGGAACAATAAATCATGTAAACTAGGGGTTTGGTGGTATACAGGAGCCAGAGTAGGCAATAGATAAGGGAGAGCCCAGGGAAGACAGGGGACCTAGGATGAAGTAAAGTGGGGGGAAAGCAGAGAAGGCCAATGAGGAGCAAGCAACGAAAAGGTGAATGAACAGGAAAAAAAAGAGAGGACATGTACAAGAAAACATACAAGGAAGTTAAGCAAGAGAAGAGGCTGAAGGACAGAAGGAGAACTATGGAATGATCAAAGGATAAGGCAAATAATAATAATCTGAGGCGAGATGAGATGAGTGAGAGGTCAGGGGATAAAGCAAATGAAGAAACATGGTGAAGGGATCTACCAACGTATGAGGCAAGAGCTTAAACTCCCAGATAAAGAAGAGAGAGGCTAGGTGGGATACAGAGCTGCTAAACGAGTGAGCTTACACATGGTTAAAGAATAGCATGAGGGGAGGTAACAGAAAGGAGTAAAGATGAGGCAGGAGGATGGGTTTAGAGAAGGGAGAGGACATATACGACTGGAGGCAGTAGATGTTATCAGAGGAGAGATGACTGTGACTGAAGGTGGAGGAGACAATAAAGAGAGAGCGCATTAAGTTGGAATTTCTTGAAGATAGGAGGAGAACAGGGTTTGGGGTTTTTCACTGATTCTCAACTTGTAGATGCCACAGATGATGAGACTGAATGTGATCCCTGCTAACCAGGATGCTGGTAGATGATGTGTTCATTGAGCAGCTACGGTCTAGCAATGAAAGGCAGTATAAAGGTGGAAACCAAGAATAATATAGCATATTGCTAATATAGCATAATTGTTGCTCACGTAAACAATACTGATCAATGTCCAGTCAGAGTTATTACTTAAACAGGAACACCTCTTACTAAATGTCGTACAATAAAGGAAACATACAAATTAGTAAGGATAGTGACATTTTAAAATGTCCAGTCTTAACTGTTCCAGACTTATTCAAGGAGATAGCTTAAGGATTAAGGCATCTGTTCTGTGCTGTGCTGGTTTGTTTACGGTAGTTACGTGGTATGTTGTACAGATATGGATCTCATTTGACAGAACTCAGTAGTGTTATCCTACTAGATTTCAGCACCATGGTTAACTTCGGAGCAGCCCAGGAGGTTGAAACTTTTAACATTGGAGTTTATCAGCAGTCAGAGGGAGCTCACTAGTATGGGTCACACAGAATATAATCCTAATAGTTCTGTGTTGTTCTAAGGATTTTTGGGGCCCTGGGCAAGACATATTTTGGGGCCCCCTTTTCGGATAAGGTTAAAGTTTATTGTAGATTTTCCTGCTAATTCAAGCTCATATGATGCCAGACAGTATTGATTTGTAATCGGGGCACACAAAAACAGCTGAAATATGTTTTGCACGGTGCCCTAAAATTCCTTGGAATGGCACTGGGGAGGGAGAGAAAATGTTGAGAGGTAGAGATAAGCACTTAGCGTGAGAGTGGTTGAAGTACAGAACTAGAGGTGACAGGAAGATCACTTTCCCAGGGCCCCCTTGGAAGGTGGGGGCAATTGCCTTCTTTGCCCATGCTTTAAAACGTCTCTGTAATAGTTCGGTTCTGATTACCAGGGCTCACTGTGATTTTGTGCTTTTTGTATATACATATTGTGAACTAGTTCAGTGTCCCAAACTTAAAGCTTAAATTGGTTTTCACTAGTTGCTCCTGGTTTCCATGAAAGGTGGTTTGTTGTAGCAGGACGCTGTGGACAACTAGGATCTCAGGTTTCCGATTATGGCACTGCATACCCGGATCACCTCAGATCTACCAGGCAAGATCAAAATATTCAAATGTAAACGAGCTCTGGATATTGTTTGGGTAACCTCAGATTAATAATGGCTGAATATTTTGAACTGCTTGTGCCTGTCAAGAAATCTAATGCTACTGGCCGGTTTGGAGACCTGGCTGGTTTTAAGGTTATGGTATCCTTTGGCACTGCATATTTTAGAGCATTAAGTGACCTGATGGGTCTCCCTGTTCCCAAGAACAAATAGTATTCTAGACCCACATTGGAGAGTGTCAGGTTTGGACTGCACAATGCCATCATTGGTTCTGGGAGTAACAAGGCCAGCTAGAAGCTGGACACCTGCACATGCTTAGAAAGGATTGTGGGGGAGACCCCAAACTGTGATTCAGAGATACCTTCCCAGTTCCCACACCGAAGGTGCTAATGCAGGCCATGCTTGAAGATGAGTGAAGGCTGTGGAGTGCTGGTGGGTAGAGGAGTCCCTCAATAGAGCTTTTCAGTGAGGTAGAGTGACCTCTTGGGATTACTGTCGTGTCCATATGTTAATTTGATCTTGGTATATTGAAGGTCTCTGCAGATTCCCACTCGGGCAGGTGCAGGGTTCTGGAATGACAGCAGGCCTATGGTCCTTTTTGTTTCACAGTTAGATATTCTCATGTACTCAGACAAACAAGATTGCCGGGTATACGGGTACAGCAGCAGGCAAGTTTTCATCTGTATTGGTCCCAACATAAGGAGAATGTAGACATTGCACCTTCACATCCTGGAAGTGTTAGCACATTAACCATGCAAATCAGAGTTTGTGGTTCGAGAGGTTTTGACTCCTGGCAATAGGGTAAGCACTTTTTGGCATGTTTTGTAAAGTGTGCCACACAAGTGTTTTCTACTCAGTTCAGGTGGGCTAACGTGCAGTTTTGATGGCCAGCCAATCAGCTCAGTGGGATTTCCCTCGCTTCCAAGACGGGTGTCAGGATCAGCTTTTGGGTCGTTCTGCTGCAGGGCCCTCAAGGACACTAGCAGTAAAGGGGGTCAATAGCATCCGGTGTTCGAGTACCAGATCTACAGTGGGAAGCTGGCATCTCTAAAGCTTCCTTGACTGCCCCGATAGATGCGGACAAGCAGGCAAAGCCCAATTTAAGGAACGCAATGCCATGAGAGTCTACATGTAATCCAACACAATTATTACAGATGCAATAAAGATATGGATGTCCAGTCAGAGTCATGTAATACCACAACACTTTAATATCTTATGTTCACAGTATAAACTGTTCGTTCCAAAAGTAGAACTTATACAAAATGCAATTCTCATTGAACATCGTGATAAAGCAATAGAGCAATGACAACCAGGACACATTTTGGACTATACACGTTCTAATGTTTGCAAAGCTTTAATGTTTTTGAAGTTATGACATTTGCAAAGCTCAGATCACACTTGGAATGGAAAGACATACAATCAATACACTGTAGCCTGGAAACGAAAATATATTGCCACAATGTTCATAAGCAGCTAATGTTCACAAAGTGGCTGAAACACAGCATAAACAAAGGAGGGTACAATTTCCCCACCAAAACCGATACTTTGTAGTGACTTGGTAATGTTGAAAGTTTGCCGCCCTAGTAGTTGGTCTGCAAACTTCTAGACTAGCGCAGAAACAAAGCACAGTACCAAAATAATGTACCTGATACTTGCAAATGAAGAGGGCAGTGGTGTAAAGTTCATTTGAGTGTCTGTGGTGCTATTGAACAAGACATACCGTTTTTACCACAGCAGGTAGTGCTAGCAGACAGACACACAAGGTTCCAAACAGATCACAAGCATCTCTCTGAATCCTACTACCTGGCTAGTCAATCAGTTGAAGGGCATCTCTGGTTGCAGGGTTTGCAACAGACAATTATAAAGGTGAAGAAGAGAGGACTGGACTCGCCAGGCAGTCACCAGCCGTTCTCTCCTGTAGTTGCAACAGCCTGCCTCCGATGAGGGGCTGAGGGGCTTCATTGAATATGCACAAACACCTTAAGTTGTCAGGGTTATTCCTCCGGCAGTCGCCCTCTGGTTTCTGGTGATGCAGCAGAGCAGGATTCAAGGCACTGGAATGTCAGGTCTCCTTGGGGTGGTGGGGGCTTTCACACAGGCAAGGCAGAAATGGGGCAGCGCAGCAGAGCCTTAAATCTTTCTTCTGCAGGTCTTTTAGGGCTAGTATTAGTCAGGAGAAGGTAAACAGGCTGTAGCAAGGCATATTGGATATGCCAGCACAGACTCCATGCAGGTCTGAGGTCAGAACATGTTCAGTGAGCTCGTGAGCAGCGCCAGGTTGTTTTGCAGTTGCCCACTGCCAATCACTGTTCAGTGCGTCCCTACATTCCAAAATTCCAGCCAACCAAGCTAGGGCACAGTTTACCTCCTCACAGAGGAGTCTGGAAAGGTCTTCTCCCCAGAATGCAATGCAGTGGCCTATGCCTGCGTGCAGAGGCCCAGGCACACCTCTAGTGGACTGCTCGAGGGTTTGCCTAGAGAAAAGTCCTCTAACAGGGGAAGCAAAGTGGGACTTGGGCGTGTCCCCTGCAGACAGCACTCATCCTCCATCTTGCAATGGCACAATAGTAAATGACCACGATCAGCTACTGGTAAATTAATGTTGTGCGCTGATTGTGTTCGCAAAGCATTTATCATGTGCTCCGGTTCACTGATAGAATATCGATGCCCAAAATATACCCATACACAAATATCGATGCAAAAATATCGATGTCAAAAATATCAACATCCTATATTTAAAATTGTAAGTACAAAAATATCGAAACAAAAATATCGATGTAAAAAAATAGATGTACAAAATATCGATTTTTTTTTTTAATTATTTAAATAAAAAGTAATGTTAAATATATTAAATAATAAAATTAACTAAAAAAATTATTTAGAAGTACAGTGTTTTTTTTTGGATGATTCTTTGGAAAAATGCAATAAAAACAAGTTTAAAAAAATTATTTAGTTTTAATATACATTTTAACAAATATAATAAAATTAAAGTAATTCAAAAAATATTTGAACATACATATAAAATGTAATACGTAAAAAAAATGATAAACTATTAATTTTAATTTATTTTATAATTTTATAAATATTTTTTTTTACAAATAAATATATATATATATTTGCATACTTATAACATAAAATCTAATAAAAGTATACTATAAATTAAAACATTAAACTATTTAATAGTCTTTAAAATTAAATTTTGCACTCCATTGAGTGCAACAGGAGGGAACGTGTTGGAAAGCGAAGGGGTAAAAATTACTATTCCAACTCCAGTGAGCGCAACAGTAGGGAAAGTGTTGGATAACGGAGGGGTAAAAATTACTATTCCCACTCCAGTGGGTGCAACAGTAGGGAAAGTGTTGGATAGCGGAGGGGTGAAACTTACTATTCCCACTCCAGTGAGCCCAACAGTAGGGAAAGTGTTGGATAGCGGAGGGGTAAAACGTAATATTCCCATTCCAGTGAGTGCAACAGTAGGACAAATGTCTATTCCCACTCCAGTGGTGCAACAGTAGGGAAAGTGTTGGATAGCGGAGAGGTAAAAATTACTATTCCCACTCCAGTGGCTGCAACCGTAGGGAAAGTGTTGGATGGCGGATGGGTACAAATTACTATTCCCACTCCAGTAGGTGCAACAGTAGGGAAAGTGTTGGATAGCGGAGAGGTAGAAATTACTATTCCCACTCCAGTAAGTGCAACAGTAGGGAAAGTGTTGGATAGTGGAGGGGTAAAAAATACTATTCCCACTCCAGTGAGTGCAACAGTAGAGAAAGTGTTGGATAGCGGAGGGGTAAAAATTACTTTTCCCACTCCAGTTTGTGCAACAGTAGGGAAAGTGTTAGATAGCGGAGGTGTAAAAATTAATATTTCCACTGGAGTCAGTTCAAAATTAAAAACAAACAAATTAACAACACAAAAGATTTTAAAAAACAAAAAAATAAAACATATAAAAGTTTTAAATATTACAAAAGATAGAAGCAGATTAGAATGTTAAAAATATCTAACAAATACCTAGAAAGATTATTTTAAAAAATTCAAAAATAATTTAAAAACAAAAAACTATTTTTTAATAGAAAAGTTTTATAAACAAAAACATTAATTATTACATAAATGTAATATTTTTTATTTCCTACCATATAACACCACACAATTAACAACCCACATTTAATTTTTTTTTTAAATGTACCTCCATAATTAACATAATTATCAATTAAACAATTATTCAATTTAAAAAAAATTAAATAAATTAATTTATTCCCCCAAACAATACCCCTATAAAACCAAAAAACACACACAAAATAGCAATAAACACTTACCATAAATATTTATCAATTGATAAATTAATATTAATAATCAACTAATAATTAATTAAACATAAATTACTTTCCACCCTCTACCCCAATAAACACCACAACCCACTCCTAAAAATGATTACACAATTTCCATAACTAATTTTAAATTAATAAATTAATATCAATGAACAACTTATTAATTAATTTAAAATAATTAACTTCCCACCCTTTACTACTATAAACCCCACAACTTACATCGACAATTAATTACACAATTGCCAGATTTTAATTAATTAGCATTAATTAACAACCAAATATTAATTAATTATAAATAAATTACTTCCCACCCTATTCTCCTTTAACACCCACCACCAACTCCTAAAAAAATGACACAATTAACATAATTAATTACAAATTAATTTATAATAATTAACAACCCATTAATAAATATTTAACAATAAAATAACTCCCACAATTAACACTATAAAAAATAAATTAAATGAATATTAATAAATAAAAAATAATAATACATTTATTATAATTCAATTACTTCCCACCCTATTCCCCATAAACCCACAGCCCACTCCTAAAAAAAAAAATGACACAATTAACATAATAGCCAATTAATTCATAATAATGAACTACCAATTAATTATTAATAAATTAATTCCCACAATTAACACTATAAAATCTAAATTAAATAAATACTAATACATAAAAAATGATAATGAATTTATTATAATTAAATTACTTCCCACCCAATTCCCCTATAAACCCACAACCTGCTCCTAAAACAAATGACACAATTAACATAATTGCAAATTAATTAATTAAAAATAGTTAACCAATTAATAAATAAGTAATTAAATAATTCCACAATTAACACTATAAAATCTAAATTAAATAAATACTAATACATAAAAAATAATCATTAATTTATTATAATTAAATTACTTCCCACCCTATTCCCCTATGAACCCACAACCCGCTACAGAACTTAAAAACGCAAAATTTAATTAAGATAAAATTAATAACTACTAAACATTTAACACATATATTGAAAAACAAAATCTTTTTTTTTTTGATAATCAAATTTATTTGCATTTATAGGAAACAGCCAAACAAAAAGCTGTAGATAATTGCACAATGAGTCAAAGTCCATCTTTAGCAAATAGCAAAAGTTCCAGCCACAATATACATCTTTCAAGTCAGTCCCGGCTTTAGAAGAGCAACAACACAGTATAGGAGAAAGAACAGACAAATATTTCAAGACAGTAGATTCAACCATTTGCTCCATATCTTATGAAATGTCTCGGGGCATCCCCGGGCCTCAAAGAGGGGTTCTTCCTGAGCCTCACACCAATCCACCCCCTGCTGCCACTTTCGTATGGTAGGAGGTTTGGCCTGAGCCCAGGCCTCCGCGAAGTCTCGCTTGGCCACCGCTGTACCCAGGAAGCGTTTGTCGGCTCTGGAACCGTCCAGGCCATCGAAAACTCCCAGCAGAAGGCGTATGGGATCGTGAGGGACGTGCCACCCTAGAGTCTGTGTAAGCTCGGACTCCACGCCCGACCAAAATGAGGCAAGGGCCAGGCAGGACCAAACCATGTGATAGAAATCGGCCGGGACTTGGCCACAGCGTGTACAGTCTGGGGAGGCGCGCATCCCTGCCCTATACAGGCGCGCAGGAGTGAGGTAGGCCATGTGAAGATAATAGAGTTGGATGAGACGTAGTTTTGAGGAAGTAGTCAGAGTTTTGGGGGCCGTAAGGGCATCGCGCCAGATGCTTCCTCCAGAGGACCCACCCAATCCTCCCAGCGGGTTCTCAGTGAGTCCAGGGTGGCAGGGCCGTTATTAACGAGGGAACAGTATATCCGGGACACCCCCCCTCTGCCCAAGTCTCCCATCATAACCTGAGCCTCTAGCGGGCTGAACTCGGGGAGCGAGTGCCCGATAATGTGTGTAGTGAGGGCGTGGCAGAGTTGTAGATACCTGTAAAATTGGGTGGTGTGAAGGGAGTGACGATGTTGCAGATCCGAGAAGGCCCTAACATGATCGCCCACCCAGACTTCTCCAAGTAATGAGATCCCGATCCGGTCTCACTGCCGAAAGCCCTAGAGGGACGATGTTTCACTCAGCCACATGCCGTGCCACAAAGGTGTGTGTTGGGTGAGTCTCTTGTCCCACCCTGTGTAACGCAGGGCAGAGCGCCAGGCCACCAGAACCGCCCTAGTGATAGGTGGAATCGTTTGCGGGATGGGGGCCCCGTATAAATAGGCTTGGATTTGCGGAAAGTCCATCATATGGAGTTCGATCCTGTAAGCCGGGTCCGACCAGCCGCCAGTGAACCAATCTTGAACGACAATAAGTCTGGTGGCCAAGTAGTAGAGGTGAAGATTCGTCATTCCCATACCACCATCTAAGGGAGGAATCGGGCCAGGGCTATACGTGGTCTCCCACCTCCCCACAGGAACCTGGTAATCACCCCATCAAAGTCTCGAAACCAACTACCCGGAAGGTGAAAGGTGACGTTTGTAAAATGTATAGAAAACGGGGGAGAATCATCATTTTAAAGAGTGCCCCTCTGCCAAGGGGATTGAGAGGGAGAGATTGCCATCGCTTGAGGTCTTGTTACGCTTTCGTGATCAGGGGTGTAATGTTGAGGGCCCATTCCAACTCCGGGAGCAGAGCCACCCAGATCCTGAGATATTTGAACAATAGCCTCCGTAGGGGGATATTAGACTGCCAGTCAAAGCAGGCCCTCGAGGGATGGAGGGGGACCAAAGTGGACTTCTTCGGGTTAAGTCGCAGGCCCGAGGCGGTCTCGAAAGCCTGGAGCACCTCCAAGCAACGCGGGCCGGAGCTCTCCGGGTCGGCCAAGAAAAGCAGGACTTCGTCCGCGTAGAGGGCAATCGTATCCACCTGGTGAGGGTCCCAGGTCCAACCTCGGATTTGGGGGTCGTTGCGTATGAGGCAGGCCAGGGGCTCCATCACCAACGCAAACAGGAGCGGCGAGAGAGGATACCCCTGACGCGTACCTCTCCGAATTGGAAACGCCTCCGAGAGGGCACCGTTGGTCAAGGCTCTAGCTTTGGGATCGGAGTACAAGACAAGGATGAGGCGTCTGAAATAGGGCCCGAACCCCATCGTAGTGAGAACATCCTCCAGGTAGCCCCAGTCAACCGTGTCAAAAGCCTTCTCAAAATCAATGAGCAAGAGGGCCAGATATGGCGTGAGGAGATGGCGGTGGGCCAAGGCAAGGTGAAGGCGTCGTATACAATGCCGAGTACCGCACGCTGGCATGAAGCCACATTGGTCTGGATGAATCAGTTTGTGCAACAATGGACGGAGACGCTGGGCCAGGGCTGTGGCGAAGATTTTCATTTCTGTGTTAATTAAAGAGATCGGACGATAATCCGCACAGGAAGGAGAAGGTGGTTGGGTCTTGGGGATGACCACTACAGTGGCGACGTCAGTCTTGGAGGGAAAAGCACCCCTCTCCGCCACGTGGTTAAAGAGGTCGACCAGATGGGGCACCAATAAGTCTCGGTAAGTCGCATAGTACTCTTGTGGTAAGCCATCGGGCCCTGGCGTCTTCCCAGAGTGCAGTAGGGAAATAGCCCCATGGATTTCCTCTGGGGTAAGAGGAAGATCCAGGTCTGTCGATTCGGCCTGGGCCAGACGGGGTAATTGGACCCCTGATCGTTCCAGTAAGTCAACCAGAGAGGCCCAGGGGGGTCGAGCGGAATAGAGCTGTGCGTAGTAGCCTGAGAAGGCCTGGGCAATGGCTCGCGAGGTGCAGTGGCGGGTCCCATCTGCGTCTCGAATTTCAGGAATGATTCTGTTAGCCTTGGGGTAGGAGCCCAAGTTATGGAGCAACTTTCCGTTCTTGTCGCCCCAACCGTACACACAGGCCACAGAGGAGTGCCATAGCATCTTGGCCGACTCCAGGGAGACTTGACAGATCTCATCGCAAATTGCCGCAAGCTGTCTGGCGGGCTGAGCGTCCTCAGTCCCCGCAAGGGTCAGTTCTAGCCGCAGAGCCTGAGCCTCAAGCTGGGTCAGGCGCTCAGTCTGCGCCGCCCTTTTCGCATGTACCAGACCTCTGGCTACACCTCGTTGGGTAGCCTTACCGGCCTCCCAAAGTGTGCCCAAGGAAGGAACCGAACCCTGGTTAGTAAGGAAATATTGCTGCAACTCTACTGCAAGCGCGTCCTTAATGTCTGCGTCCTGCAAAAACCATGCGTTCAGTCGCCAGACCGCTCGCACCCCATCGGTACCGCCCAAACGGAGGGAGACGGCAGAGTGGTCTGAGATACCACGGGGGAGAATAGAAATATTAGAGACCTGTTGGCAATCAGGGGCAGGCAGGAGGACCAGATCGATACGGGAGTGGGTATGGTGGGCCGCTGAAGTGTGAGTGTACTGTTTCGCCCGGGGGTTCCAAACCCTCCAAGCGTCGCAGACACCAAGGGCAGCTGACCAATCAGACAGTCGCCTAGAACTGGCGAGACGCGATGAAGACGGATCGCCCGTTATGTCGAGTGACGGTTGCAAGACTGCATTGAAGTCCCCTCCAATTATGGTCTGACCCAGGGGCAGGGTGGAGATCGCCTCCGTAAGGTGACGAAGAGAAGAGGGAAGTGTGGCAGGGGGAATGTATGCTGATAGTAGGCTCAGGACATGACCCTCAAGCTTACCGGACATGGCAACATAGCGGCCCTGCGTGTCAGTCTTCACATGGATAAGAGTAAAGGGGAGACCTCTCCGGGTCACCCCGCGAGAACCCCGCGTGAAACCGGAGTGCCACACCCTATCGAACCTGTATCTCGCGAGGAAGGAGCAGTGGGTTCCCAGGAGATGAGTCTCATGTAGGAGGAGCACATCCGGCACAAGACGTTGGGCGCACTTGAGGACCGCCATCCGCTTGATGCGGTCCAACAAGCCATTCACGTTCCACGACAGGACATGAAGAGATCTACTGTGAGTGGACATCTGGGTAACAGGTATCATGGGGACGCAGAGGACCCAGGACTCCCTGGCTCAAGGAAAGTGACGCTGCGCAGCTAGGGTGGAGAGATGTGGCAATGGCAAGGAAGTGTGCTGTCTGTCAGTGGCGATGGCGTGCGCAGCCCGTAGTCTGGCTTCGATGGCGTAAAACAATGGCTCGTACGAGGCCGGAGCAACCGGATCGTAGAAAAAGAGTGGCATGTGGAAGATAGTATACTATCTGATGATGACAATGTTGTGTGCAAGTGACTGGATGAGAGGAAAGGAAAAAACAAAGGCTCAAACGGAGCCATGAGAAAAACAGTTCGGAGGGCAACGGCCCTCCCCCTCCCCCAACCACCCCCCACCCTATACTTCCGAAATTGAAGCATCTGTCACCCTAAAGAAAGCAAACCAACAATAACAATTAGCTAATCTAAAACGTTTAGCAGGGCAGTTCGTGGCAATGATGGACCCCTCCATATTTAATGGATGTCACAGTGGCATCAGCTGCATAGTAGGCTTAAAGTATCACAAGTTCCGCCGCAGTCCCGGTCCCGCGGGCCTCGAACAGTCAGAGTCCAGCATCCTTACTGGACCCCTGGAGCGCAGGGCTTCTGGACAGGTCAGAGTCAGACAGGGCAGGGCGCAGCGCCCCAGGTGGGCCCGGGCCACGGCTCAGGTCACTCATTGAACTGGTTCAGCTGTGGTTGGGGAGAGCTGGAGGAGCGTCGGAGGAGATCAACAACTGGGACCCGAGTCCCGGCGACCGTGTGGTCCCCGTCCGCCGGTCTCCCCTCCAGCGGGACCGGGTATGTCTCCGTTGTGGCTTGGGGGGAGAAGAGCGTGTTTGTAGAGGGTCAGACAGGGCGGGAGCGAAAGCAGATCGGATCCTCAGAGGCCGCTCCTCAGTGAGCCAAGTCCAGGCAGCCTGTGGGGTGTAAAAAAACAGGGTCTTCCCCTGAAAGACGACCCTGAGACGGGCCGGGAAGAGGAGACCATATCGAAGTCCCAGAGTGCAGAGTTTTTGTTTGACTTCTGCATACGTTCGTCGCTGAGCCTGCACCTCTCGCGTATAGTCCGGGAAGAGCATGATCATGCTGTTCTGATATTTTAGGGGGCCCTGGGCCCGAGCATCTCTTAAGGATGGCATCTCTATCCCGGAAGTTGAGAATTCGAATGATGAGGGGGCGGGATGGGGCCCCAGGAGGAGGTTTGGTTGCCAGGGGGCGATGAGCTCGCTCGACCGCAAACCACGCAGAGAGAGCGTCTTTAGGTATCCATGATTTCACCCAGGTCTCCACAAAGGTGACGCCCGTCCCTGTTCGATCCCTTCGGGGTAACCCACCAGGCGTAGGTTGTTCCGCTGCGAGCAGTTTTCCGCATCTTCTGCCCGACGGTGTAGTTCCGAGGTTTGATTCTGCAGGCGAGCCACTTGGGTTTTCAGTTGTCCCAGCTCATCTTCGGCCGTGGATAAACGCGACTCCGCTTCCGAAATTCACGCCGTGGCGTTGTGAAGATCTTGGTGGATAAGGGCCATGTCCACCCGGACCTCGCCGATCTTGCTCTCCACCGAGGCTTGGGGGCAGCCGCCGGCAGCCCCCTCTGTTGAGCTCCGCTCGGCGGTGGTGTATTGGTCCATCTTAGTCTGAGTCTGTGGAGCGGGTGTCTTCGGGGCGCGGTCCCTGCCCATTTCGGCCACAAATGTGAACCACTGGTAGACCAGCCGGCTGAAGGGTAGAGGCTCCCGGGGGAGGTGGCTCCCAACGGGGGAGGCCCAGCGCCCATGCCGTCGATACTCAGGCCCGGGCACTGAACCCATCCCCGCGCAAGCTCAGCAGCGTCAGGCACAGGCCAAAGCAGGGCTGGGCACCCCGTCCCCCTCCGTCCAAGGCGATGACCGATCCAAGGAGACTAACGGCTCGCCCAACTCGGGGCGGGCCCAGGCACCGACGACTCCCCACCGCTCGATGAGCGTGGCCGAAACTGCCCCCTCTGCCCACGGTGGTGTGAATGCCGCTGGCGGGGGATCCACTGAGCCAGCCGCGTGTGCCCCAACGACCGAGGCCCACCACGACGACCGGGGGCGATACAGGGCTAAAGTGAAGGATAAGGGCCGATGGAGGAGGCTCACTTCCAGGGTCTCACGCCGCCCGACAAATGCGGCCGAATCCACCTCCCTCAGGGTAGGCACCCACACCGGGGGGGCACCGAAGCCAAGGCCAGGGATGGGGAGCCGTGTGGAGGATCCACACCCAGTCCTCCACGCCACTCGGTACGCGTGGCCGATTCCACCGCCCAGTAGGAGGACTATGGCTCCCAAGGCGTCATCTCAGGTTCGCGCAATAGACCAAAGCCCGTGGGGTCCCATACAACAGAAAGACAGGCGTGCCATCTGCTGAGTCGGTAATCAGCCCAGGTGTGGGAAGGGTCGGGGGAGAGCAAATGCTGGACGTGACAGCAGAGGGGGCCAGGTTGTACCAGGGTGGGCCAGGCCTCAGCAGGAGGGCGGCACAGCAGCCGGGGGTGAGGCAGAGCGCGTGAGTTCAGTCTCACAAAGGGGGGGGGCGCCCAGGCCAGTCAAAAGACCCCCCCCACTCACCCCTGCCACAGGTGTAGCGCACTTACCCCCCTCCCCCTCAGTTAGCTGGTCTCAACGCAGGAGGCCAGTGGAGAGTCGCGCAGGCCGCCCCTGGAGCTCCGCCACAGGAGGCCAGGTCTCAGGACCGTGGCGGGCAGGGAGCAGGAGCACTGATGCGGCAGACTCGGCGGCAGCCAAGAAGAGGCCTCACGTCTTCAGGTCCCAGGAACGTCAGGGACGACTCGGGCAGGCCCCGATCACCGGACTCAAGTGCAGCCAGTTGGCAGCCCGGCTCCCAAGACAGCCAGGCCGCACCTTCTCCCCAGGGCGGTGGGCGGGGATCCGGAACGAAGGCAAACCCCAGCCCGAAGGAGGAGGAGGAGGGGGTCGGGTCTCAGGTTCTCCGCCGCCCGATCCAGCGGCCGAACGTCCGTCCGCAGGAAGCGATGGCGCCCGCCGCCGCCCACGGTCCTGCAGGGCAAGCCCAGGAGGCAGAGATACGGCCAAGCGGGGAAGGGAGGGCCGCTCCTTTGCTCGAAGCGCCGCAGCCCCCCAGCCCCGAGAGCAGCCAGAGCGGGCAGCTCTCAATCCGGCAGGTCTTTACGCCGGGGGCCCCCCAGGCAGGAGGTCGAGGGCGCCGGGACAGGAGAGCAAGGGATGAGCGGCGAGGGTCAAGGCCCGGGCACCGCCATCTTGGAAACCTGCAGGCCGGAGTGTAGGGCGAGGTATCCCCGCTGCGATGGCTCCGCAAGTTATGCCGTCCTGCAAGGCACTCTCCGCAGCAGCAGGTAAAGCAGGAAGCCAGCGGGGGGTTTGTAGAAACACTGATTAAGGCGGATTTCGACGCGGGTGATGGAGGGGTCTGGAGCACACTTAAAGTGCGACCGCCATCTTAGCGCGTCGGCCACGCCCCCAAAAAACAAAATCTTATACAAAAAAATACATCACATACTTTAAAAATACATACTAAAATACATAACACTAATTACAACATCGATATTTTAAACATCTATATTTTTGCAAACGATATTAACAACTTCAGTATTTCCAAAAACGATATTTCTTACCTTCAAGTCGATATTCTTGACTGCGATATTCTTCCTGTCGATATTTCTGTATCACGATATTTAAAACTCGATATTTGTGTATGTCAACATTTTAAACTCGATATTTTGTCTGTGCACCATGTGCACCTGCCCCAAGCCTCTGAAATTAATTTCATTTCACAGGGAGGTCAGCTTCCATAGATGCTACCAGGCAGCCAAAGAGGAATGAGCTGCACCAGCCAGAGGTTTGGAAAGGGTGTCCCTGAAGGCCGGCAATTAGTGGTGTGAGGTGCCCCTCAGGGAATGTCTTTTTACAATGCGAGTTATTACATCGCATGCTTTTACAACGCGGTCGTTACAACGCAGTACCATTACAACGCAAGTCGTTACAACGACTTGCTCTAGATGGCGTGCTGGACTTAGGAATAGTATAATTCACAATTCCAACTCCAGTGTGTGCAACAGTAGGGAAGGTGTTGGAATAGTAGATTATACTATTCCTTAGTTTAGAGCGCCATCTAGAGCAAGTCGTTGTAACGACTTGCGTTGTAATGGTACTGCGTTGTAACAATGCGGCGGTTGTAGCGACCACGTTGTAAAGGTATTGCAGTGTAATGACCGCGTTGTAAAGGTTGTTTCCCCCCTT
Source organism: Calotriton arnoldi (assembly GCA_963921515.1). Lineage (NCBI taxonomy): Eukaryota > Metazoa > Chordata > Amphibia > Caudata > Salamandridae > Calotriton > Calotriton arnoldi. The sequence continues at coordinate 546,594 of CAWUFW010008978.1, forward strand.
AGGATCAGGGAGAACTATGATGGCCAAAGGAATAAAGGTGATCATTGTTAAGCTGCATAATTGTTGGGGACTTTTTTCCTTGCAAGAGGATTAACTGGAAGAGAAAGTGTGTTCCCTTCATCCAAGCCAATCAGGAACTAGAGGGACTATAATTGGCAAGACGGGCAGTGAATCAGGGTGTGGATGGCCACATCCTCAAAGCTTTCCCTTAGTGGCAAAAGGTCATAACTAGATGCTCTTGCATAGGCACTCAGATACTGCAATATCACAGACATGCCTTTTGGAGGGGAATAGACATATAGGGGGTGGCAGTCGCAGGAATTTTCCAGGGGTATTCAGTAGACCTCAGCGCAGTTCATCAGTAAAAAGGTGTGTGCCCCAACTATAATCACAGCAGTCACCAACCTGGAAGGTGCCCAACCGTGGCCCTGGGGAGCCTATACCTGAGAGTGGCCCCTTCAAGTTTTACCTCCGAGGTGCCTCACTTCCTCTTGTGGGTTGCTATGTAGGTCGCCCTTTAGATTACGGTTCTCAGTATTAAGTCACGAGTGGATCTCTTGAGGATCGAAAAAGCAGATTGGGGCATCTGCGTGAACTACTGTGAACCTTTGTGCAGGTGACATGCCAGGGGAAGGATCCAGGACTTAGAGGGGGCAGGGCAGAGCAGAGCAGCCTTTCAAGAGGAGTGTCAGACTCTTAAGTCTGTGGCAGTGTATTGCAAGGTGCTAGTGTTTGTGCTCCACATATCCCTGCTCACTACAGAGGGCATAACACCCCTGATCACAGAGGGGTAATACTCCTCATCACATAGGACCTGCCATCCCTCTTCACAGAGTTCATATGACCCCACACCACTGGGGCATACCACCTCTCATCACAGAGGGGATACTACTCCTCATCACATAGGACCTGCCATCCCTCTTCACAGAGTTCACATGACCCCACACCACTGGGGCATACCACCTCTCATCACAGAGGGGATACTACTTCTCATCACATAGGACCTGCCATCCCTCTTCACAGAGTACATATGACCCCAAACCACAGAGGGCTTATCACCCCTGATCGCAGAGAGCACACACCTTTCACCACAGAGCAGCGACCTACTCTGCCAAAGGGCCAGAGGGATGGAGTCAAATCTTATTGTCATCAGATTGGAGCTTGGCATTTCGCTGGCTTTTTTTCAGCATTTCTTTGCATGACGTACATGAGCACCCTTTGAAGTAGTAGTCAGGTTGTCAGTGCTTATGTAAGATTAGAGGCTGAATCCTGTGTGGGCGGCGTGTTAAAGCTGTGATAATTCTGCTTGCAGCAGCAGACCACATTAACCAAGTGACTGAAGTTCCGTTGCGCTTTCCACACGATGCGGCAGCCCAGCTATTTCCAACTTATTTGATTTTTTGTACGAACAGGTATATCATGAAATGATTACAGCAAGAAGGCTGTACATCCAAAAATAGGATCTTTCACCATTCTGAGGCTGGTTGTACCAGCTGTTGTAATTTATACCTTAATAAAAAGGCCCTAAGATCTAGGTTTCCAATTCACGATTTACAACTGAAGTGGGACGAATCAAATTAGTAACGTACGACAGAATTTCAAACAGGTTATCTAAGGAGCACTGGGCTAATGACCCCTAAGTGGGCTCAGTTCAGCTAAGAAAATTGAGGAAAGGTCAGTCTGCAGACTGTAGTCAGTTGGTGCATGCTTAAAACACCAGTCACCCTCTGAATAGCGTCAAACTTCCCAACGGCCTTCTTTCTTTCCAGTTATTTCTTTTCCCCACATGCACTTTAGGGGATTCCCATGACTGGAGTCTGTTTCCCTACTGCCTCAAACCTAGACTCTTTCATTCATTGTGACATTCTAATTTAGACCAACTCCCCCATTTAGCCCTGCATGGTGTAAACAAGGGGTATGAGTAAACGTCATGGGGAGTGGGCACTCCTTCTGTTTGTGTTCATGCTCATCCCTTCCACGGCATGTTTTATCACCCCTGCTCCAGAGCAAATGTGGTACTGTGCTTCCCTCGAATGGAAAACAGTTCTAATGTTATCAGCCATTTCCTTTACCTGCAGTGGTATTGTAAGTTGTCCATAACATTTACAAAGTGCTTTCCAGAGCACCACTAAAGTAAAGCCGTCTGCCCCAAGCTGTAGTTTATCTTTTCTAGCTATACAACACTCTGGGCCCCATTTAAGGTTTGGCTGACAAGTTACTCTGTCACAAACATAGAAGATATCCCGTCTGCCTTATTCAAAGTGCATTGTATTCTGTGGTGCTTGAAATAAAGCGTCTGTGTTGTGGATCACGCTTGTGGCGAAGTAACCCGCCAGCCGTACTCTAAATCATTCATGCCCTTAGTCTTCATTCCCACAGGACCTGCCTAAGTGGATACCAGATGTGCTGGCATGTCCCATACTCTCCAGCACAGTGTTTCTTGTCCTAGGTAAGCAAACGCAGCCCAGCACCACAGGGACATAGACACAGAGGAAAGACAAAGAGGTAATTGCTTTAATACGTACTGCCTGCAAGTACCTGGCAACTACCCCAGCTTTGCTTGTAGAAAATCTCATCAATAGAAACTGAGAATCATGGGGGTCTATTCCAGTGCCCCCAGAATATAGAGCTTGAAAGAGACCTTTCAAGGTGAAGGTTGCAGCAAGCATATGGCCTCTGCTTTAGTGGAAAATCTGCACGAGGTGACATAGCTGTGTTTAGTACATATGAAACTGAGCTCTAGGGATCATGGTACAGGAGACAGAAGTCATAGCTGACGTTAGAGCTTTAAAAACATAACTTTAAATTAAGTCTTGAGCGAGTTGGCGCAGCTCTGAAGCTGCTGCTGAAATCTTGAATTCGGTTATGGTATTTAGCAAGGCTGTGAAATCCCGTCGTATGTGTCGTAGCAGTTTCCGCACTTGGGTTTTAACTCATGTTTTGGTTTACTATCAGGCAGCGTTAATCATGCAGCGCCTGAAGGTGGATGACTAATGGAGTGGCTGACTTGAACAGCGTGTTGTGCTATTTTCAGACTTCTGATGTGGTGTTAATTTTTTTCAGGTTAAACGAACATGGCACTTCCGCCACCTCTGACTTCTCGTCTCATTCCACTGCCTCACTGATCAGCAATGAGGAGCAGTTTGAAGACTATGGAGAAGGTGATGACGTTGACTTCACACCAAGCAGTCCATGCCCAGACGATGAAAGCAGAACCAACGCCTTTTCAGACCTGGGCTCCTCAGTGTCCTCCAGGTGACTGGATCTCATGTTTTAGACGAGGAATATCAGTCAGGCTACCTTGGTAGCTGCATGAAATGTGATAATCTTCACACCTATTGGGATTTTCTTATGAAAAATGACATTGTAGGGAGTGTTGTAAAAGAATTGGTCAAAAAGGTGGTTAGATGAATATAAGATGACCTCGTATGAAAACACGTCTACTTGACTATTTATCATGTCCAATACAAATCCAAGAGGGCTGGATCCAAGCCAGATTTTTAGTATAACCTCTGTGTAAATTGGTTCAGCTTAGTTTCATCGTTTGCAAACCTTTTGTGGATATCCTAAAAATCTGTCATGGATCTGACCCTTGTTGGACACCGTGGTCAAGTGGAAACACTACACTGATTACTTTGAAGTGTTTTTTCTGTTGCCAGTAACATAACAACCAGATGTTTAGCTGATTGGGATGGCACAAGGTATCTTCATAACGTCCCTGAAAGGCTTGATTTTTCACTGTGCTGTGAAGTTGTAAAGGTTCGTTTTTCTGGTGAGTTTATCAAACAAAGTTGTACAAGTACCTTCTTTATCCCAGACCTGTTTCAGAGCTCTCTATTTAGGAAGGAGTACTGAGATATGAACTGCAAGACGTCACCCATCCCGAAGAGAAGAATGGTCACATTACGGAAGCGACTCCTCTCTCTTTAGAGAGCACTTGTAGAAAGGGGGCGATCTTGTTCCTCACTGGTAGATTGTGAACTAGCTTCCCAGAAAGAAATGAGGCAAAATAAATATATGTAAAAGTCTTTGACTAAGAGCCTCACATTCGCAGTGGTGAAAGCATTCCACTGCACAAGTCTGTTAAATGGGCGGTTTCCTACAGCAAGCATGGGAATTATTCTGGTTGAAATGCAGAAAATTATTTTTGCACTTAAAAGGGATTGCAGGCATGCGCTACATACGATCCTATACTCTGCGCCATTGCGGCGCTCCTTACCGGCTACCACACAGCTTGTTTTTCAGATCTGGAGGCAGGCATTACGGAGGATGGGCTGGTGGAACAGGTTGACCCGGGAGACCCCTCTATGGCACAACGGACGCCTGCCACAGCTGGCGCTCTGCCTGGATTCCGCGACCGGGACACCATCGGGATTTCTGCCTTGGGGGATGTTATGCGGGGACCCGTTTTGAAATCGTTTCAGGACATGCAAAAAGATTTTCAAATGCCACGTACTCAATTTTTTAAATATCTGCAATTTCGACATGCTATTTCCCCTAGCTTGGTGGGACTGGATGCACTAGCCGAGTTCAGTCCAGTGGAAGCGAAAGTGTTCATGGGAGATTTACGGGATCACAAGATCTCCAAAATTTACCAGTCCCTAGTCACACATAGCTCCCCATCCTTGCAGCATCACCGGGAGGCCTGGGAGGGTGATGTGGGCTTGATGGAGGAGGAAGATTGGACGGAGGCCCTGGCCTCCCCACGTGGGGCGGCCATCGCAATGAGCCTTTGGCTCATCCAGTTCAAATACCTCCATAGGGTGTATTATACCAGAGTCAGGCTGTACAGGGCAGGCTTGGTGGCTTCCCCGGTGTGTCTTCGTTGCGCGCATGGGGAGGGAACCTTGCTTCATACCGTGTGGGATTGTTCCGCGCTGGCGCGGTTCTGGAGGGGGGTTATGACCTGCCTTTCGGAGGTTCTGTGTTGGGATCTTCCCTGCTCACCCAAGTTGGTTCTCCTCCATGTCATGGACGGTGTTGGGGGCAATGTTTATAAACGTCATTTTATGCTTTTAGGTTTTACTCTGGCCAAACGAGACATTGCCAGGCTCCCATTTTTGTGGCGAGGGGGTGTCCTCGTAAACACTACAAAATTTGGAAGCGCTGGGCGGACTATCGGGGCCTGGAACTAGAACCTGCCCCTACCCAGTGCCCAGGCCGGCCTTAATTTTTCCCCTCTTCTCTGAGGTGTCCCTTGTGCACATGTGGTGGGATAGAAGCTTCTTGGAAACGACACATGGTGAGCATTGGCATGTGCCTTAGACTGTATATGTTGCTCTTGAAGGGTCGACAGTGCGAAGGGGTGGGGGTGGGGCAGGGTGTTGTATATTTTCCCTTTCTGTTTTGATTTACCTGCAATGCCTTTAATTTCTCCTGTGCATATGAGAAAATTGTCAAAGTCACAATAATGTATATTGATGCTTCGGAAGTCTCTGGGTCGCAGAGCTCCGCTCTTTGTGTTTTTTGACAAAATGTTTAAAAAAAAAAAAAGGGATTGCAGGCAGTTTGCGTGAGTAACTGTGTACCACTGTCAAGCATGTCTGTGAAGTGCTTCGATGTGATCACCTGTTCAAATTTTATCACAACCAGAGGAACCATTTGGAAGCCTAAAGATACTACCTATTTACTGCTGCATGAAGATTGCTACTGGACAAATCACAGTGCAAGGTGACAGGAGGTGGTAATTAAATGTTCAACACCTGAATCCAAGCCAAACATGTTTGCCCACTGATGACAACTGTAGATACAGGTACCCATTAAAAGTACCACTCTGTCAGCATAACCTAGTGTTCAGTGATTGTGGACTCAGATTTCCTAAAAGAGGTCATGGCTTGATAATGTGTAGAATACCAAGCATGCTGTTTATGCATTTGGGAAGAAGGTAGCTGACCATAATGAAATTGACCATGTGTTTGAATGACTACTTAGTGCCATCACCAGCTCCCACCACCTGTTGGACCTTTAATGAAGTCTCACCAAAATGTACAGTTGTTTACCATCCATCATCAGTAGAGTTTGTTTCTCCAGGAACGTATAGATTTTGGTTTGGGATCAAGAGAGGTAGAAAGAGGCTGTCCTCACTTTGTGATCAGTTGCTTTTTGTAGAAAAACTGAATTTTGGACTCTGATTGTACCATAAGGTACATAGGGGCCTATTACGATGGCGGTCGGAAAACCTCCCCGACCGCCATGGTAACGGGAAAAGACCGCCCGCAAGGCCCGCGACATAACCGCCGGTCGCATTAGGATGTACCTTGCTCAAAATCCGACCGCGGCGGTCGGATCGCGGGCCTTAACATTGCGGCGGTTGCTGCTGCCTGCAGCCCCGCAGCGATGTCCAAATGAGCATGTCCTGCATTTCCCTGCACTGCGTGGCAGGCACTGCACAGTGCCTGCCACCTGGTACAGGGACATGTAGGGGGGGACCATGGGTACCCCCCCAGTGCACCCACACCCCCCCACAAAACATTGGGGGCCCGCAACGGGCCCCCGGAATACAATCACCGCATGCCTTTCCATGGCGGTCTGACCGCTGAGGAAAGGCTGGCTACCGCCGGCATCATAATCGTGCCGGCGGAGCCTGCCCTGCACCGCCACCATTATCCCGGTCCTTCTCCATCCGCAGGGCAGGAGTGCGGATGGCAACCGGCGGAAAAGTGGCGGAAAGGATTTCCCTCCGCCGCGGTCACCACCGCCATCCTAATCTGACCGGCGGTTTTCTGGCTTGCGATCGCGGCGGATGTCCGCCGCAGGTCCGGCGGTTGCCACCGCCGGCCGGCCGGCGGTCATCCGACCGCCATCGTAATAGGCCCCATAGTTTGGATTGCCATGTGATGATAAATGTCAGGTGCTCATGACTGTCCACCGTTTATTCTTTACTTTGCCACCAACATATGACACTAGTACTAACTCATTAATGTTCATCACAGTCTACTAGTTACTATGAGAGACTATAGAAGAAAGACAATTCTCGGTTTATTTAGATTGCACAATTGACTGCCAAAGTGGAAAGTGGAAAAGATGTGATTCTACATTGGCTTCCTTTACTCCTTAGTTATTGACGGTCATTGCTTTTTTGACTGCTAAGACAGAATGTGACCAAATGGTAATCCTCCATTGGCGTGCATTGCAGCACTGACTGCTAATATAGAAAGCAACCAAATGGTGAACTTCCACTTATGTACATTGCACTATGGACTGCTAAGATAGAAAGTGACCAAATGGTAATTCTCTGCACACAGGCATTTCACCATTGACTGCTAAGATAGAAAGCAATCAAATTTTGATCCTCCTTTGAGGTTCATTGCACTATTGACTACTAAGATAAAAAATAAATATTAAATGGTGCTCCTTCATTGACAGGCATTGCACCATTGTCAGGTGATCCTCCTTCGAGGTGCACTGCACAATTGACTGCTATGATAGAAAGTTATCAAATGGTGCTCCTTCTTTGACGTGCATTGTACCATTGGCTGCCAAGATAGAAAGTTATCAAATGGTGCTGGTTCATTGATGTGCACTGTACCAATGGCTGCCAAGATAGAAAGTTATCAAATGGTGCTGGTTCATTGATGTGCATTGTACCATTGGCTGCCAAGATAGAAAGTTATCATATGGTGCTGGTTCATTGATGTGCATTGTACCATTGGCTGCCAAGATAGAAAGTTATAAATGGTGCTCCTTCATTGACGTGCATTGTACCATTGGCTGCCAAGATAGAAAGTTATCAAATGGTGCTGGTTCATTGATGTGCATTGTACCATTGGCTGCCAAGATAGAAAGTTATAAATGGTGCTCCTTCATTGACGTGCATTGTACCATTGGCTGCCAAGATAGAAAGTTATAAATGGTGCTCCTTCATTGACGTGCATTGTACCATTGGCTGACAAGATAGAAAGTTATCAAACGGTGCTCCTTCTTTGACGTGCATTGTACCATTGGCGGCTAAGATAGAAAGTTATAAATGGTGCTCCTTCTTTGACAGCCATTGCACCATTATCAGGTGATCCTCCTTTGAGCTGCCCTGCACAATTGACTGCTATGATAGAAAGTTACCAAATGGTGACTCTTCATTGGCGTGCATTGTACCTTTGGCTGCTAAAACGGAAGTGCCTGAAATGTGATTCTACATTGACCTATAGTGTTCTTGATGATGTCTGAAGTTCGAAGGAGCCACAAAGGCTGATATCTCTGGTGACCATTAGAAGCAAAGGCCAACCTTCCGGAGCTTTAGGGAATGTAAATAACATTTACACATCACTAATCATTGCATGCAGTTGGGTGAACGAAAGTACAGCTGCAGTAGATTGATGTGATAACGTTAGCGCTGGATGTAGGTTCGGAAGGACATTTCTTTTCTTTTCTAATTCTTTTATCACAGCTCTCTGAACGCCTCTCTGAAAGTAATGTTTTGATTATCATGTTTCTTTTGTATATTCTGTTCATACTTGCAAGTGAAACCTGCTGTTTGACTGATTAAAATAGAGGATTCCAGTAAATTAAATTTAATTTAATGCAATTTGTCCCCTTCTATAGTGCTGGCCAGACACCAAGGAAAATGAGGCACGTTTACAACGGCGAGTTACTCGATGTCTACTGTTCTCAGTGCTGCAAAAAAATCAACCTGCTGAATGACCTGGAAGCCCGACTGAAGAACTTGAAAGCAAACAGGTAGGGTGAAATTAGCCACTCTGTATGAGAACCATCGCCCACTCTTATGCTGTCTTCCTTGGAAACAGAGAACTATGTCCTCCTGGACTGTTTCTGTAGCAGAAGATCTTGTCAACAAATGTGTAAGGGTTTATTAGGAGTTTTAGTCCTGCTAATGAATTCGCTCTTGTGTACCCTGTTAGAAAGCTAATCTATACCAGACTGGCATACCACTAGCATTAGGACTTCAGAAATGTAAAAGAAACATTTAAAAAAAAAAAAATTCTGATAATACAGGAATTCTTTTCCCATTGCTTCTGTGCCTTTTCACAAACCCTGGGAGTAGTAAACACCTTTTCTCATTACAGATGATCATGAGTAAATTAATTTCATGAGAGTGAGGGCCGAGCCTGTGGTCAAAATGCTTTTGTCATTCACAAGCCTTTCACTCATCGTTCATCCCAGACACAACACATGCTTACTACAGATGGAAAACCTCACCCAAACAAAAGCATTTACTGAGGAATCAAAGTCACATTGTGCACTTGTCACATAGGGGCTGAACTTTTTGTGATTCAACCCCTGATCTAAAAAGGATGAAGAGGGGGCGTGGCCGAGCTGCGAAGCATGATGGCGGCAGATTAGTGTAGCTCCGTACTTTCCCCCCTCCCTCCGTAGATCCGCACCAAGTATCCGATGGTCCGAGGTGGGCATGCCTAATTGGAGACTCCGGTGACCCGACCCGTGGAGACTGGACTCCGTGGAGACGCTGTCGTCCTGGTTCCGAGTCCGGGATCGGCTGTGGCCTGCGCATAGTGGAGAAGCCGGGGTCTCGAGTGGAGAGGAGAGCGGACGGCGAGCCCGGCGGACCCCACTCTCAACTATCCTCAGCCTCCGCGGCGGGTCCGAGGTCCGGACCGGAGAATCGGAGGGAAGCATCGGCGATCCCCAGCGCCCGGAGTCACAGGTGTCCTGCCAGGTCGGTGATTGCCACAATAGAGGCCGACACGGAGAGGAGAGGCCGGGGACCTGAGTGGAGACGCAGGCGGATGGTGAGCCAATCGGACTGTGCCCCCGACCGCCCCTATCTACTGCAGCAGATCGAGAGACCGGGGAGGACGTGTGTGGTCCTCCGCTCCTATAGTGACCTAGCCAGGACGGGGATCCGAGGTGACGGGGGGCCGTGGCCGCCCGAGATAGCTCTCCAGAAGAGCCGCCACTTGTGCAGACGGCCCGGGACGGGAGGCAGTGGATCTCGGGTTGTTAAACGCCTTGGAAGCCCCGGGTCGGCGGAGATCGGACACGGGGGCCCGGGGAGTGGTCGTTGCCCTGCAGTGCCAGCGGGACTCAGAATCAACCCGGCCCAGGTCCCTGGACTTGCTCATCGCGTCTCTGGCGTAGGCGGTGTGAGTGTGGCTGGAGCGAGTGTACCCCCGGAGGCGGTGCTGCACTATCTATACCTGCATTCCCCTCATAAGTGCGAGAGTGAGGGCCCCGCTTGACCTGTAGTGCTGGCCATTGGAGGTCGCCTGAGTGGACTGCCGCTTCACGACGTGCCCGGCCGAGGGCGGGACACCTGTGACTGGTAGAAACAGACGTATAGCCACCACTTATTGCAGGGTCTTGCCACCACCGGCAGCCTTGCTCTCCTTGACCAGCAGTTTCGCCCCAGGGAGTCGGTCCGGCCTTTGGGAGGAGGACGCACAGCCGGGTGTAGGCCCTGTTTCTGGCCCGGGTGATCGCCCATCCCTGCTTCCACAGCCGGGGTGGCCGCAACACGGTAGAGTGGAGTGACGCAATGGCAGCATCGAGGGGTAACAAACAGGTGCAACAGAACAAATTGGATCGCTATACTCTACCTAAAACCTCGTTGCCTGACGCTTTGCCCGTGAGCAAGGGCGGTGGAACTCAGTTAGACGCAGATCCAGAGCCTACGCTTAAAGACGTAATGGCGGCAATCGCTGGGATTAAAACCTCTCTGGAACACAAGATGGACGCCCTTACGGTGGAAGTGACCTTGCTCAGGGCAGACCATAACAAGAATAGTGAAAAGATCAAACAGGTGGAGCTCACAACGGCAAGTCTGGTGGAGGACACGTCGCAGCTGCAACTGGACATTAAGGAACTCCGGTCCTTCCGGCAATACGCAGAATCTAAGCTGGATGACTATGAAGGGCGGATGCGGCGCAATAATGTCCGCATTTTAGGGGTCCCGGAAAAGCGGAGGGTCCAGCCACTGATCTCTTTGTGGAAGACCTCATCCTCAAACATCTGCAACCTAAGGGGCTGGGAAGATTATTTGTTATCGAAAGAGCTCACAGAGTCCCTGGAGGTAGACCGAGACCGGGGCGCCCCCGCGTCCTATCCTAGCTAGAGTCCTAAACTTCAGGGATCGGGACGTAATTCTTCAGCACGCCAGAACAGGACCGCCACTCCGGTACGAAAACTCGGAGATAACCTTCTTTCCGGATTTCACTCAAATGGTTCAGAGACAAAGACGCTCCTTCCTTGGGATAAAGAAAACACTAAGGGATAAAGGCTACAAATATGCTATGCTCTTTCCGGCCAGGCTGCGCGTGGAAGCCGACGATAGGGCCTGGTTCTTTGAACACCCGGAGGCGGCTGCCGAGTGGTTGGAGCGTCGCTGACCGCAAGGCAATACCGGGCCAGTGGTAATGTACTGTGTTGGGGTGAACGTACATTAATGGACTCCATTAACAATGAATGTCGACAGCGATATGGGTTGGACTCATAGGGGCACTTCGGTCCTGTACTATAGGGGGAGGGAGGGGAGGGAGGCAGGAGAGTATACCCCCAATTTTCTTCACTTAGTTCAAGTTAAAGGGCGACAGGCACTCTGCATCGTTGTAATCATGGGCAGGTTTGAGCCCAGAGTGCAGGGGAGCAGGGAGGGGGAGTTGGGAGGGGTTTACGTATTGTTATATGTTTTTAAGGAATCGTCAAGGCATCGCAATCCGGCAACATAGACACCTAGGAGACACGTAAATGTCAATGAGTACGCAATGGGACAAAGGGTTCAAATTGATGAGCTGGAACGTTAATGGTCTGGGGGACAAAGTTAAAAGAACAGTGGTGCTCCAATATGTGAAGAGACATGCCCCCGATGTAGTACTGCTACAGGAGACTCACCTGGTGGGTAACTCGTGCAAAGCCCTTAATAGGTGGGGTTACACCCTGGTGGCACATTCAGGCTTTACCTCTGGATCGAGAGGGACGGGTATATTACTGAAGAACTCCTTTCCCCTGTCGATTAAATCTACATGGGTGGATGCTGGGGGAGATACGCGGGTGTCACAGGAAGATGGGAGGGGAGAGAGTTGACCCTCATGTCAATTTATGTACCGCCGGCTCTCCAAGAAGTAGCCTTCAAAGACTTGGGGTCCATTCTGATGACAGTCCCAGAGGGACTCCTAATAGCGGGAGGGGATATGAACGCAGTGGTGGATGGCACAAAAGACAGGAGCCCGCCGAGAACACTCCGCCTATCCAATAGCTGGTTACCGAATTTTCTGGGGGCTCTAGGGTTGCAGGACACATGGCGCTCATTCCATCCTGACACTACCCAATACACGTTCCACTCGGGAGCCCACAACTCCCAATCTAGGCTAGACTACTTGCTGGTCCCCCCGGACCACTTGCAACACATACAAGAGATCAGACACATGGCGAGGGGCATCTCGGACCATTCCCCGTTGTGGATGCACTTGGCGGTTGGCCACCATAGAGTGGGAAGGGTGGCCCCCATTAACCCATGGCATCTCCGTAATCCGGTAGTCCACAAAGCACTACACACCACGATCGAACAATACTTCCAAGAAAATGAGGGATCGGTGAACTCGTCTCAGTCACTCTGGGAGGCTTTTAAGACGGTGGTTAGGGGCCAAGCCCTTTCCCAAATAGCGGGGGTAAGAAAGGAAAAGGTTAAGGAGGTGGAAGCGCTAGAGACGGAGATCCTCCGACTGGAAGAGGAAATGACGGAGCGCCCTCATCCAGACGCCACCCACAGCTTACAGTTAAAACAAGATAGCTATAGGGCCTTAGTGACGGACAGGGCCAGAGAACTGGGAAGAGAAACGCTAGGTAGAATATACGACCAAGGGGATAAAGCAGGAAAACTAATCGCATGGTTAGACAGGCAAAAACTAGCAAGTAGATTGGTGCCGGAACTAACTGATAAAGATGCGCATATAATAACGGACCCCCAGGACATCGCAAACGCATTCGCCGGCCACTTCAAACAGATCTATACCTCCCAGAACCCCTACACGGTACACGACTCCATCGACCTCTTACGAGACATAGCATTACCAAAACTCTCGGAGTCAGAGTTAGAGTACCTTGAGGGGCGCTCACACCGGACGAGGTGGCACTGGCGGTTCGGGGGCTTAAGTCGGGGAAGGCATCAGGACCCAATGGTCTACCGATCGAGCTGTATAAACTCGGGATAGACACTCTTGCCCCTCACATGTGCAAGATGTTTGAGGAGAGTAAGGAGCGTGGGGAGTTGCCTCGAGACCAAAGAATCGCAACCCTAGTGATGATTCATAAAGAAGGTAAATGCCGGACAGATTGTTCCTCTTATAGGCCGATCTCCCTATTGAATGCTGAGCCAAAGATCTTAGCTAAACTCCTTGCCTCCAGACTGATCAAAGTTATCAATAACCTGGTACACCCGGATCAATCCGGTTTTATGCCCCAGCGCAATACGGCATTAAACTTGCGTAGATTGCACGGGGTGATGGGGAGGGCAGATACCATACAGGAAGAGGCGGTGTTGGTGTCCTTGGACGCCTCCATGGCATTCGATATGCTCGAATGGCCGTATCTCTTCGGAGTTCTCGAGAAAATGGGTTTTGGACCCCAATTTATCCAGTGGGTGAGACTCCTCTACTCGAAACCACTAGCCCAGATCGTAGTAAACAACAAAAAATCTGAAGTGTTCGAACTGGGTAGAGGCACCAGGCAGGGATGCCCGCTTTCCCCCCTCTTGTTCGCCCTGGCCCTGGAACCCTTGGCATCCTGGGTACGGAGGAACCCGGTGATTCGTGGATTTAAGTGGGCTGAGGCCCGGGAGGACCGCATCTCATTGTATGCGGACGACATTCTGTTGTTCCTGACATCCCCGAAGGCCTCGCTCACAGCAGTATTCGATATTTTCGCCATCTTTGGCAGATATTCAGGGTATTCCATTAATTGGCTCAAATCAGTATTGTATGTTCTGAAGGGACCCCTCACCGGGCTTCCTAGGAACTGTCCGATACAGATCACCACACAGGGCTTCAAATATCTAGGTATCTATATCACATCTAACCCCGCAGATAGATTTGCTCACAACCTACTCCCTCCCTTGCAGAGGTTGAAGACAGACTCGGAGCGCTGGATGAGGCTTCCGCTCTCGCTGCTGGGCAGAGCTTCCCTCTTCAAGATGATGGCCCTGCCCCGGTTCCTCTACGTCCTACAAAACTCACTCGACCTCGTTCCCGCCAGCTACTTCAAAGAAATCGAGACTCTACAACGCCGGTTGCTATGGAATGGGAAGCCACGTATTGCACTATCGAAACTGAACCTTACCTGGTATGATGGGGGATCGCTCTCCCGATCTTAAAAATATTATTGGGCAGCTCACCTAACAGCCATTAACCACGGCACGTACAGGCAGGAGGGCGACCCGGGCTATGCGATGGATCGCTGGGTACTACCTGGAGGGAACTATAACCGTGCGCTCTACTCGACCACCGGTAAACATCACCTGACCGGTCCAACCAAGCACTCAGTGCAGGTCTGGAAAGCAGCCACCAGAAGCATGGGGTGGGAGCACAGGATAACCCTGGCAACGCCGCTATGGGATTCGGAGTGGCTCGGGAACCTGTGGTCAACTAAAGGTTTCGACAAATGGGACCTCATAGGTATCTCAAAAATTGTCGACTTATGGGTCAAAGGCGAGGTCAAGTCATTTTCCGCCCTGCAGCGAGAGTACGATCTCGCTCCTACAGAGCACTTTAGATACCTACAGGTCCGCCACGCCTTACACTCCTGCCTCCAGAGGGGGAAACCCCCGGAATCCGCCCCTCTTGAGGACAGACTCCTTGATGGCTATTTACCAACAAAGGCCATCTCGCTCACGTACAAGAAGTTAGTGAATCACTCTGGAGACCCCTGGGGAAACTGCGGGAAAAGTGGGAAAAGGATGGCATAATAATGGACGACGGGGAATGGGTGGTAGCGACGGCGTCGCCGCGGGAGGTCGCCATTGCGGCGAGGCTGAGGCTAGTACAGCTCAAAATCCTGCACCGGATTTATATCACGGGACCCGGTATGGTACAGATGGGAAGAGCAGTAGATGGCAAATGTAGAAGGGGCTGCGGAGGGAGGGTACCTTCCTCCATATACTCTGGGAATGTGCGTTTGTCCGGAAGTATTGGCGGAAGATACACGAGGTGATGAGCGAAGTGTTGGAGCACGCACTCCCTCTGGAGGCTAAGAGATGTCTCCTAAACGTGTGGGAGCCCACAGATTTAAACAATACCCGTGTCACCTGGGTCACGTTGGGGTTGATGATAGCGAAACGTAATATCGCCCAGACATGGGGGCATCACGGGCACCTGCGGTATCCGCATGGGAGAGGGACATGGACTGGTGCATGTTTCGTGAAAAATATGTATATGTAGCTAGGGGATGCCCCAAAAAATGGTGCCGCATTTGGAACGACTGGAATGAATATAGAGGGAATGTCTGTACCCCACCACAGGTGCCAGCCCCAGATGAATCACTGTAGACGTGAAACTCTTAACCATTGTTCATATACTGTATACAATTATCTGAGTGAGAACCTGGTCAAGTTATGAAACATGAATGTACTGTATTTTGCCTTGCACTATCGATTCCTATTGTTAAATAATAAATAAAAAGTATTATTAAAAAAAAATAAAAAGGATGAGGAGAAGAATACATAGGGGCCTTGCTCTTAGCACTGCCTTGATATTCTGAGCCTCTCTGATGGGTTTACCACATCATCCTTTTAAGAAGCTGTGAGCAAGGCTGTGTCTATATCTGTTCTACTGGTGTATACCCTTAGAGCCCACGGCGGTCCATTAAAGACCTTCTCGTTCATTATTGGTCTGAGCGGAAGGTCAGTGCCGACAAGAGAGGGAGGTGAACTCCCTCTTTCAGCCTCTCCTTCACTCTGCGCACCACAGGAGAGGGAAGGTGGGAGCGACCGCTATTTTCCATCGCCGTAGGCTTGGAATACTAAAGATGGAGCAAAGTTTTCAATGGAAGGTATAGCTTGCTGCTGCAGTCTCTAAGACTATTAGAACATTTGAAAGTGATCAGGAGATGTACCGAGGCTTCCCCTGAGGTTAGACAGTAAAATCAAGTGACTGCTCAGGCAGTGCGCAGCTGCGGGGCCCAATCAATCAATTTTAACGAATGGGTAAGGCGTCTCCCAACCTGCTTTCTAACTGTAGGGATGCTACAGCATATCCTCCAGGTAGCCTGGCATGCTTCATTGCTCCAAGTGAGGAGCACAACGCCGCAGAAACGCAGGCGCTGCAAAGACTTTTCTCTTCTCCCCTTCTGTAGGTCTGTGACAAAGTGAGCTCCAGGAGGAGCGAAGGAAGCAACTGCTGGTGTCCATGGACCTCCACCTCGGTCTCCCTCAATCTGCCGCCCATATCCTAAGGAGAGGGGGGAGAGAGTAAGAGACGGAGGCTGTGGGATAGGACATTGTAATGTTGATGGCAGCAGCCCGCCAGGACTGCACTCTCCGCAGCATAGTGCGCAACGTTCCATTAGTCTAATCACCTCTTTGTGGCTAATGCGGAAGTCTGTCTCTGCATTTTCACCAGGACTTCAAAACACTGATCTATTTTTCAGCAAACTGCAATACATATTGCTAACTGATGCTACAAATGATGTCAACAAGTTTTGCAGCGTGAATCTTTCTGGATTCACTATGCTGTGCATTATTCCGCCATCTCGTGGTTGGGTCCGGATTCGTAGTCTTTTCTTTGTTTTTGTGTTTTGTTTTTTTTTGTTGGCCCAGGTGGGCGGCGACGCCCCACCATTTGGTGTCTTCGGTGACGTCGTCGCGCTTCCGGCGGAAGCTCCCACCTTTGGTAGCCATTTTCAGATTCTTTTTTCCGCCGTGGGGTCTGGATCGTTGCCGAGAAGTTCCAGAAAATTTTGGACGAAGAATCTCGAAAAGTCGAAATATCATCACAGAGGATGGATTCCGGAGACACCGGACGACGACACAAGTACCGGGGACAACAAGAAGGACGACGAGGTAGAAGGTCCACGACCGAAATCTCGACGCCTACGGAGAATGCGCTCGCAGGGGGCTCCTGAGCGCGGTTATGGACAAGACTCCGTTCAAGTTTTGCAAAAACTGCCACCACAAGTACGCCCAAAAAGACCAGCACCCAGTCTGCAACCTCTGCTTACCGCTCGACCACATCAGCGAAGACTGCAACGCGTGCTCGGCGTTCACCCCGAAGACCCTCCGGGTGAGAGACAGACAGAGAAGGGCGAACTACAACATGCAGGGCCAGGGACCAGCACCATCGCTCCGAGACCTGGGCCTCTCGAGCGGAGAGGAAGACAACATCGCTGAGGGACCAGAGGACTGCGCTGTCGTCGAGGTCCATAAGAAAACGTCGAAGGAGGTAAGGGAGTCGTCGACCCCAAAACACCAGAGCGACGCTCGAAAGAGTGAAGCCAGAACACCTAGTGACACTACTAGAAGTGTAGCAAAGTCCTCGAAGGGAGCGTTGCCGCCGAAACCCTCGACGAAAGCAACAGCGTCCAAGGACAAGCAGTCGAGCGGATCCTTTGACAAGGACTCACAATCGGCGAAAGCTTCCGAAAAAACAAAGGCGTCGAAGGTCACCTCCGAAAGGGAAGCCTCGGCACCGAGAAAGGAAGGCCCGGCGTCTGTTTTCACGACCGCGACCGCGAAGAGAAGCACTGCACCACTCGACGCCGAAAAGGCCCACGAGATGGCGAAAAAGAAAAGGAGGCTCGAGGCAGAGATGGCGAGCATCCTGCAACGGAAAAAGACTTCGACGACAAGATGAAGCAATACGCTATCCCATCGAAGCCAGCCCACGAGGCGCTCGAGGAGTTCGAAGCCGAATACATCGAGCCCCCGACAACACCTGAACCACTCGAAGACCAGGACGAAGAAGACTACTACTTCGAAGCCGAAGGCGAAGAAGAGATGCAGTCTTACCGGGACTCGGCGTCCTCGGAGGTACAAGACATAGACTGGCAAGACCTCGACGCAGAGTCACCAGAAGAAGCTGTAGACTCTTACCCCTCGAGGCCTTCGCCGCCAGACGACATCGGAGTCTACAATGAGGTCGTCCAGAAAGCTGCAAAGACATATGGGGTCGAAATGCAGGAAGAAAAAACAAAGGCAGGTTTCCTCTTCGAAACCCTGCTCCCTCAACAGACAAGGAGCCAATTCCTACCCATGTTGCCTGGCGTCCTCGACCAGGGAAGGGCGGCCTTCAGGGAACCGGCAGTCTGCAAGGCGGTTACACCTAGAAGCGAGAAGAAATATAAACATTCTACAAAAGACCCAGCGTACATCCAAGGGTCAGTACCAGCAGACTCCATTATCGCTGCAACGGCCAGAAAAAGGGCCGGTGTGCCCACCAACACAGGCCCACCTCCAGACAAGGAGAGCAAGCGAATAGACCTCACAGGACGAAAAGTGGAGAGGAACGCAGCCATACACTGGCGCATCGCCAACTCCAACGCCCTCATCAGCAGGCATGCGTACCAGCATTGGGCAGAAATGAGTCAGCTCATTAAACACCTGCCAGAAGAACACCAACAAAGGGCAAATTACCTAGCGGAGGAAGGCAAGGCCATCGCTAACACTTGCTTAAAGTCAGCTTTGGACGCAGCAGAGAACTCCAGCAGGCAAATGATGATAGGAGTAACTGAGAGGAGACACGCATGGCTCAGGATCTCCGGCTTCAAGCCAGAAGTACAGAGCAACATCATCAATACACCTTTCGACGGTGAGAAACTGTTTGGGGCAACAGTCGACAACAAGTTGACTCAACTGAAAACGGACAACGAAACTGCAAGGTCCATGGGAGCGCTGCAGTTCAGGGGCATGAGAAGAGGAAACCCCTCAAGGCGACCCAGTGGTAGAGGGGGCAATGCACCCACCACTTCACACCAATCACCCCAGCAAGGATATCAGGGGAACAACCAGGGCCAAAACCTGCAGGGACAACAGCAGCAAAATTGGCAGTACCAACCAAGAGGACGGTCCTTTCGAGGGCGCGGGTACGGACGGGGACAGACCCGAAGAGGGGGCCAGCAGCCCACCTCAAAGTGACTCCAGACACAAACCACACCCTCCCCAGTTAACACCAAGGGAGAGGAGAAGTCCACAAAGGAACAAAATAAGGAACACACACATACAACAAATAACCACCGAGCATACAACACCGGTGGGAGGAAGATTAGGAAAATTCCTCACACAATGGAGGAAATTACCACGGACAAGTGGATACTAAACACCATACAGCACGGGTACTGCATAGACCTCCTAAAACACCCGCCGGGAAAAAACCAAGACATCGGACAATACCCGCAAGGGAACTCGCCCTCCTCCGTCTAGAAGCAGAGGAGCTGCTACAAAAAAGAGCAATAGAACTAGTCCCAAAAACCAAAGAAACAAGGGAGTATACTCAACATACTTCCTTGTGCCAAAGGTAGACGAAACACTAAGACCTCAGATTCCTGAACAAGTTCATAAAAACTCAAAAATTCAAAATGACTTCACTTCAGGAAGTAATACCACAAATCCAAGAAGGGGATTACATGGCGACCTTAGACTTGAAAGATGCATATCTGCACATACCCGTCAACCACAAACACAAACGTCTATTAAGATTCGTGATAGGCCACGAACACTACCAGTTCACAGTGCTGGCCTTCGGACTAAAGTCCGCACCAAGGGTGTTCACAAAATGCCTAGCAGCAGCTGCTGCGCACCTTCGGAGAAAGAGCATACATGTATACCCCTACCTCGACGACTGGCTTGTGAAAGCAGGATCATACAAACTCTGCAAAGACCACATCGAACAAGTCATACAAACACTGTCCACACTAGGTTTCTCAATACACTGGGAGAAATCGTCAACAGAACCTCAGCAGATCAAAATATTCTTAGGGGCGCTAATAGACAGCACACAGTCCAAGGTGTTCCCCAGCGACAAGAGAACTATAGCGCTCCTGAGGGAAACACGTCATTACCGCAAGGGGCAAGTTCTGACAGTGAGGACGGTGAGCAGACTAATGGGAATGATGGCATCATGCATTCACCTTGTCCCACATATCAGACTGCACATGAGACCGTTCCAAGAATGGATACAGCAGCAGTGGTCACAAGCGACAGGGAGTTGGGAAGATCTAGTGGTTGTCACACACGCAGTGCAGCAAGAAATAGCGTGGTGGAAGGAAAAGAACATATTACAAGGGAAGCCATTCACACAGCCAACTCCAACAGTGACCATCACAACGGACGCCTCACAGCAGGGCTGGGGCGCACACATGGACAGACTCCGCGTCAGGGGGCTGTGGTCACAACAAGATGCAGTGAAACACATCAACGTCCTAGAACTAAAAACGGTGTTCCTAGCCTTAAAAGCCTTTCAAAAGCAGCTTTACGGGAAGCGAGTGCTGATACAAACAGACAACACAACAACAATGTTCTACATCAACAAACAGGGTGGAACACAGTCAACACCGCTATCAAGCCTGGCACAAGAGATCTGGAGATGGGCCATCCCTCTAAGGATAGACCTGCTAGCAATACACCTTCCAGGAATAGACAATGTGGAAGCAGACCGACTCAGCAGGCAGACGTCTGCATCCCACGAATGGGAACTCAACCAGCAGGAGGTGCAGCGGCTGTTCCAAAAGTGGGGAACACCACGGATAGACCTGTTTGCAACACTCCACAATGCAAAATGCCAACATTACGCATCCAGACAACCGGACCAAAGGTCCCTAGGGAATGCGCTATGGATAAGTTGGTCGAACGAATTTGCATACTCTTTTCCCCCGATACCACTGTTACACAAGGTACTCAGCAAATGCAGGAGCAGCAGCATGACACTGATATTGGTGGCACCTCAGTGGGCCAGACAATCATGGTTCTCACAGATAATGGAAATGGCGCAGGAACCAGCACACAGGTTCAGCAGAAGGAAAGACCTCCTCACAATGCAAGACGGAAAAGTGCTCCACCCAGAACCAGACAGCCTCAGCCTAGCAGCATGGCTCCTGAGGACCTAGAATTCGCACACCTCAAACTACCTCCAAGCACCATGGCAGTACTCAGAGAAGCAAGGAGACCCACTACAAGAAAATGCTACATTGCAAAGTGGAAAAGGTTCTCACAATGGTGCATTACAGAGGGACTGCAACGAAAAGCAACAAAAGAATCAACAGTACTGCGATACTTAACACACCTACTACAAAGCGGGCTGAGCTACTCGTCACTAAGGGTTCACCTAGCAGCCATAGTGGCCTACACCAGGGGAGAAGCGGTCAAAAGCTTCTTCACCTCCCAAGTGGTCAAAAGATTCCTGGAAGGGGCTAAAAGAATAGCCCCCTAAAAGGATGCCAGCCCCAAGCTGGAACCTCAACACTGTACTGACACAGTTGATGAAATCACCATTTGAACCCATACACAAGATCACACTGCACATGCTCACACTAAAAACGGCTTTCTTAGTGGCTATCACGTCACTGCGAAGAGTCAGTGAACTGCAGGCTCTCACACTACAAGAGCCCTACTTGCAAATACACAAGGACAGAATTGTCATGAGGACGGACCCACACTTCCTGCCAAAGGTGGTGTCGCGGTTCCATATCAATCAAACAATACAGATACCAAGTTTCTTCCAGAAACCTTCAACACCCTCAGAAAAGGCGCTACACACGCTGGACGCCAGAAGGGCAGTGATGCACTACATAGAAAGGACGAAGGAATGCAGGAAAACAAAACAACTCTTCGTTTCCTTCGCAAGCAGTTTCCTGGGACGACCAGTAACAAAAAATACCATTGCACGGTGGATTGCACAAGCAATACAACTCTGCCACAAGCAGGCAGGACAAGAATTACAAGGAGCCGCCCAGGCTCACTCAACAAGGAAAAAGGGAGCAACGGTTGCGTTCCTAGCGAACACACCTATACAAGACATTTGCCAAGCGGCAACATGGTCTTCCGTGCACACGTTCACCAAACACTACTGTGTTGATATCCAAATGAACAAAGAGGCACAAGTAGGACAGAAGGTCTTACAGCACATTTTCAGCAACCAATGCTCATCTTCCACCCAACCACCGCAATAACAAAACCGCTACTAAGTCTATGCACAGCATAGTGAATCCAGAAAGATTCACGCTGCAAAACGAATAGTTTCTTACCTGTCGGTGTAGTTTTGCAGCTTGAAGACTTTCTGGATTCACTAGCGATCCCACCCGCCTCCGCCAGGAAGATAACATAGGAGGTTAAGGGTACAACTAGACTACATACAAGGTTTAGAGGGATCAAAGAATAATTGAAGGATTAAAGGTTAAAGACATAGACAGCAAAAAACTGTAAGAGGAAAAGAAAAAAGAATCCGAAAATGGCTACCAAAGGTGGGAGCTTCCGCCGGAAGCGGAGACGACGTCACCGAAGACACCAAATGGTGGGGCGTCGCCGCCCACCTGGGCCAACAAAAAAAAACAAAACACAAAAACAAAGAAAAGACTACGAATCCGGACCCAACCACGAGATGGCGGAATAATGCACAGCATAGTGAATCCAGAAAGTCTTCAAGCTGCAAAACTACACCGACAGGTAAAAAACTATTCGTTCCTTTCTTCCAGCAAAATAAATTGTAATTCCTTTAAATGCCAATACTAACACTAGGCTGTGATTACAGATGAGACTGAAACAAATATAATTCTATATAGTTCTCCATGGCTATAAACAATCAGTGTCTACACTCATCCTGTGCTGTAAAGTACCTTTCCTTGGGTATGAAAACAAACTGAGACAACCTCTTACCTCACAGTATTGCAACAAAATGTTTGTTAGTTGCATTTCTATCAACATGCACCAGGGAAAAATGCAAAATAAACACTTAGATTTGAAAATTTGAAAATTCATTCTTCAAGTTTAGAACCGTGCCTACCGCTACATCCCATGTTTTGCTAATATGCTCGGAGTGTCTAAGATGCATTTCTCTTTTTCCACTAGTTCTGGCACTTTCTTTTCCTCATAATCTTCTATTAAATTTGAATTGAAAAACAAGTGCTATAAATGAAAATGCTGTCAATGTTAAAAGTGAAGCATCTTCATAAATATAAAATAAAGCTGCTTATTTTTATAGAAGACTTTTTTGAGCCGCCAGCGTGTATTTCTTTTAGATATTATTCAACAGACGTTACTGTCTGATAGCTGCAGTAGGCGTGTATTTGAACCTACATACCTATGTTGCAGTCCTTTGCCTTTCTATAGAGCTGCCGTTTGAGGTGTTTGGGTCATGGCAGTCTGATGTCAAAGAAGGGTGAGTCAGTAATGACACAGGCATACTGCCGCTCGTCACTACCCAATCTCTCGGTACAGGTAAGTAGAGTCACTAGAGGAGGAAACTTTGGAAAATAAGAACTTTACGTATTCTTTCTCCAATTACTGTACAAATGGGAATGATGCAGGTCTAAAGGCTTTCCAGAGTTTGGCAGATTTTACTTAGAAGTAGGCCCCCTCTTCGATAAAGAGTTTGAACGTAGTGGAGTAGAGTATGAACTGAGGGGAATCCGCTGCCATATCATTTTAAACCATGTGCTCAAGAGGCACTTGTAGGCCATAAGGAACTATTTAAAAGCTATGGCTAACTTAATTTATCTAAGAGTTAAAGTGTTAAGCTGCTCAGACTTAACATGAGACAACTTGAGAACGGTGAGATAGAGCGGAGACTGCATGTGCATTATAACTTTATTTCTTCTACATATATGAACATTATCTCCCTACACATGTATTTACGGGATCATTTATAGGTTGGGGTACTGAGCTATTGTCTATTTAATTCTGAGGCCAAATTGTGCTTGATGATGTTGTGTACTAGAACTTGATAGTAAGTGCTAGCGGAAAATGTTAAAAAATCACGAAATAATGTACGGAAAACAGGTTCAAATACCATTTCCACACACTAGTACCCTTTTTACCCCCATGTATTGATTGGTTTCAAAAACTTGGGCTGAAAAATGCTGCAAATGTAATTTGAGCTGTGGATGTTTTTTTCTGATTTTTGCGTATATGTATGAATGAGCCTGGTGTACTCTAGCAGACATGCTGCTGTGTTTTTATCTGGAATATCATTTACATAACGACCGCCTGGGAGAATTTCTATCTTATTTCTATTCCTAAAACTCAGCTCAGACCACAAAGGAGAGCTGGGAAATTACCATCACTGGACAGCATATGGGAGAGAGGGAGTCGAGGAGAGACAGAGATGGAGGTGGTGAGAAGAGAGAGGAAAAGAAAAGGAAAAAAATGTGAGAGAGTCTAATGTATTTAGCTCATTGCTGCAGCGAGTTACTCATAGGTCGAGGGCCTGATGCTAGTCACTAGACCCCAGTTTTCGGCAACATTTCAACAATGCGAAGGACCCCCTGCCCTGTGTTGGGATTCCTTGATATGATGTCAGAGCAAGTTTGCATCAAGTCAGCTGCTCCACCCACACTCTCGCTGATGCATTACTGTGTGTGATGGCAAGGGATCTCATTTGATTGCAAAATATTGGAAACCACTGCTGTTTGCACAATATCGGTTGGCCAATATGTGAAGCCATGTATGATGTCATTGTTGATATCATGTGTGTCCAGAGAGGTTATCGCTATGTAGCGTCTAGGAGGCACTAGCTCTGGGTCATTCGTGCAAGGAGGATGCTTGTCAGGGGGACAGGATAAATGTTGAGAGGTGATGTGGCTTAGGCAGCACAGTATTTCCAAAGTGCCTTTCGGTAGATATAGTGTAGGACGGAATTGACGTTGTTTTACCAAAGATTGAGTGGTACTCACGTTTCCTCGCCAGAGAACCGATTATTCACAGGGATGTTCCTTGGGGTTCCTAGTATGTGAAAGAAAGCTGTACCTGGCTGACTAAATGATGTCAAGTGTATACTACTACTACTACTACTATGCAGATTTATGTACAATTATATATTGCACCACTTTACAGCAAAGCTAGAAAGCCCCTAAAAGAGAGTTCCTATTCATACAAATATTCAGAACACTTAAGGCCATGAGCATGACGCCCTAGATAGGAAGTATGGGCCACTTGGAGAATACGTGGTTTCTGAGGCTTTCCCCAACATCACATTTCCGGATAAAACAACAGCTATGAAGAAGTGTAAAGCCTCTGTTACTTCCCTAGTACTGTGCAGTTTGGAAATGTGCTGTCAGGTGTTTTTCTGACTTGTTAAACACAGGTGCACTCAGAGGCATTACTAAGCTGACAGACGCCTTTGTGCGAGAGGCTGCTGAAAAGAAACATGTAACTTAGGACTGCATGTATGTATGTGAACGAGTTGTTTGTGTGGTCTCATGAATAAACAGAGTGATGTGCTTCTAAACTGTGCTGGAGCGGACAGCAGGCTGTTGAGCCCCCTGAGTCTAGCTGACGTGCTGGTACCCGTGAGCACGAGCTCCGTCTAATGCTTGGAAACTGAGGAAATGGGCAGCAACTTACCCTTGGATTCATAGTCAAACTACATTTACAACAATAAAAACAGGACCGGATCTTCTTCTAAGAAACGTACCAACTGTCAGGTCTTTTCATAAATATGGCGTATTTGTTCATTTTCATGCTTCTATTTCATAGGAAAGGTTTTGTTTAAAATGAACACTTAAGCTGATCAGGAAACTTTACAAGATGGCCTCTCTCCCGACTCTATGTTTCTTTACATCTACATTCCTTGCTGGCCTCTCATTGTACCCTGCAGGCCGGGCAGCAGCAGTGTTCATACAGGAAGCTGCTGCTCCCTTCAGCAGCATGGAACCCGTGCATTTCAGGAGGCTGCACTACAACGGAGCCTGTGCTGTTTGTCATCATTTTACGGTCATATGTCATGTTTCATCTGGCTGTGAAAAGCATCAGTGCTTGCCGCCACCTGTGTCACATTCGGTGAATGTGTGTCCCCCTCAGCTCTGGTAATTGTAACCCAGCACTGAGGGGCTTTGCCTCTGACAATTTTCAGATTACCATGTTCTCTTTCCTGCCCTCCTACACATGCATCATTCGCCAATAACTGGAAACTCTTGAAAACAGCCCTTGTTAACCGGCCCAGCAGTCTCTTCCTGACCCATCTGGTAAACCTGACACGCACAGATCATTACAGATCACCTTTGTGGACCCTATTCCCATCACAATTAGTTCTCCACAGCCTCCTCGGTTACTTTCCACTCATTATGCGATACTTTTCCTGTGAAATGTGGTCTGGTACTGCAGGGAAATCTTATTTTTCTTTCAAGTAAAGCCTCCCCGGCAACTGAATGCCAGGGCACACTTAGCAAAGGTAGCCACAGTGAGGCATGTGCCTTGAATTTCTCTTGGGGCAGTCTCAGAGGTGCACCAAATAAGTTTGAAAAAAGAACCACTACAGCCAGAAGGTCACACCTAAATTGATTTCACAGGGGATTGCTCATTCAGAGGTTCAGAGTGCGTGCTAGGCAAGCCTTGGGATTACAACTAGTACTGCTGCAGGGACAGTGTAAACCTACCACCACTGTTTTCCCATTGTCTTTGTTCTGTAGCCCCCTGCCCCCCCCTTATTGTGCTCTGATATTCAATTGTAAATCTGCCTTTTATACAATATTGCTTTGTAGGTGGTGACATGCATACCTCCATGCATGGCAGTCAGAGGATAGAACCTGCATACATTTTATAGGGATTGGCCGAGTGAGAGTGACCTACATTTACTTTGGGGAAGCCAGTGCAGTCCCAGGGTCGCACCTACATTTAATTTATAAATGGAGAGGGCAGTTCTAGGGTATCCGCAGAACTGGACCTGCATCGAGTTTTCCGGGGCAAGCTTGGGCAGGTATTTCCACCTGAATCAGTTCTCGATGGGGCTTCGAGACAGCCATAGGATTATACTCTTATTGGTTCTTGAGGGGGCATTGGACCAGCCACATAATTGTAGCCACTTTAATATGAGAGGTCAAAACCAGACATCTGGTGGATTCATCTAACCACATGAAATATGTCTACTATTCATGTTGGGGGAACTAGAGGCTATGGGCCCTTAAGGGTGAGCTTGCCTCCAATCAAATCACATCTCACACACAAAAACCACGGAGTGATTTATTTTACAATTCTACCATATGTTACTGCATAATTATCAGCCTATTACTAGACTCACACAAAAGTTTTACGGTATGTCCTCACTCACCACCAGGTGTCATGCTTCATCATAGGATATCCCCACGCTCTCCAAAAACTAGTTTTGTTGGAGAGTGGGCCTGCACCCTGAGATCAGGGAGGCACTTTGACAATAGCTAAAGATAGATTAAAAACCAATGTGGTAACCCAGTCTGGATTTTACTATATGGGTTTTGCAGCGTGAATCTTTCTGGATTCACTATGCTGTGCATTATTCCGCCATCTCGTGGTTGGGTCCGGATTCGTAGTCTTTTCTTTCTTTCTTTTTTTTGTTGTTGGCCCAGGTGGGCGGCGACGCCCCCACCATTTGGTGTCCTCGGTGATGTCGTCGCGCTTCCTGCGGAAGCTCCCACCTTTGGTCGCCATCTTCAGATTCTTTTTTCCGCCGTGGGGTCTGGATCGTCGACGAGAAGTTCCAGAAAGTTGGACGAAGAATCTCGAAAATTTGAAATAATCACCAAAAGATCGTTTCCTGAAGACACCGGACGAGGAGACGAGTACAGGAGGCGACGAGAAGGACGACGAGGTAGAAGGTCCACGACCAAAATCTCGACGCCTACAGAGAATGCGCTCACAGGGGGCCCCCTGAGCGCGGGTATGGACAAGACACCGTTTAAGTTTTGCCAAAACTGTCACCACAAGTACGCCCAGAAGGACCAGCACCCAGTCTGCAACCTCTGCTTGCCGCTCGACCACATCAGCGAAGACTGCAACGCGTGTTCGGCGTTCACCCCGAAAACCATCCGGGTGAGAGAGAGGCAAAGAAGGGCGAACCACAACATGCAGGGCCAGGGAGCACCTCCATCGCTCCGAGACCTGGGCCTCTCGAGTGGAGAGGAAGACAACATCGCAGAGGGACCGGAGGACTGCTCAGTCGTCGAGGTCCACAAGAAAACTTCGAAGGAGGTAAGGGAGACATCGACCCCGAAGCACCCAAGCGACGCTCGAAAGAGTGAAGCTAAGGCCCCGAGCGACACTCTCAGAAGTGAAGCCAAGTCCTCGAAGGGAGCGTTGCCGCCGAAACACTCGACGAAAGCAACAGCAACCAAGGACAAACAACCGAGCGGATCCTTCGTGAAGGACTCCCAATCGGCAAAAGCCTCCGAAAAACCAAGGGCGTCGAAGGTAACCTCCGAAAAGGAAGTCTCGACGCCCAGAAAGGAAGGCCCGGCGTCATCCTCGACGTCCGAGACCGCGAAGAGGGGTGCTTCAGCCATCGACGCCGAAAGGGTCCACAAGATGGAGAAGAAGAAGAGAAGGCTCGAAGCAGAGATGGCGAGCATCCTGCAACGGAAAAAAGCCATCACACGAAACACTCGGGGAGGGCGACAACGAAGACATCGAGCCCCCAAAAACCCCCGAACCGCTCGACGAACAGGGCGAAGACGACTACTACTTCGAAGCCGAAGGCGAAGAAGAGTTCCAGTCTTACCGGGACTCGGCGCCCTCGGAAGAACAAGACCTAGACTGGCAAGACCTCGACGCAGAATCACCAGAAGAAGGGGTAGACTCTTATCCCTCGAGGCCTTCGCCGCCAGACGACATTGGAGCCTACAATGTGGTCGTCCAAAGGGCTGCAGCAACGTATGGCGTCGAGATGCAAGAGGAGAAGGCAAAGGCATGTTTCCTTTTGGAAACCCTACTTCCTCAACAAACAAGGTCCCAGTTCCTACCCATGCTCCCTAGCGTCCTGGACCAGGGAAGGGAGGCCTTCAAAGAACCGGCAGTCTGCAAGGCTGTTACACCAAGGAGCGAAAAGAAGTACAAGCA
This sequence comes from Calotriton arnoldi, assembly GCA_963921515.1. Taxonomy (NCBI): domain Eukaryota; kingdom Metazoa; phylum Chordata; class Amphibia; order Caudata; family Salamandridae; genus Calotriton; species Calotriton arnoldi. Next base: position 575,503 of record CAWUFW010008978.1, read on the forward strand.
CTCCTCTAAAGACCCTGCGTACATACAAGGGTCAGTGGCAGCAGACTCCATTATCACTGCAACGGCCAGGAAAAGGGCAAATGTGCCCACTAACACAGGTCCACCTCCAGACAAGGAGAGCAAACGAATGGACCTCACAGGACGAAAGGTGGAGAGCAACGTAGCCATACACTGGCGCATCGCCAACTCCAACGCCCTCATCAGCAGGCATGCATACCAGCATTGGGATGAAATGAGCCAGCTCATAACACACCTACCACAACAACACCATCAAAGGGCAAACCACCTAGTTGAAGAGGGCAAGGCTATCGCAAACACTTGCCTAAAATCAGCCTTGGACGCAGCAGAGAACTCCGGCAGGCAGATGATGATAGGGGTGACTGAAAGGAGACACGCATGGCTCAGGATCTCAGGTTTCAAACCTGAGGTACAAAGCAACATCCTGAACACGCCATTCGACGGCCAGAAACTGTTTGGAGCCCCAGTGGACGAGAAGTTAACGCAGCTCAAAAAGACAATGAAACTGCAAGGTCCATGGGAGCACTGCAATTCAGGGGGATGAGAAGAGGAACCCCCTCAAGGCGGCCCAATGGTAGAGGGGGCAATGCACCCGCCACTTCCCACCAATCTCCCCAACAAGGATACCAGGGGAACAACCAGGGCCAAAGCCAACAGGGACAACAGCAGCAAAACTGGCAGTATCAACCCAGAGGACGGTCCTTTCGAGGACGCGGGTACGGACGGGGACAATCCCGAAGAGGGGGTCAGCAGCCCACCTCAAAGTGACTCCACAAACCAACCAAACCCTCCCCTTTTAACACCAAGGGAGAGGAGAAGTCAACAGAAGGACAAAATAAGAAACACACACAGCAAACAAATAACCACCGAGCATACAACCCCGGTGGGGGGCAGAATAGGAAACTTCCTCACACAATGGAGGGAGATTACCACGGACAAGTGGATACTGAACATCATACAGCACGGGTACTGCATAGAACTCCAAAAACACCCCCCGGGCAAAAAACCAAGACACCGGGCAATTCCCGCAAGGGAGCTCGCCCTCCTACGTCTAGAAGCAGAGGAGCTGCTACAAAAAAGAGCAATAGAACCAGTTCCAATCAACGAAAGGAACAAGGGAGTCTACTCAACGTACTTCCTAGTGCCAAAGGTCGACGAAACACTAAGGCCAATACTGGACCTCAGATTCCTCAACAAGTTCGTAAAAACTCAAAAATTCAAAATGACGTCACTTCAGGAAGTAATACCCCAGATCCAAGAAGGGGATTACATGGCGACCATAGACATGAAAGACGCATATCTGCACATACCCGTCAACCACAAACACAAACGTCTACTAAGATTCGTGATAGGCCACAATCACTACCAGTTCACAGTGCTAGCCTTCGGGCTCAAGTCCGCACCAAGGGTGTTCACAAAATGCCTTGCAGCAGCGGCAGCGCACCTACGGAGAAAGGGCATACATGTATACCCCTACCTCGACGACTGGCTTGTGAAAGCAGGATCATACAGACACTGCAAGGATCACATCAAACAAGTCATACAAACACTGTCCAGTCTAGGATTCTCAATACATTGGGAGAAATCGTCAACAGAACCTCAGCAGATCAAAATATTCTTAGGGGCACAAATCGACAGCACACAGTCCAAGGTGTTCCCCAGCGACAAGAGAACTATAGCGCTCCTGAGGGAAACACGTCATTACCGCAAGGGGCAAGTTCTGACAGTGAGGACGGTGAGCAGACTAATGGGGATGATGGCATCATGCATCCACCTAGTCCCACATATCAGGCTGCACATGAGACCGTTCCAAGAATGGATACAGCAGCAGTGGTCACAAGCGACAGGGAGTTGGGAAGATCTAGTGGTTGTCACACACGCAGTGCAGCAAGAAATAGCGTGGTGGAAGGAAGAGAACATATTACAGGGGAAGCCATTCACACAGCCAACTCCAACAGTGACCATCACAACAGACGCCTCACAGCAAGGCTGGGGCGCGCACATGGACAGACTCCGCGTCAGGGGGCTGTGGTCACAACAAGATGCAGTGAAACACATCAACTACCTAGAACTAAAAACTGTGTTCCTAGCCTTAAAAGCCTTTCAGAAGCAGCTTTACGGACAGAGAGTGCTGATACAAACAGACAACACAACCACCATGTTCTACATCAACAAACAAGGTGGAACACAGTCAGCACCGCTATCAAGCCTGGCACAAGAGATTTGGAGATGGGCCATCCCTCTAAGGATAGACCTACTGGCAATACACCTTCCAGGAATAGACAATGTAGAAGCAGACCGACTCAGCAGGCAGACGTCGGCATCCCACGAATGGGAGCTCAACCAACAGGAGGTGCAGCGGCTGTTCCAAAAGTGGGGTACACCACGGATAGACCTGTTTGCAACACTCCAGAATGCAAAATGCCAACATTACGCATCCAGACAACCGGACCAAAGGTCCCTAGGGAATGCGCTATGGATAAGTTGGTCGAACGAATTTGCATACGCTTTTCCCCCGATACCACTGTTACACAAGGTACTCAGCAAATGCAGGAGCAGCAGCATGACACTCATACTGGTGGCACCTCAGTGGGCCAGACAATCATGGTTCTCACAAATAATGGAAATGGCGCAGGAACCAGCGCACAGGTTCAGCAGAAGGAAAGACCTCCTGACAATGCAAGACGGAAAAGTGCTCCACCCAGAACCAGAGAGCCTCAGCCTAGCAGCATGGCTCCTGAGGACCTAGAATTCGCACACCTCAAGCTACCACCAAGCACCATGGCAGTACTCAGAGAAGCGAGGAGACCCATTACAAGAAAATGCTACATTGCAAAGTGGAAAAGTTTCTCGCAATGGTGCATTAAAGAGGGACTGCAACGAAAGGTCACAAAAGAATCAACGGTACTACAATACTTAACGCACCTACTACACAGCGGGCTAAGCTACTCGTCACTAAGGGTTCACTTAGCAGCCATAGTGGCCTACACCAGGGGAGAAGCGGGGAAAAGTTTCTTCACCTCCCAGGTGGTCAAAAGATTCCTGGAGGGAGCTAAAAGAATAGCCCCCCAAAAGGATGCCAGCCCCAAGCTGGAACCTCAACACTGTGCTAACACAGTTGATGAAATCACCATTTGAGCCCATACACAAGACCACACTGCACATGCTCACACTAAAGACGGCATTCTTGGTGGCTATCACGTCACTGCGAAGGGTCAGTGAACTGCAGGCTCTTACACTACAAGAGCCCTACTTGAAAATACACAAGGACAGAATTGTCATGAGAACGGACCCACACTTCCTGCCAAAGGTGGTGTCGCGGTTCCATATTAACCAGACAATACAGATACCAAGTTTCTTCCAGAAACCATCAACGCCCACAGAAAAGGCGCTACACACGCTGGACGCCAGAAGGGCAGTGATGCACTACATAGAAAGGACGAAGGAATGCAGGAAAACAAAACAACTATTCGTTTCCTTCGCAAGCAGTTTCTTGGGACGACCAGTAACAAAAAATACCATAGCACAATGGATTGCACAGGCAATACAACTCTGCCACAAGCAGGCAGGACAAGAATTACAGGGAGCCGCCCAGGCTCACTCAACAAGGAAGAAGGGAGCAACGGTTGCGTTCCTAGCGAACACACCCATACAAGACATTTGCCAAGCGGCAACATGGTCTTCCGTGCACACGTTCACCAAACACTACTGTGTGGATATCCAGTTGAACAAAGAGGCACAAGTAGGACATAAGGTCTTACAGCACATTTTCAGCAACCAATGCTCATCTTCCACCCAACCACCGCAATAACAAAACCGCTACAAAGTCTATGCACAGCATAGTGAATCCAGAAAGATTCACGCTGCAAAACGAATAGTTTCTTACCTGTCGGTGTAGTTTTGCAGCTTGAAGACTTTCTGGATTCACTAGCGATCCCACCCGCCTCCGCCAGGAAGATAACATAGGAGGTTAAGGGTAAAACTAGACTACATACAGAGTTTAGAGGGATCAAAAGAAAAATAAAAGGATAAAAGAGAAAGACATAGACGACAAAACAATAACAGGAAAAGAAAAAAGAATCCGAAGATGGCGACCAAAGGTGGGAGCTTCCGCAGGAAGCGCGACGACGTCACCGAGGACACCAAATGGTGGGGGCGTCGCCGCCCACCTGGGCCAACAACAAAAAAAAAAAAAAAAGAAAGAAAGAAAAGACTACGAATCCGGACCCAACCACGAGATGGCGGAATAATGCACAGCATAGTGAATCCAGAAAGTCTTCAAGCTGCAAAACTACACCGACAGGTAAGAAACTATTCGATACCACTTAGTAATAAAAATTAGGTATGGGGTGTAGGGGACTTAGTACCCCAACCGCACTACAATGTCAACATGTTTCTGCCTAGTGGCTCAACCGAGTCCATGGCATTTATTCAGGACGGGATCGGATGCTCAGTAAGCATATACACGTTGTATATACTAATGTGTGTATTGTCCTGCCACGAGAATGTCCCGACATCTACCGGTGGAGTTTAAGCTTACCCCCGAGGATGAACCCTTGACTCCTGCTAAAACGGTGCGCAATTTGGGGGTCATGGTAGATGAGAACCTCCAAATGGAATCACAGGCTAATAAAACTGTCAGTGTCTGTCTCTCCCTGCTACGTATGTTACGGAAGGTTCTTCCGTTACTTCCAAAAGATACTCGATCTCTTGTAGTGAGGAGCATAATTTTGAGTAGACTGGACTACTGCAACTCTCTGTATTTGGGAGCACCGCAATATATTCTGCAGGGGTTGCAGAGAGTCCAGTCCATGGCAGCCAAGCTGGTGCTAAATAGACAGCGCAGATCTTCCACGGCATTGGCCTTGGGAGACCTGCATTGGCTGCCCGTCAGGGAAAGAATTAGCTTCAAATCCCTCTGTATTGTATACAGAGCAGCACATGACCTGGGTCCAGTCCCCCTGCAGGAGCTGTTCACCTGGTATAATCCCGGGAGGCAGCTTCGCTCCTCGAGTGCAAATCTGATAACAACCACCAGGTTTAAGAGATCCAGGATGGGGGCAGAGCCTTTGGTGTGGCCGCTGCGCGCCTATGGAATGAGCTGCCTCAGAACCTTAGACAGGCCAGTTCTCTGACCTGCTTCAGGAAGAGTTTGAAAACCTGGCTATTTCCAAGGAGTGAATATTAGATCCCTTCTCTGACAATTGGTTCTGCTTTTACAGTGGTTTTCGTCATTCTAAGCGCCAGGATACCCGTAGGGTGGCAGTTTTTTGCGCTATACAAGTTTGAAATTCAATTCAATTCAATGTATTGGGGGTCTAACACTTGTGGTGACCTATTGTTTCTAGGTCACATAGGTACTTTAATAGAGGGTCATCTGGGCCCCATGGAAAAAGGCCTCAGGGACCCCTTTAGTCACCCTTACACCAAGGTGCATACCTCGCCCTCCACCTATTCGTACTGGCTCCTTCCTCCCGATGCTGGATTCATCCTGGTCTGATATTTAGAGGAAAAGCAAGGTCAGCCATGATGCTGCACCTGTATAAATTGTAGAGGTTGCTGGGAAGCTACAGGTTGGTTGTGGTTTTTCAAGGTCTGAGTTTTACAGTGTAGCTCTCCTGCTAACTATATACATAGACTGGGCTTGGGTATGCCCCTTTTAACCATTGGCTTCCTTCAATTAGCCTCTTACAGCCAGTGGCTCGAGTCTTCGTCTATCACAATTTGGCATAGCCCAGGGAGTATTCCTCTTACCTAAACCTACTAGCTGTTTGGATTTATCCTTATATTTGTTTTTGAGTGCTTGTATTGAACTGCATGAGAGACTACTTTACAACTATAGCCCTCTCAGCCACTCCTGCTTACTCCTTCCTGTGTGTCTCACTCTAATGTGCTAGCACTACATGCTTTAGCTAAGCACATTAAAGTCAGGCCCATTTGGCTTTGCCAGTGCTTGTTTTATCTTGAGTAAGAAGCAACAGTGGGATTGACATGTATTTGTTTTGTTTTGATGGGGGGAGTTTGATCTTGTGTTGATTAGGGCTTTATAGTGGTTGTCGCGATAAGTGCGCCTGCACTTATTTATTTGCTTTTTGGAGCGAGTGGGCACTGCAGCCTTTCATTATTCCATATTGCTTTGTGGTTTAGGGTGATTGTCAGGCTAATTGTGTCTGCATTTACTTTTAAGGGGAATCATTTATTTTAGGAGCACAACTCTATTGAGTCTAGTGGGTGAAGGACAGTTGCATTTGTGCTCTTTATTGATTTTAGGGTGGGATCTGCCCTTTTCAAATTTTTACTAATCCTTTGGTGGCAGCAGGACACCCTCAAGGATTACTTTTGTTTTGAAGGATGGTGTGTAGAGAGCAACACTAGTTACGGGGTTCAGAAGTCCTAGATAATTAAGGGGAACACACATCCCTTGCCACCGACTACACAGAGCGTCACAAAATGCAAACACACCCTTCTAGTCTTTCCTTGCAGGTAACTGCTTTCTCAGTAATAGGTTGAAGGAGTTTGTTTCTAAAGTTCTGTGCTAGTATGCAGTGAATTAGGGTATTGTATTCCTACTAAGCACATAGGTGGAATTTCCACACGAGTGTGCATGCGGGCCTCACCAACCAGCCCCTGGATCAGAAATCCTTTTGAGGACCATGCCTCAGTGGAGCATGCTGTGGTCTGTAAACTGTGACAGTGGATCCCTCGTGAGGGCACAAAGGTGTGACAAGGAGAGTGAGATATAGCAGGGAGGAGGACCGAATCTTTCTTAGCCATATGAAAGCTGCTGCCAAAAACGGGTAACATCTCTCCAAAATACTTGGCAAAATGTGCTTTCAGACGATAAAACTGAGCATGATTTCACTGTCTGGAATGTAAAAATACGTTCTTACGAGAAATGAAGGTACCAGTGAGCATCAAGTTTTGCCAACATTTTTGGCTACATCAATTACAGTATATGTGCAATGCATATACTTATTTTTTTGTAAGGCATCGCACAACGTAGAACATAATGCTTGGAATTGACTTTAAAAATGCCGCCCTCTATTTTTGCATAAAATGTTTGGCTTGTTTGAGATGTTAAAATTGAAAACCACTGTTGAAGATTAGTCTATACTTACATTTCCTAGTCTAAGGCACACACGTTTTGACATCTGTCTGCACTTAGCCTTTAGTCCTCATGCCAAGGGTCAGAAACATGTAGCTGGCTTCAAGTTAACTGTCCACGTGTGCAAAGCCTGTTTAGGATGTCTTGTGATGTCACACTTGCAAAGACAGCTTGTTAAAGCCAACTTCTTCTTCCATGTGTGCCTACTCCCCTCCACAGGGAACACTTATGTTGTAAGGAACCTTAAGAAAGTTAAGATTGAGGATGAACTGAAATGAGAGTAGGCCATTGCCTCTTTCATGTGCTAGGTTTGTGCACTGATCATGGCCATCCGAGTCCTGGAATATTTATCATGCTGATGGCATGGGAACTCAGATGTGTTTCCCCTTCCAAACTATTGCACTCCCTGGGGAATCATGTATGTAATGATGTCTCTCTTCATGTGCACACATTGTTAGTATTCACCACTATTTAGTAGAAGAGTGAATCTAACAGTACCCAGTGTACAGAACTATCGTGAGGATCTTTGAACTCCTATGAAGAGGAGGAAACTTTATTAGAGACATAGATATGTCTATTTTACAGGAAGAACTACAGCAATTTATTCGTATTTGTGTGCCAGTTTCACTTACTGAAGTCCTGCTTTAATCATAAAAGCAAAACCAAAAACTGTTGATAGTGTATAAATTCTGTGTGGTAGGTGTGGTGCTTTGGAAATCGAATTGTCATTGTGTTTTTGGTAACCAGTATCAATATCACGTATAACTTATATTTTCTCTTTTGTCTCTTGTTTTAGCCCAAATAGAAAAATATCAAGCACTGCTTTTGGGAGGTAAGGGCATTTACATTTTAAATATATCAAGTGTTCATTTTTCTAAAGAAAAATATGGAAAGTTGGCTCCAATGCTTTTGACATAAGATGCCAAAATATTGCATTGATTGGCGAAGACACTGCTGAAGTCACATGGAATCTGCTTTAAGGGTTAATCTTATCTTAAACCCACTGTACAGGTGACCACATTACATTTTCCAGTTTCCAAGAATCAACTCGAAACGTAGCTAGTCCCCTAGATACGTTTATAGTATTTAATGCAGTTTCAAAAATTTATATTGTCAAATATATAGTTTGCAAAACACCTTTACTTGTATTTTTAGACGTGGCTCATCTCTAGCACCAACTGACCCAACTAGTTAGTTACAGTTGTGTAACAGAGTTTAACTACCTTTTAAAGACCTCTTTAAGGACAGATAGAACAGTACGTGCTCACAGTATGCTCTATACCACTTTGCTCTGTGACAATATTAATGTTTTACCCTTGTTAAAATGGAAAATACCTTTAGTGACTATATTGTTAAATGTGCAAGATAAAGCACATGGAATCTTGTAGTGCGAGTCTACGTCCAGCAGAGTGTATTTAAAAATATACACATTGCTCATGGAAAGATTCTAAATAAGAACATGCTGTGTATAGGTTAAAAATGAGTAGCTAGTACCTGATCTGTAGGCGGAATACCTATACCAGGCTGGTGGCAGGAGGGAGGGGGGTGGGGGGTGGGGATGGTAAGTTAGTAACAAATATATGTGCACATAAATAGGGCCTTCTATGATGTCCAGGGCATGCTCATATTGAGGGGTGTGTGCATGTGTGTGTGGCTTAGTTCTGGGCGGGACATCTTTATGCATAAAATGATCCTTAGAAGTCTTTCTGAATCTTTGTATATGTTATTGTTTGAAGATTTACTGGAACAACATTGCAGTGTATGAAAGGAGAACATCACTCAAGACACTATGAGTGCACCTCAATGCCCTGCCAGCACTTCTCTCTCAGTGTTCCGGAAAACGGATACAGCTTAGCTGTTCAGTAGGAAACATGTACACTTTGTCACTTAGACCTTCTCAGCCCCACTGATGGGGAAAGTGGTAGTATACCTGGACTCCGGGTGTAGTTGTAGCTGGTGATAACTGACTTCCATATTCTTCTTTGAAAACCTTTTCACCCCTGTGCAGTTAGGTGGGTAGTCGCTCCCTTTGAATTGCCTTGTCCCGTAGGTGAATGTCTATGCAGGCATACATTTCTCCTGGTTCTTTAGCATTTTTCACAGTTACAGTTGGTGGGACCCATGGCGTCCAATTCTGGTGCTCCTTTATAATATCCACTTTTTTCGGCAGTAATCACATGGCTAAATTACATGTGGCACAAAACAATTAATATATTCATTGAATATATACATTTATCAGGCTACAGAATAAAGAAGGTATTATTTAAAATATACAAATTAATGTACTAAAAATATGGCAACACTCACGTACGAATAATGACACGCCTCTTCTTAGTACTAAAGACAAACACTCAACATATATGCCTCACAATATACAAAATTAGAATATCTCTAGTACCTTAATTGCCTGACTTGTGATTATATAACTCATCAGTGTGATTTGCAAGGTGGAAACCGTAATCTACTAAAAAGCGGTGGACTCAGCGTTTCATTGTTTTCAATTTTTTAACTCCTCCTTCTTGGTGACAAACCATTGACAATACACACATTCTGCTTAGACTTTCAAAAGCATCAAAAAGAAGTGTCACGTCAAATTAATCTTCCCAGGCATATAATAACACTTCATATTTTTAGTTTAAATTAGAAGATTTACTCTATAAGATTACTCTACAAGAAAGAAAGGCGCTACAATCGCTTTTCTAGCTAACGCTTCGTTTAACATTATTTGCATAGCGGCCATATGGTCATCAATACACATGTTCACAAAACACTATTGCATTGACGTTCAAGTAAACCGAGAAGCACAGGTGGGACAAAAAGTTCTGAAACATCTGTTTACAAGTTCATCCTCATGTTCAACCCAGCCACCACAATGAAGAAAACTGCTACAATATCAGTCTACAGCATGTGAATCCAGAAAAGATTCACGCTGCAAAATAAAATGGTTACTTACTGGTAGGAGTAGTTTTGCAGCTTGAAGAGTTTTCTGGATTCACTATGCTGTGCATTATTCCGCCATCTAGTGGTTAGGTCCGGAATTGTCGTATTTCTTCTTTTCTTTCCTTTTTTTTTTTTTTTGTGGCCCAGGTGGGCGTCGACATACCACCATTTGGTGCCTCTTCGTGACGTCGACGCGCTTCCTCCGGAAGCTCCCACCTTTGGTCGCCATTTTCAGATTCTTTTTTTCCGCCGTTGGGTCTGGATCGTCAGTGAAGGAGCTCCAGAACTTTGGAGAGAAGAATCCACGGAAAACAGCAGGAAAACGATGAAAATCACCTTACAACATACCGGACTGCGAGTCAGTTAACGGGGACGACAAACCCCAGGCACTCCACTGATACTTGAAAGAGTGAGTCCAAGTCCTCCAAAGGAGCTTTGCCGTCGAAACACTCGACGACCGCAACTGCATCCAAGGACAAACAGCCCGTCGGTTCCTTTGACAAGGACTCCCAGATGGCGAAAACCCAAGATAAGGCAAAGGCGTCGAAGAGCGGTCACGAGAGGGACTCTTCGATGTCGAAAAATGAAGGGTTTAAAGCGGCTACAACTTCGACGTCCACAACCGCGAAGAGAAAGGCCAAAACTCTTGACGCCGACCACGCGTCCGAGATGGAGAAGAAGAAGAAAAGGCTCGAGGCCGAAATGGCGAGCATCTTGCAACGCAGGAGGGACTTCGATGAGAAGATGAGGCAGTTCACTATTCCACCGAAGCCCACGGCTGAAGCACAAAGGTGGGTCGAGGACCTTCAACCACCGACGACACCAGAACCAGTCGAGGAACAGGAGGAGGAAGACCTATATTACGGCAATGCCGAAGGTGAGGAAGACTAACAAACTTACCAAGGCTCGACATCCTCGGAGGTGCAAGACTTGCAGTGGCAGGATCTCGACGCCGAATCCCCAGAAGAGGGAGTAGAATCCTATCCTTCGAGGCCTTCGCCGCCGGACGCGTATGGAGTGCAGCTAGAGGAGGAGAAACCTCAATCTTGCTTCCTGTTGGAGACATTGTTACCATCCCAGACAAGAAGCCAGTTCCTACCCATGCTCCCAAGTGTGCTGGACCAGGGGAAGGAGGCCTTCAAGGAACCTGCTATGTGTAAAGCAGTAACTCCAAGGACTGAAAAGAAATACAAGCACTCATCTAAGGACCCTATGTATATTAGGGGATCAGTACCAGCGGATTCAATCATAACATCCACGGCTAGGAAAAGGGCCAATATACCCACAAATACAGGACCTCCTCCAGACAAGGAGAGCAGGAGAATGGACCTAATGGGGAGGAAACTAGAAAGGAGTGCGGCGATCCAATGGCGCACCGCCAATTCTAATGCGCTCATCAACAGGCACGCATACCAGCACTGGGAGGAAGTGGGCGAACTCCTAAAACATCTGCCAGAGCAATACCAAAGAAGGGCGAGCCACCTGGTAGAGGAAGGAAAGAACATGGCTAATACATGTCTGAAGTCGGCCCTGGATGCAGCGGAGACATCCAGCAGGCAGATGATGCTTGAGGTAACAGCGAGAAGGCATGCCTGGCTAAGAATTTCAGGCTTCAAGACAGAAGTGCAAAACCACGCCCTTAACACACCCTTCAACCGGGAACAGCTTTTTGGTGCTCCAGTTGATGAAAAACTCAATCAGCTCAAGAAGGACAATGAGACAGCGAGGTCCATGGGGGCACTACAGTTCAGAGGAATGAGAAGAGGAACACCTTCAAGAAGACCAGCAGGTAGGGGGAGCCACCACCCTGTGGCACCACACCAAACCTTCCAACAGGGTTATCAAGGAGGTAACCAGGGCCAACAGCAGGGACAGCAGCAGCAGAACTGGCAGTACCAGCCCCGAGGACAATCCTTTCGAGGGCGCACACGAGGAAGAGGAAACGGGCAGAGAGGGGCTCAACAACCCACATCCAAGTGACTTCGCTGTAAGACCAACGCACACCCAGTCAACATCTCTAGGGGTGCAGCAAAGGATAAGACAAGAACAAAAACTAATTCAAAACGAACAACAGTTCCTTCAGCATATAACACCAGTAGGAGGCAGGATAAAACACTTCTTCCAGGAGTGGAGGAAGATCACATCAGACAAATGGATACTAAACATACAATACGGTTACTGTATAGAGCTAGAAAAACAACCTCCAAACAAGAGACCGAACAGCAGAGTACACTCAGCAAAGGAGCGGTCTCATTTGCTACAAGAAGTACAGGAACTTCTAAACAAAAGGGCCATAGAAATAGTACCATACAAGGAACGGAACAAGGGGGTTTACTCCACCTACTTCCTCATACCAAAGGTGGACGAAACCTTACGACCAATTCTGGATCTAAGGTTCTTAAACAAGTTCATAAAAACTCAAAGATTCAAAATGACATCTCTTCAAGAAGTAATACCCCAAATACAGGAAGGGGATTACATGGCAACTATCAACTTAAAAGACGCTTACTTACACATCCCCATCAACAACAAACACAAACATCTACTAAGATTTATGATCAACAAGACTCACTACCAGTTCCCAGTGCTGGCATTCGGACTCAAATCCGCACCAAGGGTTTTCACAAAATGCCTTGCAGCAGTAGCAGCACACTTAAGGAGGCAAGGAATACATGTATACCCATACCTCGACGACTGGCTGGTAAAAGCAAGCTCATACAACCAATGCAAGCGGCACATGCAAGAGGTCATACAAACACTAGTCCAACTAGGGTTTTCAATCCATTGGGGAAAATCATCAATAGAACCAGAACAGGTGAAGATATTCTTAGGGGCGGAGATCAACACCATACAGGGCAAGGTGTTTCCGAGCACGAAAAGAACATTGGCAATATTGAAGGAGACACGTCTTTACCACAAGGGGCAAGCTCTGACAGTGAGGACAGTGGGCAAACTGATGGGAATGATGGCGTCATGCATACATTTGGTCCCAAATATCCGCCTCCACATGAGACCATTCCAACAATGGATCCAACAACAATGGTCACAGGCAACAGGGAGTTGGGAAGATCTAGTGGTTGTCACGCAAGCAGTACATCAAGAAATAGCGTGGTGGAACAAGAAGAACATAACACAAGGGAAACCATTCACACAACCAACTCCTACAGTGACCATCACAACAGATGCCTCCCAGCTGGGGTGGGGAGCACACACAAACACCCTCAAGGTAAGGGGATTGTGGTCACAACAGGATGCGATAAAACACATCAACTACCTAGAGCTGAAGACAGTGTTCCTAGCCTTAAAAGCCTTTCAGAAACAACTGTACGGACACAGGGTACTAATTCAAACAGACAATACAACCACCATGTTCTACATCAACAAACAAGGGGGAACACAATCGGTGACACTATCAGTGCTAGCACAGGAGATATGGAGATGGGCAATTCCAAGGCAAATAGACTTGCTAGCAATACATCTACCAGGAAAGGACAATGTGGAAGCAGACAGGCTCAGCAGACTGACATCAGCATCCCACGAGTGGGAAATCAGTCAACAAGAAATCCAGAAGATATTCGACAAATGGGGAACTCCGCAAATAGACCTATTTGCAACACACCAAAATGCAAAATGCCAAAACTTCGCATCCAGTCAACCGTGCAAAAGGTCCCTAGGGAATGCGCTATGGATAAGCTGGTCAGGGACATTTGCCTACGCTTTTCCACTGATACCACTGCTACACAAAAAAACAGTCATCACAGCGCTAACAATGTCCAGACTGGACTATTGTAACAGCTTATATTTTAATATCCAGGAAGGACTGCTGAACAAATTACAGATCCTGCAGAATGCAGCGGCCAGACTCCTTACCGGCATACCTAAATATGCCTCCATCTCGACGGAGATAAAAAAACTCCACTGGCTGCCGGTTAGAGAACGCACCCTATTCAAAGCCTTATGTCTGGTCTTCAAAGCACTTCATGGAACCGGGCCAGACTACCTTCAACAGAGATTACGCTGGTATGCACCAAAAAGATTGTTGAGGTCATCAGATGCAAAAATGGTGATGGTGCCACGTGTGAAAAAAGCCAGTTGGGGGGGCAGAAGTTTTGTAGCCAATGCTGCCAAGGCATGGAATGACTTCCCAATACATCTAAGAACTATGATCAATCTAATGGCCTTTAGGAAAGCATTAAAAACATGGCTTTTTATGAAATAATATCGGTGTTGCCTCTTCCACTCTTTTTGCTTTCAGCAGGACTTCGTACAGCGCCAGGACACCTTCGGGTAGCAGTAGCGCTCTAAAAATGTCAATAACAATAACACAGGGTACTAAACAAATGCAGAATCAGCAACATGACGCTAATACTGATAGCACCTCAGTGGGCCAGACAAACCTGGTTCTCACAGATAATGGAGATGGCACCAGCACCTGCACACAGGTTCCCCACAAGAAAGGACCTGTTAACGATGCAAAACGGAAGGGTGCTACACCCAGAGCCAGAGAGCCTCAGCCTAGCAGCATGGCTCCTGAAGACTTAGAGTTTGCACACCTCAAACTACCAGCAAGCACAATGACTGTGCTAAGAGAGGCAAGGAGGCCTACCACAAGGAAGTGCTACGTAGCAAAGTGGAAAAGATTCTCCGAATGGTGCATTAAGGAGAAACTACAAAGAAGGATTACCAAGGAATCAACAGTACTGAAGTACTTGACACATCTACTAAAAAATAAACTAAGCTACACATCACTAACAGTGCACTTAGCGGCAATAGTTGCTTACACAAGAGGAGAAACAGGAAAAAGTTTCTTTACTTCCCAAGTAGTAAAGAGGTTTCTAGAAGGGGCAAAAAGGATCGCACCGCCAAACAGAATGCCACCTCCAGCATGGAACCTCAATGTAGTGCTGACTCAATTGATGAAGACACCATTTGAGCCTATTCATAAAGCAACACTGCATATGCTCACGCTAAAGACAGCCTTCCTAGTGGCTATCACATCACTGCGAAGAGTAAGCGAATTACAAGCGCTAACACTTTAAGAGCCCTACCTACAAATACACAATGACGGGATCGTAATGAGGACTGACCCACATTTCATCCCAAAGGTGGTGTCAAGGTTCCACATAAACCAAACAATACAAATACCAAGTTTTTTCCAAAAACCAACCACAAGCACAGAAAGGGCGTTGCACACACTGGACGCCAGGAGGGCAGTAATGCACTATATAGAAAGAACAAAAGAATGCAGGAAAACAAAGCAATTCTTTGTGTCTTTTGCCAGCAGTTTTCTGGGACGACCAGTTACCAAAAATACCATTGCACGATGGATTGCACAAACCATACAATTCTGCCACAAACAGGCAGGGCAAGACTTACAAGGAGCAACACATGCTCACTCAACAAGGAAGAAAGGAGCAACAATTGCGTTTCTAGCAAATACGCCTATTCAAGACATTTGCCAAGCAGCAACATGGTCCTCAGTGCACACGTTCACTAAGCACTACTGCATAGATATTCAGATGAACAAGGAAGCACAAGTGGGACAGAAGGTCTTACAACACATATTCAGTAACCAACGCTCATCTTCCACCCAGCCACCACAAACCTAGCAAACCGCTACAAAGTCTATGCACAGCATAGTGAATCCAGAAAGATTCACGCTGCAAAACTTATAGTTTCTTACCTGTCGGTGTAGTTTTGCAGCTTGAAGACTTTCTGGATTCACTAGCGATCCCACCCTCCTCCGCCAGAAAGATGAGACAGGAAGAAGACTATTAAAGGACAGGAACCAATAAAATGAAAAAAAAAAAAAAAAGAATCCGAAAATGGCGACCAAAGGTGGGAGCTTCCGGAGGAAAAGCGTCGACGTCAATAAGAGGCACCAAATGGTGGTATGTCGACGCCCACCTGGGCCATGAACAAAAAAAAAGAAAAGAAGAAATACGACAATTCCGGACCCAACCACTAGATGGTGGAATAATGCACAGCATAGTGAATCCAGAAAGTCTTCAAGCTGCAAAACTACACCGACAGGTAGGAAACTATACGTTTTGCAGCTTGAAGAGTTTTCTGGATTCACAGATGACCCACCCGCCTCCCCAGAAGATGAGATGATTTAAGTAAACAGAGAACAGTCATACAGAGCACTAACAGTTAGCAAAAAAAACAAAAAAAAAAGAATCTGAAGACACCGACCACGAGTGAGGCTTCCGGGGATGCCTTTACCATACCACACACTGCAAGCCTTTACCAAGAATATGCTTTTACAATGCATGCTCATACATCACAAGGTAAGTATATATAAGGAAAGTGTGTATCTATATATCTATATATAAATATAGATCTACCCACACACATATATATACATATATATATATATGTGTGTGTGTGTATATATATATATATATATATATATATATATATATATATATATATATATATATATATATATATATATATATATATAATATAGGTAGGGATAGTGGATGGTAAGGGTGTTTTAAGGTTTAGGGGTGGGTAGGGGTATTGGGTGGTAATGTTGTTTTTAGGGTTTAGAGCTGGGTAAGGGTATTGGGTGCTACGGATGTTTTTAGGGTTTAGGGATGGGCAAGTGTATAGGGTGGTAGGGCTGTTTCTAGGGTTTAGGGGTGGGTAGGGGTATTGGGTGGCAAGAGTGTTTTTAGGGTGTAGGGGTGGATAAGGGTTTTTGGTGGTAAGGGTGTTTTTAGGGTTTGGGGTGGGTAAGGGTATTGGGTGGTAAGGTTGTTTTTAGGGTTTAGGGGTGGGTAAGGGTATTGGGTGTTAAGGGTGTTTTTAGGGTTTAGGGGTGGGTAAGGGTATAGGATAGTAAGGCTGTTTTTAGGGTTTGGGGTGGGTAGGGTTATTGGGTGGTAAGGCTGTTTTTAGGGTTTAGGGGTGGGTAGGAGTATGGGATGGTAAAAGTATTTTAAAAAATGGGGGTGTTTGGGGAATTTCCCCAATTTAAAAGAAATAAGTAACATATATGTATGTGTGTGTGTATATATATATATACGTATAGTATACGTGTGTGTGTGTGTGTGTGTGTGTGTATATATATATATATATATATATATATATATATATGTATATATATATGTATATATTCACTTATATGTATACTTACCTTGCGTTGTAAAGGCATGCATGGTAAAGGCATTGTGTGGTAATGGATGGGTGGTAAAGGCATGCATCGTAAACCCATATGTTGTTAAGACATACAACCGCATACTAGTATACAGGAGAAGGACTGAGTTCCAGGGATTGATAGTCTACCTGACTACCACCCCTTCCAGAACTGGAGTACCCTGCTGGAAACACTGCTGGACTGCCTTACAAGGAGCAGAGCTCTCCCTGCTTTGAGAGAGGATACCTGACAGCACCCTACAGTGGAAAGCCTGTCTGAAGAAAGGTGCTCACTAGCGCAGCTGTTTGTGGGGACCTGTGAAAGCCATTGTGAGGTATTTGCTGCTTCAAGACCTTAAATCACCTTAGTGCTGTGTTGGAGGAAATACGTAGATGTTTGCACCACTTAGGCCAAGGGGAAGAGTACCTCTGCCATCACTGTTGGTAATCCTGCTTTGTCCCTGATATTCGCCGTGCTGCAGGAACAGCGCCTAGTGCACCCCTAGTTGCCTCCAGGAACTGTGGCATATTAAATGTGCTATAGACGCTAATGCAAGCTAGGAGAAGGCCCATGCACCTTGGTAAGATAGTGAAACCCATAATTGAGATGCACATGGCCTTTCACAGCTCTGGGCACTGGTGCCGAAGCACCTGCTGTGCTATTCACAACTATGCCCCTGCCCCCGCCAATGGTAGTTCTTTGGGCTAAAAGACTCCTGTGACTCTTGT
The DNA here is from genome assembly GCA_963921515.1 of Calotriton arnoldi. Lineage (NCBI taxonomy): Eukaryota > Metazoa > Chordata > Amphibia > Caudata > Salamandridae > Calotriton > Calotriton arnoldi. Next base: position 593,438 of record CAWUFW010008978.1, read on the forward strand.
CCTGTCATCAGGTTCCTGGTGCTGCCCCTGCGCCCTTCAAACCCGCCGGGAGCAACAATAACTTTGCTAGAATTTTGGTTGGGCGCTTCACTGCAAACTTGAATGGCTGGTCTGCTGATAATTCTATAGGTTTGGAGAGGTTTCATAGGAAGTACAATTGAATCTTGTAAAACGATTACACACTCTAGCAGTAGCACTAATGAGCGGATAGGATGCATATGTTTATGGCATGTCTGACCTCCCATCAATAATGACATTATGTGTTTTTCAAGCGATATTATGTCATATCAACGGGTCACAATTTTGGGATAATGGACTCATTGGGATGATTGCTGTTCATACCTTGTATTTACATCAACCATGATGGCTACAATGAATGTTGCTCAGAGATGGATGTGGAAGCCCCACTCTCATGCAAAGTGGTGGACTGAGAAAAAAATTGTTGGAAATATACAAGCCTTAAAACTGCCTTCCGATAACCAATCTCCACAAGAAAAGTCTTCAAACGAGAAAAGGAACCCAAAAATATTTTCATCATGAAGGTCTTGTCAAATGCATATGGATTAAAAAAAAAAAAAATCTTTCTTTTTTTATTTGTGTTTAATGTTCCTTCTTGAGAGTTCACCAGTAACTTAAAAAAAGCATCCTTTTGTTAATGTGTCAGACCGTTCTCAAGTAATAATAAATGATTAATTTTAGTTGGATATTGGATTGTTTATTTTAATTTCTGCATTGTTAATACCTGTTAACATTTTCAAATGTTCCAGATGAGATGTAGAAGTTTGGAAAATTGTGTTGTATTTAAGGTATTCTCTGCCATATGAAGTAACAAAGGTCCCGTCTAATGACACTAACTACCTAGTGGGATTTTGACTTTCCCAATTTAAACAGTGATCCGTTAATATATGCCATTGTGCATTTGGCGTGCTACAAATTTGTACATTAAGGAGAGTCTGTTAAATCACTCCATTGTATGCAGTTTGCAGTGAGGGGGGCGCGCTTTAAGTAGTAGAGGAAAGGATCTGTGGCCAGAGAGACCAGCAAAATGCAGTGTGTAAAACTTCACAACTAGGACCAGTGTCACAACTTGGAGTAGAAAGACAGTGGAATAACTGGTTGATTAATAGCTGTGTGCAACTTTTACTTCATAATTTGTTATTTTTTAAATTTTCATCTATGGTTTCTCGTAAGCAAAATATCATAAATGTCTTTTTGTTTCTTACAGACAACTTTTTCACAATAGCAATTTCAGCAGCAGCAATGGCAGTACAGAAGACTTGTTCAGAGATAGTATAGACTCTTGCGACACTGACATAACAGAGAAGGTGAGGCCTTTACTTTGCAAACAATGTACTAGCACACTGCTAAAAGTGTTTTACGAACAAACTGTGTGCGTAGCTCTATTTGTTATTCATATTTAATAGTTATTATTTAAGTACAAGGTAACTAAATAAAGATCCAGGGATCTGCTTCAACCAGATTTTCTGAATTTTGAAAGCATGTGTCTTTTAAGATCAAAAAAAGTTACAATTTTATCATAGATCATGGCCTTTTTGACGCGCAAAGATTAATTTCCTAATTTGAGATATTATCTATTGTGTTTTTTTATTGATTGACATAGACTTTAAAGAAAAGTAGGTCATTTTCTTTATCTACGGTTGCATATTTATTTCTTAGCTTGTTTATCTTCTGTGAAGTGGAATGCTGCAACTTAGTGTTTCTTTTAAAAATGTTTCTTTTCACAGTGTATCATTAAATGTAAATGTGAAAGTGAGTTGAAGTCACATGGGTGAGATCATTGTAGCTTTTGTTATCCAAAAGTTGATGACCTGCAGTTATCTCACTATAAGGACTGGAGTTAACCCTTTGAAACATTAATTTCTGTGGCATGGGAGGTTGGAAGGGATGGAAACTGCAGTCTGTGCCCTCAGAGTGGCTGTGGCTGTACACAGCGCCATAGAACCTTACATCTAACAGGAGTATACGGGTCCTGGGAATGCAAGAGGCCTTATTTAAAGCTTGCCAAACAGGATACTCCATCACAAACGTGGCGAATTTTCTGTCCACAGTTTTACAACTGCATTATAGCCTATGTCAATTATAGCATGACAGACAGGGTATATGTCCCATATTGACAGAGTACCAAACATTCAATAAAGGCCTGATTTAGACTTTGGCAGATTGGTACTCCATCGCAAACAGGGTGAATATCCCATCCACCTTTTTACAAGTGCAGCAGGATATCATGTCCTGAGTTTCTATAGTTAGAAAAATGATCTAATCTGAGTAGCTTTGTACTCGAAGATGAGAAAGATGTGCTTTGAAAAGGCAAACTTCAAAACTAGTGTATAGGTTTTATAGGTAAATCAGTAATTCAATACATTGCTGATTTGCTTGATGTAGTATAGCCCGTACCAACATTTTAAGCCTCAAAAGAAAGAAAAGGTGGTCACTATTATTGAATCTTAAGCTGTGAACTATTATTTTCTTTATCTGAAAATCAAATTTTGGTTGACCGGGTAACTTTCAATGATCTCAGATAAACAAACTTACAAGGATAGCCTTTAGGCTTGTCTGCAGGAAACGTCTAGGTAAAGCAAGGGGCTTCTGCGTATGCCTCTGCCTTTACGAGCTCGAAGGATCAAAGTGTGTGATTAATGTCTTATAGCCCCCACCTGCATTCTAGTGTTTCAACAAGAAATAATCTTACAACTGTGCTTGATTTCCTCTCTATTGCAGGTGAGCAATTTAGAAAAGAAGGTTACTGAACTAGAAAATGATAGCTTGACAAACGGAGATGTGAAGAGCAAATTAAAGCATGAAAACACACAGTTAGTACACAGGTAACAATTTCCATATCTTTTTTTATCCATTTGTACTAAATACTTGCGTTTCCAAAGAATTCATTGTGTAAAAATATAAAAATTAATTAATTCCTTGATATACGGCTGAAGCATTAAGATGACTCATTTCAACCTCAAGTTTCATGTTGAAGTAAAGCACGTTCAATGCATCAGCAATAGGTGCAAGGTTAAAATCAATTATAAAGCGTGCAATACATTGACAGCTGTACAAAAGTTATGTAAACAATGGTGATAAGAGACATAAAAAAGAATGTAACTTTTATTTTTTTTTCTGTTGGTTTATCTAGTTTTGTTTACCGATCCAATGTGGATGGGTAAACAAAAAAGGTAAAAAAAATAACCTTATGCATGGAGCAAGCATGCACGCACCTACAAAACAACGCATCCAGCTACGCCATAGGCCCTTTTGCTCTCTTTTATTTAGCCATGCTGTACGGCATGACTGAAACTGTTGGCATAATTAGTAGGTCCCAAAGATGAGACCTTTTGTTTTTCTCAATGCTTGTTTTACTTCCTGGTACAACCACTAACATGTATATGGATTTCCCTTTCTAAATCCCGATGCAGTCCTTTGTCACTCACCACTGTTGCAGTGACATTCTCTTCAGGATTTTAGGCCATAGATTCTGAGCCTTCTCAGTTAAATTCAGCAATAAACTTTACAAACTTGTCATGTTTCCCTGGTATTCATTAGCTGACAAACACTCTCTCCCATTAAATGGATCTGCAGCTTTTGTCCGATGTTCTTTGTGTGGATGTAACTGTCCCCTCAGATGTCCTTGTATTAGGCTGTCGTGTAAAACATTTTTTCCTCTCCAGCAAGAGTATCTAGTGGTACACCATTCGCTGCTTCCACCGTGATTCACAGATCACTCAATTATCAGTGGCATTTGAAAACAGGATTTAGGTGTTTCATTTAATGCAGTTAACCTGGAGGTTGGATTATAGTAGATTAATTTTAAGCATAGCTGACTATTGGGCACCACTTTGTGCATTCTCTCTTCTATCCACAGCATAGTGTTTTATTCTTTGAGTTGCTGACCTTCCAACATGAGTGTTCCACTTCACCTCGGGTGGTACAAATCAGTTGCAAAAGCTCCAGGGCTACCCGGCAGACACAGGGGTGTAACACAGGCCCCTGCATCCCCTGCAGCGCAGGGGGCCCCCCAATCGTCCAAGGGGTTCACACTTCGCTCCAGACCAATGAGTCTTTGTAAAATATGGGAGACTCAGAGGCCTTCTTCACATTCTGCAGGAGGACCCCACCATTTTGCATTATGCCACTGGGCAGACAGTCCACTCCTCAATCTTCTTTAGATGGGGCTAAATGTTAGTGGCATCCTGATTTTCATAGCTCATAAAGAGGCAACCAGTTCATTCATCCTACTCCTGAACAGGACTTCCCTATCTGGCAACTTGTAAAATGTTTTCACCGCCTCCCACTATGTGTATATCTCCCAACTTGAATAGTTCAAAAATTCTGACATCATCACTTGCCATCTAGAATTGAAAAGTGTGCGAGCGTGGGGCTGTAAAATGGGTGTCGTCTAAGAAGTGTAACTAAGAACTCTATTTAGTAAGTGAGGTCTATATACCTATAGACATGACTAACACGTGAAATAGGATTCTTTCAATGACGAATTCATAAATAGAGTTTTAACTGACCAAGAATAACTAGAATCAGCAGGATAGCACTGTCCTGGACCTTTAGCAATTAAACACTTGATGAATCAGAAATCAGCTCAAACTAAACATGCAAAAAACAGAATTCCTCCTTATATCCCTCACAAAAAGTCTGACTGCTGTAAAAGAATGGGCCAGCTCTATCACTGCACTTAACTGCACCCCGAACATGATGGACTCAACCAAATCACTAGGAATTACTATTAATCAGAGCCTGAACATGCAAGCCCACATCAACTCGTTAGCTAAGAATGCACGTTTTCACTTGAATTACATCAGGAAATTGAGACCATTCATGGAAACACCAGACCACAAAATGGCAGTCCAGGCATTAGTAATCTCGAGGATTGAATATGGATGCACTACACTTTCAGGGCTTCCCAAGATTACAACGGGTCCTCTAAAAGCCTGCCTCAACGCAGCAACAAGGCTTATAACAGGGTCAAAAAAATTCAACCACATTTCTCCTCACCGGAAATCCCTGAACTGGCTATCATACGAAGCCAGAATTGCCCTGAAAATAGCATGTATCACACACAAAGCGTTACACCTCAATACACCAAGGTATCTAGCTCAGAAACTGGTGATTTCTGGGGGAATTAGATCTTCCAGGAGTGCCGGAGATCTACTACTGAAGCCACCGATGTTCCAGAAGAAAAAAACATATGACACAGCATTCTCTGGAGCGGCACCGAGAATCTGGAACTCGCTGCCTCCAAGCATCAGAAGATTACCAAACGCCGCAAGATTCAAGAAAGAAACCAAGATATTTCTAATGAGCAAATTCCTCCCGTAACCTTTTCTGTTCAGTCTCGCAGCCTCACCTATAATCTCCGGCTTAATCCACGCACGAACATCTCTTACCAAGGCCCCATCTCACCTGATATTTTTAGGGGTTTACATTCCATGATTTAAACTAACTAACATGCAATATGGGATCCGCTGGACTTGCATTCTGTTAATGTGTATGAGTCTTTGTTGCTGAAGGAAGTTACTGGTACGGTTTCTGAATTGGTAAATGCTTTTGTGTGAAATGTACAATAGAAACTAAGTATATACAGTTTTAATGTGAAGCACTCTGATACCCCACGGGGACAAGTTTGCACTATAGAAAACAATAAAAAATAAATAAATAAGGTACATTTAAAAGTAAACTGCACATTAGCAGCTACCTCTCACTACCCTTAAGAGTCAATCAATCAGGGGTTTATAAAGCGCACTACTCACAAAGCGCACTACTCACCCGCGAGGGTCTCAAGGCGCTAGGGGGCGGGGGGCAGCTCCGGATCAGTCGAAGAGCCAGGTCTTGAGGTCCTTTCTGAACGTGTGCAGAGTAGGGGAGCGTCTGATGTTCACGGGGAGCTCGTTCCAGGTCTTGGCTGCGATGAAGGAGAAGGCTCTCCCGCCTGTTCTGTTTCTGCGGATGCGGGGGACTTCTGCCAGGGCGAGGTCGGCGGAGCGGAGGTTCCTCTTGGGTACGTGGAAGGATACTCTGTCGTTGAGGTATTTGGGTCCGATGTTGTTGAGGGATTTGTAGGCGTGGATGAGGAGTTTGAAGGTGACCCTCTTCTCGATGGGGAGCCAGTGGAGGTCTCGTAGGTGTTGGGTCATGTGTTCGTGACGAGGCGTTCCGAGGACGAGTCTGGCAGCGGCGTTCTGGATGGTCTGGAGTCTGTGTAGTAGGGCTCTGTTGATTCCGGCGTAGAGGGCGTTGCAGTAGTCAAGTCTGCTGGTAGTGAGCGCGTGGGTGACGGTCTTTCTGCAGTCGGGGGGGGGGGGGGATCCATTTGAAGGTCTTGCGGAGGGTGCGCATGCAGTTGAAGCTGGTGGAGGCGACGGCGTTGATCTGGCGGTTCATGGAGAGGGAGTGTGAAGAGTGTGAAGTGTATGAAGAAGATAAGGTGGTTATTCACTTGGAGTGAAATGTTAAGTACTGGCCTACCAATGATAAACGAGAATACCCTCCATGGATACTGTCCAGCAAACACCTACTGCCACAGGACTCACGTAAAAAGG